>OZ024743.1:21338794-21401294 GCA_964016885.1 Eledone cirrhosa | reverse complement strand
GCCCTTCCTAACACCAACCTCATTTACAGTGAGTGCTGGGTGCTTTTTCGTGGCGCCTACACGTCCACTTTACAGTGTGGGCTGGGTGCTTTTTTGCCGTGGCACCTCCACGACCACCTTGCGGTGGGGGGGGGGGGGCATATCGTTTATATGCTTCAGCATGTACCCATGGGAGGTCGGGTACCCTGTATTACTGCGTGACGCCAGAAGTCACGGTCGTGTGTCATTGACTTTGAGAGGTGTAGTTGGGTAAGGTCGGCTTTTATCACCTCATCCCAAGTCATCTTGGGTCTCCCCACTCCGCGGTTTCCATCAACTTCTAGTGCTCTGCACCTTTTTATGCAGCTGTCATCCTTCATACGCATCACATGTCCATACCAGCGTAACCGCCTCTCCTGCACGCAGCATTTGATTCCTCTTATGCTCAGTCTCTCTCTCAATTCATTTATGCTTTGTCGTTCACGTATATTACTGTTACACATCCATCGGAGCATGCAGGCTTCGTTTCTCTCTAATCTACGTAAGTCTTCCACCTTCAGCGCCCAGGTCTCACTACCATGCAACATCGCTGTTCGGATACACGCATCATACAGTCTGCCTTTCATTCTGAGGGAGAAGCCTTTTGCAGCTAGCAGTGGTAGTAGTTCCCTAAACTTCTTCCATCCCGTTCTTACCCTAGTTATTGTACTTTCTGAGCACCCACCTCCGTTGCTAATTCGGTCACCTAGGTAGCAGAAGCTGTCTACTGTTTCTACAGGGCCCTCCCAAAGATTGGTGGTACTTGTTTCCTGTGGCTGTTTGCTTGCTGTTTCAGCACAGCTGCTGCATGTGAATCCTACATTCTTAATTAAGCTTCCTGAGATCCCGCTACATCTCTTGTGTACCCATTGTTTGCATTTGGGGCAAAGAATGGAGTTCCTACCTACACCTTTCCTACATACTGAGCAAGGCCATTTCCCTGAGGGGATCTGGGTTCTGTTTTCTCGTCTACTTATAAGGACCTTAGTCTTTGTCATGTTGACTTTGAGGCCCTTTCTCTCTAGTCCCTGCTTCCAGGTTTGGAATTTATTCTCTAGTTCTACCATAGATTCAGCTATGAGTGCGAGGTCATCAGCATACAGGAGTTCCCATGGGCATCCGGTCTTAGACTCCTCCGTTATTGCCTGCAGGACTATGATGAACAGGAGAGGGCTAAGAACAGAGCCCTGGTGGACCCCAACCTGTACGCTAAATTCCTCGCTATACTCATTGCCAATCCTAACTTTGCTGACTGCTCCCCTATACATGGCTTGTACCGCTTTCACAAGCCATTCATCTACTCCTAGTTTTCTAAGAGCCCACCAGATTACTGCACGTGGAACTCTGTCAAAGGCTTTCTCAAGGTCGACAAATGCCAAGTAGAGTGGCTTACTTTTAGCTAGGTACTTTTCCTGTAATTGCCTCACAAGGAAGAGCGCATCAGTGGTGCCTTTCCCTGGTACAAACCCAAATTGCATCTCGTCTATATTCACCCGGTCCCTAATCAGCTGTGCTATAACTCTTTCTGTTACTTTCATGACCTGGTCCATCAACTTTATACCTCTATAGTTTCCTCTATCTAGTGCATCGCCTTTACCTTTGTAGCAGTTGACAATGATGCTACTGCACCAATCTTTTGGTATGGCCCCCTCTAGTATTACCTGGTTAACGATACGTGTGGTTATAGTGTGACCTACAGACCCAGATGCCTTCAGCATCTCGGCAGCTATACCCGATGGACCGGTTGCCTTCCCTATCTTCATATCTCTGATTGCCTTACTTACTACGCTGCCGCTGACTTGTACTGCTGGTCCCTCTATAGGGTCTACGTGGGGTAGGGTCTCTTCTTCCCATGCATTCTCCTCATTTAGTAATCTATCATAATGACTCTTCCATGCATCTTTCTTCTCAGCACTTGTGAGGGCAAGCTCACCTTTATCATTCCGGATACACTTCTCTCCAATGACATCACAACTATCTCTGACACACTGCCTCGCAATCTTGAATACCTCCTGTTTCTGGTCCTCACGTTGTAAAACATGCTTGAATTTTCTATCCTCTGCTTCCCTCCTAGCTAAGTATACTTGTCGCCTAGCTTCCCTCTTGGTCTCTATGTAATGTACCCTGCTCCCCCCGTTCTTCCATTCTTTCCATGCCTGTCTCTTGGCCTTGACTGCTTCATCTACCTTATTGTTCCACCACCAAGTCACTCTCCTCCTGCTTGAGGTCTTACTCCAGCCACAAACCTCATCCGTCGCCTCTAGTAAGTTATTTTTTAGGAACTCCCAGTTCTCTTCTACGTTAAATGTCTCTATCTGTTCTTCTTTACTGTCGTAGGCGTTGAGTAAAATATCTTTAAATCTGTTACTGGTTGAGGGGACTTTCAGCTTCCAGATCTTTCTTCTCCAGGTTGGCCTCTGTTTCAGGGCTCGTCTAGTTCTGACCGTGAGGTCGCTGACAACTAAGCTATGTTGGGATGTACATTCCTCACTAGGGAAGGCTTTTTACTAACATTTATAATAAACAATATATAATGGTACTCAAGTTAACAAATCAATTCATACTGGGTTACAGAGTAGGTGAGGAAAAATAAATTGTACAATACCCCCCAAAAAATTTTGATGGTACAAAAAATACAAACATCTTACATGATATATAAAGTTTAACATATCATAATGTTACATATAATTAATAGTAAGTAATAAGGATCAATATTACAATAAAAAATACAATATAATATAATATATTATATAAAATAAATTAACATAATATAATATATAATTACTTATAATTACAAGGTTGGTAGACAGACATGTATATGGATGAGTGAGTAAGTGCCAGACAGTAAATATAATGCACAGTAGTATTACAAATAAAATATAAAATATAAAATATAGAATAAAATAAATAAATAGAATCAACCGGAAATTAAAAAACAAAAACAAACGTATACATTTAGGTCTCACATGCAGTTAAGTAGTTAAGTAAAAACTAAGGAAACAACCCCTGTAAATTACTCGAAAACCCTATTTGATAAATTAATATTAAAAATATTTAAACTATCCAATAAGGCAGTATAATATTAGCTATAGTTTAAGTAATTAAAGTTTATAAACGTTAATATTTCGTTACAAATGTTTACAAAAAGGAATGAAAATTTTTTACTATCATATACATAACGATATCTAAAAAACTGACTTAAGCAGAATTAAGGTAGGCTAATAGGGACAGAAATGAAGAAATATATGGAGGATCCAAAGAGGCATAAAATATAGTCGATATACTATATTACATAATAGAAAGGAGCGTAAAAGGGGGGGGGTTAAATATAATCATAGTCAATTTGGAGGGGTTGACAATAAGTTTATGTACGCATGGGGGGGAAAGGGGGGGGGGGGGGTATCCAAAGAAGAATCCGAATAAAAATAAAAATAAGAATAAAATAAAATAAATAGCGTAAAATATATAATCTTATATACATTCATAAGGTGTAATAGTGAAAATTTAATGCGTAAGAAGATAGATATGGTACAGTAGCCAAAAGATTATGAGAGCTAGAATAAAGAGTCATCAAAAACCAATGATAATAATGATGATAATAATAATGTTGGCAAACAAAAGAACCTAAACTAAAAAATAAATAATGGAATATATCAGCTAATGGGTACAATTTGTACTACTAGAACGTTTAGGTTTATAATAAAAGTATGAATTAGAAATAGCGTGGGGGCAAGAAGAGGATATCTCAGACTTTCTATTAAGTAAGGATACGCTAGAGAAAATTATAGAGTGTGTCTCGAGGATACAGAGATTACAAAACTTAGTATGTGTAGAAAGGTGGTTAGAGCGTGCTACTAAACGCCAGTTAAGGCTATATGGTATATTAGCTCCCTTAAGATCCCAGATATAATGTGCTAAAGAAGTAGAATTCTTAAACTTAACATGTTTGAAATTAGAGATATGAGAGTTAAACCTAGTCTTAAAAGTGTTAGATGTAGAGCCTATATAAGTTCTATTAGAGGAATTAGTTATAACTTCGCAAGCATAGACAATGTTCTTAGAAAGGTAGTTACCGTTTAAAGGGCAGTTAGCACTCACTCTACAATTGCACTTCCGGGTGTTATTGGTTGGCTCAAGTGGTGATGCATTACACGTAGGATTGCTATTAGATAAGGACTGTTCTGGTGGTAATGCATTGCCAGATCTGTTCAGACTAGTAGTATCTAGAGAGGAGAATCCATCCCTAATTTTCCTATTGTTAGTGCTAGCTAAATGAGAACTAATATTAGGGGTGGTAGAGAATGAAAGTTTAATAACATTTTTATTAAAAATACTATGGTATTTATGAGAAGGGGGGAAATTTTTCTCTAAGATAGAGAAGAAAGACCTAGGGATATTAGTTGATACTTCCTGATTATATGGCGGGTTAAAATAAGTATTTAATCGCCTTCTATTTTTATTCTTACCGACTCTACCATTATCAAATATCCCACCATCGAGACTAGGGTTACTACAAGGATTAGTTAAAGCCGCATTCATAGAATCAGCCAAAATTTCATTAAGTCTATTACAGTTTCTACCTCCAGTAGATCTGCTGCTGTCCGGAATCCCATCATAAGGATTAAGGCCAATGATAGGATCAGTAGGAGCAACATTATTAGAATAAGATCCAGCAAAATTATCACCAATGTGTGAGCGCTCAGGGGGTTCAACTTGTTTCCTAGAGGTATTATATTCACTATTACGAGTCCGGTGGGTTAACTTATGGATGGGTTCAGATACGCCTATATAATTTTTACGGTTACTATGTTTGCTACTCCCATTCATGGCCATATTATGTGATATTATGTTATTATTATTAAAAGTAAGCGGAGACTTTCTAAGGTTACTATTATTATAGTGTATTTTACTAGAGTAACCTGAATTTGCTAGGGCATTATTATAGTACTCCGCATGTTCATTAAATGTTCCTACGTCCTTAGAGAGTGTGGAAATCCTATTAGATACACCCTTAATTATAGAGCTTATCATAGACTTGGGGTGGTTAGAATTGGGACTAACATAAGAAAGTATTTCATTAGGCTTATGGAAGGGTTTAAAACTATTAGTGACCAAGTCCAAAGTCACATCTAAAAAGTTAACCGCTCTATCATTTCTATCTATCGTGATCGAAAGGTTATAGCTTTTAAAAAACTTATAAAGCTTCTTCTTATTATGTTCTACATTGTTGGTGCTAGAGTTAATTACAAACAATGCATCATCACGATATAGTCCGCCTATAAGGTGCGGGAAGGTAGCATATAGTTCATTAAGGAGGAACAACCCAACAAGATCAGTAACCTGGGCCGAATCACTCGAACCCATTGTAACGTCGAAATTATTGGGCGTGTTTTTACGGGTCCAAAATGTGTCCTCAAATTTAATAATAGTTTTACGGGCTGCTAGTATAATATCTACCTGTGATCGTGTAAGGCTGGACACTCTCATGGCCAACATTAAAGCTTTATTGAGGAGGATGGGTGAAATTGATGTGTAGTAGGCATCAATATCGAATTGGATAAACTTATTAGATTCAAGTCTATTAATCCCGGAGAACCAATCTATAACTTCCTTAGTGTTCCCCCATAGGTTAAAATTAACCTTATCCCTAACATCTGGTATAATAAGGTCAAGGATTTTTTTACTGATAATGGCTATATCAGACTTAGAAGGACAGATGAGTCTAACAGAGGGGTTACTAATAAAATCAACCTTATGATCCTTAAGAGTGAATCTCGGTTCTCGAGGGTAATATGGCTGGGTATACTTATCGAGGCCGAGGTCAGAGACAATTCTAAGGCCCTCACTATTGATGTGGTTCAAATTCTCAAGCGTAGTTTTTTTATAGTTTCTATGCAGCTCAGACTTTTGATGTATTGAAGGCTTCTTTGTTTTACTCTCTTAATTTTTCGGCACTGTTTAACTACATTGAGCTATACCTTTTACTGTCATTTCTATAATACGAAGAGGGTGTTTAACTCCAACACGCTCCAGTATTTTAACCCTTATATATATATATATATATATATATATATATATATATATATATATACGTGAGATCGTACACGTGTTAGTGTTCGTAGACTATAGCAGATGTAGAGTATTGCGTGGTGGTATGTAATATAAAGATGGTAATATTTATTAAGATATGGTGTAGAGTGGTATTGAATGTGTATTGCATTATATATATGTGTGTGTGTGTGTGTGTGTGTGTGTGTGTGTGTGTGTGTGTGTGTGTGTGTGTGTGTGTGTGTGTGTGTGTGTGTGTGTGTGTGTGTGTGTGTGTGTGTATATTTACATATATATTATGAATTAGAATTGGAGCTCTGAAATAGCAATATATATATGGATGTATATATAATGTATTTTGCAATACACTTTATGCTTAATTAAAAGCATTTTGAAGACCGTAAGCTATTGTTTTAAAGTAGTGACAAATTCACTTACTTTGATCTCAGCAAACAGGGGAGATAAGCCGACAAGTCTTGTTTCGCTTTGGTTGAAGCTTATCAAGGCCAACTACCCCTCCTGTCTACCGAGATCACTGATGTTATATTCTTATAGAAATCTAGTAAATAATCAGGAGCTGATTATGCAGAGCGGTTGTTGGTCAGGCAGAAATTAAAAATTAGAGCTGTTAATTGTATTTCATTAGCTATTTATGAACTATCACACAGCCATATCTTGGCTTCGGTTCGCATCTAATATTGGCTTCATCGGAGTAAGTGCAAACGTAGTGTATTTTGTGGAAGAATGGAGAGACTGAAAGTTGTTGACAGTGAAATTATATGATTCCACTGACAATTGGGCGAGTGTCTTAGTACCTGTATATTAAGAGTCAACTTTTTATGCTTTTGTACTCGATTATTTAAGGCGGCGAT
This sequence comes from Eledone cirrhosa, assembly GCA_964016885.1. Taxonomy (NCBI): domain Eukaryota; kingdom Metazoa; phylum Mollusca; class Cephalopoda; order Octopoda; family Eledonidae; genus Eledone; species Eledone cirrhosa. The sequence continues at coordinate 21,394,356 of OZ024743.1, read as the reverse complement.
TTGCCAAAGTCATTAAAACATCAGATAGAATACTTTGTGTTATTCATTCCGACTCTCTACGCCTTGAGTTCAAAGCCCGTCGAAGTCAACTTTGCCATTCATACTTCGAGATCAGTAATGAGTTCCAGTTCAGTCTTGGGTAGTTTTTCCTCTATATTTTTTCTCATTTCTTTTCTCTCACCCTCTCTTTCCTCTGGAAGAAATCAGGTGTTTTCAGACATGGAGAAGGAATGGACTCCACCAGGCTTTAAAAATTCCCAAGAGATGTTGAATACTACTACGGTGCCTCTACGACTCACTCACCACATCGCATCCATCCATTCATCCACCCACCATTTATCGAAAGAGATGAACGAATGAGAGAGGGAGGATATTAATGAGGTTTACAGTTCCATAAAATTTAATGTTTCTGTTGACAATCCAGAGTTACCTCCCTTAAAAACTGTCATGAAACTCAGAAGAATCTTTGAAGACTGACTGTTCAAATCCGAAGATCGCAAGCTGCTGTAGTATCGTTCGCTTTCCGATAGGTTTGTCGTTGAACCTATTATGGTATCTACTTCTTGTGTTCTTGGTCCCCGAAACACCTCCCTACCCATTGCTATGGGGATGGAGTTAGCCACACACGGTGTTCTCTGGGATCACGAGGTGGCATGGGCCTGGATATCTCCTACTGTGTCCGGACGTGTATCAGTGAGCGATCACTGGTTTAAGTTGCTGATATCTATGGCATCTCTCTCTCTCTCTCTCTCTCTCTCTCTCTCTCTCTCTCTCTCTCTCTCTCTCTCTCTCTCTCTCTCGCTCCCTCTCTCTCTTTCTCTCTCTCTCGCTCGCCTTCTCGCTCTCGCTTCCCCTCTCTCTCTCTCTCAACACACTCATATAGTTACACACACGCACAATGGGAGAAGGAGAGAGAGAGAGAGAGAGAGAGAGAGAGAGAGAGAGAGAGAGAGAGAAAGAGAGAGAGAAAGAGAGGTGAAATTGTTTTCGATTTAAAAGAAATACTCTATTATTTCTTCTCAATGATACGATTATCCTGAGTTGTATATTGACGATATTTTGTAAATTTAAAAGAAAGAATCAATAAATCATAGATGACGGGTGTTTATGATATAAAAAGACTTCTCAAAGAAATGGAGCGAAAATATAAAATACAACCAGACGTTTGATTTTTCTTGATTAATAATTATATGAATCTGTTCAAGATTTAGCAGTACAGGGGAGGTAACTCTCAAATTAAACTTTTAATAAAACAGCCAGGATAGAATTAGATTGTAAACACACGGAGGTGACAGAATCGACAGAGAGTCATTCAAAACGGCTTGCGGGGTTAATAAAATAAAGTATTAGTCAAGAACAGGTTCAATAAAATCATCCATATTAAAAACCTTGTGCTTGTTTAGAAATGAATAATTGTTGCCCTTTTAAACTTCTTAACTTAAAATACACACTTTCTGGCCGGATATGGTTAACCCTTTAGCATTTAAACCGGCCATATCTGGCCAGAAATCTCTCACTTCTTTCTGTTTAAACCAGCTGTACCTGGCCGTTCATACTGATGTTAAGGTATTGTTCTCAAAATAAATAACATCAAAATCTCGTAGATTCGACATTATGTGAGATAACTACGCGAGATAAAGCCTTTACTGTGAAAATACAATAGTATATATAGAGTAATGTAAATACTAAAGGGTTAAACTGATTGCTCCCAAAGCTACTTTGTCTCCAAACCCTTACACGATTTTCCAAAACACCATGGAACCTATATTTATATTTCAGGCGGCGAGTTGGCAGAGTCGTTAAAATTGTATCCGTTCTGGTTCTCTGCATTCTCTGAATTCAAATCCTGCCGAGGTCAACTACTGGGGTCCATATAATCGATTTCCCCATTCCCACAAATATCAGGCCTTGTGCCTATATAAGAAACCATTATTATACCACCCTCAAGGGCGGTGTCGGTAGAGAGTCGGATACCATGCTTTGCAGCATAGAGTTATGGCCCTTTATGATTTGAGTTCAAATCCTGCCGAGGTTAACCTTGCCTTTCATCCTTACGGGGTCAATAATATAAAACACCAATAACGTACTGGGGTCGATTTAATCGACTTTCCCTTCCCCCAAATTACTGGCCTTGTGCCTAAATTAGAAGTCCTTATTATAGCACCCCCAAGATTTAGCGACACAGGAACTGTAATTCAATGTAAAGTCACCATTAAATGTTCATAGTATGAAGAGCAAATTGATCAATATGACACAAAACTGTCTCAAAAACTAATGGATTAATTACTTATCATTTAAAGGGCGGTGGATTGGCAGTATCAGTAGAGGGTCGGACGCCATGCTTTCCAGCATAGTTACGTCCCTTTACGATCTGAGTTCAAATCCCGCCGAGGTTGACTTTGCCTTTCATCCTTACAGGGTCGATAAAATAAAGTACCAGTAATGCACTGGGTATTTGCTGGTCTTGTGCCTAAAGTAGAAACAATTAATTACTTATCATTTAGAACTCTGTCAAGGTTCAAATATCTATTTATAGGTCTTTTTTTTATTATTCAATAAAGGTTTGTAAAATACCAATCCTCATATGCTCTTCTTCACCCAATTATTCCTGAAAGGGTTGTGGGGGGAGGGGGAGAGTCCTCAAACACACGTTTCAGAGGGGCCTATTAGAAGCATCGGTCTCTGATCCACCTAGATATCCAAGCGAGACTAACCGAGCTCCTGGGTGATATCGAACCATCTTGTTTGTCGTATACCTCTGGCTCTCTTGTCAGTTGGCTTTGGTTGTAAAAATTGTTCAGCCATTTTTTCTGTAGCCATCATTACCACATGTTCGTAGTATCGGAGCGGTGAACTCTCAATTCAGAGAAGTAGCAGTTATACCTAGAGCGACTCCTTGTTCTCTGAGTTATGCACTTTATAGTGTTTCGTTACTCGAAAGACCTGATTGTATTCGTGATCCTATTCTTTCGGTTATTACCAAAGATTCATGACTATAAGTGTAAGCACAAACAATAAAGTGAAGATAGTGAATTTAGCTTTTACGCCTAAGCAGTTGCTTTTCTGCAACATCTTATGCAATTCTTGCATTTAATTCCGTCTCTTGTCTTCCATCACTCTTGAAAACGGCCTGAGATAGCTGAACTCCCCCTCCTGCTTTAGGGAAATTCCACTTACATGTACAGTGCACCGCGAAAACTTTGTTTTAATTTGTCTTTATCGGCATCAGAATTAAATTGATTTAGGATGCATTTTCATAGAAGTCACTGTCAATTTCTATCATTGCATACACCGACGTCTTAAAAACGAAAGGTCACCTAGAATAATGTATTCATGAAAAATGTCTGAACAAAGTTCGGGCTGTTCATAGGTAGAACAACTTTGGCCATAAGCGTACTCGATCATGACTAATCAGGGAATTAAACACCATCTTCACATGATACTGATATCTATTTTAATTCCATTCACATATCGGTAGAGAGTCGGACGCCATGCCTTTACGGACTGAGTTCAAATCCCGCCGAGGTTAACTTTGCCTTTAATCATTTTGGGGTCGATAAAATAAAGTACCAGTAATGTACTGGGTATTTGCTGGCCTTGTACCAAAAGTAGAAACAATTATTATTATTATTAAATTATTGCCCTTTAAATTCTATATTCGAATGTTGTCGAAATTCACTTAACCCTCCATCGCTGCTGTGCCTATAAAATATATACCAGTCGTGTATTGAAGTCGATTTTATCGACTGACCCTAACCATCATAAGACTGATCACTCACGATGGATACAAATGACCACCAACATTTATCCGTACAAGTGTGTGTATAACCAATAATTCAACAACCAGCTTTGATCTGAGAGAGAGATAGAGAGAGAGTGTGTGTGTATGTGCATATATAAATGAATATAAATATACATATGCGCAAACGCGCACACACACACACACACACACACACACACACACACACACATATATATATATATATATATATATATATATATATATATATATATACACATACATATATATAATCCTTATCGAGCCCTCTTCGGATTTTAGTCTTCCATTTATTATTACTATATATATATATATATATATATATATATATATATGTATGTGTGTGTGTGTGTGTGAAAATGGATACATGAAATAACTGCTACACTAGCTATATGGGTTAGCTTATACACTAGTACACGCACACACACTCACACAGAGTATACTAGCTACAGACACACACCCACGTGTATATACTTACACATGTCTGTATCTCTGCATATGCACACACTCAGATATATGCGTGCTCATAAGCCGGCACGTTCATATAACTATATCACTCTGCGGGCGTGTATTCACATACTCTGGTATATGTGTATGTACTTGCAGTTCGTCTAGATAAATAAAATATAGGAATATATGGTGGTAAAAACATTTTTAGGATAAGAGAAGGATGAAAATGTGAAATAAATGTAATGGTAATAATAACGGTGATGAAATTGGTGATACATATGGAAGTGATGAATCCAATAGTGGTAATTTATATGATGCTGGTGGTTTGTGTGTGCTTCTTGTGTGTGTTGTGCATGTTCATGTGGGTGAGAGTGGTGAATACATGGTAACATGTTTAATAATGAGGAACATGATAAAGAATACAGTATAATATTAACAAGAATAACAATGCCTATCGTTGTCTGAGTTCAGGTGATTACGTTTTGGTCTGTCCATGGTTACTTCCCGAATACCATGGCAGAGAATGTATGTTTTTTTGTGACTCTATAGTTTATGAGGATTTCCGATCTCAAATTAATAGCCGATTTTAATTTAATGATCTTTGCTGATTCTGCCAGGCAAAACCTGCAGTGGCTTCCTCCGGTGGAATGCTGGGCCACGCGTCTCCTTACGAACCACTTGACCTGGTATTTCAGGTTCCTATCCTTGAGGTCCCAGATCAAATCAACCAGTCTGGCTTGAGGACGCTTAGGTCTGTGGGTGCAGGAGCTTCTGTGGTTGTATAGTCGCTCCTTAAAGGTTGTTGAGGTTGCGCCTATATAGGTGTATTCATTGTGCCACTGGTATATATATATATATATATATATATAAAATTAGAATTGGTGCTCTGAAATAGCGATATATATATATGAAGGTATATATAGTGTATTGTGAAATACACTGTATGCTTAATTAAAAGCATTTTGAAGACCTTACGCAAAGGGAGTGGTAAGCTCTGAGGAGTACCAACAGTACGAAACAGAGATTGTCAGCTTATCTTCCTTTGTTTGCTGAAAAAAGAAGTAAGTGCATAGTCACTACTTTAAAACAATAGCGTAAGGTCATCAAAATGCTTTTAATTAAGCATACAGTTTATTGCAAAATACACTGTATATATATATATATATATATATATATATATATATATATATATATATATATATATATATATATATATATGAAAAAGTATGACCCCGACGGCAGAGCTCAAGCCGTTTCGACGGCTATTTCTGGACTAAATTAGAATTTTTAGCCTGGTGAATAAATAGCCGAACTTTTCAAGGGGGTACTTCCTTATATGGGAAGATTGTAGTTGTCAAGAGGATTGGTTAACATTTGTTGTAAACACAAATAAGTCTATCATGGCATTTGGTGGGAGGTAGGGGTGGCTGAACTTGCCTGTAGAACAATAGGGGTGTGATAGGAGCGGTCAAGCGTTGAAAGTGATATGTATACAGCAGATTCTGAGGATAGAGTATGAAATGGAGGAGGGAGGTTATAGAATAGGTAAATCGAACGAGAGTAGGAAACAATAATAGATAATAGAAAGAAATAAAAAAATATATAAAATTTAATAGTGAGATATGAGTAAAAACATCAGAATGCTATCTTACAATTACAGGTTAATAAGTTGAGATTTTCTTCCTCGTCTGCTTTTACCCTTCGCCTACCCCAATGCAGCCCATCGGGCTGTAACATCAGTTCCCCCACCCCTGTAATCTTAAGATAGAATTGGCCGAATACGTTTTACTAACTACTTATAGCAGACGTGTTAAACCCCTTTAATTCTGTATCAGTTCTGGTACTACTCAATTTCTACAAGTTTTTTCTATTCTCAACTTATTAACCTGTAATTGTAAGATAGCATTGTGATACTATCTAATTTTATATATTTTTTAATTTCTTATCTATTATCTTTTATTGTTTCCTACTCTCGTTCGATTTACCTATTCTATAACCTCCCTCCTCCACTTCATACTCGATATGCGAGGATAGACTTATTTGTGTTTACAACAAATTTTAACCAATCCTCTTGACAACTACAATCTTCCCATATAAGGAAGTACCCCCTTGAAAAGTTCGGCTATTTATTCACAAGGCTAAAAATTCTAATTTAGTCCAGAAATAGCCGTCGAAACGGCTTGAGCTCTGCCGTCGGGGTCATACTTTTTCCTATTTTCCACTCTACTACCCTAAGTATTGAGTACTCTGGTACGTTATGGTCCATCTGGTTCCTTACCACATATATATATATATATATATATATATATATATATATATATATATATATATATATATATCGTTTCTGAATTTGTTTAGCAAGATTCTTTATCTGAAATTGTGTGTTGAAACCGATATTGTTATACTTTGGGAGGGTCATGTTGCCAATAAGAAACACACGCACCAGTTGCTTTCACTTCAATTTATTATAATAAATTTATAATAAATTTATAAATTTATAAATTTCTGGTTGGTTGGTTGGTACTACAACCACATAGTTGTTTATATATTGTCATAGTTCTTTCGTCACACACTCTGTGACCTCTTCAGTGACTGGGGATTCCTTTCTTTGTTTCTGTGCCTCTCCTTTGTTCTGTCCTACGCCATTTTGTTTCTGGTACTACTCAATGAAACAAAATGGCGTAGGACAGAACAAAGGAGAGGCACAGAAACAAAGAAAGGAATCCCCAGTCACTGAAGAGGTCACAGAGTGTGTGACGAAAGAACTATGACAATATATAAACAACTATCTGGTTGTGGAACCAACCAACCAACCAGAAATTTATAAATTTATAAATTTATTATAAATTTATTATAATAAATTGAAGTGAAAGCAACTGGTGCGTGTGTTTCTTATTACCCAAAGTATAACAATATATAATATATATATATATATATATATATATATATATATATATATACACATATATATATATTATATATATATATATATATATATATATATATACACATATATATATATTATATATATATATATATATATATATATATATATATTTTTTGAGATAGAGCGTCCGTGATGTTTGCTCTGATCTGATTAGTTTTGGGAATTCTACATGTTTTTATGTTAAAAAAGTGGCTCCAGCGGTATTAAAATAAGTTTTGCGCCAATTCGTGTTGCACAAATTCTTGTGGTCAAAACAATTTGATTGGTCGGTAGAGGTCATGTGAATGTAAAAAATTGATTTTGCGCCAAATGTAGGTTTGTGTCGGTTGATTGAGAAGTCACTGAGAAATAAGTCTTTCACAACAAATATGTGTGTGTGTGTGTAGTAGTAGTAGTAAAGAGGTTCGTTGTTGTGATAATGGTCAGCAGGGATGTGTGTGCGAACCGCAGCCTGTTGACAGTTCAAATGCCTATTAAGGCAAGTGTGTGTGTGTGTGTGTGTGTGTGTGTGTGTGTGTGTGTGTGTGTGTGTGTGTGTGTAGCAGAGTAATTCGTGGTAGAGGGATGGTCAGTAGGAATGTGTCTGTAAGTGTGTGGGGGATATTTTAACATGTTAAAAGATATTTTTCAGCTCTTGTCTTATACGGAGAAGTGTGTGTGTGTGTGTGTGTGTGTGTGTGTGTGTGTGTGTGTGTGTGTGTGTGTGTGTGTATATGTCTCTTTGTATGTTAATGTACGCGTGTGTATGTGTGTATGTATATATGTGTGTGTGTGTGTGTGTGAGAATGTGTGTGTGTGTGGGTGGACCAGTATTTATTTCTGGTAAAATGGTGTACATTATTCGATATTTTCAGTAAAATCGATTCTCTCAATAGAACATCAAAAACCTTAATAATAAAAGGTGTGAAATGATATATAGTATTGGCATAATACCAAGGTGCGTGTGAGTGTGTTCAGATTGTACGTACTGCAAGGGGGATCCATTAGGCCTTGCCGTATTGGAGTACCTGTGCACAAATATGTATCTGGAGTGTGTCCAGAAGTTGTATACCTGTGCACAAATTGTATACTTGTGTACAAATTGTACACATGTATCTGGAGTGTGTCCAGAAATTGTATACCTGTGTACAAATATGTATCTGGAGTGTGTCCAGATTGTACGTACTGCAAGGGGAATTCATTAGGCCTTGCCGTATTGGAATACTTGAGTACAAATATGTATGTGCCCATCAGTGTGCAATGCATGTGTGCGTTTATGTATGTGTGTGTGTCGGCACGTTTATATCTATAGACATCAAAAGGTATGCAAATTTGTGTATATTTGTGTTGTACCATAGAACATGTGTGTTTACGTATGTCATTGTGTTTATATGTGGGTATAGATTCATGCTGATGTAGGTATGTATGTTGACGTGTGTTTGTTGTGGGTTCGTCTTAGGGAGAAGTGTTTAGACGGGGTCCGTATTTGTTAATAAAGTAAGATTCCTTGCTGATGCGCTGGGTGTGGGTGGCATTATCTTTAAATTTGTAGAGGGGAAAGATTCTGAAGTTGGGATGATTTTGGGCGGCACAGGTATCAATGTGTTCACTCAGTGGTATTTTCCTGTATTCCCGTATTTTAATTTGAGATCTATAGACAGTCATGCGTTGGCGGAGACAACCTGAGCAAGTTAATACATATATTAGATTTTCCGATGCACATGTGAAATTGTGTTTTACTATAAAACGTTGTCCTTCTTTGAAATAGAATTCCGAACCCTCTATTAGGTTGATGCAAATGCCACAGTTGGGTATATCGCATTTTTTTTACTGTGGGTTTCGTTGTTGTGGTTGGCAGTACTTTGGCATGTGTTAGGATGTGTTTCATTGACTTGGATTGTCTTTTGCTCTTTATGATATCGTGTGTTCGTAGGATTTGGTTCATTCTATGGTCCTTTTTCAACACAGGGATGTTCTGGAGGATGGTGTCAAAGGCCTCATTGTTGAGGGGGTTGTGTGTGGAGATGTATGGAAGAGCTTTTAGTTTCGGTTGATTTACTTTAGGGTGTCTAAGGTCCTGGGTACTGAATTTTAGGGCACGTTGGATTCCATTGTCAATTAGTGATGCAGAGTAGTCCCTGCCTATGAGTGTGTCCTTTAGTTCTTGTAGCCGTAAGTAGCAGGTGTTTTTATTGGAGACTATAGTACAGATTCTCTTGGCTAAGTTGTAGGGAATATTAATTTTAACGTGTCTAGGGTGGCAAGAGTTGAAAGGAAGATATTGCTTGGAGTCTGTGGGCTTGTAGTATATGTCTGTTTCTATTTTTTTGTTATGGATCTTAATGAGGATGTCGAGGAAGGGGAGTTGTTGATGGCTGTATTCCATCGTGAAGTTAATATTCGTGTTGAGCCCATTTATAAGGGTGTGAAATTCTTTAAGTTTCTCGATGTTTTCGTGCCAAAGGATGAAGCAGTCATCTAGATATCGCTTCCAGTTCCTTTCTATGTGTAAGTGGAGAGTGTTTCCAAATTTGTTTAGGACTTTAGTGTAGAGGGTGATTTCCAGGTATCTCATGACTAGGTTGGCATAAGTGGGGGCTGTTTTTCGTTCCCATAGCGGTCCCAGATTTCTGCCTGTAGGGTTTGTTATTGAAAACGAAGTAATTGTTTTCCAAGATAAATTTGAGTCCCTCTATCACGAATTCTTTTTTGATGCGTTGTGGGAGTTCATTGTGGTAATTATCCAGCCAGAATTGGATAGCTTCTATTCCTAGGATGTGGGTGATGTTGGAGTATAGGTTGACTACATCGAACGTCACTAGTAGGGTTTGTTCAGAAAGTGGCATATTAGGGAGGTGATTGAGCATATCTAGGTCGTCCCTTATATAGCTTTTGATGTGTTTGAGAAAAGGCTTGAGAAGGGTATCAATGAAGTTGCTAAGGCGGTGGGTTCGCAAGCGGGGCCTGCTATTATAGGTCTTAATTTGAGATCATTGGGTGAGGGGACATTGATGACTATGTCTGTGGCTTCCTTGCATGCCTTACTTATTAATTCGCTTTTATGTACTTTAGGGATACCGTAGAAAAAGCTGGATTTACTTGTGAAGTCTGTGATGAAGCTGAATTCCTTGTTAGTGAGTCCTTCTTTGTATTGGTTGATCAGAGTTTTTAGGTTTCTCATAATTTTCTGTTGATTGTAGTGTTCAGCCTTTTCGTAGTATGTTTCGTTTTCCAAAGTGGAGAGCGCTAAGTTGATATAGAATTCTGTCTCCATTAGGACTACTGTACTCCCTTTATCAGCCTCTTTAATTGTAATGGTTCTGTCGGTTTTTAATCTATTTAATTCTTCCCATTCTTTCTTGTTGAGGTTTGGCTTGTGTTTTTGTCTGTGCAAGTGTTGGTAAGGGAAGTTTGTGATGTGTTCATAGAATTCGTCCAGGATTTTATTTCTACCTTTTGATGGGGTGTAATTGCTTCTATTTCTGGCTAATGATTCATCCTCATTCTACTGGTCGAATAGTTCTTCACTGAGTAGTAACTTTCTACAGAAGTCTGTGATGTCTTCCTTCATTTCATAGGAGTTAGGACGTAGTGTGGTCGGTGTGAATTTAAGACCTTTGGAGAGTAAGTTGATAAGGTTGGGTGTTGGTTCTGCACTAGTAAGATTGATAATTTTTATTTCTATCGGTTTCTCTTCCCTGTCTTGTGTTATTTTGTTTGCCTGTATCTGTGTGCTGTGTCTAAAAAATGGTTGTGGTTCGGGTTGGTGGTTGTAGATTGAATGGGGTGTTCCTGTATTGCGAGTATGGGTGTGTGTTTCTATGTGCCATGTTGGATTGTGGTGTTATAGGTGGCCTACGTTGTTGGTTGTATCGTGTGGTGTGGGTTTGTTGTGTATTGTGGAAGTGAGAGTTGAGAAAATGGAAATTACCTTGCTGTCCCCTTGAAGCGGGGAAGTTGTTACATCTATCATGGTGGTAGAATATTTTCCCTATGTTTGACGATGAGGCATCCGCGTAGTAGTTGACTGATTTGGTATGGTGTCTCCTTGAAGGGGGAAAGTTGTAAATGTCATTCTGGGGGAGATGATTGCTAGGGTTTTTGTTCCTTCTTATGGTAGCGAGCTTGGGAAGTTCATCTTCGGTGTGGTGCTTCCTTCTTCGTTTGTTAGTGGCTTGGGGGTTTGCGAAGCTGTTGTGCGGTTCAGTTATGGGTTTTCCTATTTTTATGAACGGGTTTTGGGAGGTGTAATCCGTTTGAAAAGTCGATTCATAGTGTAGGAACCAAGCAGCACTTTTTTCCCAGCGTTGAAGGGATTTCAGTTCTTCTCTGTTGCAGTCCCCTTTCCATAATTTGGAGATCATATATATATATATATATATATATATATATATATATATATATATATATATATATGTGTGTGTGTGTGTGTGTGTGTGTGTGTGTGTGTGTGTGTGTGTGTGTGTGTGTGTGTGTGTGTGTGTGTGTGTATATATGCAAATGAGGCTGCTCAGCCGTTAATATGCATAAGGAAAGTATATACTTTCAGACGTTCAACCATCTGGCAGGAAGGTATACGATGCTGACGATAGCTAATAAGCTTGAAACTAGTACATCGTTCCTGTGTCAGTGTTGAACAAAAAGGTGACGCGGTTGCCTAAACACTGTACGGCGTAATTCGGGCTGTTTGTTTGTTTACAAACAAACAAACAAACCGAGCATTATAATAAATTTTCGGTAAACCGATACGTGCATATATATATATGTGTGCATGTATGTATATATATATACATACTACTGTACGTCTGTATACATACATACTTACATTTAAGTAACTGCCGTACTAAGAGTGAGAAATGAAATTTCGTTTTATTCTATTCCATTTATATATATATATATATATATTTTTATACTTGGGGAGGGTCATATTTGTGTAATATTGCCAGAATTAATAACAGAACACACTCACCGTTTGGTTGGTTTTCGCTTCTCGCTGTCTTTTATATCTGTAATCTAACTTACTCGGTCCTCAATGTTGCCATTGACTGACCGACGGTCAAAAATAATACAGATACAATATAGACACAAACACATATATATATATAGTTTACATAATTTACATAAATCTTTCGTTGCACATCTGCAACATCGTCAGTGGTGTTATATTTTCATCCTGTTGTGTTGTATGTCTACGCCATTTTTTATTCAGTCTGCCTATATATTTATTTATTTATTTGCTTGTTTGTTTATTTTATTTTGTCTTCTTTGCGCATGCGTTTGCGTGTGTGTATAGTGTTATGTTTGCTGTGTGACTAGTGTGTATAGTGTTATGTTTGCTGGGTGACTAGTGTGTATAGTGTTATGTTTGCTGGGTGACTAGTGTGTGTTTATGTGCTTGTTGTTATTGTGCTTGTGTATGTATTTATTTATCTTATTTTATTTACTTATTTATACTTCTCTTAGGTCAGTGTTGTTTGTTTGGGTGTTGTTGTTATTCCACTCATTCTTTCTGTTTAGCTTTGGTCTTCTAATTTCTATTTCACTGGCCTCTCTGATTTGCCTATCTGCTGGGTCATTTCTATGTTTAGATATTATTCTAATTTCTATGTTGTCTATGTTACCGTCATGTTGTTGTCTAGCATGTTCGTATAGTACTGACCCGTTTTTTCGTCCTTTTAGTTCCCCACAGTGTTGGTCTATCCTTTCACCTATGCTACGAGCTGTCTCACCTATGTATGTTGTTGTCATGTTTCTGCAAGTACCATCTGTACATCTTATGCTATAGACTACGTTTCTAGTTTTACAGTTTATCCGGGGGTTCACCTTACATATGATACATTTCCTATTGGTACAGTGGGTTTTCTTAAAAGGGTAGGTTTTGCTGATCAGGGATTTTATGGTGGTTCCTGGCTTTTCTACCACCTTTATTTTTAAGTGGGTCTTTCTCAGGGCCTTTCTACACTGGTTAGCTAATTTCCCTCCAGGGGTGGCGTCCACAAACATGACACTCTGGTATCTCTGGTTGTCGTACCATGATGTGGCTTTCCCTATCTTATGTCTAGCCCTATCTAAGCTATTCCATGATTTGCTCCTGTATAATGGGCAAATTCCTTTCATGTCCAGTTCTATGAGGGTCTTATACTTTTCCATGGCTCCTTCGTATACTCTGACTCTGTCTCTTTGGTTGTAGCCAGAGAACTGCATGCGGTTGATGAAGTGTTGGATGTGTCTTTCCATTTCTGTTGGGTCGCACATGCTGGACACATTCTTCATCACTCGTACCAAATCTGCGATCAGAATATTAAACTTAGCACTACTGGACATTGCTGAGTTTTTGAATATCAGGTATTTGGAGGCCATGGGTTTAGCATAGTGTGAGTGGAGAATTTGGGCTCTCTCGTCTATAGTGTTAATCCAGAGTTCTGTGTCTAATACGCATGCGCAAAGAAGACAAAATAAAATAAACAAACAAGCAAATAAATAAATAAATATATAGGCAGACTGAATAAAAAATGGCGTAGACATACAACACAACAGGATGAAAATATAACACCACTGACGATGTTGCAGATGTGCAACGAAAGATTTATGTAAATTATGTAAACTATATATATATGTGTTTGTGTCTATATTGTATCTGTATTATTTTTGACCGTCGGTCAGTCAATGGCAACATTGAGGACCGAGTAAGTTAGATTACAGATATAAAAGACAGCGAGAAGCGAAAACCAACCAAACAGTGAGTGTTCTGTTATTAATTCTGGCAATATTACACAAATATGACCCTCCCCAAGTATAACAATATTTGTTTCGACACACGATTTCATATAAAAAACCGCGCTAAACTATATATATATATATATGTATGTGTGTGCGTGTGTGCATATGTGTGTGTGTGAGAGAGAGAGAGAGAGAGAGAGAGAGAGAGAGAGAGAGAGAGCAAGTTTGAATGTAAAAAGCCGTAACTCTATGCCGACGCTCTACCCATACAGTCAGTCCATAATATTACGTCACTAGTAAAAATGATGTTATTACGGCTCTAATTTTAGAGATATAAATAAGTCAGTTATAAAAGGGGCATTACTATGTCACTTGAAATAGTTATTATTACGTCCCTTGCCATACAGATACCATTACGCCCCTTGCAATATAAGATATTAAACGTCACTTGCAATAGAGATAATATTACGTGACTTACAATAGAGATATCGTTGTGTCACTTGTAACACACACACAGACACACACACACACACACACACACACACACACACACACACACACACACACACACACACACACACACACACACACACACACACACATTTCTCACTCTTTCTCTCTCTCTATCTATCTCTTGTTTTTCGTTGTGGGGTTCTAAATTGCCTTCTTGACTTTTGTTTTTGTCTATTGGATTTGGGGTAAATTAAGGGATTTATATTAATACCAATGAAAAGAGGAAGATAAACACCAAATTGTTTAATTAGTTTTGGAATATAGGAGTAAATTAGTTATAGAATGTGTGACTATTTTCGTCGATAACGTAAAAGGAAAGACAAAGAAGAATTCTGACGAAACGGTTTCCATAAACTAATTTTAAAATAGATTATTTAGCTTCGGAGTTTAAGTATACAAGTTCAGAATACAAATCTTGTCAGCCTCACTTTTGTCTTTTTTCCCGTCGATGGTCAAATCGATATAGTAAAAATTGCAACTGGTGTACGATTTTTATCATTTCATCGCGTGCTAGATATAATAACTTTCTAATTTTGGCATGTCAGAAACTTGTGAGAGAGGAAAAAGTCGATTAAATCCTCCCCAGTATTTAGTATTTGGCTGGTACTTTATTTTATCGACCTCAGAAGGATAAAAGGAAAAGTTGACCGTGGAGGGATTTGAATAAATACTGCAAAGGCATTTTGTTTGACACTCTACCAACTGTGTCAATTCATTCTACTCAGTTTAGTGAATATCTAATTTGGGCACAAGGCCAGCAATTTGGTGGGGAGGGAAGAGTCAATTACATCGACAACACTACATAACTAACACTTTATTTTATTGACCTCGCAAGGATGTAAGGCAAAGTTAACCTCGGTGAGATTTGATTTCAGAATATAAAGAGCTATATATAAATCCTATAAATTCTAGGGCTTTACAACTGTCTCCAACACCTCTTTGTAGGCAAGCCATGAGAAAAAGATGTTAAGCCCTGTGTAAAAAATGGGAAGGCATGACATCTCCCTCTTTGTTGACTACACCTAGAACCATCAGAGGCGATAGAAATTTGATGTGCATGACTGGTGGAACCTCATTTGGGTCTCTGCATAGCCATCTGTCGTTCCTTCGGTTTACATGTTGGTCCTGATTAAAGTTTTTATTATCAGAAAAGAACCAAAGCATTCCAGCTTCTCGATGTTTTATCTTATTCAGTAAACGCTTTGCACGCACCAAACGATTTTCTTTTGTCACACCCAGCATAATCTGGACTCTTCGCATAACATATGACTTGTATCGGATGTCTTCCTGGACAACTCTTCTGGTCTGGTGGTGCATTGTGAAACCTTAAAGTTCTTTGCGATGGCTCTGATAGATTTTCCCGAAGTTTTACGGATTCATTTTTTTATGTTTTACAAACACAGGCGTTCTGGATGTATTAGGATCTTGTGCATGCGTTTTACAACTTAGCTGCTGATGTTGGATCCCCGTCAGCAGCTTTCAGATCCTTTCTAACTTTGGCAACGAAGTATTGGGCAACTTTCATGAAGGAAGCTATCGCTGTATCACTATGCTGTGCTTTTAAGGCAACGTCTTTTCGTTTGCTGAGTCAATTTAATGTCTGGCATTATTTATCTCAAAAATTAAAAGGAACAAATTAGCAATAAGATAGTTAGAGCTCAAGAAAGAGGTGTCCTAAAAAACTGATGCATCATGTATAACAGTTAGTAATATAAGGATAATTATAGCAAAAACACACACTAAAGTGCTGTCATCCGTCTAAAGTTCAGTAACATCTTACTACAGTACTCTATGTCAAATATTAACTGTATTTATCTATTATTATGTTGTAATCCTAATTGAATTCAAAGCGCCTTTAAAAATATATATGTTAGGCAAATAATTCTAAGTTATCAACTAAGCTGCCACGTTCAAAAAGAGAAGCTAAACATCTTGAAACCAAAGAAAGACATGTGACATATGCACATATTCTCTTTTGAACTACATTGTATTTAACTTATCTATTTAATTTACCCTACTCTAAATATTTATTTTAAGTTTCGGGACTTAGAATTTGTCATAATATATTATACACCCACAATTGTCTTGTACAACTATTTCAGCTAACTGGTCACATTTATTTTTAGTTTAACAAACAACCCTTATTTATCTAACTTACTTTTTTTCTTTTCTTTCTATTTTGCGATTTGGCTCGAGACAGGAGCTTTAGAATTTGCGCTAAGCAATGAATACATTCGCGTAGTTCCAAGAACGTGTTTTCTGGGCATTCATACAACACAAAAGCGTGCAGAAATCATATAGAAACATCTTTTGACTATTTGGTTGACTGTTCAACGATATTCATACTGACAAATTTCTAAAACATAAGGCCAGCGAAATGACTCTTATGGAATTATTAGATCCGCTTCATTGATCATCCAAACACTTTACATTATATTTCCTACAATCGGTGGATTGGCAGTATCGGTAGAGGGTCGGAGGCCATGCTTTGACGCAAAGAATTACGGCCTTTTCCATTATGAGTTCAAATCCCGCCGAGGTTAACTTTGCCTTTCAGCCTTACGGGGTCGATAAAATAAAGTACCAGTAATACACTGGGTAATTGCTGGCCTTGTGCCAAAAGTAGAAATAATTATATTTCCTACAATCTTTGAAACGAGGACCAGATATTTAAAGTCCTAAACCTTCGGATAATAAGTATCACATTAAAAGCAAAATATTAACAACTCGCACGTATTGGAAGGATAATGGTCATCCTAGATTGGTATGTTGAATATCTTATATCTACATACCTCTAGCATAGGATTTGGGATGTTAGCCCTGTTACTTAACTGATCGCCTTTTTACCATTGGTCCATCCAGTTGGAGCTGACTGTAGTTAAATAGAATAAGTATCAACTCTGATTATAGTATCCAATCAATTTTTTTTTCCAGACGCACTTTATCTTGGACTACATTATTCAACGTGTCTTTTCTATTATTTAAGATATTAGGGTGTAATTTGGAGGTTTAGCTGTTATTTCAGGCAGGTATAGTAATCTCATAGAGGCTCCTCACTTGTAGCTAGCTCATGTACCTTTCTTTCATGAAATTATTATTTGCAGGCAAAAGGGCGGTACACTGGCAGTATAGGCTGGACGTCGGACAACAGGTTTTGCGGTATGTAGTTACAGCTCTTTACGTTCTGAGTTCAAATCCCATCGAGGTTAGCTTTGCCGTTCATCCTTACGGGGGTCGATAAGATAAAGCACCAGTAACGCACTGGAGTCGATTTAATCGACTTGCCTCTTTCCCTCGAAATTTGTTGACCTTGTGCCTAAATCAGAAACTATTATTTGCAGGCAAAGGTATTTCACTTTAAGGCAATTATTACAAAGGTATTTCACTTTAAGGCAATTATTACAAAGGTATTTCACTTTAAGGCAATTATTACAAAGGTATTTCACTTTAAGGCAATTATTACAAAGGTATTTGAGAGGCTCACTGCCGAAATGGGACTGTCTGTCTTTCCGTTGATTTTTTCCAATTTGAATGTATGTATATATACATATATATATATATATATATATATATTTGAGTATATATATATATATATATAACGAAGGAATTGTGGTAAGGAACCAGATGGACCATAACCCACCAGAGTACTCAATACTTAGAGTAGTAGAGTGGGAAATAGGAAAAAGTATGACCCCGACGGCAGAGCTCAAGCCGTTTCGACGGTTATTTCTGGACGAAATAGCCGTCGAAACGCCTTGAGCTCTGCTGTCGGGGTCATACTTTTTCCTATATATATATATATAGTAGAATAATCGAGTATCGAAAAATCGGCGCACGAGTTCACGATAAACAAAATTCGATATGAGCGGCAGAGGGCTCAATAATTTAGATAAATCAGAACTATAACTATCGTTAAAATACCGTCACACATAGAACAAGTCTATAATCAACCATACAACCGAAAAATTGCGATCTGGAAGATTCGGGACACTCAGATAAAAAATCAATAAATCAATAAATCAAATGAATTTAAAAAGCATACCCGGACCCGCTAGAAAGATGGTAAATCTAGCTTCTTGGGTTTCTGTAAATCCTTAAACTGTCCTCTATCAGCTCACATAAAAATATATAAGACTTCTAGGTGCCAGCGGACAGGAGTTTACTTCCTCAACGAGCTTTGTCCAAACGAATGAAAAGGCATAACCCAGGCTAAATACGCACATGGAATTCAGCAAGGGAGATAACCTCTATATCCGCGAAAAATATTCGGGAAAATGTGGAAATACACATATCGAATAAGAGTGCTCAATAGACATGTTAAAATAAACAGGAGCTATTCATCATTTAATAGAATCGACAAAAAATGAACAATAAAATTAACTGGTCAATAGCTAGGTCTAGAGCTAAATATAGTAGAATATATATATATATATATAAAGAAAAAGAGATGAAATCGAAAATGCAACTGAAGTCTTATTTTTTTTTTAAATATATATATTTATTTGGTTCCTTTACCGGTTTCGCAGTTCTTCTGCTTTTCAAAAGGTGAGTTGAGATGGAGGGTCTGTGGTTTTTCTCACATGAGATGGAGGGTCTGTGGTTTTTCTCACATCTGAGAAAAACCACAGACCCTCCATCTCAACTCACCTTTTGAAAAGCAGAAGAACTGCGAAACCGGTAAAGGAACCAAATAAATATATATATTTAAAAAAAAAATAAGACTTCAGTTGCATTTTCGATTTCATCTCTTTTTCTTTATACTTTCACTCGTGTAGGACACCTCGGCTATTTTTCATTTTGTAAAAAAAACCTCACTTTCTAATATATATATATATATATATATATATATATGAAATATATGAAATATAAGAATCAAAGAACTGTTCAAAACATTATTGTGCTTACAGCTGTTTCCTCCAAACCGAGGTTTGGATTCTTCGGAGCAATTTATTAATGCATGGACAGTTATATGACCTCCCCTTCAGCCGAGAGACATACCAATACATATTCAAACATTGATACATATTCAAACATTGTGGGTCAACATTCATTACAGAATTTAGAGTGGCAGTACACACTTCGAGATTACATTTATATTAATAGGTACAATCAAAAATCAAAGATATAGGTTAAAGTACAACATGAAGATAAGTGGTTATATAGTGCAAATGTTATATGTGTGGCACGCATGTGCGTCTTGTTTATATAGTGTGGCAGAGAGATATGTGTGGTAGAGGCACTTAGGTAGGTAAATAAGAGTGTTAGGTTGGTAGATCTGGTGGCAAAGTCTTTATATGATTGATATAGTCTGTGTGTGGAGAAATATTATAAGCATTAAAGATAGTGCAAGCATTAAAAGTGTTATAAGTATTGGAGATGCACAGCGCAGGGATGTCAAGTAATTCATGTACTTCGGTATTTTCATGGTCAAGGGAGTGTATATTTCGATTATATGCCTTTCACATAATCCACGACAATCCAGTTAGAGGTCGTAGTCTGGTGTTCTTTAGTTCGATACAGGAGGTTGTTACGTTTCGAGAGACGCCATTGAATACCGGAAGTGTGTGTGTGGCTAAGGGGAGTTAATGCATGCGGGGAGGTAACTCTGGGGTTTCTATATCTAGCCATTAAAATGTGTCCCAATATAGACCCTAAATTCTATGGTGAGGTGCACCTTCCAAGAGAGACTTTTAAAGCATAAAGTGTACTAACTATAGAGTAGTTTAACTAAATTATGCTGAAGGTGATCATATTATTATTAAGGTGGATTAACCCATCTTAAGGTGCTACAAATGGAAATTATAGATGATGAGCGAGGATTCTAAATTAATGATCTCTGTGGTTGTAGTCTGCTCATATGACCAGGCGCGGTGATTGCAGGATTGCTTCAGGACCCAATGATCTCTGGTAAGATCTGGGTCATCGCTTGCTACATTGGATGTCGAAAGATAATCATCCCCAGGCAGGCCAAAGGTCAATCCGCAGTCCTCGCGACCCCTCTCTGACCGTCAGATCATCCATATACGTACAACCCGCACGGCAGTTGCATTGCATTCACTCACTGCGCTCAGCAGCCTGGTCCTACTGGTCAACAGCGCTACTCGATTAAATCATTTTACATCTGTCTAAGGAAGGTGTTTCCTCTGCCCAACACCATCCAACCGATCAATTCATGCTCAAATTACCCTTAGAGCGGTGTCGTGCCGTCCAGGTGGGTGGATGTTGTCACACCTGCCGTAGAGGTATAAATGGGTATTTTCCCTGCGAAGGGTTCCAGAGGGATGTCGTTGTTTGTGTTATAATGGATCAGCTAGTGTTGGGTATGTAGTATAGGGTGTGTCTCTGGTGTTTGATGCTAGATGTGGTGTTAGGTTCCAGTCCGACATTGCTATATATAGGGCTTAAAGTTTTGGAAGGAATGTCTGAGGCGGTGCTGGCAAGTTGCAAACACCTCAGATTTTTTGTTAAGTAGGTTACGGTTGGAGAAGATAATATTGTGTGTCTCTAGTATACAGAGGTTACAGAATTTATTAGGTGGTTTGTACGAGGTCGCGCTGCCTATCACTTCCCATTTGAGTGTGTATGGTTTATTTTTAGATTTTAGATAGTGTATGTAGCTAGAAAGTGAGGTGGAGTTGGCTAGGCTGTGCTTTTTGAACGAGTGGATGTGCGAGTTATATCTAATTTTGAAGCAGTTAGAAGTGGAGCCTACATAGGTTTCTGAAGAGTTATTAGTCGTGACTGTGCATGAGTATATGACATCCTTGGTTAGGCATTTTTTATCTAAAGGGCAGGTTCTATTAGCTCTACAGTTACAATTATTCTGTGCGTTAGTCCGCTGGTTATAATGCAATGCGGAAGTCTGTGTGGTGGATATAGGATTTTGGGTGTTCAGGTTGACAACCCTGGTGTTATTACTTATACTAGTGTTATTTCTATTGTTACTGCCGTTGCTATTGTTGCTTGCTACAGTGGTATTTAGAGGGTTTGCATCCCGTTGCGATTTTGTTTGTTGGAAGTAAGAACTAATTTTACTATTATTGCTGCTAGCTATGTGGTATGCTAAGTTAGGCGTCGTGGAGTATGAGATTTTAATGGTGTTTTTGTTTAAGAGGTTGTGGTACTTGTGTCCTAGAGGGAAGTTTTTATCTAGTAGTGAGAAGAAAGCCCTAGGTATGTTGGTGGAGACATTTAGGTTGAAAGGAGGGTTGAAAAATGTATTATTTCTTCTTCTATTTTTGCTTTTAGTGTTTGGTGTGTTGCTTCCTCCTAAGGCCTCACAGTAGTTTCCATGGTAATGGTTACTTCCGGTGGCACCCTCCGCTTTGGTGTACTTGTGGTTGCTATTCCTATTATTAGATTTCCTCATGGACATGTTGTGCGAGATGATGTTGTAGCTATGTGTTTTCTTAGGTAGGAACTCAATTTCTATATTATGGCCGGAGCTAGCTAATGCTTGATTGTAATATTGTGAGTTTTTGCTAAATATGTTTGCGTCATAGGACAGACTAGAGATTCTATTGGACACCCCCTTAGAGATAGAGTTTAATATTGATCTAGGGTGATTAGACTTGGTATCTACGTAAATAAGTTTCTCATTAGGCTTATGGAAGGGTGTATATATTTTTGAGTCTAGGTATAGTGTGGCGTCTAGGAAGTTAACATTTTTAGTGTTTTTGTCCATGGTGATACTAAGGTTAAAGTTTTTGAATGTCTTATGCAGTTGTTTTCTAGTTCTTTCTATATTAAATTTTTTATATTCTATGAGTAGAAGTGCATCATCGCGGTACAAACCACCGTTGAGGTAAGGGAGGTCTTTATGGATTTCATTGAGGAGGTATAGGCCGACCAAATCAGTGACCTGCGCCGAGTCACTAGATCCCATGGTTATGTCGAAGTTGTTGTGCGTATCCTTGCGTGTCCATAGTTGGTCCTCGAAGGTGATTATGGTTTTACGGGCCGCAAGGATGACATCAACCTGGGCTCTAGTCAGGTCGCTATTGGTCATGGCCATGATAAGTGCCTTATTTAATAGGATAGGGGAAATAGAGGTGTAGTATGAATTGATATCAAATTGAATACATTTTTTGTTCTTATTATTCTTGATATCCTTAAACCATTCAATTACTTCACCCGTATTTCCCCATTGTTTAAGGTGTATCTTGTGTTTAATTTGTGGGATGATTTTATCCAAAATCTTCTTGCTGATAATACCAATGTCGGACTTGGAAGGGCAGATAAGTCTTATCGTGGGGTTGCTGATGAAGTTCTCCTTATGGTCCTTCAGAGAGAATCTAGGGGGGTTCGGAGTGAAAGGTTGTGTATGCCTCTGTAGTCCTAGTTTAGACACTATATTATAACCCTCTACATTAATATCTTCTAAGTTTTTCAAGGTGGTTTTTTTGTAGCTTTTATGTAGTTCATTATATATAAACTTTCTATAAGTAATATAATCTAGGCTGTATATGTTATTAGTTTTATCTGCGTGTACAATAATTTTATTACTAGTTTTGAATCCACTAATAGAAGTGTTAAGTTTGTTTAAGAAGGTGTTGCTTCTAATATGGTGCTTATTGTATTTAATGTTCTTAACTAGTTTAACTAGGTCATTTTCAAAGGAGTTAAGTAGAGTGTTATGAGGGGGGCTTATCCCCTACGGGCTACAGGTACAGAAAAACTAACCAACTCACAATGATTCCAGTTATTTTATTTATAAAACAATATTAGATATTCAACAAAATAAGTTGGATAACGATGGAATAACAACAAACTTACGAGAGCGATCTACAATACGTCTCAACAAATGAATGAACCTAAATATAATAATAATAATAATAATAATAATAATAATAATAATAATAATAATAATAATAATAATAATAATGCTTTCTTTATTAACCACAAGGGTTTACATAAAGTAGGCATTAAGGACAGTACAGGACAATACAGGACGGTACAAATGGGCATTTCTGCGTGTAAAAAAAACAGAGGATGTAATAAAAAAATAGCAATGAAAAATTCCCCAATAGGGGGGAGACTTCCGAGGGATATTTGTGGAGAAAGCCCATTAAAAGGCCACAGTGACCCTGACCACCAGGGCAAGTGCCCTCTCCCAGTTTTCCACCTTTAATTTACAGACACATACTCAGAGTAGGCCCATTCACTCGGCCATACTTGCTTCTCTCACCCATCTTTCAACAAAATGCTGGGAAGAGAGCACTTCCCTCTCTACCCTGATTTTCCTTTTCAAATGAAATTTGAAAAAGTTAATCAGAGCATCACCGAAGAGGTATATATATATATATATATATATATACGAACTTTTTAACATTTATTTTAAAACTTTTTCTCTATTTGCTAAACCTTGATTATATATGTTCTGGCTCGTTAATTTATTAACCTGCCATAGAACCACAATGACATATGGTTGGATAATACTTGTGTCCCTATATGTATTTTTTACACGTAGGAACACATACTTTATTATTATTAATATCCCCTAAGGTTGAGATAACATTTGGTCGTTTGAACTGCTGCTATTTCTAGTGACAGGACATTGACCAGTCCGCCCCTGCCTTCTGTCTTTACACACGGCATTAGATAAGAATGTTTCTTTCCTCATTCACTCTCATCCCGGAACAGTTTTGTATGGCGCCAGTTTGTGACTTGAACTCGGGAATTTTATATTCTCCGAACGAGAGAACCTTCTGACGAGAGTCCCCTTCTCAATGAAAGTCCACCCGGACTAGCCATTTATTTTGGGACTTGAAACCGCGCGGTAAAGGTACATATTGTAAGTACAGCGAACTTTTTAAAATTTATTTTAAAACTTTTTCTCTATTTGCTAAACCTTGATTATATATATATATATATAAAAACTCTAATCAACCAATACAAAGAAGGACTCACTAACAAGGAATTCAGCTTCATCACAGACTTCACAAGTAAATCCAGCCTTTTCTACGGTATCCCTAAAGTACATAAAAGCGAATTAATAAGTAAGGCATGCAAGGAAGCCACAGGCATAGTCATCAATGTCCCCTCACCCAATGATCTCAAATTAAGACCTATAATAGCAGGCCCCGCTTGCTAAACCCACCGCCTTAGCAACTTCATTGATACCCTTCTCAAGCCCTTTCTCAAACACATCAAAAGCTATATAAGCGACGACCTAGACATGCTCAATCACCTCCCTAATATGCCACTTTCTGAACAAACCCTACTAGTGACGTTCGATGTAGTCAACCTATACTCCAACATCCCCCACAACCTAGGAATAGAAGCTATCCAATTCTGGCTGGATAATTACCACAATGAACTCCCACAACGCATCAAAAAAGAATTCGTGATAGAGGGACTCAAATTTATCTTGGAGAACAATTACTTCGTTTTCAATAACAAACCCTACAGGCAGAAATCTGGGACCGCTATGGGAACGAAAACAGCCCCCACTTATGCCAACCTAGTCATGGGATACTTGGAAATCACCCTCTACACTAAAGTCCTAAACAAATTTGGAAACACCCTCCACTTACACATTGAAAGGAACTGGAAGCGATATCTAGATGACTGCTTCATCCTTTAGCACGAAAACATCGAGAAACTTAAAGAATTTCACACCCTTATAAATGGGCTCAACACGAATATTAACTTCACGATGGAATACAGCCATCAACAACTCCCCTTCCTCGACATCCTCATTAAGATCCATAACAAAAAAATAGAAACAGACATATACTACAAGCCCACAGACTCCAAGCAATATCTTCCTTTCAACTCTTGCCACCCTAGACACGTTAAAATTAATATTCCCTACAACTTAGCCAAGAGAATCTGTAATATAGTCTCCAATAAAAACACCTGCTACTTACGGCTACAAGAACTAAAGGACACACTCATAGGCAGGGACTACTCTGCATCACTAATTGACAACGGAATCCAACGTGCCCTAAAACTCAGTACCCAGGACCTTAGACACCCTAAAGTAAATCAACCGAAACTAAAAGCTCTTCCATACATCTCCACACAAAACCCCCTCAACAATGAGGCCTTTGACACCATCCTCCAGAACATCCCTGTGTTGAAAAAGGACCATAGAATGAACCAAATCCTACGGACACACGATATCATAAAGAGCAAAAGACAATCCAAGTCAATGAAAAACATCCTAACACATGCCAAAGTACTGCCAACCACAACAACGAAACCCACAGTAAAAAAATGCGATATACCCAACTGTGGCATTTGCATCAACCTAATAGAGGGTTCGGAATTCTATTTCAAAGAAGGACAACGTTTTATAGTAAAACACAATTTCACATGTGCATCGGAAAATCTAATATATGTATTAACTTGCTCAGGTTGTCGAGAACAATACATAGGCCAGACTAAAAAAGCCTCCGCCAACGCATGACTGTCCATAGATCCCAAATTAAAATACGGGAATACAGGAAAATACCACTGAGTGAACACATTGATACCTGTGCCGCCCAAAATCATCCCAGCTTCAGAATCTTTCCCCTCTACAAATTTAAAGATGCCACCCACACCCAGCGCATCAGCAAGGAATCTTACTTTATTAACAAATTCGGACCCCGTCTAAATACTTCTCCCTAAGACGAACCCACAACATACACACGTCAACATACATACCTACATCAACACACATCTCTACCCACATATAAACACAATGACATACGTAAACACACATGCTCTATGGTGCAACACAAAAAAATATATGTGTATATATATATATATATATATATATATATATATATATATATATATATATATATATATATATATATATATATAGTGAATATATGTATATATATATATATATATATAGTGAATATCATTTCACACCTTTTATTGTCAAGATTTTTGATGTTCTATTAAGAGAACCGATTTTACTGAAAATATCGAATAATGTACACCATTTTACCAGGGGAAAAAAGTACTGGTCCACCCCCACACACACACACACATTCTCTCACACACACACACACACACACACACACATATATATACACACACACACACACACGCGTACATTAACATACAGAGAGATTTACACACACACACACACACACACACTTCTCCGTATAAGACAAAAGCTGAAAAATATCTTTTGACATGCTAAAAAAAAACTCCACTGCTTACAGACACATTCCTACTGACCATCCCGCTACCATGAATTATTCTGCTACACACACACACACACACACACACACACACACACACACACACACACACACACACACACACACACACACGCACATACACACACACACACACACACACACTTATCTTAATAGCCATTTGACACACATCCCTGCTAACCATTATCACAACATCGAACACTTTACTACTACTACACACACACACACACACACACATATTTGTTGTGAAAGAGTCATTTCTCAGTCTTGGCGCAAAATCAATTTTTTATTCACATGACCTTTACCGACCAATCAAAATTGTTTTGACCACAAGAATTTTTGCAACACCAAGTAGCGCTGAAGCCACTTTTTTAACATAAAAACAGTCTTGGCGCAAAATCAATTTTTTACATTCACATGACCTCTACCGACCAATCAAAATTGTTTTGACCACAAGAATTTTTGCAACACCAAAGTAGCGCTGGAGCCACTTTTTTAACATAAAAACAGGTAGAATTCCCAAAACTAATCAGATCAGAGCAAACAACACGGACACTCTATCTCAAAATTATTTTTGAAAAGCATTTAGAAATACGCAACCGGTAAAAACTTAAAAACTTAAAACCACAACTGAATACTAGCCCATACAATTACTAATACTCTTTTATTCCTAATTAAACCATTTTTCAACTGTGAACAATTTGTCAGCATTTTCTATTCCGTTTACCAATATATATATATATATATATATATATATATATATATATATATATATATATATATATATATATATATATATATTTCGTTTCTGACCGGAAAATTATAAATTCTTAAATTTATAAATTTAATTTATAATAAATTGGAGTGAAAGTAACTGGTGCGTGTGTTTCTTATTGGCAACATGACCCTCCCAAAGTATAACAATATATATATATATATAAGGTAAACAGAAATAACAACACGTTCGATACAGTATATGGAAGGAATATATTACTTTAATGACGCTTAAAGAATGAGAAATTAGAAAGAATGAGAAATTAGAAAGATTGAAAAAACGGGCAGGGTGGAATCAGAAAACATGTTTTTAGAGAAAAATAACTGGTCCATTCATGTTGCCATCTCTTGGAAATCTGTTGATGCTTTCGTTTCGTGTATGATATACTTTTTTAGAAAAAGTGGATGATGGAGCACGTCTATCTGAAATGGAAAAAAAACCGCTACATATATATATATATATACAGTTTCATAATCTCTTATCCGAAAACCTTGGGACCAGACAATTTTCGGATTTCGGAATGGAAGATTTTTAGCGTAGATTTTAAAGTTTTTTAGTTAAAACATTACAGGGGACAGGGTGGTTCAGTGGTAGAGTGCTTGGCTCCGCAAGGTCGCACCTCGATCCCGGCAGTTACTCGGTGAGGGAAGTAGCGCTCTCTTGTCAACCTAGTGGGGTTACATGGACTTAGGTGGCCTGGCTCGGGGATTCTTGAATCAGCAAAAAATTTCCATGAGCAGTAGAGGTGACGTGCGTCTGACTGGTAAGAGCATTGAGACACAACTGCACGACTTGGGTTGACTAGTGTTGCAGACGACATCTTGGAAAAAATGTTCGGTTTTAGGAATTTCGGATAAAAGATTGTGAACCTATATCTCGAGACGAATCATATACTCAAATCGGAGACGAACTCATATACAAAGCATATCCAACAACCTTTTGATTACAGAATCAGGTTCGATCTATAATAGATCTTGCTTCGAGCTGATCGATAGAGAAATATATGTAATACATTATTAAATATGTTATGATGCAACACTGAATCCTTGTTCATTATCTTTATAGTATAGTATATATATATATATATATACATGTCCCCCACCCTCCAATAATTATATTTTCACCCCAAACTACCAAAACACACATCTATTTGGATATGCGCTACAATTTATATACATATCGAAGTTTTCTGACCATTTTAAAGTGCAAAAAGCTAAACTAACCACTACAAGTAAATTGACTAAATTATTATTATTAAATCGACCCAGTACATTACTGGTACTTTATTTTATCGACCCCGTAAGGATGAAAGGTAAAGTTAACCTCGGCGGGATTTGAACTCAGAACGTAAAGAACCGTAACTCTCTGCAACGAAGTAGAGTGCCCGACACTCTACCGATTCTGCCAATCCACTGCCCTCGAAACTCCCTTACCATCCTCCGGAGAAACGCCTTCTTCATTCTGTCTGCCGGGGCTGTGGGGGAGGCCAGCACCTGGGACCCCATTTGCTCACCATACGGAGAGATGGGGAGGGCGAGAGAGATGGAAGCGGTGACAGTGGGAGCTCGGCCCTTCCACGTTCGGACCATATCCTTGTGGTTGTGTTCATTAAGCAGTTAATGAGTCTGTTTATGAATTCTATGTGTGTATTTAAAATGACCAATAATCAATGAAACTTAAATTCATTTGATGTACTATAGAAATATTTCTTTTGTTGAAGTTATAGCGAGGATACTGGGTTGTATGAATGTAACAAAACGAGATATGGTTTGTGTATATAATATTTAATTAACGGTAGATGGAATACTTGACATGTCAAAGATAGATGTTAGAATGAAACAAAGTTAGTAGTTACCGTTTTGATTGCCAGGCAAACGCGGCTGGCAGAGGGCGCCTGGCTAAGGCCAGGCGCCTGTTGGCCAAATTAATGGCAGAGCCAAATGAGAGGCTCTTGTCCTGGTGCCGAAAAGGCAAAGAGAGAAAGGAAGCTTAAAGTTGTTAGTTTTATAGGGCTCTGACCGGAAGTCGCAGAAAGAGTTCCACCTCCCGTCTAGATCCCAATCAAAACAAGGGAGACAACCGCTACATAACCTCCCGCCAGAATTTTAGTGTATAAAAATCGAAATGAAAATATGTAGCAAGTTGGCGAGAATGTTGTAACAGGCATGAAAATTACGACAAAAGAATGTTTGGAAAAATCAATGATAGATATCAAGGTAGCCAACCGCTCTTGGCCAGAGAACGACTGGACATCCATCTATCCATCACCCAAAGATACAATGTAATAAAGTAAAAGTAATAGAAGAGCTCAAAGTTCAAAATATAGTTCACAGGTGTGCAATCACATGACAGCAGGAAAGAAAGTGTGTTCCAGAGAATGAATGCAGGTGGTTTCTGTTCTGTGGTATATCGTGAAATTTCCAACATCCGAATGGATTTTCTCACAGGAAGAGTGCTGCAAAAATAAATTCTCTGGCTTTGGTGAAGCTGTGTTGATGTATTGCTGTTGCTGTTATATTGCTGTTGCCTCGCTGAGTGAGCGTATTCGGTGTTTAAATTCACAGTAAAAAAATCCTTTTTTCTTAGAAAAAGTGAGTTGCGCAAAGTGCCAGAAATAGCAGCCGAAGTTGATGGTCGATGTTGAGAATGCGTTGACCTGGAAGGGTCAAGAGGCCAGCGACCAGAGAAATAAGCATTCTTAATAAATGTGCGGTTATCAACTGTAAATTTACATTGTAAATTTATAAACCGGCAAATAGAAGAATATAGCTTAAGGCTGAAGAATCCCTGGTGATAAATGGCGTGCGGCTGTCTGTGAGTAGAGACATCTCTGTGAATCGAGAATTTGTGCTGCCTACACGTGCCAATACAAGGTTGAAAATAATAATATTTCTAACGCGCGAGAAAATGATAGTGCAATTTTGAAAGTGACAATGATGAAAAAGAAAGGCTTCACTCAGCATAATTATTGGTGTGAACTTTTGGAAAAAAAAAAAAAAACTTGAACGATGAAGAAAACGATGAACAAAAAGGCAATGGTTTATCGAAAATAAATGTTCCTGTTGAAATGATTTTTAAAGAATATCGAATTTCTTTTTTTTTTTTTTTTTTTGAAAGAGTTCGTTGTAAGAAACGAGAAACACATATATATATCGTGAAATGTTTTTTTTTTTTTTGTTTTGAAAGTGTTCGTTGTAAGAAACGAGAAACATATATATATATTGGTGAAATGCGACAGTTAGTTGATGCGTGAGAGAAAAAGTATGTACGTGCGAATTCCACATGTGCGTGTCCTTGAGTATTTTCATAGTTTGTCGCTAAATTTGCTGTGTATTCGTAATGTTACTCACAAAACCAGATGTGCTATTTTTTCTTTTTTTTTTGGGGGGGGGGTGACCACTTATAGCGATGAACGGCTGCGTGTTCGTATCACGTCAAGGTTACCAATATA
Organism: Eledone cirrhosa; assembly: GCA_964016885.1. Taxonomy (NCBI): domain Eukaryota; kingdom Metazoa; phylum Mollusca; class Cephalopoda; order Octopoda; family Eledonidae; genus Eledone; species Eledone cirrhosa. The sequence goes on along the minus strand of OZ024743.1, from coordinate 21,363,582 downwards.
GCGAGGATACTGGGTTGTATGAATGTAACAAAACGAGATATGGTTTGTGTATATAATATTTAATTAACGGTAGATGGAATACTTGACATGTCAAAGATAGATGTTAGAATGAAACAAAGTTAGTAGTTACCGTTTTGATTGCCAGGCAAACGCGGCTGGCAGAGGGCGCCTGGCTAAGGCCAGGCGCCTGTTGGCCAAATTAATGGCAGAGCCAAATGAGAGGCTCTTGTCCTGGTGCCGAAAAGGCAAAGAGAGAAAGGAAGCTTAAAGTTGTTAGTTTTATAGGGCTCTGACCGGAAGTCGCAGAAAGGGTTCCACCTCCCGTCTAGATCCCAATCAAAACAAGGGAGACAACCGCTACAAAGTAAAGAAAAAGTGATGCGTTACCAAATTTTCTATCAAATTAATTTTTACTCAAAAGGTATTAGTCAGTCTAAGGATATGATAGAAGACACTTGCTCATAGCGCTGCACATAAGAATCAAATTTCTTAACCACATAGCCAATGGTGGATTAAGATGGGTACTGTGTTGTAGCTCGGGACCCCACAATATTTAAAAGGTCCCGAATTAAAATTTTTGCTACTCTAAATAATAAGTAAGAGTCTTGATTTAATTTTCAGCTAGAGATCCCATCAGTTACGTAGCTAGAGTGTGTGCCACCCGGGGCAGCACTTCAGTTTGCTGTCGCGGGGCCTACACAAAAGTACATATTGCTCAGTGACTGACTAATAAAATTATAACTATGATAACTTTGATAGGTTTCGGTCAGTATTGGCCTAGGTCATGTATAACTTAATAGCACCATATAAAGTGCACACACACACACATATATATATATATATATATATATATATATATATATATATATATATATATATATATATATATATATATATATATATATATATATATATATATATGTATGTATATATATATCAATAAATTATACAATTATCAAAGTTGTGTTCAAATCATTTAATAGCTAACAATCGTTTCTTCCAAACTCTCGTTTGAATTCATCGGAGCGTTATCAATCTTTGCACATATAATTAATCTCCTATTCAACTGAACAATAATATAGATACATATAAATTGATGTTGTGAGCAACAGTTTCGTATTTACAGGGTGGAATGGATGTGACATATATGTGTACAATAATTGTACAAACATTCAAGTTTAAATTCAAAATTAAAATCAAAATTAAATCAAAATCAAAATTAAAATCAAAAGCACGGAGTGGAATACATGCAACAGTTAAAACAAGGGAACAGTCCAAATATTAAAGAGGCATTGAGGAAGCAGTTTTGAGAAAGGAAGAGTGCGATAACAATTCATATGCAGGCGTGTGGATATTGTGACTGCGTAAGTCATATACATGAGAGGGAGACAAGCAAAGCTATTATGCACATATAGATGAATAAGTAGATGAATAAATACTGCAGTTAAAGCAAATATGTTAATGTATTAGAGTCTATGGTGGTTGTTGGATGTTGATGGTGTTCGAATTAATGTGTGTTGAGAAACACAGTTTTTGCAGACTTTTCCATGACATATGTTGAAATAAACTTTAGTTTATTGAGTGTTTTAAGTTAGTTAGAGCAATGGATTATAAATTAGTCTTAATGAATTCATATTCATAGACTATATTTTATCCACCGTACGATTATAATATTATGCTGTCACATTAAAAGAACGGTTATAGCCTACAGCAGACCCCAAAATGTCACCTGGGGCAGACAACCCCTATGCCTTCCCCACTTTAGCTACACTACTGGATCCCATGTAAGATTATTCTGCCCCTGCACATAACCATATCAAATATGATCAAAAGCGCTCCAACCACGTCAATAACAGACTCTCAAAGCTTCGGACGTTCAATATACACTTTACAGTTTCCATTAGTTCTCCCTCCCCACTTTTCATATTAATAGATAAGGTAAAGGGCACTTAACTCTTGATAGAGTCGTAGGGGCGCTGTCTTGACACATGCCATATCTTGGGCATTTAAAACCTAGCGGAGACTAGCAGACCTACCAACCTCTAAAAACCCTAACGTAGAGTACCATGAAAAAAAGTGCCCCCAAACTGGAAGAAATGAGGCAAAACGGGGAGATTTTACATAATGAAAGCTATACCCATTTTCACAAGAGAAGACATCTCTCACCCACCCAAAAGTGGGTGGAAGATCTCCCCGTCGGACAGGAAGAGTAGACAGGTCTGGACTATCCCTGTCAAGGTCGGAACGGAACGCAGTTGATTTCTTCCAGAGAGGGAGACAAGGAAATAACTGACTCCACTACTGGCCTGGTCATTTATTTATTGACCTCGAAAAGTAAAGTTGACCTTCACGGAACTTGAATTCAGAGCGCAGTGAGCCGAATCAAATGCCAAAGCTTTATGTCTCTGTCAATCCGTCGCCTTTTCAATATAAATATGAACGTTTCATGTCTCAGTTGCTAGGGGGAGAGGGGGGGGGGGGGGGTGATAATGTTTATGGGAACAACACTTTTATGTCTGTTGTAATATATATATTTGAGTATATGGTGGGGGGTTACTGTGGAAAACTGATGAGTGCCCCAGCGATACACACTCTAGGCAATAGATTTCCTCAACGTTATCATCTCATTAAAGCAGCCGAGTAAAATATGTTGTCTCAAAAGTGTCAGAACACTACACTTAATATGCGATAGAGTATTTGTTTAAAGGGGCAGTTATTTTCAGTCCACATTAAAATACCTGTTTGACTTCAGGTTCACACTCTTCATTCCCTCCCTCCCTCTCATTCATGAATTACTGTGTCTAGCTGGAAGAGCTAAAGGTAAGGTTGTGGGTGTAGGTGGAGGTTGTAGTGATGGCTTGTGCTTTTCATACTCTCTACTATTTATGAGTAGCACGCTAGGGAGTAACTGTTCAGGAGGATTGTGGCGGCGATGGTCGTCATGGAAATAGTAGTAGTAGTAGTAGTAGTAGTAGTAGTAGTAGTAGTAGTAGTAGTAGTAGTAGTAGTGGTGGTGGTGGCGGGGGGGGGGGGGTTATTGTGGTTATGGCAGTAGTAGTAGTAGTGGTGGTGGTGGTGGTGGTGGTGATTGTGATTATGACAGTAGTAGAAGTGGTGGTGGTGGTGGTGGTGGTAGTAGTAGTAGTAGAAGTGGTGGTGGTGATAGTAATAGTAGTAGTAGTAGTAGTGGTGGTGGTGGTGGTGGTGGTGATTGTAGCGGTGGTATTCAGCTATGACGGACAGGAATAGGCCGAGTATGTTCAACCCCAGTATCGTCATTACATAGAAGGAAAAGGGTGGAGGTAAGTAGCCAAGTACCCTACCGTTAGACCTTTTCAAACTAAATGCTTTATACACCGTTAGAGGGAGCTACTTCAATTAGTTCGTTTAATTCATATTTATCAGCCTGAGATACCAGACGAGATTTTAGGACAAATAGTTTTGCTGAAGATTTAACAATTTTTTATTCGGGTCATCGCAATATACTTATATATATATATATATATACATTCGGGTCATCGCAATATACTTATATATATATATATATATATATATATATACATTCGGGTCATCGCAATATACTTATATATATATATATATATATATATATATATATATACATTCGGGTCATCGCAATATACTTATATATATATATATATATATATATATACATTCGGGCTGTTTGTTTACAAACAAACCGAACATTATAATAAATGTTCGGTAAATCCATACGTACATATATATATGTGTGCATGTATGTATGATAATACATACTACTGTATGTCTGTATTCATATATGCATGTACGTAATACTTATATATATATATACATATATATGTGTGTGTGTGTGTGTGTGTGTGTGTGTGTGTGTGTGTGTGTGTGTGTGTGTGTGTGTGTGTGTGTGTGTATGTGTGTGATGGTAGCTAAGATGCTTCCTTAGGCGGTATCACGGTTGAGCACTCTATGCTCTTACAGAGCAGAGTATGATGGTATAGAAAACGAATATATATATATATATTAGTTTGAGCATTAAACAAACGCGCGTGTGTTAGTGTGTGTGTGCGTGTGTGTGTGTGTGTGAGTGAGTGCGTGTGTATGTGTGTGCGTGTGTGTGTGTGTATGTGTGATTGTTTGTGTGTGTGTGTGTGTTTGTTTGTTTGCGTGTGTGTATGTGTGTCTGTTTGTGCGTGGACAGCTGTAGATATCAGCAGGCTATACAATCGCTACCCCAAATATTCAAATCTGGACAATGTGGGAATACACCATTCAGCGCAAACCCATTCGTGATCCATGTGGGGGGAACAGGATGGTGAAAGAGTTACACCAATGAAGGGGGGGGGGGGTACTCGTGCGGGTGACCAACACCGCTCCGATAACAGTGAGTAGGGAGGTAGTTCGAAGACCAAGAACGCCAGAAATCTCCACCGCTATAAGTTCAACCACAATAAAGGAAGGTCCGGTGGAAACATTTCTGAATTGAGGGGCCAAATTTGGTCGATTTAGTTGTAATGATTACTTTAGCTTGTTTGCACTCTAAAATGGTCAGAAAACTTCGATATGCGATAAACATAACATGTACAAAAATCTGAGTTTTGGTAGTTTGGGGAAAAAATATAATTATTGGGGAGGAGAGGGCTTTCCCCCCACCTCTGCCACCCCCAGTTCCACCGCACACACACACACACACACACATATATGTGTCCCTATTCGTTTTTTGCGTGTAGGGATATATACTTTATTATTATTAATCTCTCCCTGGTCGTTTTGACTACTACTATTTATAGTGGTAGTAGATTGACCTCTCTGCCTCTGCCTTCTATCTTTACACACGGCACTGGACAGAATTGCTTCCACATCATTCATTCTCATCTCGGGAACAATTTTGAATAGCGCCAGTTCGTAATTTGAACTCGGGAATTTTATATTCTCCGAGTGAAAAGAATCTTCTGACGAGAGTTTATCTTTTCAATGGAAGGCCACAAGGACTGTCCATTTATTTTTGAGACTCGAAACCGATTCGGTAAAGGTAACCATAGTAAGTACAGTGAATTTTTTGAAATTTATTTTGAAACTTTTTCTTATTTGCTAAACCTTGATTATATATATACATAAATATATATATAGGCATACGTTAAGTTTAACGTTCGAGAAAGTGAAAGTATATTTTCTGACAAGTGAATGTGTTTTTTTTTTTTTTTACAATGAAAGTTACGATACACTGTTTGTTTATTTACAACAGGTCTCTATAGTGATATGGTGTTAATTAGTATTGCGTGTGTGATTATTTTTTCTTTTTCTTTTTTTGTGTATTGTGTGTACGGAAAATGACATTGTGTGTTGAAAGAAATAACATTTTTTAAAATAACTACATAGTTAGACGTTTGTTGCATATAACATATAAATTGACGTACCTTATCAACATCCTTATTCTGGACGCTGCTGCCTCATCGAAGTCCCAGATCGAAGCCGTGAGACTCTTGTCCCCATCATACAGGAATGGATTTTGCCAGGAAGCCACATCATGTCCGATGGTTTAGCTTCCTATTCTGATATTGAAGAAATTCAAGGTGGAATTTACCTCCATGATGTTGTTGTGCACCAACGGAACTTTGTCGATCATGAAGACCCTAATGTGCACACACAACTCATAGAGAACACTTGGAGCCGTGCGAAGAAAAAGCTTCGTCGACAACATGGGACAAGCGACGATTTATTCCCCTCATATTTAGCTGAATTTCTTTGGCGGCAGAGAGTTGGTGCCAACAAGTTTGGCGAGATGATCAACTGTATTTCAGCTATTTATACGGTCTAATAAGGATGTTGATAAGGTACGTCAATTTATATGTTATATGCAACAAACGTCTAACTATGTAGTTATTTTAAAAAAATGTATTTCTTTCAACACACAATGTCATTTTCTGTACACACAATACACAAAAAAAGAAAAAGAAAAAATAATCACACACGCAATACTAATTAACACCATATCACTATAGAGACCTGTTGTAAATAAACAAACAGTGTATCGTAACTTTCATTGTAAAAAAAACAAACAAACACATTCACTTGTCAGAAAATATACTTTCATTTTCTCGAACGTTAAACTTAACGTATGCCATATATATATATATATAATAGAAGAAGTTAATATGCCCAAGGGTACTAAGTACCCCTAGAAATATATAGGTTGTCTATGATTTAAGGTTGTTCTATGGTATTAATTTGACATACCAGAACTATAATATTAAGATAAGCAGAACAAGCAAAATTCAACCAATTTTTTAAAATAAATTAAAAAATATAATTTAAATATTTACCTATTCTTTTGGCCCTTACCGATCGGTTTCGCTTTGTAAAACACCAGAAATCCAATGGATTTCTAATGGAAAATCAAAGTTCATCAGAGAAGCATTTTCCTTTCCTAGGGCTAAAGACCCAGGAACGATAAAATATATTGTTATCCGCCAGCCAGCACGGATCTAAAAGGTCGAAAAATGACCCGTACGTGAACTGCCCGAGGTGAAAGCGGGAAAACCATAGACGTGTTGTCTATCTCGTTACTAAAAATAGCAGCTAAATAGAAACAACAGATTTGTTCTCAACATAACGGAGTACATAATAGAAGTTAATATGCCCAAGGGTACTAAGTACCCCTTTAAATTATATTTTTTAATTTATTTTAAAAAATTGGTTGAATTTTGCTTGTTATGCTTATCTTAATATATATATATATATATATATATATATATATATATATATAAACATGAGAAGAAAGAATACTGCGTGGTTGCACATGGGTTACATATGATAAAAATAGTCCTTCATCAGTGATTTTCCAACCTTCATTGGTATTTAATCGCTTTAAAAATTATATACCTCCAATTGGTGCGAGCAATAGCTAAATAAAGCTATTGGGACAAGTAAATCGCGTAAAGCGAGCGAGACAAGTAAACAAACATAGAAGGATAGCAACGCAAAGATAGGAAAAAACAAGCACATGGGAGTCCGATCAGCGTAAGCTGTGTGGATTTCATGGGCGAGAGACTACAGACCGTGCGACGCGAGTGAGGTGTGAGCAAGAAAAGACCCCACTACAGGCCAAACAGGAGGAAGTGAGAAGGGGAGAAGCAGAGAGTGAGTGAGTGGAAGTGTGAGGAAGAGGCCAGTCGAGAGAAAGTGGAACTGACAGAGGGGGCGAAAGAAGGTGAGAGAAACAGAGAGAGCGGGGAAGCAGTAAGAGAGAAACAGACAAACGCAGCTGGGGAAAATATATATAAAAAACATGAGAAGAAAGAATACTGCGTGGTTGCACATGGGTTACATATGATAATAAGAGGTAACACAACAGTTAGTTCACCATACCGAGAACAATTGTTTCACCTTAGCGGATCCTACAAGCTGTGGATCCGCTAAGGTGAAACAATTGTTCTCGGTATGGTGAACTAACTGTTGTGTTACCTCTTATATATAAACTGTTGTGTTACCACTTCTACCTAACACGTCCCATGGACTGAGTGCTCTACTACTACGGATATTACATTCCAGTGTTCTACCTCTCACTCTATATATGTGTGTGTGTATGTCTATATATATATAACCGCATGTGACTTCAAGACCCGGCTATACCAACATAGACATACCTTCCAAAACCCGGCTCGGCGTCACGCCACTACACTTTCGGGCCACATATGGGACCTCAAGGACAACAACATCACCTATGATCTCACTTGGAGATTACTGTCCAGAGACAATTCTTACACGGCCGTCCGTGCAATTTATGCTCGGAGGAAACTTTACAAATGTTGTTTTCGACGGACCAACCCCGAAACAAGAAAGATGAACTGGTTACTGCATGTAAACATAGATTGCGTAGGACTTACCTCGCCCTCAAACCCCATAATGACCCGGGGGGTAGACTAGGGCTATAACACCCCACTTGCCGATTTTGCAATGGGTAACCCCTGCTTGCCAAGGGAGACGTAAGATCTTCTTTTTATTCTTTTATCGCTTCCTTCATATCCTTCTTCCCCCCATCCCTCCTTAGTCCTTCTACCCCAGTTCTTCTTCTTTGTCGGCGTCTTTTCTCGCCCACCCGAGGCTGCCCTTTGGCCCCTTGTAGCCTCAGTACCCCCACCCCCTCCCCTAGTCTATGATAGATTTGACGGACTCCGCTTTTTATAGCAGTTGTGTTAGACTTCGGATACTTGCCCCCTTTTCCGACCGCTCCCCCTATTTTCCGTGCCTTCTATATTTCTTAGTGGCACTTATGCCTTATTTTCTCGTTTCAGTATTTCTGTCTTCTCTTTTCTTTTGGGCGGGGTGGATTCTGAATTTATTTATTTTTCCGTATTCTACCTTTACTTCGTACGAACTTTCATGTAGCTTGTATAAGATCTTTTGTAGCGCGGCGGTACCTTTAGAGTTAGCATTAGTATATATTTTTTTCGGGACTCAGAATTATTATCTCGTACTAGTTTACTTTGCTACACTGGGTGGTTGCTGGCCTTGTGCCCGGGATAGAAACCTTTATTATTTATTTCGTGGTAGTTTCTTTAGTATTTTGGCCCCATTTGTTGACCCGTCACCGTATGATTTACGTACTTATACCTCTTAAAAGGGTCCTTGCCTATTCCGTCCCACCTAGTTTATTTACTTATTTCGTTATTTCTTTATTTCTTTCTTTCTTTCTTTCTTTATTTATTTATTTATTTACCTAGCCTAACAATAGCTAGAGACTTAGGTCGTAGAACTTGCTTTTATACTCTTTTTTCTTTACACTTATTCGCTTTTCATCACTCTCAGTATTTTTTCTTTCATATATATATTTTTACCCCTCATTGTTCTACCTACCGTTTCGACTTCCTCCCCCTCCCCCTCCCCAGTATCTTCTTTGACCTCATGCCCAGCTGTAGCTGGCACTACCAACGCGTGATTGGGTCTACTCCACCCCTCCCCTTTTTCTCCTACTGGCAGGTTTAGCCACCATCTCCCCTACTAATTTGCAATCACAGAATTACTACTAACTTTTGACAATCACTTTGACCATATATGGAATTACCCCTTGAGAAGCTCGGCTATTTAAATACCAGGATAAATTTTCATTTAGTCCAGAATTAGCCGTCGAAACGGCTTGAGCTCAGCCGTCGGGGTCTTACTGGTTCCTATTACCCACTCTACTACCCTAAGTATTGAGTAATTTGGTGCGTTATGGTTCACCTGGTTCCTTACCACATTTCCTTCGTTATATATATATATATATATATATATAAACTATCAGATATTTTGTTTTAGTCTCATTCATTCTCAGCCCCACACTCATCGACACAGTCTCAACCTCCCGCATCAAATCCTCTGCCTCCTTCACTGTATTTGTCACCAAAACTATGTCGTCGGCAAATTCAGCATCCGATACCTTTTTCGCCCTAACTCTCCTGCTCTGAGCCGGTGCTACAGTAAAGCCAGAGTCCTGGTGTTTCTCCAGTGCAAGGCGCATACAATAGTCCACTACGATGATAAAAAGGTAGGGAGCCAATGTATCTCCCTGGAGCACTCCAGCCAGTATCTCAAAGAACTCTGTCATCCCATCAGGTGTAATGACTTGGGCTTTGGTGTTGGTGTAGAGCAGTGATATCAGGTCCATTATCTTCTCTGATAGAGAATGTTGAGAAGCCAGAGGGGATCACTAATGTAGGCGGGAAGCCGCTGGAATTGGTTGAGGACTTCCTGTATTTGGGAGCAAAGATTGGGAATACGGAAGATGATGTGGTTGAGGGGAAGAGAAAGGCCTGGGCGGCGTGCCACAGCTTGAGATCGGTGTGGAAGTCGGACCTTCGTAGAGACCTGAAACTCCACCTCTTCATTGCTGTAGTGGAGTCTGTGCTGCTGTATGGGTCTGAGACTTGGACACTGACCAAGAAACTCACTCAGATGGTGGATGGGTGCTACACGAGAATGCTGAGGATGGCTCTGAACATTAATCAGTATACACTGAGGATGAAAAACTCAGAGCTGTATGGGAGCATCCCAAAAGTCAGCTCAAAAGTGACACAGAGGAGACTGAGGTTAGCTGGACATGCTCACCGACATCCAGAGTTGACATTGCACTCAGTACTCCTTTGGGAGCCCCTACATGGACACACTAGAAGAGGAAGACCAAGGTTAACGTATGTTGATGCCCTAAGGACAGACACTGGTCTGTTGGAGATACAGGACATGGCAGCGATAATGAGGGACAGAGACCGCTGGAGAGAACTCGTCCATGGATCTCGGGAATTTTACCCGCCTTAGATAGATATATAGATATATATAAACAAATAGTAGAAAGGAAAAAGATTTTTTCAGTAGAAAATGTTGAAGAGATTTTTTTCAGTGAAATATCAAAACATTAATTTGTTTACAATACCGGTTTCAGCATTATATGCATTGTCAATTGCAGATATGCAGAATATTGTTAAGTTGCATATTTGTACAAATAGTGATAATAATAATAATAATAATAATAATAATAATTTCATTTATTGGCCACAAGGGCCGACATATAGGGGACAATACAAAAGACTGGGACAGTGGGGTTTTACAGAAAAATCGAGTAAACAATATAAATAATAATAACAAAGTAACAATAAAATTACAACAAGAAAAAATTCCCCAATAGGGGGTATGACCACCCAGGGTTCGCTCAGGTACCCCACCAATCCTGAACGACCTGACGCTTCGAGAGCACTCTGGAAGGGCACCCCCCTCCTCCTCAAATTTACCTACCTACAGCCGCATGACCAGAGTAGGCCCACTCACACGGGCCATTCTCGCCACATTCACCCACCTTTCAGCAAATGTACCGGAGGGCAGCACTTCTCTCTCTACCCTAACTTTCCTTTCCAAGTGAAACTTGAAAAAGTTGATGAGGGATTGGCCGAAGAGAAAAGTGCCTGTCTTCAGTCCTTTCAACCTCGTCCACCATACAACCTCTTTCGCTACTGCCACCAGACAGGAAAATTTCCTGGTCGATCTTCACTATGGACTTGGCCGATAGCCGGATCCGTTCTACACGCGACAACAGCTGTTCAACATAACTCCACAGGTCAGTAATGCACGGACACTGGACGAGTGCGTGCAGAACGGTTTCGTCGCTCTGCGCGCATCTCGGGCAGGTCCTTCTGACAGCACTTCCGTGCCTGTAGAGTTTATCTCGAACCGGCAGTGCTCCAGTCTCGGTCTCTTCTTGACCCAGGACTGCAACTCAGTCAAAGAAACGAGCTGCGGAAAGGCCCGTCTGACAAACGGCGACCACACCTGTTCACCGTTTAGGCAGAATATCTGGAGATGCCGCAGCCTCAGCGCGTGCCTACGCATCATTAGCTACGGCATGCCCAGCCCTCCACGTAGAGGGTGCTGGCAGCAGATGGACCGCCTCACCAGCGGAACCTGACCCCTCCACAAGAATTTGAAGAGGAGCCGCTCCAAGATGGCGAGGCAAGAACGGGGGCAAGGGACGACGGTTAGACGGTAGTAGATGACGGACGCGATGTACACGTTCGCCACCTCCGCCCGACCTTTCAGTGATAGCTTCATCCCAGCTCATTTCTGGGTGAGACTGGCTAGCCTGCCCGTCACCTCGTCCCAATTCTTATCTACCTGGAGTTCTGGCTCGAACCAAACCCCGAGCAACTTTACCGGTCCGTCGTCCAGCGCCTAACGAGGCTGTTGGACGGCATGGACTTGCCTCTCCAGGTGCCGATTTGCAAGCCCACCGACTTTTCCGGGTTAAGTTTTGCTCCCGTCAACCTTTGATATTCCTCCAATAAGTTGCCGACCACCTCGATTTCTGAGGTGTCCGACACCATCACGGTGATGTCGTCCGCATAAGCCGACACAGCCTTTCCGCGTCCCGGTTCGAGCGGGATGCCCTGCAACAGCTCCAGCTTCCGCAGTAAAGGCTCGAGAGTCAATACGTACAGAAGGGAGGAGAGAGGACACCCTTGACGGACCGATCGGGAGACCTGAAACGGTTCCGAGAGGTGGCCATTAATTTTGACCACCGAGCATGTGCCGCTGTGCATTGCAGCGATCCAGCTTCTGAAGACGGGGCCGAAGCCAGCCGCCTTGAGGACAGCCTCCAGGTACCGATGGTCGACCCTATTGAATGCTTTCGATTGATTTAAATTGATCAGAGCCCCACCGAAGCCAGGTTTACACCCTACCCTCTCTATGATGTATCACATTAGGTGGAGGTTGTCGTGTATGGACCTGGTTGGGATTGTGCAAGTTTGCGCCTCCCCAGCCAAATCCCCGACGACAAGCGCCAACCACTTCGCTAACACCCAGGCCAAAATCTTAAACTCTGTGTTGAGCAGAGATATGGGCCTGAAATTGTCTAATGTGTCACTCTTGTTATCGTCTTTCCTTATCAGCGTCACTAGTAGTAGTAGTAGTAGTAGTAGTAGTAGTAGTAGTAGTAGTAGTAGTAGTAGTAGTGGTAGTAGTGGTAGTAGTAGTAGTAGTAGTAGTAGTAGTAGTAGTAGTAGTAGTAGTAGTAGTAGCAGCAGCAGCAGCAGAAGCAGCAGCAGTAGCAGCAGAAGTAGCAGTAGTAGTAGTAGTAGTAGTAGTAGTAGTAGTAGTAGTAGTAGCAGCAGTAGCAGCAGCAGCAACAGCAATAGTAGTAGTAGTAGTGGTAGTAGTAGTGGTAGTAGTAGCTGTTGTTCTTCCCCATGTAGTATATGTGTTGATATAGTTGTAGAAGTATATATATGCGGAGACGGGCCGTTCTTTTTCCCATGTGGGAGGGGTATATTATGACCTTGCTGGTTTTGCAAGGAGTCCTAGCTTGTTTCATAGCGAGGGCTTCTGACTTGAACAACACCGAAATGGTGCCGTACTGTCTGCCCCTCGCTATGTACGAGGTGTTTTCTCTGATGCATCTCAGCGCGACTTCGATATTTGCTTGTGGGATTAAAGCTGCCCTTTTGGTTTGTGCTGAGATGCATCTATAATGCACCGTTCTGCGCTCCACTGCCTCAATAGCTTCTACCGGGACAGTTAAGTTGGCCCAGGTTTGCTCTTGCTTGATGAGCTTCCATGCCTGGGCCAACTGTTCATCTTTGTTTGAGAGGTCCATGTTGAAGCATGGCCTCTTTTTTGATGCTGCCGCAGCGAAAGTGTTCTTCTTGTTTTCGTTGAGGGTGTTGTTGTCGTTGTAGTTGTTCTTGTTGGTATTGTTGTTATCACTGTCGCTGTTATCATTATTGTCTTTGGTGCCGCCGTTGTTCTCGGTGCAGTTGGTATTGTTGCTGTTGGTGTTGTCGCTATTTGTTTTCATGTTAGTGGTGTTGATATTGTTGTTACATTTGTCATTTTTCTTTTGTTATCTGTATTTTCGTTGTCGCTTTTACTGTCATTTTTTTCAAAATTATTGTTCTCATTGGTATCATTAGTGTCTTTGTTTACATTGTTTGTGGTGGTGTTTGTGTTATCAATTTGTGTTAATTTCGCTGTAGCGCCCCTCTCAACTTGTACGTCATTGTCGCACGACAGCAGACATATTGCTGGGGGGCGTGGCTCAGCCATGTGTTTTTTTGGTTTTTTTTCTTCGTAAATTTTTTAAAATGTAAAAAAAGTTCAAATATTTGGGCCAAAAGGCCCAAATATTATTCTTTCCCCTTCACAGGGCAAAGTCCAAGAGCGTATATGCCTTACACAACAACAACAATTCAAAAAATAGTTTTGATAGGTAAATAAGTGAACTTACGGGAGTGAGCAAAAAGACGTCCGTTCAGACTCAATAATAATAATAATAATAATGATTTCTTTATTAACCACAAGAGTTTACATAAAGTAGACATTAAGGACAGTACAGGACAATACAGGACGGTACAAATGGGCATTTCTGCGTGTAAAAAACAAAAACAGAGGATGTAACAAAACAATAACAATGAAAAATTCCCCAATACGGGGGAGACTTCCGAGGGACATTCGTGGAGAAAGCCCATTAAAAAGCCACAGTGACCCTGACCACCAGGGCAAGTGCCATCTCCCAGTTTTCCACCTTTAATTTACAGACACATACTCAGAGCCATTCACTCGGGCCATTCTTGTCTCTCTCACCCATCTTTCAACAAAATGCTGGGAAGAGAGCACTACCCTATCTACCCTGATTTTCCTTTTCAAATGAAATTTGAAAAAGTTAATCAGGGCATCACCGAAGAGGTAAGTGCTCGTCTTCAGCCCTTTCAAACGTGTCCACCATACTATCTCTTTCGCCATGGCCACCAGACAGATAAAAACTGCCTGCCCTTCCCAGCTAAAGGAAGAGGGCGGGGCAATCCTCACGATGGACTCAGCTGATAGCTGGATCCGTCCTACACGCGACAGCAGGTGTTCGACATAAACCCACAAGTCAGCAATGCTCGGACACTGGACGAGTGCGTGCAGGACGGTTTCGTCGCCCTGCACGCATCTCGGACATCCCCGCCTGACGGCACCTCCATGCCTGTAGAGTTTATCCCGAACAGGCAAAGCTCCTCGGTAGTACTGCCAAGCCAGGGATTTCTGGAAATTGTCCATAGGTTCCGGCCCGAAAGTTCTTCCGAAGAGATTGGCTAGTGGATTTTCGTCGACGCCTATAGTTTCCCCAGGTACGGCGTCGCTCTTCCCCTCCATTAATCCTCTATAGAACGCCAAGGTGGAGTTTCCAACGATCACATTGCCCGATTGGTCGAGGGCTGTGAGCGCCTGAAGACATTCCAGTTTCCAAGCGCTCCCTCTCGGTCTTCGCTTGACCCAGGACTGGGTGAGAGAAGCCACCCTGCTCGTCACCTCGTCCCAGTTTTTGTCCGTCTGCAGGTCCGGACCGAACCAGACTCCTAGCAATTTAACCGGTCCGTCCGTCCAGCGCCCGACGACGCTGTTGGACGGCATGGATCTGCGTCTCCAGGTGCCGAGCTGCAGGCCCACTGACTTTTCCTGGTTGATCATTGCTCCTGTCACCGCTTCGTATTCTCTTAGTGTAGTGCCGATCGCCTCGATGTGTTTGGCGTTCGATACCACTGCGGTGACATCTTCCGATATGCACGCTTTCATCATGTGCATATCGACATCGTCGGACCTCTACCACCATCATAGAACTACACACACTTGCTCACCTGCATAGATCGATTTTCCCGTTGGCCTGAGGCTTTTTCCATAAATGATACCTCAGCGGAAACAGTCGCTAAAACTTTGGTTTTACACTGGGTATCACGTTATGGCGCCCCAGCGAAGATAACAACGGACAGAGGACGCCAATTTGACTCCCATCTCTTCAGGGAACTGACTCGCCTGTTAGGATGTAGACACATCCGCACAACAGCTTATCACCCGAAAGCTAATGGTCTCGTGGAAAGATTCCATCGCCAATTGAAAGCTGCAATAAAAGCATATCCAGACAAGACCCACTGGTTTGAATACCTGCCACTCATCCTTCTGGACATTCGATCCACCGTTAAGGAGGAATTCGGACACACACCTGCAGAATTAGTGTACGGCACCACCCTGGTTCTACCTGGTCAGATGGTTGCTCCCATCTCTCCTCAGGAGGTTCGACAATATATGTCTCACCTTGCTCCTGCAAGCACCCGTCAACAGAACACGGCCACACACGTATCTTCAGACATTAAAGATTGGACACACGTTTTCGTTCGAAACGACACCATCTCAGCTCATCTTCGACCTCCATATTCTGGCCGTTACCGTATTCTAAAAAAATATCCGAAATATTTTATTCTCGATCTAGATGGTAAACAGAATTCTGTCAGCGTGGACAGATTAAAAAAAGCCATCATGGATACTGAGAGATGTAAGTGGGTGTACGTTGAGATGCGTGGTGTGTATAAGACGTTTAGAAGAATGAAGGAAAAAGTATAAAGGATAAAATAAAAATAAGAACACGAGAGAGAGTTACCTTGGGAGAGATTTAATTGTCCCTATATATTTCGGATTCACATCCATCAACTGGGGTTTTTTTCCGGGGTGGGGGAAAGGTTGTCTGTCGGAAAGGTGCGAAACGCGTCCTCCGCTGTTTGTTGTTTTGAATATCAAGCAAACTTCAATACTCTCATATATATATATATAATTTAAAAAAAATTATACTCTGTACTCTTTCCTCAGGGGTTAATATATCGAGTTTCGCATATGGTAATAAATTGCTCCTATATATATTCATTCATTTATTATTATTCATATATTATATATATATATTATAAACCCTTCTCTCTATATTATAACCCTCTCTCTCTAAATATATTATAACCCCCTCTCTCTCTCCTTTCCAAACATTGCAACGCTCTTTGATTTTCTTTCGCCGTAGATTTTCGTAGATTGTTTACCACTCACTTCCATTGTTTTAGCATGTCTCACGGACGTCATTCGATTTTTATTTATATTACTGAAAGCAGTCGGACGTACGGTACGTAGGTATTAGCGTATTAATATAGATAGATTAGTATATTCCAAAATACTAAGTTAATCGTCCACAAACACGATCATTGCCGCCCGTAATACAGAGGAGAATATAACAAAACACGGAGACTTGACAGACCACTTCTCTTTTGTGCCGATCGCAGTGAAAATCCTTTGTTTCTCGGTCCCCAACCTGCTGTTTTTAATCCACAAAATTGGGATAAATGCAACCTTCTTGAGGAAGGAGCCTTGTGGGGTGGACTGGCTGATGTAGCGGTAATGCCATCTCAATTTGTCCGTGAGGCGCAGTTGAAATATTCTGCCTATACTAGTGTGTAGTATCTGCCGCCCACTCTCCTTTTCCCTTATTTTCGCTATCTAACTTTCTTTTTATCATTTATTGCAAACATAGGGCAGTGGACTACCAGTAACAGTAGAGCGTCAGACACCATGCTTCGTGGTACAGCGTTACGGTCCTTCACGTTCTGAGTTCAAATCCCGCCACGGAGTCGATAAAATAAAGCACCAGTAATGCAGTGGGGTCGTTTTAATCTACTCTCCCCTCCTCCAAATATTGTTGGTCTTGTGCCTAAATGAGAAACCTTTATTTATTGCAAACATTTTATAAATGGTGCACTAAACCATTCAATGTGGGTATTGTATTCTGCCAAGGGTGCGTACTGTCCTTGTCATAATTTTCATGAACAGGATTGATATGTGCAGCCGGGTTGGAAGCTGTATCAAGACTGGCGGGTATAGTAGGATCAGTCGACTGGAATTTGTGGATGACATGGTACTTAACTCGTCGGAAGCTGACCTCCGACGTGTACATGATAGGTTTGCTGCCGAGTGCTACACGGCAACAAAGACGCTAACTTCAATTCGGTATTCGTACACATACACACACACAAAAACATGCACCCACACGCACGCACACACAAATATTAAAACATGATAATTTGGCGTACAACTTCAAAAATGATTTCATGGGGTTATATCGTTCAGGTGAATTCCAATAGCGGAGATTATTCACTCTTATTGGCTTCCCCTATCAACTCTCTCTCTCTCTCGCACACACACACACACACACACACACACACTCTCTCTCACTCTCTCATATATATATATATATATATATATATATATATATATATATGAATGAAATCCAACCGTGACCATCTCCACTGAAAGTTTTCATGAAATAGTCTTTTAAGACTATACAGAGCATTTGATGTTATTCCAAATTGAAGGATAAGTGTTTCAAACTTTATTTTATCATGAGTTAAAGGTCTATAGATTTTTCCCTGGATTTTACTAAATTCTGTGGATGAATTTATATCCTGATTCTCTTTTGAGATGAGTTTGAGTTATTTTTCCTAAATCTTTCGTTAACTACTTTTCCCATCTTGACGTTATAGTCGCATATATGTTATAGAATGCCGTTAGCTTCTTGCTAAAACAATCTCTATACCTCTCATTTATATATATATATATATATATATATATATATATATATAGAGAGAGAGAGAGAGAGAGAGTAATAATAATAATAAATGTGAAGACTAAAATCCGAAGAGGGCTCGATAAGGATTTAAGAGTTTCAGAAGATCTCGTTAAGGGTGAAAGTAGCGAATCTTTGCTTACACTTTAATCTGTTATTTTAATATATATATATATATATATATATATATATATATATATATATATATATATATATATATATGAATGTATGTATAGTATATTTGGTAATATACTGTATGTTTAATTAAAAACATTTTGAAGACCTTACGCTATTATTTTAAAGTAGTGACTATGTCACTTACTTCTTTTTTCAGCAAAGGAAGGGAGAGAAGCTGACATCTGTTTCACACTGTTGGTGATCCTCAGAGCAACGTACTCGCCGACCTCTGCCGAAAATTATAGAGGCTGGATTCTTATATAATTCCAGTAATAATCAGGAACTGAATATATATATATATATATATATATATATATATATATATATATATATATATATATATACACGTTTAAATTTACTGGTCTACTATTAACTAGACCACTAAATTGACGTAATATGAGAAATGCACTCGACGTATGCGACTCACCCATCTTTGATGTTGAATCATGCTGGTGGTGCGGGAATGGAGTCAAATATATTATAAAGTAGTAGGCCAAACAAGTAGAATTTCCTTAATTATTTATTTCTGCAAACACTAAGTACATTTCAGTGGCCAGGTTGCGTAAGAACCAGGTGATATCTTCAGGTGTAAATTACCTAATCCATGTATACCAACGGAATGATGGTAAACACATTCCAAGAGGCTTTAAGGAAAAAAGAAAAGAAAAAACAAATCTATATAAACCCAACGACAGAAACAACAACAGCAACAACAACACCAACGACAACAACACAAGGAACAAGGACAATGACAGCAAAAACAACAGCAACAACTACAACAGCGACAGCAATAACAACAAGGGTAAAAACAACAACAACAACACCAACAGCAATAACAACAAGAACAGCACCAAAAATAACAGCAAAATATAACGACCGCAACAACTCGAACAGTAACAGTGACAATAACAACAGCAGCAACAACAACGACAGCAACATGTGTGAAATCCTAATCGTGAGAAATGTTAAAGTAAAAACGAGAATTTATTTAATCAATGTAAACGTTCTTATGCGGCTTGTAAACGATGACAAAGAGAGGTATCTAATGACTCCTTTCAAATAAGAAACTAAAACGAGACAGACAGAGATACAGGAAAGGTAAAAGAAAGAGGAGGCAAAAAGAAGCGTAAATATATAAAATAATAAAACGGTGAAAAACAAGAACAACCATAAAGCAGCTAAAACTATTCGTAGCCTTTATTCACTGAAAGATCTTGTTTATGGTCGGTTGATCTTTGACAATTGTGAAGAAAAATAGGTCAGCGAAAGAGAAGAAAAAAAGGGTGGAATGGAAACATTATACGAGCAACAGACCATGACACCAATGGCGCTACCAGCTACAATTAGAACTAGAAGAAGTAATTCTAGGATATTCATCTCCACCAATGTAGGCTACAAGCTACTTAAACTTATTGGATATCATATAAAATTATCTATTTTATTGTTGTTGCTTCATGGTTTAAGGCAGGCTAGCAAATACCTTATACTGGATAATGACAAGGGAAATACACTGAGTGAGTTAGTCTAATTTCTAAGACATGTTCTTGCAGATGTTCATCTCTATCTCGATTCGGAATCTCAGGATACAAGATTTTCTCCAACACTACAGGTTCGATGAGAAACATACCAGAGAGGTCCGGTACTTTGTTAGCAGCCGACATTCAGCTTGTCGGGCAACAGAGTCTGGGTCTAGTGCTGTTTTCCCCACAGGTCGCATACCAGATAAGGGGCTTACCACAAGAAGATTCTGATGTCATCCGGCTTTTTGCTGTTTCCAGCTACAATGAGAAGTCAGGCGTGTCTAAGTTACGTTTAACCATTTCGTTGAAGTGGTGGAATATGAAGCGGCAAGACAATAGGTGGAGTATAAAAAACATCCAGTGTCGAGCCGCGGCAGTATTTGCGCTGCTCGCAGATTCGGAGACCAAGCGAAAGGGAAACACCAGTACAGAGACAACCGCTGCCCAGCTGGATATATTGGCAAGAGACTTGGTTGCAACAGGGGTTGTTGGGGAAGTCGTACAGCTGCTTCGGCATGGTGAATCAGTTTTTCAAGAAGGATGGATGAACATTAATCAGAAGCAGTCGGCTTACGAGTATTTCGAACTGGTAGAGCTTGGATCTGAGGGTCAATTGAACAGAAGGCAGTAGGATCGGTGAATCAAAAATGAGGAATTCTTACCTCCGGGGTCACCTGCTGAAGTGTCGATCGCATGTTCGTGATGCAGGACTCGAATCTCTTTGTGCTGTAGCTAACATTCATAACTTCAGATTTAAACGATTTGATCTCGAGGCCTATCCTCGACAAAGCGGAGATTGCCGAGTGGAAGTCACGACTGATAGTATCAGCAAGTATTCTTATGGTCACATGGTTTAAGCACCTAACATTGAATACTATTGTGATGTACACACGCGATATTACCAATACCATGTGTGAAGAAGAGAGATCCTAAGGAATCACTTCGTTGGACATTGGTTGGGAATATTACAAAGCATTAACAGCAATAATTACAACAACAAGGGGATAAAAGAATCTCTACCTGGTCACTCGCCTTTTTGGAAATACCTGACAAATTTTCCATAATCACACTCTACTGTTATATATACTGCAGTGGCACATTGATAAAGTAGTCCTAGATCTCTGCTAACAAAGACAAGATGGTCACGGCTGGATTCCATTTAATCATACGTTTCCATGATTAGGCTTGAGCTGAGACTGAACAGCCACGACAACAACAATAACAACACACACATATATACATTAGCAGGTTAGAGGACTCTTAACACCTGATGGAGTAATCTAAAATACAAGTAAAGTATAGTTGGTTGTTCTCTGCAGCAATACATTCTCCATTTTGTCCACTGGGGGCAGCTGAGATGGACCATCCAGCTAAGGATGAAGAGGTTTCCCTCTTCCTTCGCGCCTTCTTTTTTCTTCCTACTTCGGTTTTTTTCTCTTTTTTTATTATTTTATTATTTAGTATTTATTTTATTGATACAAGGTGAGGGTTGTTAATTGGCAGTATCGATAGGGCGCCGGATAACTACCGTATTTCCCGGCGTCGAAGATGCTACATTTTCCCCCTAAAATATGTTTAAAAAATCTACCATGCATCCTGGAGGCCTAAGGTTGTTTATTATTTTTTTTAAATTTTGGGTTGTCAAAATTAGGGTGCGTCCTCGAGGACGAAGCGTCTTCGGCGCCGGGAAATACGGTAATTTGCAGATAACATACTTTACGTTCTGAGTTCAAATCGCACTGGGGTTAGCTTTGACTTTCATCCTTACGGGTTCGATAAAATAACGCATCAGTAACGCTTTGCGTCGATTCAATCCGTTTTCCCATGCCCTTAAAAATTGCTGGCCTTGTACCAAATATAGAAGCAATTAGTGACACTAGTAAGGAAGATAACTCCAGTACTGATCTTATTTGAGTTATTTCCCTTGCTTTTTATTTTTAATCACGGGACATTTTTGTCGAAAAATTTCAACTCCCTCTATTACATATGTGAAGCCCTAACATGTATGTATTTAGTAAAGAGAATATTATCCTTACTGCTATTGTAGTCATTTAGCCCGTGGTATTTCCTGATTAGGCAGATCCAGTATGAAAGGAGGCAAGTATTTCTGAAACTCTGATATACACCATAGTTTAATGTGTCCTTCCCTAGAAACTGTAATTTAAATTGATAATTAAAAGGCACATGTCTATTGTTGTTGATTAACCATAGACCATTTCTGGTCGAGCAGAACTATGATTAAGACCATTCCAGCTATGACCATCCCGTAATTTTGTATACCAGTGTCAATTTTTGTTTAAAATAATTGTTAACAAATAAAACATTTTTTCACGCTCAGAGTTGCTGAAGCATGGAACAAACTTCCTGCATCTGTTGTTAGCTGCCGAGACACTGCATCCTTTAAAACCTCCATGCTTCCTGAGATTCACTAACACTACACCTGATGTCCCCGCTCCATACACACGCACACATGTATTTCATGACTCGTACACTGTTCATTTGCCTGACATTTGTATATTATTCTATGTACTATACATGCACCTTTGATGAGTTGTAGTGTACCTGAGCACTGTACACAATAATTTCATTATTATTACATTATTATTATTAAAATAAATATGGGTAAGGGGGAAAGGGAGTGGGAACATCTCTACACCTTTGACTGGGCAGTTTATCTGAGCTGCGCCTAGTGGACAAGATGGCGAAAGCGTTGCTGCGGAGAACCGCCAGCAACACCTTAAAATTTCAAATTACCAGCTACATTTCCTCAAAAAAACGATGTATTCGAAGGAATTTGACTGGTATTTTTTAACAGGTAAAGCGACCATGTAAAGACTCTCTTGTTGACTAGTAAGTGTAAAGACTGTATTGTTGACTAGTAAGTGTAAAGACTGTATTGTTGACTAGTAGGTGTAAAGACTCTCTTGTTGACTAGTAAGTGTAAAGACTGTATTGTTGACTAGTAAGTGTAAAGACTGTATTGTTGACTAGTAAGTGTAAAGACTGTATTGTTGACTAGTAAGTGTAAATACTCTCTTGTTGACTAGTAAGTGTAAAGACTGTATTGTTGACTAGTAGGTGTAAAGACTCTCTTGTTGACTAGTAAGTGTAAAGACTGTATTGTTGACTAGTAAATGTAAAGACTCTCTTGTTGACTAGTAAGTGTAAAGACTGTATGGTTGACTAGTAAGTGTAAAGACTGTATTGTTGACTAGTAAGTGTAAAGACTCTCTTGTTGACTAGTAAGTGTAAAGACTGTATTGTTGACTAGTAGGTGTAAAGACTGTATTGTTGACTAGTAGGTGTAAAGACTCTCTTGTTGACTAGTAAGTGTAAAGACTGTATTGTTGACTAGTAAGTGTAAAAACTCTCTTGTTGACTAGTAAGTGTAAAGACTGTATGGTTGACTAGTAAGTGTAAAGACTGTATTGTTTACTAGTTACTGTAAAGACTGTATTGTTTACTAGTTACTGTAAAGACTATCTTGTTGACGAGTAAGTGCAAGGGCTCCCTTGTTTACTAGTAAGTGTAACGGCTGTATTGTTGACTGGTAAGTGTAAAGACTGTATTGTTGACTAGTAAGTGTAAAGACTGTATTGTTGACTAGTAAGTGTAAAGACTGTATTGTTGACTAGTAAGTGTAAAGACTCTCTTGTTGACTAGTAAGTGTAAAGACTGTATTGTTTACTAGTTACTGTAAAGCCTGTATTGTTGATTAGTAAGTGTAATGGCTCTCTTGTTGACTAGTAAGTGTAAAGCCTGTATTGTTGATTAGTAAGTGTAATGGCTCTCTTGTTGACTAGTAAGTGTAAAGACTGTATTGTTGACTAGTAAGTGTAATGGCTCTCTTGTTGACTAGTAAGTGTAAAGCCTGTATTGTTGATTAGTAAGTGTAAGAGCTCCCTTGTTTACTAGTAAGTGTAAAGGCTGTATTGTTGACTAGTAAGTGTAATGGCTCTCTTGTTGACTAGTAAGTGTAAAGCCTGTATTGTTGATTAGTAAGTGTAATGGCTCTCTTGTTGACTAGTAACTGTAAAGACTGTGTTGTTGACTAGTAAGTGTAAAGACTCTCTTGTTGACTAGTAAGTGTAAAGCCTGTATTGTTGATTACTAAGTGTAAGAGCTCCCTTGTTTACTAGTAAGTGTAAAGGCTGTATTGTTGACTAGTAAGTGTAATGGCTCTCTTGTTGACTAGTAAGTGTAAAGCCTGTATTGTTGATTAGTAAGTGTAATGGCTCTCTTGTTGACTAGTAAGTGTAAAGCCTGTATTGTTGATTAGTATGTGTAATGGCTCTCTTGTTGACTAGTAAGTGTAAAGACTGTATTGTTGACTAGTAAGTGTAAAGACTCTCTTGTTGACTAGTAAGTGTAAAGCCTGTATTGTTGATTAGTAAGTGTAAGAGCTCCCTTGTTTACTAGTAAGTGCAAAGGCTGTATTGTTGACTAGTAAGTGTAATGGCTCTCTTGTTGACTAGTAAGTGTAAAGCCTGTATTGTTGATTAGTAAGTGTAATGGCTCTCTTGTTGACTAGTAACTGTAAAGGCTGTATTGTTGACTAGTAAGTGTAAAGACTATATTGTTGACTAGTAAGTGTAAAGACTGTATTGTTGACTAGTAAGTGTAAAGACTGTATTGTTGACTAGTAAGTGTAAAGACTATATTGTTGACTAGTAAGTGTAAATACTGTATTGTTGACTAGTAAGTGTAAAAACTGTATTGTTGACTAGTAAGTGTAAAGACTATATTGTTGACTAGTAAGTGTAAAGACTGTATTGTTAACTAGTAAGTGTAAATACTGTATTGTTGACTAGTAAGTGTAAAGGCTGTATTGTTGACTAGTAAGTGTAATGACTCTCTTGTTGACTAGTAAGTGTAAAGACTATATTGTTGACTAGTAAGTGTAAAGACTGTATTGTTGACTAGTAAGTGTAAAGACTGTATTGTTGACTAGTAAGTGTAAATACTCTCTTGTTGACTAGTAAGTGTAAAGGCTGTATTGTTGACTAGTAAGTGTAAGGCCTCTCTTGTTGACTAGTAAGTGTAAAGACTATATTGTTGACTAGTAACTGTAAAGGCTGTATTGTTGATTAGTAAGTGTAAGAGCTCCCTTGTTTACTAGTAAGTGTAAAGGCTGTATTGTTGACTAGTAAGTGTAATGG
>OZ024743.1:21321294-21336294 GCA_964016885.1 Eledone cirrhosa | reverse complement strand
GTGATAGTGGTGGTGGCAGTAGTAGTAGTGGTGGTGGTGGCAGCAGTAGTTGTGGTGGTGGTGGTGGTGGTAGTGGTGGTAGTAGTAGTGGTGGTGGTGGTGGTAGCAGCAGTAGTACTGGTAGTGGTGATGGTGGCCGTAGTAGTAGTGCTGATGGTGATAGTGGTGGTGGCAGTAGTAGTAGTGGTGGTGGTGGCAGCAGTAGTTGTGGTGGTGGTGGTGGTGGTAGTGGTGGTAGTAGTAGTGGTGGTGGTGGTGGTAGCAGCAGTAGTAGTGGTAGTGGTGATGGTGGCCGTAGTAGTAGTGCTGATGGTGATAGTGGTGGTGGCAGTAGTAGTAGTGGTGGTGGTGGCAGCAGTAGTTTTGGTGGTGGTGGTGGTGGTGGTGGTGGCAGTAGTAGTAGTAGTTGTAGTGGTGGTGGTGGCAGTAGTATTAGGGGTCACAGCAGGGAGGAATAAAAGAAATTGGATTGGGGCGAGATGTCTCATTTCTTAATACTATGGCATAGATTTCATAGAACATCAGTGGAGCCCATTGTATGGTTTATACGGGTAACATGTAACTAATACTCAGAGCCAGATTAAGTACTTTTGAAGCCTTAAAACATTATGAACCCCCCTGCATATATAAAGTTTGCGAAAATTTATTTTTGGAATGGTAAATACATTTAATTTCAATAAAATGGTTTCCTTTTTCTCTTGGTGTTTTAAGCATGTGATTATTTTACTGAATGGTTAACCCAGCCCCACATACAATCCTGGTATTTGACTAATGGTGGGGATGGGTTAAGTGTCTTGACCAAGATTACAACTGTCGAATGTTTAGCTAGTTATCAGCATGCATGGGAATCGAATCCTCACCTCTTGCTTTTGTGATGAGTTTGCTAGCTGGTTACACTAACTTGCCCACCCTACACATACACACAATATATACATAGTAATAATAATAATATTTATGCTTATATATGATTTATATATAATTATCCCACTTCGCCTAATAACTATTAATAGAACTCGCACATAAAACAAAGTCAAATATTTCTTAATAGAACATTTAAAGATAAGAATGCATTGCATAATATATTTCCTATAATAACATGGCCAGTAATACAGTGGAATTAATCTTTACCAAACACATATTTTTAAACTATACACATCTCAAACACATTACATCTAAAATTAAGAAAATTCCATGGTTAATACATTTGCGTTACACCCAATATATACATCATATACGAACTCAAATATAAAAATTCTTGAATGACAATTACCTATCTAATTTAATTACGTTTTTTGCATTATACTTTACACAACATCTATCCATTGTATCACCACATATTTCTATACCATATTGCATGCCATTTTAAAAAATGTAAACATTTCTGACACTTTTAACATGCTTTTACATTCTATATGAAATATGCTTGTTTCATTTATTATATAACTCTTACCTCATGCATGCCTTTATTAATTTTATTAACTTTTGCATTATATACCCTTAACATTACCTGCTTTTCAATGCTATGATATCTTTTATCTATCTTATCTTACATCTTTATTTGCGTGTATCTTTTGCACATATATTGCCTTAAACAATATCTTTATATATAATATGCTCAATATTTCACTTTTCACCATTGCTTCTTATACTACGTTTTTTGTAGCATAACATCCTTTTGTAACTCCTGCTTTTCTATATGATGTCAATGACACTGGCAATAGTTATGTATCTATATAAATGTTCTGAGGACTAGGATTTTAATTACCTGTTTAAACATTCTCTATGCTCCGATGATTCCATACATCCGTTGATATATATATATATATATATATATATATATATATATCAAAATGAAAATCCGAAGGCAAGGTAAAATTCTAATAATTTAATCACGACACATGTTTCAATTAAAGATAGATCGATTGTGAAGCCATGATCGATTATCACTGATCTCATCAGGTTAAAATGAATTGTCTTCAAATTCTTGATATGAGGGAGAAAACAATAACGATGTTCTCTCACAGAATTCATTTCCTCATATATATATATATATATATATATATATATATATATATATATATATAAATAATTAAAGTTTAAGCAAAGAATCGCTGCTTTCACTCTTAACGGGATCTTCTGAAAGGGTGAAAGCAGCGATTCTTTGCTTAAACTTTAATATGTTATTTTAATAAATATTTGCTCTACGGTTCTTATATATTTGATATATATATTTATCCTTATCGAGCCCTCTTTGGATTTTAGTCTTCAAATTTATTATTATTACTATATATATATATATATATATATATATATATATATATATATATATATATGAATGAAAAATAGCGAGCTGTGTTGTTGCAACCCCTTCTGCTAGTCACCCTCTCTCGGCTAGCCTCTTCCTCACACTTTCACTCACTCACTCTCTGCTACTCACCCTCTCTCTCACTTCCTCCATTGTCCCACACCGTACGAAATTCTTTCCTCGCTCACATCCGCACGGCCAAGATGTGTCTTTGCCTTCTCGTCAATATTCGCAAGCTCTTATGTTCAAAATGAATCATTGACTTGATTTTCTCATTTTTCCTCTCTTTACGTTGCCTCACCATTTGTGTTTGTTTACCTGTCTCTCTTTCTCCACCCAACTCTTTTTATCCTAATAACTTAATTTAGTTATTGCATTTCCCTAGCTTGAGGTATATGGTCTGTAATGCGAAGAAATACCTATGATGGCTAGTAGACCACTGATGACGGATATTCCTGGCTTCTATTTCTAATTCTTCATTTATTATATATATATATATATATATATATATATATAAAGGAACCAAACTCCCATTGTCACTGCCTCCGTCCCTCCTGCTCTCCCCATCTCTTACTATTGCGAGCAAATGGGGGCCCACACGCTGGCTGCTCCGCGGCATGGCGAACAGAATAGAGAAGGCGTACCCCCGGAGGATGGTGAGGAAGACGGGCTGGAAGAGCCATTCCTGCTCGTGTGGCTCACACCTGTGGGTAGCCAACTCTGTGTCGATGGCGGTGAGTAGGGAGGTGATCCTAGGGCGAAGGACACCAGAAGTCTCCACTGCTACGGGCTCGACCGTAAACCTGTCGGAGAGCGACCGATATTTAACTAGTTATTAGATTAATCCTCATGATTAAATATTGTCTGCTTTCAGCAGGTTACATACCATAGATTGCTATCTCGGTCTTTCTTGTATTGTCCTTATACATCGCTGTATTTTAAGTTTGTCCAATCTTAGATATCCATCCACGAAATTCTTGGATTTTCTGTTCCTCTTTTCTCATTCATTTTACTTTCTAATAATACCCAAGACTTGAAATCCCACCGAGGTCACCTTTGCCTTTCATCCTTCCGCGGTCGCTAAGATAAAGTACCAGTTAAGTACTGGAGTCGATATAATCGACTTTCCCCCTTCCCAAATCGCTAACATTGTGCCTAAATTAGAAAAAACTTAATAGTCACGACTTACACAGTTAGCTCCCTTGGGAAGTTTCTTGTGTATAAGAGTAAAGGCGCGTGGCCTAGTGGTTAGGGTGTTCAGCTTAAGATCTTGAACCCGATTCTTCGAAAGGGTGAAGCGTTGTGCCTTTGAATAAGATGCTTTATTTTACGTTGCTCTAGAACACTCAGCTGGCAAAAATGAGTTGTACCTGGAATGCTCAACTACTTATAGGTAGTTCCGTTCATTGGAATAGCGGGGATCCAACAAAAAACAATAACAACTACCACATATGTGTATGAATTGTATTAATAACCTGTTAGCCTGATTTTCTAATTAAATATTTTAGGTTTCTCTCTCTGATATAGTCCAATATAATTTTCTTAATTTTTACTATTTTTACTGTTTCCTAATTGGTTCTGTGTTCTACCTATGATATTCTGAAAAGTCTTCTATATACACACATACCGCAAAGACTTGTAATCTATATTTCCCTGTTCCATCTATATATAGTAGAGTGGAGCATACATAACAGACTTAGCTCAACGGTTGCTGGTGTCCCGGTCAAGCTAAATTTGGACGTTCTTACAAGTATAATTTTTAAAAGAAATTCCAACATATATTAAAATTTATTAAATACTACCAAAAGAGTTCGTCGTTGCCAGGAACAGCTTTCGCCAATGTAAATAAAGACCCCAAGCTCTTCTCAACATGGCCGTCTTTAAATAGCTCCAGAACTCTGCTATTTTAGGGGAGAGAAATATATAACAAAATACTGAGTTGTATAAATATAACAAGAGACGTGGTTTGTGTGTATAATATTTAATCAACAATTTTTGGTTATATAGAACAGTATAGTTGACATGTCAATGAATAGATGAGAGAATGAAGCAAAATTATTAGTTACCGTTTGGTTGCCAGGCGAACGCGCCTGGCCGAAGACCAGGAGCCGAAAGGGAAAATGAGAGATAGGGAGCTGGAAGTTATTCCCTTTATAGGGCTCTGCCAGAAGTGACAAAAAAGGGTTCTATCACCCCAACGGGAAGCAACTCCAGCTACTTCCTGTCTAGAGAGCGTTACTCTATTGGTGATGTTTTCGTCACAACAAAGGAGGCAACCCTTGCTATAAATATTTAAACTATATGTTGACATGCTCCGGGAACTATATAACTTATATATCAAATTTGAACAAAATCGGATGGAAACTGGAAGTGCATCGCATGCAGACAGACAGACAGACATTTTCGTTTATATATATAGAGATAGGGACAAAGTATTTATTTTATTCATAATTATGACACATTTATCTTTGTTAACCTCAGAGGGTAACAAAATATCAGCTACCTATTGTAAACACCTAAGGTTGTCAAAGTCAACGTAGAAGTTCAAACAGCTAGAAATAGATAGCTAAAGCTCCCTCAAATTACCTCCAAATATATTGAGTAACGAAGTAGACACTGATGTACATGGTCAAAACTGGATTAATAACAACAACTATAATAACGTGAGACAGGTTAGATGGCATAGTCGGTTGAGAACCGTACAACGTAACTCATTATGTTCTGAGTTCAAATCCTACCGTGGATGACATTGCTTTTATCCTTCTGGTGTTTATAAAATAAAATAAGAAGCAATTGGTTATCTGCTCCTCCCGAAATATATGGCTGTGTTAAAGTTAAACGTTAGTAATTGTGTGTAACACATCCTGGTTTGTTTTCTCCGACTTACTGAACGAAAGACAAGACTATCCTTGATTTAAATACAAACTACAACTTCCGCATGGAAATCCTTTTTTTAGATGCACTTGATAGTAGTGTAGCTCAGTATGAATAACGATAGCAAATTTTCTCCTTAATCATCAACTACTATAAACCACCCTTTAAATAGCACTTAATACACTATACACTATAATTTATCCTTCTGACAGGTGTTTTAATTCTCGATATTTAGGATCGTTGTCCCCCAACCACCTTTTAAAAACTTTCTACCTTCCCAACAAAGATAGGTCGCTGAAAAAAAAAGGAAATAAAAAGAAATTAGAAAACCGTCATCCTACATTTATTTTCGTATCTCTACGTTCAAATATAAGTTCCATCGGTAGTATCGTTTTTAGAGCGAAGGACAAAATATTTGTTTCAGTCTAGGTCAGAGCCGTCTTAACAGCAAAGCAGAGCACTGGGACCCCTTAATTTTCGAGATAATATCTCTTCTTCGGAGGGAAGTAAGGCGGTTAAACCAGTGTTCTAAATAGGTGGATAAAGAGTCTCTTTATCCACCTAACCTTAACTCTTTGACATTAGAGATAGAACAGATACTCTATACCATTTCCTGTCAGCATGAGTTGGCAAGCTATTTAGAACACTGGTTTAACCGCTTTACTTCCCTCCGAAGAAGAGATATTATCTCGAAAATTAAGGACATTTAAATAAATTTAAGGTAAAAGACTAATTGTCAACAATATCTTTTGCATTTGCATTTTTATTCTATGTCCATACCTGCATTGTTTTGGCTTTACAAATACAAACGTTTATACCTCATTACAAAATGCTTCAAGTGAGCTATAAATTCCTCCATATATATATATATATATATAAAATAAAGTTAAATAAAAGTCAAATGATTAAAATTTAGCTTCGATATGACTCCAGTTCCCCAGTGAATTAACAACCCAACAAGGAACTGGGCATATCAGAGTATTGACAATATCATACACCTAAACAACATATGTACTTGTCTATACCATACTAATTCAAACTGCCTGAAGAGGTCACAGCCAAAGATGGCTGTCACTGAAATATATATAGCAGTAATAAACGAAGCTAAATTTTAATCATTTGACTTTTATTTAACTTTGTTTTACACTACTCCGGCGTAACCAAACCAACCTGCGCACTTCGTCGAGTGCTCCAGCCTGCATACTAAGGTGTTGGTATACAACCAACATAAACTCAAAATCTCTCTCTCTATATATATATATATATATATATATATATATATACATACTCACTTAAACACACACACACATATATATAAATATATATATATATATATATATATATATATATATATATATATATATATATATATATATATATATAATAATGGAGCTGCGGCGTTGCAAATGGGTTACATATAAAAAAGGGGGGAGTCCTTCATCAGTGACCCTCCAACCGTCCCAGGCATTTCATCGCTTTAAGGGCCATATACCTCAGGTTGGTGCGAACAACGGCTAAAAAAAGTCGTTGGGACACGTAAATAAAGAGAACGTTAAGGTGAACAAACAAAATGGTTTAAGCAACAGAAAGTGAGAGGAAAGAGACAAGTCCCAGATTTCTATGAATATAAACGCGATAAAATCGTGAACTACTAGAGTAGTAGTTCACGATTTTATCGAGTTTATATTCATAGAAATCTGGGACTTGTCTCTTTCCTCTCACTTTCTGTTGCTTAAACCATTTTGTTTGTTCACCCTAACGTTCTCTTTATTTACGTGTCCCAACGACTTTTTTTAGCCGTTGTTCGCACCAACCTGAGGTATATGGCCCTTAAAGCGATGAAATGCCTGGGACGGTTGGAGGGTCACTGATGAAGGACTCCCCCCTTTTTTATATATATATATATATATATATATATATATTTATTAAAATAACAGATTAAAGTTTAAGCAAAAATCGGTGCTTGGATTTTAGTCTTAAAATTTATTATTACTACTATATATATATATATATATATATATATATATATATATATATATATATATATATATATATATATATATATATATATATATATATATATATATTCTAGGGCGGGTAAAATTCCCGAGATCCATGGACGAGTTCTCTCCAGCGGTCTCTGTCCCTCATTATCGCTGCCATATCCTGAGTCTCCAACAGACCAGTGTCTGTCCTTCGGTCTTCCTCTTCCAATGTGTCCATGTAGGGGATCCCACAGGAGCACTGAGTGCAATATCAACTCTGGATGTCGGTGAGCATGTCCAGCTAACCTCAGTCTCCTCTGTGTCACTTTTGAGCGGACTTTTGGGAGGCTCTCATACAACTCTGAGTTTTTCATCCTCAGTGTATACTGATTAATGTTCAGAGCCATCCTCAGCATTCTCGTGTAGCACCCATCCACCATATATATATATATATAATGAAGGAAGTGTGGTAAGGAACCAGGTGGACCATAACGCACCAGAGTACTCGATACTTTGGGTAGCAGAGTGGGTAATAGGAATAGGTTCAGGACCCCGACGGCAGGGCTCAAGCCGTTTCGATGGCTAATTCTGGACGAGTCCAGAAATAGCCGTCGAAATGGCTTGAACTCTGCCGTCGGGGTCCTGAACCTACTTATATATATATATATATATATATATATAGATAGATAGATAGATAGATAGATAGATAGATAGATAGATAGATAGATAGATAGATAGAGAGGGGGTGGGGTAAAAGAAAGAAAGAAGAAATGAAAAAGTATTAACAGCAATGTGGTGTGGGAGAGTAATATGTATAAAGTTGTATTGGACGAATTGTTCGTCACAAATGAGTGCTTTTAACTATGTGCTTAAATATATCTGAGGTAAAATTGTCGCGAAGGAGCAATGACAATTTAACTGAAACATACACTCTCACAAACAGTTATTGTGATGTGAATACATTTACATAAATAGATACCTGTTGAAGATTGCTACATATACACATTTAAACACACACACACACACACACACATACACACACATATATGTTTACCTGGCGAAATATAATTATACACATTCACACCTACTTAAAAAAAATCCGGCAGAAGCATACGACACACATTTGCACATTCGTACATACACATAGACAGATATTTACCCCTATATATATATATATATATATATTTATATACACCACACATATAGTCATATGTTATATTTTAAATATAGTTTTATAACACGCCACACCCTCACACACTCACATTTTAGACACCTACACCGTCTTCAATAGAAATGTAAAGAAAACAACATTATTATTATTATTATTATTATTATTATTATTATTATTATTATTATTAGTCCTCATTTTATTAATAATAGTACTACTGCTAACAATAATAAAAAAAGGACAAAGAGTAAGCTGACCTCCTTTGATATGGCCAAGTTGAAATTTATTTATTTTCAACTTTAAGCATATCTAGTTCAAACATTTATAAAAGAAAACGAAAAGAAAACAACCCAGTGCAATATAAGAAAGTATACAAGAAAACACCTGGACTTTTACCGAAACATCGTTGTTCTCTACAGACAAATGAAACTTTCTTTACCTCTGCTTGCACATACACATACATACAATTTGAACCTTTTTATATATGCTTGCACACATATATGTATATATATGTATATATGTACACATGCACACACACCTTCAATTTGAACAGCTCTTTTTAGTTTAAATTATATGTTTAAAAAGGAATAAGACTTATAAATAAGAAAAAACAATTGGGTGTTGAGATTACAAATTTTCTTACATATATATTTATATATATCATATATATATATATTTATGTATATATATACATACATTAATATATAACGAACGGATAAAAACGTAAGTAAATGTAAAATTTCATATTCTCTTAACATTTTACTTTATTTTATTCCTTTTATTTACATAAATTAATCACTGATAAAGCAGATTAAGAGATGTTTGTGTATGTGTATGTGTGTGTGTGTCTGTGTGTGTGTTTGTGTCTTTGTGTGTCTTTGTGTCTTTGTGTGTGTTTGTGTATTTGTGTGTGTTTGTGTGTGTGTGTGTGTTTGTTTGTGTTTGTGTGTGTTTGTTTGTGTGTGTGTGTTTGTGTGTGTTTGTGTGTGTTTGTGTGTGTGTGTGTGCTGAACACTTGAATCAACCTCAGTAACCAAGATAACAACAACGTAAACTACAAAATTCAATTTTTATTCAATTCTAACACTTTAATCGAGCTTAAAAATAGTTACGAAAAATATTGATGCTCCCGTGTCGCATGATGTGGTGTGTGATTGAGTGTGCTGGGGTCTAACCCTTTTTTCTCCCTTATTACTTCCACCAAGGCAGCGAATTGGCAGAATCATTAGAATGCCGGATAGAATTCTTTGCTGTATTTGTTTCAACTCTCTGAGTTCAGATACCGTCGAGGTCAACTTTACCTTTCGTCCATTCGAGGTCGGATGGATGACAAAAGTCCCAGTCTAGTACTGGGATTGACTCTTCCTCTATCTCTTTCTCACTTCCATTCTTTCATTGACTCTCTATCCTTCTCTGGAAGAAATCTGCTTGAATTGGCAGTATTGGTAGAGGGTCGGGCGCCATGCTTTGAAGCATAGAGTTACCTCCCTTTATGATCTGAGTTCAAATCCCGCCGAGGTTAACTTTGCCTTTCATCCTTACGGAGTCGATAAAATAATGTACCAGTAATTATAATAATTGTTTCTACTTTAGGCACAAGGCCAGCAATTACCCAGTGCATTACTGGTACATTATTTTATCGACCCCGTAAGGATGAAAGGCAAAGTTAACCTCGGCGGGATTTGAACTCAGATCGTAAAGGCACGTAACTATGCTGGAAAGCATGAGGTCCGACCCTCTACCAATCCACCGCCCTAAAACAATTATAATAATGATGATTTCTGGGGAAATAGTTTTTTGGGGAAAAATCGATTAGGTACTTGACTGGCACATTATTTTAACGACCCCGATAGTATGAAAGGCAAAGTTAACTTCAATGGGATTTTAACTGAGAACGGAAAGGAGCCGGAACAAATACTTAGTCCGAAGCTCAAACGATTCTGCTTATATACCACCCCAAGATATCTAAAGTACGTACCAGGCTACATATTTGGTAAGGAGTTAGAAGATTAAATGGATCAAGGAGGGTTAAATTCAAAGTTGACCTTGAAGAGATTCAAACACAAAACGTTCAGTCGCAACTTAACACATGTAAATACCCATAAAAATAAATCACCGAGATTATCTACATTAACAAATGAACAAACGGGTCCATGGATGTAAGGGGAAGCATCCATGTAATTGCTCAATCTGCTAGAAATAGCAATCAAATTTCCCTAAAATCACGGTAGATAATGTAGTCTTAGATATAACACGAATAGTGGGAGTTCGATTCCCGTTTAAAAATAATTTTCTTTTAAGTACAATGTCAAAATTCTTGAGAAATGCATGAAATACTTTGTTCAATTCGATCTATAAAGATTTGTACTCGTGTACAAAATCAATAACGATCTATTGTGACAAATTCTAAAATACTTATTTGTATTTATGTTTTAGTGTACATTTTAGTGTATATGATTATTTATACATATCAGTGGTTCCCAAGATTTCCACAATCAAGAATCTCTTTTAGTATTTTCCCCATAGGCTCCAGGATTTTAAACTGTCTATCTACTTAACGAAGTGATTTTATTAAATAACAAACACGCTTTCTCAATTTCACATATCAAGTTAAATTATATGTTGGGGTCGTCATCTACGTCCTTTCATCCCTTTCTGAATTTTTTGTGGCACTCGAAAATCTATGAGTGCGACATCCTCTCATCTCCGTACAATTACTGCAATATTCCGAGTACTTCTGACGGAGTTTTCCCCACCTGGACCAGAAACTTCAGGTTGGTTCATCACTTAACAGCCTAAAATTGAGGAGCTGTTAAGAAAGGTACGGAAAAAAAACAAACACGGGCTACAGAGAGCTGAGATCGCAGTTATAGACTCTCGGGATATTACCTCACACGGTGACACAACACACTATTCCCTATCCTAATCATAGCTAAGTCCTGTTTCTGACTTAGCTCGTATACAAATATATTTCACAATTCCATATCTTCAGGACTGCTGAACTGCTTTTCTCGTCTTCCCGAGTCCCGATCCACAGGATGGGAACCCCTACAAAAAAAAAAATTATATATATATATATATATATTGTAATAATGAAATTACACATTCAGGTAAGAAATGTGCATAGCAACTATATGGTCCGTAACCGATTTCACTGTACCACAACTTGCGCGTTTTATACTGTAACCCCGTGTTGAC
This sequence comes from Eledone cirrhosa, assembly GCA_964016885.1. Classification (NCBI taxonomy): domain Eukaryota; kingdom Metazoa; phylum Mollusca; class Cephalopoda; order Octopoda; family Eledonidae; genus Eledone; species Eledone cirrhosa. The sequence goes on along the minus strand of OZ024743.1, from coordinate 21,324,764 downwards.
CATACATATGTATGTACACACACGTATATATATATATATTGGAAAAGAGTCAGGACCCCACGACTGAACTCCGGTCGTTTTGACAGCTAATTCAGAACTAGCCGTCGGGGTCCTGACTATTTTCCTATCACCCACTCTACTACCCATCGAGTACTCTGGTGCGCTATCGTCCACCTGGTTTCTTACCACACTTCCTTCGTTATATATATATATATATATATATACTTACTACATTAACAGAGAAAGCTTTAAGCAATACTCCGAGCGACATCCATCTCACTCAACAAACATTAGGATATACCTGAGTATAACCTTAATTATATGTTTGGGGTGCTAACTATATTGTATTTTGCAGATAGCCGGGTGTATTATTTTATATGAGACATAATTAAATACATCTCTCCTTCCAAACGATCGTTTCGTTATAAGTTTTCTACAAATTGGGAAAATAATGTCCAGGTTATGTAGAAGCCTGCATATAATCCAGGTGGGCACTTATAACTCATCAGTGGATGCCCAGCAATATCAATATTAAAAACCATACTGATATTAATATTCGGCGATGGTCCCCGTCAGTGCTAGAATGACCGCATATATATATATATATACACACACACACAGTTGTGTGTGTGTGTGTGTGTGTGTGTGTGTGTGTGTGTGTATGTGTGTGTGTGCATATAGTTGACGGCCGAGAGAAATGAGTACTCAATATCGAAATAGAGTTTAAATATTCCTTTTATTAAGTGTTAATTATGAGTTTTGTTATTCTTCTGGAGTTACACCTGCTTCTCACAGGCCATCAGTTCTAATGACCCCGTGAGAGGCAGGTTTAACGCCAGAATAATAAAGCAAACACTTCTGATCAGCTAGTAAAGGCCATCAAAACTAGCGAAATTGTCCTTCAGTATATTTTACGGAGAGAGAAAGAGAGAGAGAGAGAGAGAGAGAGAGGGAGAGAGAAAGAGAGAGGGAGAGAGAGAGAGAGAGAGAGAGAGGGGGAGAGAGAAAGAGAGAGAGAGAGATTGTGTATGTGCGTGAGAGAGAAAGGGAGAGAAAGAGATTGTGTGTGTGCGTGAAGGAGAGAGAAAGAGAGAGAGAATGTGTGCGTGAGAGAGAGAGAGAGAGAGAGAGAGAGAGAGAGAGAGAGAGAGAGAGAGAGAGAGAGAGAGAATGTGTGCGTGAGAGAGAGAGAATGTGTGTGTGCGTGAGAGAGAGAGAGAGAGAAAGTGTGCGTGAGAGAGGAGAGAGATCCATTATTTACTCGCGAGGTCTATTTCCAACATGAAGTTAACTGTATGATCATTAAACGTATGCATGTATAATTATTTATATAATCACACATACACACACACACGCCGGCTCTCTCTCTCTCACACACACACACACACACACACGCCGGCTCTCTCTCTCTCTCTCACACATACACACACACACGCCGGCTCTCTCTCTCACACACACACACACACGCCGGCTCTCTCTCTCACACATACACACACACACCGGCTCTCTCTCTCTCTCACACACACACACACACGCCGTCTCTCTCTCTCTCACACACACACACGCATGCCGGCTCTCTCTCTCTCACACACACACACCCATGCCGGCTCTCTCTCTCTCTCTCACACACACACACACGTATGCCAGCTCTCTCTCTCACACACACGCACACCCATGCCGGCTCTCTCTCTCTCTCTCACACACACGCCGGCTCTCTCTCTGTCACACACACGCATCCGGCTCTCTCTCTCACACACACACACGCACGCCGGCTCTCTCTCTGTCACACACACACGCACGCTGGCTCTCACACGTGCACGCCGGTTCTCTCTCTCACACACACACGCATCCGGCTCTCTCTCACACACATACATACACACACATAAATGTTGATACTCGGAATTTTCGCGATGTTTCGTAGACATTTTCATAATGCCGTTAGAATATATGAATTACATTTGTTATCCAAACTCATGTGATTTCGGTATGTGGAATAAATGTTTGATCTAATAATCTTTTTCTAGCATCGGACTATACGAAAACGGCAGGCTAACCATATCCCATGATATAATTAGACAAGTTCTTCATACACCCTTGGAATCAAACCTGATCACATCATCAGTATAACCTGGAGTCACTAGGTATTTCGAGTCTTACACCATTCAAGCGACCCGACGGAGGTTGATGAAGTATTTGACTGTGTCACATTGGCATGCATAATGGTTTCTGATTTAGGCACCAGGCTAGCAATTTTTGGGGAGGGTAAAGTCGATTAAATCGATACCAGTTCGTGACTGGTATTGACATAGTCACTACTTTAAAACTGATAGCGAATGGTCTTCAAAATGTTTTCAATTAAACATACGGTATATTGCCAAATATACTACACATACATTCATGTTTACATCGCTATTTCAGAGCACCAATACTAATATCTAATTTTTGTTGGACCGGCAATCGCTCTGTGTAATCAGCTCTTAAATATTACTGGATTTCTATAAGAATCCAGCTTCTCTAAGTCTCGGCTGAAGTAAGAGAGCGAATACAAATTGCCGAAATAGGGTTTTTTCCGAAGATTTTACAGACACATTGGACAGATTTTACAGGCAAAACCAGCCGGCAGATCCCGAACAAGATGGCTGGAAAACAACAATGAGCTCGGTTTGTCTCGCTTGTATCCAGCCGGATCAATTGTAGACAGTTGTCTCTGACGGAACCTGCTTAAAGGAGTGCTTGACGACTCTTCCCCTACGACCCCCAGGAATATATAGAAGGAAGAAGAAGAAGAAGAAGAAGAAGAAGAATTTTAAGATGAATGAATATATTTTTAATTATCATTAGTAACCAACCTCTATTGTCACACCTGCCCATTCCCTCACAATACCTTTACTGTACCTTTTGGTTAATCCCACCAATCGCTGAACGTTCACTTTGCATCCCATAGAACCCCAGTTACTGCACACAATGCCACTATGTAGCTTACTATATGTAGGGCAAACATGTCGGAGACTAGCAGATAGTTTTACCGAGCAATGTAAAGATGTCAGATTTAACAACAGTACATCACAGTTCACCCTTCATTTCTACCTAACAGCACAGACCCTTCATTACAATTTCGGTCTTGATCGACTTGAATCACATTCTTCTTGTGTCGCTAAACTCCGCCAGTTGCAGACTGCACATTAACATGTGATATCTCTCTCCACAAAGTTCGATCAACAGCAGCAGAGTTAAATGAGCAAAGATCAAGTCCAGTCCATAAGTTGACATTGTCAAGCCATCGTTTTGGCTGCCGGCCTCTGTTTCTCTTACCAGCCAACCTTCCTTCCAGGCATAACCTACTCACACCACAAGTTGATCTCTTTATATGACCGTATAGTTTGAGTACTCTTGACTTGACAATGATGTAATTGGTCTAAGTTTGGTAATGTTGAGTAGCTCACTGATACAGATACAGTCGCTGAGCCGCT
>OZ024743.1:21266294-21316294 GCA_964016885.1 Eledone cirrhosa | reverse complement strand
ACTAATATCGACATACAAAACAAAGTTGTAATTTTGCGATTAGATTAGATTATTTTAAAATAACTTTAGTTTAGGGTTTGATCAACTGTGGAGATTCTTCAATTATTTAAATAAATACTTGGACAAAGTAGTGGTGGTATTATCTTTGATTGAATTGACTGTAACATTAATGTAGAGACAAATCTACTATCGACATTTGTGAATTAATCAAATAAATATTTAAACAAAATCCATGAACCACAAAAAAATTTAATAATTGTTTCTACTTTTGGCACAAGGCCAGCAATTACCCCAGTACATTACTGGTACTTTATTTTATCGAACTCGTAAGGATGAAAGGCAAAGTTAATCTCGGCGGGATTTGAACTCAGTCCGCAAAGGGACGTAACTCTATGCTGAAAAGCATGGTGTCCGACACGATAATGCCATGGTTTCTGATAATGGCACAATAACAACAATGGGAGGGATAATTCGATTAAATTTACCCTAGTGTATTAGTGATACTTTATTTTATCGAACCCGTAAGGATACAACCTAGCCTCGGCGATTTGAAACGAGAACGTAAAGGGCCGTAACTCTATACCGTGAAGCATGTTGTCCGACACTCTACCGATACTGCCAACCCACTGCCCAGTAAATATGATATAATAAGGGTTTCTGATTTTGACACAAGGCCAGCAATTTGGAGGAGAGAAAAGTCAATTAAATCGACCTCAGTGCGTTACTGGTACTTTATTTTATCGACCTCGTAGGTAAAGCTAACCTCGGCGGGATTTGAAATCAGAACGTAAAGGGCCGTAACTATATGTGCCAAAGTATGTTATCCGACGCTCTACCGATACTGCTAATCAACTGCATTCATTATGGCTTATGATTTAGGCACAAGGCCAGCAATATTGGGGGAAGAGCAAATCGATTAAATCGGCCCCCGTGCGTGATTGGTATTTTATTTTATCGACCCCATAAGGATGAAAGGCAAAACTTAGCCAGGTGATTTGAAACCAGAACCAAAAGGGCCGTAACTCTATGCCACTAAGCAGGATGTCCGACGCTTTACCGATACTGCCAATCCACTGCACTTCAAGTATGATATAATAATTGTTTCTTCTTTTGGCACAAGGACAGCAATTACTCCAGTGCATTACTGGTACTTTATTTTATCGACCCTGTAAGGATGAAAGGCAAAGTGAACCTCGGCGGGATTTGAACTCAGTCCATAAAGGGGCGTAACTCTATGTTGCAAAGCATGGCGTCCGACCTTCTACTGATACTGCCAATCCCCACCCTTGATACAATAATTGTTTCTACTTTAGGCACAAGGCCAGCAATTACCCAGTGCATTACTGGTACTTTATTTTATCGACCCCGTAAGGATGAAAGGCAAAGTCAACCTCGGCGGGATTTGAACTCAGTCCATAAAGGGGCGTAACTCTATGTTGCAAAGCATGGCGTCCGACCTTCTACTGATACTGCCAATCCCCACCCTTGATACAATAATGACCAAGAGAATTAGTTTCGTTTCACTCAAACTATGTTAACCATTTATAGTCCTCCTACCCTCACAAAACCCACTACATCCTTCCTCTGATACTAGCCTGATTAATTCTGCAATGGACTTCCCCAAAGAATTTAATAGCAACTATATACTCAACTCCGCTCCATATAAAATCTAATTGCTTTTGAAGAAAATATGTAAGTATGAACTCGATTTCTTCCAGAGAAGGAGAGAAAGAGTAGAAGCGAGAAAAAGATATATAGAAGGAATCGACCCCAGTATTGAACTGGAACTGGTTTTTTTTATCTTAAAGTTTACATCAGCGGCTTTTGAAATCAAAATGCAGAGAGCCGCTGCGAATATCGCAACTAATTCTAACAACTGTCTTTATAATCGAATTAAGTATTCCAGTAAACTGTTGTTTATATATATATATATATATATATATATATATATATATATATATATATATATATATATATATATATATATATATATACTTGCAGCAGGACCCGGCGTTGCACGGGGTAGGGAACATTAAATAGGAATACGCATATGCAAAGATTGAAGAATGTAGCTGTGTACTTTTTGAATCCCCTTATTCTCAGGGAATGATTGTTCATATACTGGAAACGTAAAACACCAGCAGGCCCGAATCGTGAAACATCTGCATGCATATGCAAAATCTGAAGAAAATCAGCTGGATACTATTTAAGCTTACTAAATCTTAGAGTATGATTTTTCTTCTATTTGGAGAAAATCGGTTAGGTACTTTTCGAGTTTTATAGATTCGCACCCAGTCATCCGGACAGACATCATCAGTTATGTCTATGTGCGACAAAAGGGGTCATCGCGAAATTAGCACAATTACTATTCGGCGTACTTGCGCAGCGCGTTCATACTGCGGTGTAGGTGCAACAAAAGGGGCCTTAGTATAAGTAGTACAAACGTGAGTTTTACGGTGTCAATAACACGGCAACGTACACAGGGCCCGGATTTGTACGTGATGAAAGCACGAAGCGTCAACAGGGCGCCGACAAAAATTTTAAGGTCCTCCTCATTTCTTCAATCCCCCGAAAATGGCCCTGCTTAAAAGTAAGTAAATGTTGTATCCTCTGTTAAATAAACCAAATTTTTAACGAAATATTATACTCTACTTACGATGTTTACGTAGCGTTTATATTGAAAATGAAAATGGCACGTAATGCCCAATGCTAATTCGTAAATTTCCTAGAAACCATTAATGGAATCGGAAATGTTTTACGTCCAGAGCAATGCGAGGAGACTAACTAATCTGTGCTGCAAATTTCGATGAAATCGGCTGGACTATCTTTAAGTTACGCTTCAAAAAAGCCTAAAATGGCCTTTAAAATGTGGTTTTTCGCCTAATGCCTAGGGCAGAAAAAGTAAAATTTTCTTTTAGCTCATTGGATTTCAAGAAATATAAGTAACGCATGTGTAAAGTTTGAAAAGAATCGGTCGGGTACTTCTCGAGGTTTAGGGATTTACACAGCAGACAGACATCCTCTGTTTTATATATATACTAGCAGTAAAGCCCGGCGTTGCTCGGGGTCGCTCAGTAGCTGTGTTAAAGTTACAATGTTAAGTTTCTTTTTTGGCTTAAAGTCTGTCTGCACGACTGTCTGTCTGCACGCCTAACGAAATTTACAGATACATATATTTTAAATAAACTTATATAATTTTTGCTTCTTTTTACGAAATATTTGCTTGTTTTACGTAGTCTTTAAATAGACTTGTTTTCAAGTAAAAATATTGTTTTAAAAGGCTTTTAAATGGAAATGAAGCAAATCGGAAGCTTAGTGTTCGAACTGATGAATTTTGCAGGTCAAAATTTTGCTGGCTCGACAACTGTTCGTGTATTGTGTTAATGTCATTTTAAACGCTGAGAAAGCCAGCGTAATTTTTTTAATTTTTGCACGCAGAAAATGTAAACAGAACGTAAGACGCTCAATGTAAACAGAACAAAGGGAAATAACTCGTCACTTACGCTCAAAAATCGATACATTAGATTCGATTTCGTCACATAGGGTGGGTCAATTTGAAATATTTTTTTCCGATGTCTTCGCTAGGGCTCAATGTACAAGTATAGCAATTTCGGTGCAATTCCGTCAGAGATTCTAAGAGGAGATGTGTGCCAAAAATCGATAGACAGACAGACAACCACAGCTTTATATATATAGAACAAAGGGAAAAACTCGTCACTTACGCTCAAAAATCGATACCTTAGATTCGATTTCGTCACATAGGGTGGGTCAATTTGAAATATTTTTTTTCCGATGTCTTCGCTAGGGCTCAATGTACAAGTATAGCAATTTCGGTGCAATTCCGTCAGAGATTCTAAGAGGAGATGTGTGCCAAAAATCGATAGACAGACAGACAACCACAGCTTTATATATATAGATATGTAAGTATGTTTTTGAAACAGTGAGCAAGTTTGAAATTAAAAAATAGAAGCTTTCACCGTAGTTTTTTACTAAAGAAATTTTAGCCTGATAGTGGGGTTTAGAACCCTCAGAGAAATGGAAAAAGATGAGTATTAACGTACTAAACCCCACTATCAGGCTAAAATTTCTTTAGTAAAAAACTACGGTGAAAGCTTCTATTTTCTAATTTTAAACTTGCTTACAGTTTCAAAAACATACTTACTTGTCATCATGCTTGCTAAGAATGTAGCTTCTAATTTGAATGGAAGGAGATGGGTGATGTGTTGGTGTAATGGTAGCACAGTGGTCTGGATAACCAAAGATGTGGGTTCGACTCCCATGTACGTCAATACTCATCTTTTTCCATTTCTCTGAGGGTTCTAAACCACACTATCAGGCTAAAATTTCTTTAGTAAAAAAATACGCTGAAAGCATATATATATATATATATATATATATATGAGAGAGAGAATATGCTCCGAAATCATTAGACGTATCCGTCGAACCTGCGGGTCCAGAATCAGACAGATCCACACAATGATCGCGTCTCGAGCTGTCCGCCGGCGAAACAATTGTAACACACAATAAATTGAGTTCAGATGCATCACTGATTTTTCGTTTTCTATTATATATATATATATATAATATAAATGGAAACTATATTTATAAAACCATAATTATTTTATTATATATATTTCAAGGGCGACCAAGGTAAATTATGGTGCGCTTTCATCAGATAAAATACAGATTTGTTTTATAAATAAATATTGACTTACCTGGAAAAAAGACAACCTCAACGGTTGAAATTCGCTGGATAGACTATCCAGCGAATTTCAACCGTTGATTTTGTCTTTTTCCGGGTATGTCAATATTTATTTATAAAACAAATCTGTATTTTATCTGATGAAAGCGCACCATAATTTACCTTGGTCGCCATTGAAATATATATAATAAAATAATTATGATTTTATAAATATAGTTTCCATTTATTAATATATTGTATATTTACTCCACTAACTTGTTGAGTGCTTTATATCAGTTATAAACATTTTAAAGCTTGTTGAATCCCAACAAATTAAATATAACCTCTGCATATATATATATATATATATATATATATATATATACACAGTATTTTCCGTTGTGTTGTAATATAAATATTACACACAGTAGATTATCAGCTCACGTAGAGTTTGCTCGACGGTTCCAGTTGTAGTTCCAAAAGTAATCCGGAGAGAAATAGAAAGATATGAATGGATACAGTTTAGTTGAAAGGAATTTATTGACACGTGTTTCTATAACAGTTACATAACCTAAAACAGCTGCTATCTACAAACTTTTAGTTATGCAGACATTCAATATTTCAATGTTATTATTTACTGTCATTTCATCAGAATAATATTACTGAGGACCTATTTAGTTTTTATAGAGAATATTAGGAGGGAGGGGTGAAGTTGTTAGAAGAATAGTTGAAGGAGTGGTTTTTCGATAGCAGTGAGAATTATTGGTGGCAGTGAGTAATTAGATTCCCATCTGTTGTTTTGACATTTTTTATAGAATATATTATTGGTTATTTTTCTAAATCTATAGAAGGATTAGAGATAGTAAAGATATGCGTGGTTGGTTTTGTGTTTGCACTTAATTAACATTCAGACTTAAATTTTTCTTTCAAGTGTACGTATCCTTTCACCCACGCATTCACACACAAATATATTTGCACACCTCTACAAAATACATATACTCACAATTCACATATTCATACTTACATATATATACACATGCATACACATATATATACACACATGTATTCATGTACATACATACGCGCTCATGTGTATACATTTTCATAATCAACTTATCTTTATATACACACGTATAGACACACACATATATACATACATACTCTAGTTCATGTGTACACACATACACATACATACACATCTATATACACATATATACATACATATACATATATATATATATATACATATATATATATATATACATACACATATATATAAGCACTTTAATACATGAATACACATATATATATATACACATGTGTGTGCATGTGTGTGTTTTATGTTTTGCTTTTATTTGACTTTAAAGTTTTCAACGTCACCAAATATCTGTCAGTTGACGTTAACAATTGTACACTGTATTTACGCGATGTCAATAGATTGCTAAAATTAACAATCACACGCTCTACTTAAATTGTGAATATTCCAAACAGACACACTGAATATTATAACAAAATAACTAAAGTTCTTTTATATCGTTTTAAAATAGAATGGATAAAATGTATTCAGAATGGCATACAGAAGTGAGTGTGAAATGTGGAGAAAGGGTACGGAGCACATATAGGTTATAATCCGACTAAACATACAAAGAAATCTTCACAATTATGAATATGTATAAATGTTTTCGAATTTCACATAGCAAACTTTTCCCACTAATTTTGCTTTGTTTTCTGATTACATTTTCTTGCACAGAACATCAATATTTTAGAGGGATTTTCTTAAAATAGATCGGTTACTTTATCTGCATGTTTAAGCAACCGCGGGTTTTAAATAACGATGATTGCAAATGAATGAAGCGCATAAACCTAGCTCTTGTTAAAGACACAGACAGACAGACAGACAGACAGACAGACAGACAGACATACACACACACACACACACACACACACACACACACACACACACACACACACACACACACATATATATATATATATATATATATATATATATATATATATATATATATATATATATATATACATATATATACATATATATATACATATATATTCCTAAGCTAGCTAAAACACACCACACAAAATACAGTTAGCCTATAAAATAAAACTTAGAAGCCCCCCACTATAGAGATACTAATACTCCGACCTTCATCACGCAAACATCTACATCGCTATCTGATTTCTATCGAATTGTTGCTACTACATAAATTAGTACCATATAATCTGTAGTACACAAAATACTTTATCCTATCAACGATAAAACAATTAAATAAACCTTCGTATTAGAGACCTTCCAATGGGGATTTTAGTCTGTAAGGTATCGGAGACATAACATAGTACATATGTTTCCTTACGCAACCCCACCCAACAACAAAAACAGAACAAGCTTAATCTAAGTAAGACCTACAACTCAAAATACACCTAACCCGTGAAATAAATTTAAACAAGGATAGCGAATCCCTTCGGACTTGAGACCTTTCAACAGGGGATCTTAGGCCAGAGAGTATCAGAGGTATGATACAATATATACAATATTTCCTGAAACAACCCAACAACTAAATACAACAAACCTAAGCCCAAAACACCACAAAATACTCAATAAAATTAAAATTATAACCCCCCCCCCCCACACACACACACTATACAGGTACAAAGATGATGAATTTTATCATGCTACAATCGCCCTCGGTACGGATATATATATATAGTGTGTGGACATGTAAACATGCCAAATGTACGTATTTACTTGTAAACTGTAAAAAATGATTAACACCATTAGCTGGTTTTCAAGCCTAGTTCGGTTTTCTTTAGAAGATATATTTATCATCTAAATAACCACAAGGAAATACGTAATCGAGGGGTTTATATACTCTATCACTTATAGTAGAATTCTGAAATGAACGTACTAATTTGGATATCATTAGTGCTCGTGTTGGTAGTTAATTAAGACATATATTAAGTTGGGTATATACGCATTTATGCAGTTTCGGTTACTTCTAATCTCTCTCTCTCTCTCTCTCTCTCTCTCTCTCTCTCTATATATATATATATATATATATATATATATATATATATATATATATATAAATTAATATGTATGTGATGAAACACAGATACCAACACATCTGTATATATATTGCAAAAGAAAAATTTAGCCAGATTGAAGTATACTAATTATTATACTACAGTTTGTCCATATCGATTTAAAATAATAAATCAACGGAGACAAACTGTATTGCCAAAAGGCCGTGATGTTTAGACACATTTAAATTTCAAAATCAAACCTGTTCCGTAGATAAGTTTAGACTTTAAGATCCAAATATGTTTCGAGTTAAATAAGTGTAGGAATATCATGTCCCGCTCTCCTCAGTAAACATCCAGAGACAAATTGATATGCTTCACTTCTAAATAATTTAAAAGACTGCGTGACGCACATGGCTTTACAGTATCTAACTAGTCTCATAACCGTACTGCTAGAAATAACAGTCGTATATAAGGCGGCTTGCAGCTCAAACTAGGAGCAGTTAAAATTAATAAGGTAATGAATTCTTTTACAATGGAATCAGCTCGAATGAGGAAAAATATCCCCTGAGCAGCGTATAAATTAATATGTATGTGATGAAACACAGATACCAACACATCTGTATATATATTGCAAAAGAAAAATTTAGCCAGATTGAAGTATACTAATTATTATACTACAGTTTGTCCATATCGATTTAAAATAATAAATCAACGGAGACGAACTGTATTGCCAAAAGGCCGTGATGTTTAGACACATTTAAATTTCAAAATCAAACCTATTCCGTAGATTAGATATGGACAAACTGTAGTATAATAATTAGTATACTTCAATCTGGCTATATATATATATATATACTTCTGCGTTCACAGATCGATTTTTTTAGTTTCAGAAGATCCTGTTAAGAGTGGAAGCAGCGATTCTTTGCTTAAACTTTAATCTGTTATTTTAATAAATATTTGCTCTAGGGTTCTTATATATTTGATATATATTTATCCTTATCGAGCCCTTTTTGGATTTTAGTCTTCACATTTATGATTATTACTATATATATATATAGAGAGAGAGGGATGTGCTGATCACATTATGGTCTGTTGGTTGTGAAGCAGATAAATAGAACTGTTCAACGACCTGTATAAATGGTACAAGACGGAGCATTATATATTAATAAAAGATCGGAGGCCATATTCAGTTAGTTCAGGTTTATTTAAAACCCCGTTAGACATATTTCACTGAGGACTATAAGTTTAGATAGCCTGAACTCTTCAGACAGCAAAACCTAAAATAAACATTGAAAGTTCCCCCCAAAACAATTTGTAAAGCTATCTAACGTATGTTATTACTCTAAGGTGACACAACCTTATCGAGTGCTTTGCTGCACATTCCTGATTGTATATCGTTAGCTTGGCCACATCCAAAATTTCGATTTAACTAAACTTCCATTTGTATATATATATACACATATATATATATTTAAACATATGTAACTGTATTATATACTCCGACTGCTTATCACACAATTTCATATAGATACATACATATATATATATAGAGTGATATATACTTACATGCATATGTTCATACATACATACACACATATGTACTCAAATATGCACACACATTTGTCCTGTGCACCCTTTGTTTTGAATTCATATTCTGAAGACTTAGTCATGCGGGCTTTTTTTGAAACTTTGTATATATACTGTATATATATATATATATATAACGAAGGAAATGTGGTAAGGAACCAGGTGGACCATAACGCACCAAAGTACTCAATATTTAGGGTAGTAGAGTGGGTAATAGGAACGAGTAGGACCCCGACGGCTGAGCTCAAGCCGTTTTGACGGCTAATTCTGGACTGAAAAAAAAAAAAAAAAGAAAAAAAAAATTTTTTTTTTAGTCCAGAATTAGCCGTCAAAACGGCTTGAGCTCAGCCGTCGGGGTCCTACTCGTTCCTATATATATATATATATATATATATATATATATATATATATATATATATATATATATACACGGGTATATGTACTGCAGCTGAGTATCTTTCATCGTCAACACTCCCACCCGTTTCTTTTCAGTTGAAAATGAGTTAATAATTCCAAAATATCGCGAAACAAAAGATGTACACATTTCCATAAATTGTACCGCGCTTAAAGATACTCATTTCCTATGGCAAAATTGCGAATACAATTTGTGGGCTCATTAGATAATAAAACTCAAAGTAGAAATAGTTAATATTTGAGAATCAGCAAAAATTAAATGTCATTTGTCTTAAAGACAGAAAATTAATATGAAATTAATAAAGAGACTACGATAGATCTGCCATGTTCTGATAATACCATTGTTACAACCTATTCCTAAACATTGTTAAAATATATACTTGTTTTCGTTTGAATAATAGGCCGGTAATTCACATGCCATGAAGTTGTTTCCTAAACAGATATTCCTTTCTTTGTTGACATGCAGTAACAAGTTTGAAAACTAGACTAAATGCTTTGAGAAATATAAAATAATTGTTTTACTTTTGGCACACGGCCAGCAATTATCCCAGTGCATTACAGGTACTTTATTTTATCAACCCTGTAAGGATAAAAGGCAAAGTTAACCTCGGTGGGATTTGAACTCAGACCTTATAGGGCCGTAACTCTATGCTGCAAAGCATGGCTTCCGACCCTCTACCGATACTGCCAATCCACCGCCCTTTACCGCCAATCTACCACCCTCATACAAAATATAAAATAAAAGAAATTAGACATGTAAATAACATAGATATAGTTATGATGCTTCATAAATAGTATTCACTGATACTAATAAGTTTAAACTGAAAAATACTATGGTAATTTATGTAGAAATAAAATATTTGTGATAACGATTTTGATTAAACATACTTAGCATTAAAAAAGAACAATCAAGAGACTTAAGTAAGAAAACCAAACTATCCGCCTATGATGCATCATTTAAATTGGAAGCAATTGAATATACAAAAGAAAAAAAAAAACTGTGCAGTAGTTAGATACGTTGGTGTTTCTAAACGCAACATCAGTCTTTGGAGAGAAAACAAAGATTAACTTGCCGTCAGCTATTTCAATATTCATAGCTAAATGGCTTTCCAAATGTTTATTCGTAAACATACCGTATATCATTAAATATACAAAATCCACATACTTATTTATACAGAGGGAGAGAGATGTATGTATCTCCTTGTGTGTGTCAGTACCTGCTTGTGGGTGCGTGTCTTTTATTTATGAAAAGGAATTTTGATGCACTCTTTTTGCTCAATGTTTACCAAGCAAAATGCTGAGAACTAATATTTTAGGTAGACAAACCATCGCAGTTATTTCTTTTGACTTTAGAGTGTGGTCACCATATTTACTTCTTAAACCAACAATTTTTTTAAATTGCGGCAGTAGTTACAAGCCCCCCCCCCCCCCCCCCCCCCCAGTTTCATCGTCTTCAAGCGCTGAATTTCTAATTTTAGTAGACGGTCAGCAATTTATGGGAGAGGATAGTCGAATATATGAGCCCCAGTACTTTACTATCACTTTATTTTATCGACCTCTGGAGGATGAAATTTGATCTCGGTGGGATTTGAATTCAGAGCGCAAAAAACTGTAAATAAATACCATTGCTCTAACGGGTTTTAGAAATCCACTACCCTTGTATTATACGGAATGAGGAACAGTACTTGAGTCAAAAATCTTCAAACAGCGTTTGATTTCAATTAAAGAAAAACTTTCATTGGTGAGATATTTGAAGATGCACTGTGCTCAGTTTTTGATAGTTTGAACCAAGAAGGTACCGGGTTCGATCCCACTGTATGACATCTTGGCCAAGTGTTATTTACCGTAGTCTTAAGTCCACCTATGCCTTGTTAGTAAAAGTGACTAAACGGAAATTATTTGGTAGCCTATCAGATAAACTGTATCTATAATTCAAGGAACCAGCCTTGTCACACACTGTGTTACGCCAAATCTCCCTGAGAATTACGTTAAGGGTACACGTTATTTTCATGAGCAGGCTGTTCGATTGATCAAACAACTGGAATGCCCATCGTCGAAACCGACGGAAGTCCAATCGTATCTATGTTATATAACACTGATATAGAAAATACCCTTTCAGTAATTTATCATGTAAAAATAGGCATTCAGTACAGTAAGAAAACACAACGCCCATTTTGTAAAGGTATAATTAACCTACACTAAGTAAAACTGGGATAACTAGTGTTGATGGCTTTATTAACAGACAAAATGCGACCCCAGAGAGAATAAGGACTGTTGTCCATTTTAGATATTACTGTAACATCAAGGTCACCTATCGCACTTTGTTAGTTGAGGATGTCGTTTAATATAAAAAAATGCACTGTTAAATATATTATCTAGAAATAAACGGCACTGAATGGACATTGCAAGTTACGGCATTAACTCTCACTCTTCTTCTTCTTATAAGGAGAACTCGGACAGACAGAAAGAAAGAAAGAAAGAATTACTTCATGTCGTCACATGGATAAAATGTTCTGAAAATATTTTGATTACATGGTAATGAAATGATTTTGACTGATATTAGTTTTTGCAGTGAAGGAGTTTTTTTCATGAGTATTTAATAAAATGTACTAGAACTTGTTTTATGAACGCTCGAAAGACTAAGCTATACAATGCAAGGCCTTACATACAGATAATTCCAAAATCTGCACCTCAACACTGGTTTTACTTAAAATATATTTTAAAACACCAAGGGATCAACACTCTGTTCACTTAATAACAAATAGCCAAGAAAAAAAAATATCACACAATCACACTCACATAAATACACACGCGCACACTTTTATACATATATTATTTATTATGTAAGATCAGAAAAAACATGTTGATACCCAAAGTTTTTTGCCATGGCGGAAATTCTCTACCGCATTCGTTTAAACCACAGGTTCTCAACATTTTGGGGTCTCCGTCCCCCTCACAGCCACGTGATAACCTCAACCTCAGCGCCCCTTCCCATATTTCCAGAGAGACACAAATTGTAAATAATATTTAATAAATAAAATCGTTAATTTATATATAATAAATAATTGTTTCTACTTTTGGCACAAGGCCAGCAATTACCCAGTACATTACTGGTACTTTATTTTATCGATCCCGTCAAAGTTAACCTCGGCAGTATAAATAAATGTTATATATTTTTTATTTTACTATATTTATATATAATATGTATCATTTGATATTTAATATATTATTATATCATTTCTACCGCCCCCTTAGGCCCCAGCGCCCCTATCAGGGTGGTAACGCCCACTTTGCGAACCTCTAGTTTAAACGATAAGAGTTGACTGCGGCCAAGATGGTTGAAATGGCTGTACATCTTCCCTTAGAATAAACACAGAATCCTTTAAACTACGAGCCTTCAGTTTGTACCGGAGAAACGTCAGTTCGCACTAGGTTGACCACCAGCCCTCCTCATATCTGACATTTATTTCTCCCCTTCTTCCCTTTCTACCGTTTATTTGTTTATCACTCACAACCATCTGCATAATTCATATAATCTATCTAATTAACCTCACCCAACCAACCAACACCCTATTAAGTCTCTGAAGAGCGGTTATCCGCTCCATTGTGTAGTAACACTTAATCCATCGGTGTGTTCCCCACGCAGTAGAATCTATATGATACTCCTGCTATACACTAACAAACACTTAGTAGCGCTCTTAAATAGATTTACTGCAACTTGACCTTAGAATTTTGACTTTTACGCAAGACGCACAATAAGACACCTCTGCCATATGTAGTCATAAACTTTTAGGACAGCTCTTTAGTAGATTAAACCTCAATTTGATTGTCAAACCATACAAAGCCACACATACATTAATATAAAAAACCTCATTATACCTTAAAATACTATTTCATAATTATCAATAACTTTAAAAAACCCAAACAATCTTGTACACTGATTATACAGAGCTTAAACAATGCATAGCCGCAATATCCGCGTACACAAACAAACAACAAATACAAAGATTCAGGTACATTCAGAATAATTTATTCGGATCACTTATAGGCTAATGAAATCAACAAAATAGAGTCCATTGATAAGGTGATTAAAAACTACACTTTTACAAATTGTATCTACATTGTAGATACTCCATACCAGTCTTTTCTTATAGCCGATTACTTTGGGGAATTTGGGGAAGTGCGTATAAGTCTTTAAAAGTAAAACAATCATCATTTCGATCTCAATTACAACCTGTTTACCACAATTGCGCAGTGTTTAACTTATTTTCTGTACATTTACCAAACAATAACCAAATAAATCTTTTTGTATTTATTTGTAAACATTCGTTGTTGTGCTGTCTCTTTTTAAATATGTTTGTCTACTTATGTAAATATCAGTAATATAACGTGGGAGGGGGGGATTTTAAAAATTAGGACGTCTTGGGGAGGCATGGAGAAAAACAAGTTGAGAACCTAGATTCTACAATGAATATTTATTTATTGAAGAATAATTTCGAGACCTCAGGTGTCTTTGGACCCGGTACAGCCGAGATCTGCCGTAAATTCGGAACGTCAGCAGCCGGTCTGAAGAAGGAGCCCCTCGGGGTGGGGTGGCTGTTGCAGCGGGTATCGCTGGCCATTGTTCACGGAAATGCTTTTGCAGTTGTGTCCGCGGGGCGCAGCCGAAACACCGCCTCGATCTAGGTGCAGAGTCTGTCACTCTCTCCCCTTCCCCTCTCTTTCTTCCGTTGCCTAATGGCCCTTGCTCTTTCTCTCCTTCTCTTCTCAATTATGGCATTTATATTCCTTTACTTCCCCATACAGCCAGATCTGCCCTTCTTTACCACTTCCCCCCTTTTTTCGTTACTTAATTTTTTGAAATAAAAAAAAATATATTTAACGCATTAAAAACAAATTACACTTGACCGACTGATTTCTTTTCATGCTGGTCGCTGTCGAGATCTTTAGTGTCTCGCCCTCGAACTATTACTATTACGTGTTACATTGGGAAGTTTGTATCCTGTTTGAGTAAGGAGACACGTGAGGTGGAGTGGCTGATGCAGTAGGCTTCTCTGTCGCAGCTAATATATACTGTCTATACTGGGGTGTAAAGTTTGCCGCTCCTTGCTCGTTTATCTTACATTCACAAGTGATTTTTTTTCTTTTTATTGTTTTTATATACTATCATTATATAGACCTATTGAACTTTGTTGTTTAATATTTAAAAAAAAACGCTAAATTTAATCGTTTTGCACAATTGAAATTAAAATAAAATTACATTGAAATTCGATATTTGTTACTTTATGGAATTACAAATAACAACGTAGATAATTTTGACGTTTTTGACAAAGGTTTGTTTGCAAACATGAAGTACCGACCAGTGTCATTTTAATTCATCATGGAAACAAACTCCTAGAATTACTTTATTCATATAAAATTAAGTAAATGTCTGGGTTTTTTCTTTTGTGCTGTACATTGACTTTCTACTAAATATGTATCTTAAGGTAGTCATACGCAATTAAATAGGATCACCTCCACACTCACCATAGACACACAATCACACTTTATTTATTTTATGAATTTAAACAAACGTATACAGTTGGTAAGCCATGACAGATTAGAAGAGTTATATAATATCCTTTATAATTATGAAACAAAAAGCGAGAGACAAGGAAAGGTAGAAAAAAAAGAAAGAAGGGAAATGAAGCAAAAGAGGCAAAAATAAGACAAAGTTGAAAAACCTGGGTTTAACTCAACTAAATGTTTCTGTAGCTCTGTATTTTCGTAGCTTCTTTATTATGGAAGACCTTGTAAATTAGATGACGAGTTTATATGGACAATTGCTTCGATTGTATAAATATTTCATTCACCGCTGAGTAATTGCTTATCAAACGAGGTATACGTTCTAGTTACTAGGATAGGGTGATAAAATGGTATGGAGTGTAGAATATAGACATAATTGTTTCTACATTTGGCACAAGGCCAACAATTACCAAGTACATTACTGGTACTTTATTTTATCGACCCCGTAAGGATGAAAGGCAAAGTTAACCTCGGCGGCTATACTTTCGTTGATCAACCAGGTATTAAAGTTTGATCAAGTGAACTATACTCCCCATGACTTCAAACATTATACACCTACTCTGAATTTCATACGGTTCACCAGTCATTACTCATCTAAGGAGGTCAGATTATATAGAACAAGATATAAAAGGAAATATATATATATATATATATGGAAAATGGCGTGTTGCGTTGTTGAAAATGGGATACATATGAATCAAATTAGAGCAGAAGATAAGGTGTCCGTCATCAGTGATCTTCCAGCCGTCGTTGGTATTTCTTCGCATTAAAGATCATATACCTCTGGCTGGTGCGAGCAATAACTAAAACAAAGTTATTGGGACACGTAGAATAGGGTGAAGCGAGCGAGACATGTAAACAAACAGAGATGGTAATGCAACGGAAAGAGAGGAAGAGGGGAAACAAGTCCGTGATATCTGTGAACTTAAGTTCGATCAAATCATAGACGAGAGACACAGGCGCGTCCGAGCCATATGAGATGTAAGCAAGAAAAAGGACCCCACACAGGCCAGATGTGAGGGAGTGAGAGAGGAGGAGCAGCAGAGAGTGAGCGAGTGAAAGTGCGAGAAAGAGGCCAGCTGAGAGAGAGTGACTCGCAGAGGGGGTGAAATGAAGGTGAGAGATACAGGGGGAGAGAAAGAGATAGCGGTAAGAAAGAAACAGACTAGTCACAGCGGAGGGAAAAATATAAATGAAAAATGGCGAGCTGCGTTGTTGCAAATAGGATACATATGAATAAAATTAGAGCATAAGATAAGGCGTGCGTCATCAATATGTATATAATAAATATTTATATGTATATATATATATATATATATATATATATATATATATATATATATATATATATATGTATATATATAAATATTATATACATATAAATATGTATTATATATATAAATTATGTATATATATATAAATAAACTATATATATATAAATTATATATGTATATATATATAAATGAATTATATATATATAAATATATTATATATGTATATAAATATACATCACATATATATATATAAATATTATATATATATATGTAAATATCATATATACATAAATATTATATATATTTATTAAAATAACAGATTAAAGTTTAAGCAAAGAATCGCTGCTTTCACCCTTAACGGGATCTTCTGAAACTAACAAAGTCAATCTGTAAACGCAGAACTGGATATTTCAAAAAACGTTGCAACCGGAGGAAGACAGGAAGACGATACTTAGTTCGTGGAAACGTTCGCTGGCTAAGAACGGGAAAAAACGAATATAATACGTCATTAATAGGAGCGGTGAAAAACAATTACGCGCAAAGACAGAACCACGTTTATGGTATAAAAGAAGTCGTAGATTAATGTTCTCTTAGGTGGTGCATAGAGACGTTCTCTGGCAATGAACGAAAAAAACGAAGATAATACGTATTATATTCGTTTTTTCCCGTTCTTAGCCAGCGAACGTTTCCACGAACTAAGTATCGTCTCCCTGTCTTCCTCCGGTTGCAAGGTTTTTTGAAATATCCAGTTCTGCGTTTACAGATTGACTTTGTTAGTTTCAGAAGATCCCGTTAAGGGTGAAAGCAGCGATTCTTTGCTTAAACTTTAATCTGTTATTTTAATAAATATTTGCTCTACGGTTCTTATATATTTGATATATATTTATCCTTATCTAGCCCTCTTTGGATTTTAGTCTTCAAATTTATTATTATTACTAAATATTATATATATATATATATATATATATATATATATATATATATATATATATATATATATATATATATATATATGTATATATGTAATAAAAATATGTGTTCCTACATGTAATTAATACACACAGGCGCACACGTATAGTCCGACCATATGCCAGTGTGGTTCAATGGCAAGTTAATAAATTAACAAGCCAGAACATATAAAGTCATGGGAGTGTAAACACAGAAAATATCTTAAAAAAAAAAAAAATTAATTCCAAAAAATTCACTGTACTTACTATATGTGCCCTTACCGCGGTTTCAGATCCAAACAAATAGAAAATCCTTACCGTGGTTTCAGATCCAAACAAATAGAAAATCCAAGCGGATATCCATTGAGAAAGAGATCAACGTCATTTGGTCTCATTCTGGGGCAGTTTGGATTGGTGCCAGTTTGTAATTTTAACTCGGGAATTTTATATTCTCCGAGAGAGAAAAGCCTTCTGACGATGATCTCTTTCCCAATGGAAATCCGCTTGGATTTTCTATTTGTTTGGGATCTGAAACCGTGGTAAGTACAGTGAATTTTTTACAATTTATTTATTATTTTTTAAGATATTTTCTGTGTTTACACTCCCTTGATTTTATATATATATATATATATATATATATATATATATATATATATATATATATATGTCGCAAGGCTCTGATACCATCAACACTATAAACACAGAGCTGGCATATCTAAGTACTGACTAACTGCCTGATGAGGTCATAGCCATTCAATGGCTATCATCGAAATATATATAGCAGTAAATAATGGATTATGTGTTCATGCAATTGACTTATGTTTCGTCATTATATGTATATATATATATATATATATATATATATATATATATATATATATATATATATATATATATATATATATATATATATATATATATAGATATATATATATATCATAAATCATGTCCTTACAATTATTAGATAAAATATATACCATTTCCTCTCCGAATTAGCATAATTAACCATATAAAAAAATCAATTAGACCAGGCTATAAGAATAAAGGCTTATATGAAGAAATATTTGATAAATAACCGAAAGCGGCCTCTTCGCGGTGACCTCAATAGAGTATTTACCCAACATTTCAACAGCATGTAGAAACTGAATAAATAAACCATCAACCATACACAATTAGGTGTATATTTAAACTTAGAAGAAACGTGTACATACCGTAATTACATCTCTATCATAGTTTCATCCGTATTTTTAGATATCCTATTGTTAGGATGAATCTAGAGTAACAAACTCTTCAGGAGTCAAACTCAAGTAGGACAGTTAATTTTCCAAAGCGATCGCGCCAAAAATAGATTTAAAAATGGCTAAGAATCGTGACGTGGCAGTGGTCAAGTTAGAAAGAATGTGATTAGTTGCTTACGGCGGGTAGGCTGGTTGCTAGAAAGCGCAGCCCAATTTATTAATTCTTCATTGAGCCACAACGTGACCGGTTGCCACATATATATCTGTGACTTTATGTATATGTAAATCTTTATATTTTATATATATATATATATATATATATATATATATATATATATATATATATATAGGAAAAAGTATGACGCCGACGGCAGAGCTCAAGCCGTTTCGACGGCTATTTCTCTATATATATATGTAACAAAGGGATTGTGGTAAGGAACCAGATGGACCATAACGCACCAGAGTACTCAATACCTAGGGTAGTAGAGTGGGAAATAGGAAAAAGTATGACCCCGACGGCAGAGCTCAAGCCGTTTCGATGGCTATTTCTAATATATATATTAGATTAGAAAATTAGTTTTCTTTTACGAAATGAAAAAAAATGAGATGTCCTACACGAGTGAAAGTATAAGGAAAAAAGATGAAATTGAAAATGCAACTGGAGTTTTTTAAGAATATTTATTTGGTTCCTTAACCAGTTTTGCAGTTCCTGTGCTTTTCAAAAGTAGAATTGAGATGGAGGG
This sequence comes from Eledone cirrhosa, assembly GCA_964016885.1. Classification (NCBI taxonomy): domain Eukaryota; kingdom Metazoa; phylum Mollusca; class Cephalopoda; order Octopoda; family Eledonidae; genus Eledone; species Eledone cirrhosa. The sequence continues at coordinate 21,296,803 of OZ024743.1, read as the reverse complement.
TTTGTGGTTATTATATTGATTTTACTGCTTTCCAACACAGTTCGCCTGTTGTTTATATAGGAAGAAATCAATAATAATGGACTTGCTATTCATGCTGAGTTCCCTTGGGACAGAGTTAAGAGATAAAATAAGGTATATAGAATTTATTATAGGGTGTAGGGAGAGGAATTGGAGAAGACAAACATATACATCAAATGTTCTTAGGTTGGTATTGTATATAATTAGTAAGTTCAGAGAAGCTTAAGCAGGTGAGAAATCTTAGAAAAAGAACCCAGAGAAGGCATAATAAATTGCAGACGAAATTTAGTGTCTATCAACTAGATGGAATTTTGTGGAATGTAGTTTGATATGTATCTTTATATTCTAAGTACAACCCCCTAATATGTAACTAATACTTTGGTCTTCAGCATTTTCTCATTATCAAGAAAGTTAACAGCTCTTTAAGGATGGACTTTCCTCAGGACCCGAAGAAGAAACCTAGTTTTTCTTTTGTAGTTTTTTACTTTATGCAGGCTTTATATTACAGAACACTGTGAAGCAAAATTTATAAGAAAAGACACATTTGAAATGGTTCAAAGTAAGAAACATACATCAAATGACACAGGTGCATTCTATTACTCACACACATACACATTCAGCACAATTACAAGGGGTATAAGTAGAGAGATTTGCAGGACCTCCAGATACATTGCATCTTACATAAAATTGACCATGAGCAAAGCAGTATTCCTACTTATCTGTTTCTGATGTACACAGAAGACGCTTGACAATATCCACAGAAATTGAAGACTGCGTTTCACTGTCTTATGTAATCAGAAACGTAATCCATGATACATTAAAAAAAGACGATATTATATATAAACTGCATTAGGAGAAAATTGCAGATTCGGTAAGTGGAAGCGTAAACGACAGGATGGACTAAATTATTTTGTGACGGCTTTTCCGTGGTAATATTGATACCTTTTATATCACTGGGGTTGATAAAATATTTACCAGCTTGGGTTCGTAATTCAGTCATAATTCGTGTGCCTAGCAACCTTCTCGGGTGTTCTTTAGTCATTGTGCAGGTTTGGAGGTTGGTTTCTAGGTAGATTAGCATATTTTTCTTAAGGAATGAAACTTGTTACCGATGTTGCCTTACGGTGAGGTTTGAGAATACCGGATATTTTTCATCACAGTACTCTTTCATCGTTTTCACATCGCCACTTTTGTAGAATCGGTACAGACCATGATTCAATTCAAAATTCCAATGGTATTTCTTTGGATAGTTCCTGGGTCCGCATGAGGCAATCCCTAGTTTCTGTGGTGTCATGATAAATGTTGCAGGAATCCACGTGTTGTTTATCAGTTTGATTTCATTGTTTAATGTAGGTATGTTCGTTCAAAAAAAAACCCAGTTTCTTTCTGGGTCGGTACTAGTGGTAAATAATTTAGGGGATAACATTCATTATAGAGTAGATTGAACATGTGTCAATGTATTCTACTTCAAGTTTATATATATATATATATATATATATATATATATATATATATATATATATATATATATATATATATACATAGATAAATCTACCAATCAATGGTAGGGTCTAAACCGTATGAAAAACTCAATGTAATCCGTATGTAGAAGATGTCGTGAAGCAAAGTTTAAAATACAAAATTTTCAACGATATAATTCATTGGGTACAGAGTCAAAAATAGAAATATTAAAACAATGAAATTAAACAAAAAACGGTTAATTCATGAGTTTTACTATGAATTAACCGTTTTTTTTGTTTAATTTCATTGTTTTAATATATATATATATATATATATATATACACGGTTCAAGAGTAACAAATCTTTATTTTCAACTGAACCAGATCAATTATGATATATAGCCATCTGATCCAGAAATATTATATGGAGTAGCGAAACAATTGTAAACGGACATTATTATTATTAATATTATTATTATTATTATTCTCTACATTCCTTACATCAAACTAAAATATGTTGACAATCTTTTAATAATGTTTTCCTTGTGAAATTTGTGGTCTTGTTTTGCTTAACTAATGAATATATATATATATATATATAATGTGTGTGTGTGTGTGTGTGTGTGTGTGTGTGTGTGTGTGTGTGTGTGTGTGTGTGTGTGTGTGTGCGCGTGTGTGTATGTGCGCGTATTTATGTATAAATATATATATATATATATATATATATATATATAAATGAAAAATGGCGAGCTGTGTTGTTGCAAATATGATATATATAATAAAGAATTAGAAATAGAAGCCAGGACTAGCCATCATAGGTATTTCTTCGCATTGAAGACTATATACCTCAAGCTAGGGCAATACAATAACTAAATTAAGTTATTGGGATAAAAAGAGTTGGGTGGAGAAAGAGAGACAGGTAAACAAACACGAATGGTGAGGCAACGTAAAGCGAGGAAAACATATTCGCACGATCTTATGTTCAAAATGAATCATTGACTTGATTTTCTGATGTTTTCTTCTCTTTACGTTGCCTCACCATTCGTGTTTGTTTACCTGTCTCTGTATTATATATATATATATATATATATATATATATATACATACATGTGTGTGTGTGTGTGTGTGTGTGTGTGTGTGTGTGTCTGTGTGTGTGTGTGTGTGTGTGTCTGTGTGTGTATGTGTCTATAGTACAGAAAACAAAAAATGCTAACATTATGTCATCACCACTAAACTCCCTCTGTACCCTCAACAATCCACTCCAACACATACATACACGGTTACAAAGTCAACTACGACTCGTCCCTGTATATAACATCCTACACAGCTCACCTGGCTACCACAACTAACTGGAAAACAATTCCTAACTTTCCTCAAACTCTCTACCAACCAATCACCATCACAATACATCCCACATCAATGGAGCCAGCAAAAAAAATCCCTCAATAATTCCCCAAACGCCTGATAAAATGAAATCAATCAAGAAACACAATGAAGGTTTTTAGAGATCAACCTTACAATTACCAACGTAGACAACGCAGTATACCAAACCTACCAACCTCTAAAAACCCAAAACGAGGAGTACCAGGAAAGCAAGTGCCCCAAAACGGGAAGAAATGAGGCAAAATGGGGAGATTTTACATAATGAAAGCTATAAGAGAAGACATCACTCACCCACCCCAAAGTGGGTGGGAGAACTCCACGTCGGACGGGGAGAGTTGACAGGTTTTGTATACACATTCAACACAATAATTATAGACACAGCCGAACGATATATACTACACGCCATCATAAAAACACAATTACACATCAGGAATAACCAGATTCATAAAGAAATCAGACACACCCCTACACAATACATCAAAACCACAACATCGAAATAAAACTTAGCATCAGACAACTAAATATGAAAATATCAAAACCAAAACAAATAATAGAAAACTGGATTATATACTCTTTTACTCTTTTACCCTTTTACCTGTTCCAGCCATCCGGCTGAGGCCATGCTGGGGCACCGCCCTTGTTGCTACACATTTTATCTCCAGCCTGTATTGGTTGGCCACTGGTGTAAGAGGGAGGAGTTCGTTGCTGCTGCCCTTAGGTTTCACTCGTGCCTATAAACTAAAACACACTAACAATAAAATAATGTATAGTTAACTAACAGTAAATTAGTAATTAGCTGTAACCAAGCTGTCCTAATAACAAAGTCAAAATAATACACCCACGCTACAACATAAAGTATTAGAGGCACTTCGTCGGTTACCACGACGAGTGTTCCAGTCGATACGATCAACGGAACAGCCAACACGTGAAGTCAACGTGCAAGTGGCTGAGCATTCCACAGACACGGGTACCCATGACACGATTCTCAGGGAGATTCAGGTTGGCCCTTCTAACTACAGGTACATCTCATTTTTGCCAGCTGAGTGGACTGGAGCAACGTGAACTAAAGTGTCTTGCTTCCGCTGGGAACCGAACTCACAATCGTGAGCCGATTACCCTAACAACAAAGCCACGCGCCTTCACAACGCAAAGTATATCTTTTTTGTGAGATGTCTTGAAAATCTGCTCCCAAAACACCAGAAGAGGCCCCCTTAATTATTGTTCCTCACTCTCCATCGCCCTTAAATGTATTCTTTCTCTCTTTTACTGGTGTATTTTTCTGTCGACTTTAAATCTGCATTACTTCAAAGGTAAGTAATAGGAAGTGTCACGTTCATGTCATTCCCTACAGAGTGTCACAGTCTTACTTGATCCTCTTCACCGTCATAGAACATTGAAAATATAGACTATGAATAATATATATATATAAGATCGTTAGTAATTAAATGCATTAAATAAAAATTTGATTGTTATCTATGTTGTATATATAAATATATATATATATATATATATACACATATATATATATATATATATATATATATACAACATAGATAACAATCACATTTTTGTTTAATGCATTTAATTACTAACGATCGTTTCTTCCAGATATATACTGTAGTATATCTGATATTTTACATTAAGCTAATTTTCTTAGTGGTAATTGGGTAATACACAATATTACCCTTATCTTATTCATAATTATATATATTATATATATATAAGTATAAATATTATCATTATTATTATTATATATATATATATACTAGCAGCAGTACCCAGCGTTGCCCGGGTAGGTAAAATAATATCTGCTTCGATGAAAAGGTGTTGATCTTAGCGACTGCTTATCGATGACTCATCTATAGCCACACACAGGCCACGCGGGGGAGGGTGGTGATTACCTCTATCACTGAGAAACGCGAGTGACTGACGAAGGGGCATGCTGGTGGAGGTAGGTAATGACCTTTAACACTAAGCCAAATTTCCTCACGCTACTTGATTGGAAACCGATGAATTCTCAAATACACAACTAAAAGCTCAGACGACGTCAGTGGCCATTGTTTTGCTTTTGACCACCTATAAGATGTGCAATGATAGGTTCTATCATAGTATAAAAGTTGAACCAAATAAATTGATTTATGTGTGAGGTGGAGCCGAAGATTCGAATTTGAACGAAATCGGTTGAAAATGTGGGAGCTAATGATAGGTCGCCATCCCTGAACAAAAAATGCAAAGTGTAAAGCTACTATAAGATGTGCAATGATATGTTCTATTGTAGTATAAAAGTTGAACCAAATAAATTGATTTATGTGTGAAGTGGAGCCGAAGTTTCGAATTTGAACGAAATCGATTGAAAAATGTGGGAGCTAGAGCCGAAAAGGCGGAAATTTGAGAGAAAATGTGGTATTTTCGAATATTTAAGCGGCTGCCACGCCGTTCCTGAAAGAAAAATCCAAAATGTAAAGCCACTGTAAGACGTGAAACAATCAGATCTAGCGTAGTGTAAAATTTGAACAAAGTAGGTTGATTCATGGGGGAGTTAGAGCCGAAAAAGTGGAAATTTGAGTCTAAAAGTGGTAACTTTGAATATTTAAGCAGCTGCCACGCCGTCCCTGAAGAGCAAATGCAAAATACAAGATGTGCAATGATAAATTCTATTTTGCTTTAAAATTTGAACGAAATCGGTGGCAAAATGTGGGAGCTAGAGCCAAAAATCTTATATTTCGTACCTAAAAAAAGGTGACCCCCCCCCCCTATCGATTTTTATCTCCAGAATGACCCCGGAATTAAAAAAAAAACGATACGCTGATATATAGAAAACACTCCCCGATGACTAATCTATGAGCCTGTAAAGTTTCATGAAAATCGGTCGTAAGATGTAGGCCCCTATAAGTAATACACAGATACACAGACACACACACATACTTAATTTTATATATATATATATAGATATGTATGTTTGTGTGGTGTGTATATATTATATATATATGTATTTATATGTGTATATATATATATATATAACACTGAAATATATATAATAAAATATATTTGATCACATGAATGTCTATATTTATTAATATTTTGAATTAATATATATATATATTTAATATATATATATATATTAATATATATATTAATATATACATATCTATTAATATATATATATATATATATATATATATATATATATATATACATATACATATATATATATATATATACACACACACACACTTAAGAACAGGAATCTACTGCGAGTGACAGATATAATATAGCGATGGATTCAATATATTACACTATTTCATTACGTTCTGAGTTCAAAATCTCTCCCGGTCAGCTTTATCATTCATAATCCAAGGGACGGGGAAATATGTACATGTCGAGTGGTAAATTGGCAAAATCAGTAGAGCGTCAGATGGAATGATTAGCGGTATACCTTCCTGCTCGCTGAGTTCAACTTTGCCTTTCATGTTCGATAAAAAAATAATACTAGTCTAGTAACGGGTTCAATTCTTCCCATCTCTCTCTCTCTTCCCCTCTCTCTCTCCCACCCCTCTCTTCTTCTCTGGAAAAGATCGGCTACGCTCGGACCTAGAGGGAAGGTTTAAATTGCCCAAGACACGTCGTGTATCACGACAGAGTCCCTATCAAGGGTTATGGGTACATACATAGATTTCCCAACGAAACGTGTCGCATTGCACCCGTGTTAGAAAGTTATCTAAAGTTATTTAAAATTAGAAAACACAAGCTAGTATATTAAAACTTGAAACCTGTAAAGTGTTACGATGTTCAGTTATGTAAACATTGGCTCCGTTGAATAAACTACTTCTGTCAGTTAAGGAGAGAAAAGAGATTTGTGGGAAAAGAATGAGGAGAAAAGAGATTTGTGGGAAAAGAATGAGGAGAAAAGAGATTTGTGGGAAAAGAAATGAGTGAAAAATAAAAGAATTGAATTATAAAAGTTTATTCATCTATTCATTATTTACGACTAAATCAATATAGGACTTGGATTGGGTTAAATTGTCAACGGATTGTTTGTTAACACTGATTCAAGCATAATAAAGTGAGTGACTTGATTTGAATCACAATTTAAACCGGTTCGTTTACCACAGATTAATGTGTCACTAATATGCAGCATTCGGCGATGTCTCCTGCAGTTAATGTGTGATGTTTAACAGAGGATAAACAGTTATTTCAAGGAAAGAAGCAATTCTTTATCGCTGGCTCTTACATAACTGTATGCTAGGGAAAACAGTTTCTTTTGTACAGTATTTTGTTGAGTTTCTCTAATATAATTGTTTCTACTTTTGGCACAAGGCCAGCAATTACCCAGTGAATTACTGGTACTTTATTTTATCGACCTCGTAAGGATGAAAGGCAAAGTTAACCTCGGCGGGATTTGATCTCAGAATGGCAAGGGGCGTAACTCTATGCGTCAAAGCATGGCGTCCGACCCTCTACCGATACTGCCAATCCACCGCGATATATTTATATATATACTTGTGGAAACTTGCTACAATTAGGCAGACTTGGTTATTGAAAATTAACCGTCTTCGTCAGCATTCCAATTATCACTCAAAGCCGAAACAACGACCTTTTTTCTAAGATACTTGAATATTTAATTATTACTAATAAACTGTAAGATTGTAACATCTTTTCTGCTTCAAAATATTCAGTTAGAAGTGTACAGCGTTTTTTTAAAATTATGTTTGGCACTATTTTTTATATTTTTGTTATTCTTGTAACAGTGAAGAATAGTATACACGATTCCAGCTACTGGGAAACGCCAATGCTTCTTATAACAAACATTGGAAAGAGTAATGGATCACTGATTGATTTCACTGTGCAATATGCATTTGTATCAGTATACACACATGGGATGGACATTACAACACTTTCAGTCCAATTTAGAACAATTTACTTTTTTATTTATGTTTTATTTCCTTTATTATTTAGACCTTATTGTAGTTTGTTTATGGATGCATCGGGAGATTTCATTGTCGCAGTTTTTTATATTTACCATTAACATTTGTCAACAATTTGTAAATGATAACATCATCTTAGTTAAGGAAATCTGTTTACAAAACAATGATTTATAGCTGTTTTACAATATAATTTTGTATTTCGACAGGAGAGAAATTCTTTCGTTTATTGAATTGACAGGTAAAAAAACAGCGGGTATTTTAGTAAATCCTTTATTGAATGTTTTATTGCTTCAGTGGTTGGTGTAACTGTCAATACCACTGCCATATATCAACCAATGAGAGTGTAATTTACGTTATGTGCTACGTAAAACGGAATGTAATAAATAACTCTCATTTACTTTCTGATTTTAATTTTGTTTTTGTCGTTTGTACCAACAAGGTTTTATAATCTGTTTTAGGACACTATTTCCTTACAGTGTTTGTTTAATATCTTGGTTGGTAGTTTTATTATTGTTGATATCTGCTTCGGCTTTTGTCGAGAACACAATTTTGGGTACTTTGGTCATCAATTGTTACTGATATTGCCATTTAATATCCTGCATACTTCAGCCGAAAGGTTGCCTGGTTCCAGTCTGTTTTTTCAGGATCAAGCAATGCAGCAGATTTTTCTGGTTTTGTATTATCTTAATTAATTGCCCCCTAACTTTTATAATAAGCTTAAGATTAGGATTTACTTGGTGGCTTAGAAACTTTGTAGCTTTATAAAGCTTCAATTTTCAGAATACACTAAAATTAGATTAGACAGCAAAGTAGCAGAATCATTAGAACATCGGATAGAATGCTTTTTATACATCGAGATCATCTTTGCCTTTCATCCCTTCAATGCCTATATGAAAGTACCAGTCCAATACTGGGATCGATTCTACACTCACTTCTCTCTCTATGGAAGAAATCAACAGTGTTTCGATCTAGAGAGGGATGGACTCTGCCAGGTTTTAAATGCCCAAGGCACGCTGTGTGTCATAGCGGCGTCCCCACAACAGTATCAGAAGTTATGAGTTTAATGGAGGGTTGGAAAAATATACTATTCTAATAAAATTCATTTTTTTTTTATTAGCATATTTCAGCTCTGAGATTCATTCCTGTGTATTTGTCTCTATATTTTGTTATTAATAAGCTAAATAAACAGAATATAAATTCATTTATAGTGAAGGCGCGTGGTTTATAGGTTAGGGGTGTTTAGCTCCTGCTCATAAGGTCGTGAGTTCCATTCTTGGACCGAACGGCGTGTTGTGTCCTTGAGTAAGATGCATTATTTTATGTTGCACCCTTCCACTCAGGTGGTTGTATTGCGTTGTTAATTCAAGGGCTGAGCCTTGTCACACATTGTGCCATACTGAATCTCTCTGAGAACTACGTTATGTGTACAGGTGTCTTGTGGAATGATCATCCACCTAATTTCATGAGTAGGCAGTTCCGCTCATTGAATCAACTGGAACACTCACCTTTGGAAATAACGGAGGTTCAACAACATTCATTTGTATGTTCTTATCAATACATATATGCAAAGACACGTAATTGTTTTAAGCAAAGAAGAAGAATTTAATCATTATCGTTAAAATCATCCCAGTATCAAATACATCTAAGGTGTGGTGAGGTTGGTCACTTACACTGGAGCTATCTCATTATTTACATCTCATATTATTGAAATGCGAGAAGACAGGAATTTAGTTGTTTATGATATACAGACATAATAGAAGTGACATATTTGAAATAATTCCTTCTTTATTTAGATTGCTCACTAGAATTGTTTGATAATATCACTGACCTGGGTGATGTAACTCGTACAACGAGTGATGGATATTATTTAAAGTAGTTATTACTTCTCTTCTTCGCCCACTTATTCCTGACAGGGTCGTGGATTTTTCTCTTCTCTTTTTTTTCCTCTTTTTTTTTCTTTTCTTTCATTTTGGATGCTTGTATTCGCGAACATATTCTTTTAGCCATTACTCAAGATTCATGACCATAGGTAAGGATTGGAAACTGTTCTGAAACGCGTTAGATTAACTGTACCTGTAGTTCAAAAGGCCAGATTTGTTCTACACATAATTGTTCATTAGCACTTTCGAGACAATCGGTATTAGTACCTGGTCGATATGCAAGGGGAAGATTACAATGAGAGTTATGGGGAGCCCTGATCAAACCAAAGATATCATATTTTTTCTTTAAATTATATGTCTTTAAAATTATATATGTATATTTATACATAAATGGTAATGAATGAAAGAAAAAGTACTCAATACCGACGGCAGTATATAAGAAATAACCCCTGGAACCAAACTGCTAAAGTTGTCTGTTGCGTTACAACGGTATTTCTAGTTTCACAGATGCTTCCCCACTTAAAAAAAGAAAAATATCCGTTTCTTTCTCTTCTCCCTCTCGTCTATCTTTCTATTTATTCTTTTATTTATCATGCTACCTTTTGATGAATGATTAATGTTCGAAACGTTATGACTCTTTCCCAGCTTTATCAAGAGCTAAACTAATATATATCTTGATTGTACTTTATCGTTTTGCTGTGTTGCTTAACCATTTATTTTTCCCCACACAAACACACACACACACACATATTCATTTAATTATTTTATGTAATAAAATCGCAAAGTCTTTATATCATCCATAGTTTTTATACATGGTGTTTGATTTATCCATACATATGTTATATATATTTTATTTTATGGATAAACTAGTCGAATTACCCGTGCCTTGCTGCGTTTCACACATTTTTTTTTTTTTTGTAAGAAAATGATGATTGATTTTAAACCAGTGATTTATGGAGAAAAACTCTGCATTTCAATATTACTCAATGTAAATTGTAATGCATGAAAAATTGGAAAACATTATTTTTTGTAATATATCAAATCAAAATTACATTATTAAATCTTATTCTTATTTTGTTTCTTGTAAATAATTTTTTTCAAAATATCAATTCAAAACTTTTGTGAATAGGCATCATATCTTGTCGTTTACCTATGGTTTAAATTTCATATAAATCGAAGGGAAAAATATTTCAGCGGGGATTTGTGTCCCCCGGGGAACCCCCATTAGGGTGTCTTAATATTATTGAAATTTGCGGAAAGTTCGTGAATAGGCATCATATCTTTGATTAAAATGAAATATACTTATCCAAGTAACCTGGGCAATGTAGTTTCAGAATGTATATGGTTATGGGGTTTATCTCCAAAACCATAGGAGGAGTTCGTGAACAAACAAACAAACAGACAGGAACCACAACTTTATATATATATATATATAGATGAAGTCAGGTGGCGAATAAAAACGGATTGGCAGAGCCTCGAAAAAATTACTTGTCTTCCAGTCATAAGTTCAAATCTAGTCGAGGTTAACTTTACGCTTCATTCTTTCTGGGTCGCTAGCATAAAGTACCACTCAAGTACTGGGTCAACATAATCGACATTATCGTACCATAAAAATTGCTGACTTTATGCTAGAAATTAAATAATGAGTGTTCCCGTAGGGTCTAGTGATTAGGTTTCCTGTGTTTCACTTAGGTAAGTCGGGTTCAATTCTACCATATGAAACCTTAGACTATTAATCAATTCGTATTCTAAGGCGGTGGCTTGGCTGAATCGTTAGAGAGTCGCACGTTGTTTGCCTATATTCCAGATCATTACCTTCTGATTTTCCATACCGCTACGGTCAACATTGCCTTTCATCTTTTCAAAGTCCATAAATATACTCCCAGTGAAATGTAGAAACATATTTAACCATCTTCGCCTTCTCCCAAATTAGTGGCCTGGTGCCTAAATTAGAAATCTTATCCGGTGTCCTTGTGGCAAATAAAAGAAATCATTATTATTATTATTATTAGGGTGGTGGATTGGCAGCGTCGGACACTATGCTTCGCAACATAGTTATGTCCTTTGACGACCTGAGTTAAAATCCTGTTGAGGTTAGCTTTGCCTTTCGTCCTTACGAGGTCGATAAAATAAAGTACCCGTTATGCACTGGGTCGATTTAATCATCTTTCCCCTCCCCCAAATTACCGGCCTTGTACCTATAGTAGAAATCATCATTATTATTATTATTAATGGTTTTTGATTTAGGCGCAATGCCAACAATTTGGGGGAGGGGAAAGTCAATTAAATCGACCCAGTGCGTTACTGGTACTTTAATTTATTCACCCCGCAAAGATGAAAGGCAAAGCTAACCTCGGCAGGATTTGAACTTAGAACGCAAAGGGCCGTAACTCTATACCGTAAAGCATATTGTCCGACGCTCTACCGATACTGCCAATCTACCACCTTTAATAATAATAATAATAATTGTTTCTACTTTTGGCACAAGGCCAGCAACTACCCAGTACATTACTGGTACTTTATTTTATCGACCCCCGTAAGGATGAAAGGCAAAGTTAACCTCGGCGGGATTTTAACTCAGAACATAAAGGGACGTAACTCTATGCTTCAAAGCATGGCGTCCGACTAATAATAATAATAATAATTGATTCTACTTTAGGCACAAGGCTAGCAATTACCCATGGCTTAGTGGTTAGAGCATTGGCCTTGCAATCGAAAGGTTGTGAGTTCAATTCTCAAACCGGGTGATGTGTTGTTTCCTTGAGCAAGACACTTTATTTCACATTGCTCCAGTTTACTCAGCTGTAGAAATGAGATGAAAGGGACTGGGGTCCCTATCATTCCACTGCAAAGTGGTCGTGGAGGTGCCACGGCAAAAAAGCACCCAGCACTCACTGTAAATGAGGTTGGTGTTAGGAAGGGCATCCAGCTGTAGAAATCAAGCCAGAATCAGTTCCCGTCCCACCCTTGCAAGCAGGGAAAAAGCGGACGTAAAATGAAATGATGATGATGATGATTACTGGTACTTTATTTTATCGACCCCGTAAGGATGAAAGGCAAAGTCAACTTCGGAGGGATATAATAATAATAATAATGGTTTCTTTATTGGCCACAAGAACTAACATGAAGAAAAAGATTACAGACGCCACAGAACGGTACAGGACGATACAAAGTGGGTTTTGGCCGTGTAAAAAGGTTATAACAAGATAGAAATGTGTAAAAACAAATAAAAAAACTTCAAACAACAAAAATTCCCTCAAAAGGGGGAAACCTCCGAGACTCACTCGTGGTGAAAACCACACATAAGACCATGGCCGCCCTGACCACCAGGGCAAGCGTCCTCTCTCATTTCTCCCACTCCTCAGTCTACAGGTGCATACTCAGAGTGGGCCCGTTCACTCGGACCAGATTCGCCACTTTCAGCCACCGTTCACCAAACTTACTAGAAGACAACACTTGCCTCTCCACCTTGATTTTCCTCTTCAGGTGAAATTTGAAAAAGTTAATTAGGGATTCACTGAAGAGGAAAGTGTCCGTCTTCAATCCTTTCAACCTTATCCACCATACAATCTCTTTCGCCATGGCCACCAGGAAAATGAAAACTGCTTGCCCTCCCTGCACAATGGACTCAGTCGATAACCAGATCCATCCTACACGTGACAGCAAATGTTCGACATAGCTCCACAAGTCAGCAATGCTCGTACACTGAACGAGTGCGTGCACAACGTTTTCGTCACCCTGCGGAACAGGTTCGGCTGACGGCACTTCCGTACTTGTAGAGCTTATCTCGAACCGGCAACGCTCCCCGGTAGCACTGCCAGGCCAGGGATTTCTGGAAGTTGTCCATAGGCCCCTGGCTGAAAGTTCTCTTGAAGAGAACGAACAGCTGATCGTCTTCGACGCCCAGGGTCTTCCCGAGAACGTCATCGCTCTTCCCCTCCACTAGCCCACTATAGAATGCCGAGGTGGATGTTCCACCGATACTAGTGCCCAGCTGGTAGAAAGCTGTGAGCGCTTGGAGACATTCCAGCATCTAAACTATAATAAAGTAAGAAGCGCGGGACTGCGTACGGTTTATAATTTGTTATCCCCGTAGTAAAATAAGTTGGATTACTTTGAATAAATAATGAATGAATATTACATAATTTATCTACTAAATTTCGTGGCTGTTCATTAAATATATTTTATTACTTATTTAAAGATTCACTTCTTTAACATTTTCAAATGTCAACACATCCGGTTAGCGATCGTTTAAATAAATATTCATTTATTTCTGTCACTAATTTTCTCCTGATGCAGTTTGTATATAATATCGTCTTTTTTAATGTATCATGGATTACGTTACTGATTACAGAAGACAGTGTAACAGTCTTCGTTCAATTTCTGTGTATATTGTCAATTACGGTTTTATTTGATGTATCATATCTATATGCATATATACTTGCGTAGAATATCAATATACACACTACACATGCTAGCAGAAAACCACCCGAAGGGTGGTCTTTCCTGCTATAATCATAATAATAATAGTTTCATCTTTTTTTTACAGTTCTATAATGCCGCCCAGCTATATAACCGGCGAGATAGACAATTTCTCTGCCTGGGACTATGTGTTATTCGGACTTATGTTGTTCGTGTCAGCTGCGATTGGAATCTATTATGCCATCGTCGACCGAAAGAAAACTACAACAAAAGACTTTCTCTTGGCAGGAGGCCAGATGAACCCGATTCCTGTGTCTCTTTCACTTGTAGCAAGCTTCATGTCAGCTATAACCTTACTGGGAACTCCTGCCGAGATGTACAATTACACAACTATGTATTGGTTCATTGCACTTGGTTATTTTTTTGTGTGTGGAGCAGCTGCAGAAATATTTACACCAACTTTTTACCGGTTGCGCGTGACAAGTGTGTACGAGGTAAGACATTATTGTTATTACTATTGTTATTTTGCTTCCATCTTTTATTTCTATCTCATTTTGCTTCCTCTTTCTCTTCTTCCAGCCTCTTGCTCTCCTGCATTTGCCCCTTCTCATCGTCATCTTCTTTTCTAATGTTATCATGAAACAATTGATGTAATTTTGATTAGGTATTCGCAAGTAACTCAATGGAACGCAGCTATCCATAGATCATTTGTTTTTGTGTACTAAGGCACGAAGACGGCAACAGGCCGAGCCGTTTGAAGGTCGGATAGAATGCTTTTGGGTATTTATGCCGGTTCTCTGTGCATTGAGTTCAAACCCCACCGAGGTAAACTTTGCCTTTCATCGCTTCATGGTCGAATGTACCAGCTCAGTACTGTGGTCGATTATTCTTCTATATCTCTTTCTCGATTCATCTCTTTATGATTCTCTCTCTCCTCTTCTCTGGAAAAAATAGACTGTGATGGACTCTGTTTGCTTTTAAATGCGCATGACACACTGTATATCTCTGCGTCGTCCCTACAGCACTATCATGAGTTACATATCTATACTCACATTAAGGCATGAATCAAAAATAAAACGGCAATCTCTGGAAATTAGTTATGCACCATCCAATTATTGATGTGCTATTACTTATAATTTCCAATAAATAACTATGACAAACGCCAGCAAAGGGCAGTGATAAATTGTAGATTAGTTGTCAATACAGGAGTCAAAGCATTTGAAAATTCATGCATCCAACATGCTGTTGATGCAAGACAAAGATGGAAGTCCCCCACTTTGGTAAATACAATTGCCTCAACATTGCTCTATAGTGGGTATTGTGAAAATCCTTGTCGAGGACGCATAGGAATAATCAGTCACGAAACATGTTTTCTAAAAAGAAGTCGGCTGTGACGACTTAAGAAATTACCTTCTCTGCGGGACCGTCGATTACCGATTAGGTATTATTTTCTAATGATAAAACTGCCAAATAATTTAATCAGTCTTTTGTCAAGTTTTAGTTTACAAATACATATCTTACCTGTCACCACAGTTAGATTTATTGTAAGCATTATTCTTAATACAGTCCGTGGATTCGACATGACATCCTGGAACTAATTGATGATAATAAATCTAACGGTATCTCTCGGAAACTTTATATCCCCAGGAAATAATTCTTTGCAATATATAATTTAGGTCATGCTTTCCGTCATATGTTAAAGACTTTTCTAAGGCACCCCAAACTTTGCAATAAAGACAATATATATTGTTACCCTTGTATAAACAAGTTATCTTCTAAGAAAATTTTCACCATTGTTAATTTTTATGTACATTGTTGCCACTAAGAAAGTACATTTATATGTGTCTAGAATAACATTATTGCTCATGTCTTAACATTGTAAATTTGATCACGATGTTTTGATTCATGTGCGCAATCATACTTTCCTTCAGAAAGTACAGTATCTACAATTGGTTTCACTTAACAAATATTAGACAAGTTTTGAGAGATAGACGAAGTAGAATTTTATAGGATAGGCAAACGTAGTTTATATTTTGATCTATTGTATACTGTCACAATTTCCAGGGTGGGTTATTGGCAGCTCTTTTGATACCAACACATCAATAAACAAATAAACAAATAGAGAAAAATGGAAAGACAAACCCACTCAATTGCTCACTACAACCAACGAATGCTGTGTTGCACATGACAAGACAGTCACAACATTACTGTGGTTGTGAGTGAGACAAAGGCACTGAAATATACAAGCATTGTCACGAGCATCATCTGGTACTTAAGTAAAACGAGCCATCAAAGATGACAAAACATTCGTTGTCAGCGGCCCAGCTACCCCGAACGCTCGAATATCACAGAGTGAAACATGATTTACTAAGCAATCACTCTATTTCAGTAGTTTATTCCCCACCTCCACCTTAGTATCAAAGAGACAACCACTAACATTTTCCAGCCCATTGAATCTTTCTTTCCCTTCGTAATGTACACCGTTAAACTAAATCCGCTGTAGACGTATTCACGAGAAATTTGATGAAAGCAATCATCTTTACAGAAAGACAAGCTCCTTTAAATAATGAAGAAAGAATACAACGTGGTTTTAGAATTAGCTTGTAGTTTCTCAATAATTAAGAGTTAGTTCATCTTCAGGGAGATGTGCTGGAACAGCCACTCCAATTCGCGGGTCTCTCTCTTGCGGGTAACCAACCCAATTACATTGAAAACAGCAAAACATTTGACGTGACTCGTACGCGAAACACCTCTCCATCTCTTTCTCTTTCTTTCTGAGTTATACTAGCAATTCTGGTATACTCCTACACCCCAAGAAAATTTGCTTCAATTTGAGAGGGAGATTTGTTAATAGTGACTGGTAGTAACTCATTGTATAGGACAAATAGATATCTGCACTGTCTCGTGTAATATAAAATATAGCTTGGGTGATAGTAGCTACTAGATACCCGACCCAATAACTAGATACAAAGTTTCAATTACCTTTCACCAACGACACATATCTCTGATTATGAGTCACGGTTTTCTTATACCAAAAGCAACACTAACTTTTAATTAATGGATCCTAAACAAAACGATGTCCTTGAAATATTTTTATTGCTGTATCTATACAGCAATAAAAATATTTCTAGCGAAACTATTATATTGAAGTAATACATTACATATTCATAAATGTATGTTTTTAATATAATCAAACATTCTTCAGTCTACAAACTCTGTATATATCCATCAAACGTTTGTACTTTAATGTTCGATTTTTAGAATATTTAAATGCAATTAAGCTGATATCAATGATGGATTTACTTACTGCGTTTTGAGCCAGCTCTATATACTCTGCTTGTTTGATATTTCTAAGTTTCCACCATGATTCTCAATCAATTATAGGAATTCCATAGAAGTATATGATTTCTTTTGTGGCACCATATATGCTCAGGCATTTCTAATTTTGATGTTTATACTTTCAACAAGATTATCCAAATGTTCCTAAAGCCGACCTGTATGGGCTTCCTTTATATGATCTTCTACAAATACATGAGATATTGTTGAAGCAGTTCTTATGTTCTGGTCATTCCTAGGTAAACTTAACTTTGGCGAGATATATGTGAAGTGTTGTGTTTCTATTGAACACAGTTATGATGATGTGTTGCAGATTCTCTGAATATTTTCAGACAATTACTTGTAATGGGGTATAAACACAATGGAATTTGGTTTGACTCACACGTTATGCTTGAATGTGCCTGTGGATTCTTTAGAATAGGCTGGGTATTTGTTATTCAGAAATGTATTTTTCAGGCAATTCATTTCTTCTGTATATGTTGATATATTGATGCAGGTTGTTTTTGCCCAATGTAATTAACATTTGAAACTTTATAATTTAACTAGAATGATTTTTCCCAATAATACATTTAGGAATTACAGTTGGTTATGGCTTTCTTTTTCCATAGTAAACTGTATTGAAGTATGTAGCAAACTAATACTGTCAAAGCAACTTGGATCTCCTCATGGTGTTGCTGGAATACAAATGAGTTTTCAAAATATTTAAAATAAGTTGTGAGTTTCAATGCTGAAATCTCTAGAGATACGTCTTCGAAGTATTCCACATCTACCAACAGATACATGAGATCAGTGGTGATAAGGGATTAGACGCTAGAGGTTTGGCCTTCTCCAATGCCTTTCATAATGCCTCCCTTAGATATTCTCCTTCTGCCATTTCAAGTTCTTTTAGTGGACACTTCAATTAAGGATAAACTATTTAAGTAAAAAATCTGCGTAAGTATTTAGATAACTGTAGCCCTTTATTCAGCGTTGATTCTTCAGATTCGGTCAACTAATATCGAAAAAACTAAATGAAAGAAGTAATATGGAAGTAAAAAAGTGACTGCACACGAATGGTATGAAAAAAGTAATCATATACCACTATAAGATTAGATTTCAACCATTGAAGACTACGGTGGAAGAAGCAGTAGATTGCTGAAAACATAGCCAGTAAACTTAGTGGTGACATTTAATGGAAACTAAATACTTTCTGAGGGTTTATATGCCCTGTTATTAGACTATTTTCTTTAGTCAAAAAGTACGGCAAAAGCTTTTAATTCTTTTCAAATGTCAATCTCCGCCGTCTTCTAAACATACGTGTGGTGAATTGGCAGTATCGGTAGAGGGTTGACGCCATGCTTTCTAGCATAGTTACGTCCTTTACGGTCTGAGTTCAAATCCCGTTAACTTTGCCTTTCATCCTTACGGGGTCGATAAAATAAAGTACCAGTAATGTACTGAGTAATTGCTGGCCTTGTGCCAAAAGTAGAAACAGTTATTACCATATAGTTGCCACGGAGAGAGATAAGTGGTCGAGTAGATGTAATTGGTAGCACGCTTCTCTGACAAACGAGAGGTTGATCTCGCACGCGTGCTGATGCACTTTTTTCCTTTCTGGGGGCTTAGACGATTCTCTGTAATAAAAAAGTACGACGAAAACTTTTACTTCAAATGTCAATTGACAGCATTTTCTATGAATCGTGTTCAGTATTATGTACATATTCAGAAGGCCACAGAAAGTTGAAACTGACCCACATTTTATGTATCTAATTACTTTATCTACACCTACCAAATGCCTGCATCACAAATCCCAAATAGACAAGAAAATATGCAGAAACTTATGTTAATTATGGGCGCATCCTTGACAACAAACTTGCACAAATTTATTGTAAACAGATCTGTTTATTTATATATCTATCACAAATATGGCTTATATTTAGGTGGTGAAATGTTGGCCAGGTCATTTTGAGGTAATGGATATCGCAGCTGTCCGGCATACGGCAGATGCGTAGTTCGTTTCCCGCATGCGACACTCTGTCCACATTTACACGTCTCAAGGATAATTTACGCAACTTATTCGACTATTTTATGATTAATAGAAATGTGGTAGCTTTTCCCAATAAAAGCAAATACATTTCAAATTTTAAAACTTACTCTGTTTTTTTTTTGTAAATACATCGATTTATATGCAAAATACACCTACATAAATCCATAAACTTTTTAATGTATTTTCTTTATAATTCTATTTCAATACATTTATTTATTTACACTTAAAAATACAAATGTATCACCAAAGTATTTTAAGTAAGTTGTGAGTTTCAATGCTGAAATTTCCAAAGTTAATTCTTCGAAGTATTTCACATCTGCCGTGAGATATGGAATATAGGCGAGAACTGGTGATAAGGTATTAGGCGCTGAAGGTTTGTCCTTTTTTTTCTGGGGGCTTAAATGTCCTGTTATTAGACTTTATGTTGTCAAAAAGAGCGGTGAAAGCTTCTATTTCAAATATCGAACGCTGCCGTCTTCTTTGAATAGAGTTCAGTATTATTTCCGTATTCAGAAGGTCAAAGAAAGATGAAACCATCCCACCTTGTATGCAGTTAATTACTTTAACACTTACCACATGCCAGCATGAAAAACCCCAAAATGCAGGAAAATATGCTGAAACATGTTAATTATGACAGTATCCTTGACACCCTCAACACACTATATACAAGACTGTTGTTCTTAGACCTAAACATAATTTCTTTAATGTTTGTATTGTTGAATTTTTAATTGTTGAATTTCCTACTAAACTACCGGTGCATGTATATATATATATATATATAAAACATGAGAAGAAAGAATACTGCGTGGTTGCACGTGGGTTACATATGATAAAAATAGTCCTTCGTCAGTGATTTTCCAACCTTCATTGGTATTTCATCGCTTTAAAAATCATATACCTCCGGTTGGTGCGAGCAATAGCTAAATAAAGCTACTGGGACAAGTAAATCGCGTAAAGCGAGCGAGACAGTAAACAAATACGGAAGGATAGCAATATATATATATATATATATATATATATGAAAATTAGAGTTAAAACTCAATTGGAACCCTGTAATTATTAAGCTCCAAGTATAAAAATACTGAGCCGATTAATAATATATAGTAAGAAACACAGTAAAACGTGTGTCTAAAATTACAAGGGTTGAAAAACCACATTTGTTTGAAATATTTAACCAAGAAGCAGACAGAATGATAAAATAAAAATATATTATTATACAAACCGCCTCAATAACCATTATATCTCTCGGACAGATTATCCCTAATCTGTTTCGCCCTGAGTGTGTTTGTAACAGATAATCCTAGGCATCATCAGCGAGAGAATCAGATTAAATGCAACAAACACTATTTGCCAACGTTCACACAGAAAGATGAATTTGTCACCTCGTGCTCCGCTAGTCAAACGTGGTAAGCGTGTATTGAATAGAAATAACAGTCCAACACACGCAACTTAATAAGCTCAACTTGTGAGGGACCAGAAATATATATGAAAATTAGAGTTAAAACTCAATTGGAACCCTGTAACTATTAAGCTCCAAGTATAAAAATACTGAGCCGATTAATAATATATAGTAAGAAACACAGTAAACCGTGTATATATATATATATTTAGGTCTAAGAACAACAATGTCGTATATAGAGTAGATGTGTGTTGAGCGTGTGAAGGATTGATATTCATACTAGCCATGACACACACACACACACACATACACACACACACACACACACACACACACACACACACACACACACACACACACACACACACACACACACACACACACATATATATATATATATATATTACATACATATATATTACATACATCACATACATTGTGTGCGTATGGTTCATATAAAGCAAATATATGTCAAATTTATTTGCTTTTCTTTTGAAAAGTTTAATTTTGGCAGTCGTTCACTATAAAAGCAAATACACTTCAAATTTTCAAAAATTCAGAAATTCATCATTAACAGATCTGTTTATTTACATATTTTGTCAACGACGAATGCTTATATTTAGGTGGTGAAATGTTGGCTAGGCCATTTTTATATAATGGTGGCTATCGAAGCTGTCCGTCATACGGCAGATGCGTAGTTCGTTTCCCGCATGTGTTGTCCACCTTTACCCGTCTCAAGGATAATTTACGCAACTTGTTCGTCTATTTTAGGATTAATGGAAATGTGGTAACTTTCTCACAATAAAAGCATATACATTTCAAATTTCAAAACTTAACCTGTTTCTTTGTAAATACATCAATTTATATGCGCAATACAGCCACGTAAATACGTAAATTTTTTAAAGTATTTTCTTTTATCGTAATTTGATTTCTCCCCCATTGTACATGTATTGAATCTCTTTATCTCCTTCTCTCACTCCCTATCTATTTCTCCTTTTCTTTAAATTACACACATTTCCATACGATCCAAATCCTTAGCTTTCGGAACACAGCAACCACTATTACATAAGCATTACAACCCCACTTTCAAGATGCTACTCAGTGCCACAGCTCGAAATAAATTTCAATACCTAACCTGCCGAACAGTGTTCACAGGTAACCTCCTGCAGCACATGCGCCACCATTAACATGCGGGAGAGAGTCCAGAATTGTTCAGGGTGCGGCTATTTCCATCATTTATCTTGCGTTGGCCATACACGACAATCCTAGAATGTGCTCTCAACGTGAAGATGTAATAATGACCACTTCCTCTCCTCGCCTGCGCAGTTACGGCCATCCCCCATAACGTTATACAAGAGAGTGTGCCTATCCAAAACCCAAATGCTTGGGTCGAGGTTATTCGGAAAATCCCTTAAGATCTCGAAAGCAGCCTTGGTGCCGGTGCTGATACCCTTGCATCTTCAATTGTAAAGTCCTGGACTCCAATCGACCGAATAGTTGGGAATGACTGTTCTATTTCGCTTCACTCACCAGCTGAACTACAACAATCCAGACGGTACTGGTCAAGCCAGCGCACCAACCTCTTCGAGGTCATGTTGCACAGGATGACGTCCCATTTGTTTTTAGGGGAGATTAACGTCTGAAGGGCGTCGGCTAATCTGGTTCCAGGTCGCGTAAGCCGCCTCACGTTCCCCGATCACAGTAGATTCCCTTGTGTTGCGGAGAACCTTATTGATGAGAACACATCAAAAGGTCACCGACGAAGGCAAGGCCAGTGAGACTGGATACCGGAAATAGAGGCCACCCTATCTTACTGGAAGGTGGCCTGTTGCCATCCGGTGTAACCAAACCGAACGTTGTATAGTTTCTCAGCAGCCCGTCGACTACAAGCGACAACGTCTGTGAGGAGAAACACGTGTTTGTAGCAGGCGGCACTGCGGAAAGTATGTAGAAGCTTTGGCATGGCGAACATTTCCTTAACAAGAAGAGTGCCGGATGGGCTTCGATCAGGTCCAGTCTACTCGTCAGAATTTAGAGTTGGCGAAGCCTGTACCTGAGCATGGTACGAATGACAAGTGGGAGGATCTGCGAACTGTAGATGGGGAGGTCTTCTTAAACAGTGAGATGTTTAATAAACATGTTTAAAGAAAGATTTATGTGATATACATATTTGTATAAACAGTATTGCAAGGTTGAAACAGCATCAGGGGGACAAAAAAGACAAAAATAACAAAATCTGAATTAGAAGTGTGTGAAAATACATATGCGCAGTCACTAACATATGAATAGGTAAATGCGTATATTCACACATACACATACAGGTGTGTGTGTGTGCATGTGTGACTGTGCGGTTAGAGGAAATGTGGAGGTATTATGTAGATAGTGTGAAAGGAGTTTGTCAAAAGAGATGGCTTAAAGCTTTTCTCCTTTTTCTTTTATGTTCATGTTTAAGTAATCGACCTTCCTTTATGACAGATGGCTATATAGCGGTAAGTATTACTTACGATGGCTAACATCTAGTCAAACTGGTACACACAACTATATTGAGCTGAATTAATGGTTTTTACTGTAAATAATTCAAGAACCAATGCACTGGTTCACTTCAAGATGCATGTCAACAAATATGTATGTACATATGTATACACATATACTCACACGAACACAAACACGCACCTATATATATATACATATGTGTGTGTATATATATATATATATATATATATATATATATATATATATATATGTGTGTGTGTGTATATTATATATCTATATATATACATATATATATATATATATATATGTGTGTGTGTATATTATATATCTATATATATACATATATATATATATATATATATATATATATATATATATATATATATATATATATATATATATATATATATATATATGTATATATATATGTATATATATATATATATATATATATATATATAATATACACACACACATATATATATATATATATATATATATACACACACATATGTATATATATATAGGTGCGTGTTTGTGTTAGTGTGAGTATATGTGTATACATATGTACATACATATTTGTTGACATGCATCACTATTCTATGTCCTAATTTCACACTATATCATATTTTCACCATTCTATATCATATTTTTTCTCTAAAAATCATATTTTCCCTCTCACCGCATTTTCTCTATCGTATTTTCTTAAACAAAACAAATCTTGTATTTTCGTTTATTGTTAAATTATGCCCAAAATACGGCGATCTTATCTTAAACCTTACATTCTCGCTTAATTCTGTCATATTTTCATATTCTGTCGTATTTTCATAACAAAAACAAATCACTATTATATATTCCTTTAAATATATTTTGTTAAACTTGCTAAGTTCTACGCAAAACTTCTCGTACCTATTTAAACTCTTAACCTCTGCTCCATCCCATCTTCTACCCCCTACCCATACATCATGCTGGTTCCTGCCCCCCCCCATCCCTCTCTATACATATAAGATAAACCCTACCAAAATTAATCACAATCGCCAACTCGCTATTTCTGGGATGGCTGTTCCTGCGGTATAAAGTAACGTTCAAATATTTTTCTCGATTCTTCTCTCCATTCGAATCCATTCATTCAATCACTATTCTATGTCCTAATTTCACACTATATCATATTTTCACCATTCTATATCATATTTTTTCTCTAAAAATCATATTTTCCCTATCACCGCATTTTCTCTATCGTATTTTCTTAAACAAAACAAATCTTGTATTTTCGTTTATTGTTAAATTATGCCCAAAATACGGCGATCTTATCTTAAACCTTACATTCTCGCTAACAACCCATCATCCCTCCCACCCACCCCCACGCACCACCATTATTACGTGGACCAATCATAAGTCAGAGGCCCATACTATCGCTTAACTGGTTGCTTTTCGATATGATGGATGGACTACGGAATTCTGGAGAGTTGAAGAGAGAAAAATGTGGACGCTCAGCGACAATGCCAAAGATAAAGACAAATTCACCTCGTGGACGAGAATGCAAGCACTCCGCCTTGTTTCGGCCCAGGATGGCTAACATAACCCCCCCCCCGCGCCCCACCGCTCCCACCCTCCAAACGCAATCCAAAACTTCAGAGTTGGTACCATGAATGTAGTAGGCACCTTAAAGGGTCGCTCTAACGAGGTTGTAGAAATGCTTGAACGTAAGGAGGTCGATGTTTGTTGTATTCAAGAGACCAGGTGGAGGGGAGGGTCGGCTAGATTCATCGTGGGTAAAGAACGATGCTATAAGCTTTTCTGGGTGGGAAATGACAATGGGTTGGGTGGGGTAGGAATCATGGTAGCAGAAAAGTGGGCAGATAAGATAATAGACGTAAATAGAGTGAACGACAGAATAATTAAAATAAGACTTGTCCTCAATAAAACTACGGTGACAGTAATATCTGCGTACGCACCACAATCCGGACTGCCCGGTGCTATAAAAGACAGATTCTACGAGACACTGATGCTCGCTACCTCCCAAATAACCGACAGTGACTATATAGTTATTGCAGGCGACCTAAATGGTCACGTTGGACAACATTGTGACGGCTATGACGGAATCCATGGAGGCTATGGGTTCGGTACTAGAAATGAGGAAGGCTCCAGAATCCTGGAATTCTGCGACGCAAATAACTTAACTATCTGTAACACTAACTTCAAAAAACGAGACAATCACTTGATCACCTATAGATCGGGGGAACACACAAGCCAGGTAGATTATATCCTTACCAGAAGACGTGACAGAGTGTCTGTTGTTAACACTAAATCCCTCCCCCATGAAGAATTCACCTCCCAACATAGACTCATAATTAGCGACCTCATAATCAGGACGAGACGTACTAGACAGCGGAAGAGGACTATCCCCAGGAGAAAAATATGGAAGCTAAAGGACCCCATAGCCAGAAATAAATTTCAAAGCATATTACTTGACGCTTTCGACAGTAAGGAAGAGCAATTAGAGTCGTATAATATAGAGGAACAGTGGGAATTCCTGAGAGCAAACCTGCTGACGGCGGCAGACGAAGTCTGTGGCTGGAGCAGGCCTGTAGGTAGGAGGAGAGTAACATGGTGGTGGAACAGTAAGGTGGAGGAGTCAATTAAGGCCAAAAAGCAGGCTTGGAAAGCATGGCGGGATGGGGGAAGTAGAGAAGACTATCAGGTGGCCAGGAGGGAAGCTAGGAGACAAGTGTACTTCGCAAGAAGGGAAGCAGAGGAAAGAAAGTTCAAGCATGTTCTACAACGTGAGGACCAAAAACGTGAGGTGTTCAGGATTGCCAGGCAATGTGTCAAGGAAAACCGTGATATTGTCGGGGAGAAGTGTGTACTTAACGATGATGGCATACTTGCCATCACCGACGCTGATAAGAAGGTAGCTTGGAAGTGTCACTACGAAAGGCTTCTAAATGAGGAGAACAAATGGGAGAAAGACAGTCTCCCCCACATCGACCCAATAGAAGGACCAGCAGTGTTAGTCCAGGGTAGTACAATAAGCAAGGCAATCAAAGATATGAAGACGGGTAAGGCGGCTGGTCCTTCGGAAATAGTTGCTGAGATGCTGAAGGCATCTGGTTCGGTGGGACACGCCATGGTCACCCGGATAGTTAAGCAAGTCGTACAGAATGGGGTTGTTCCGAAGGACTGGCGTAGCAGCATCATCGTTAACTACTATAAGGGAAAAGGAGATGCCCTAGATAGGAGTAACTATAGAGGCATTAAATTAATCGACCAGGTCATGAAGGTCACGGAAAAAGTAATAGCGCAACTAATCAGAGAGAGAATTGATCTAGATGAAATGCAGTTCGGATTTGTGTCAGGCAAAAGTACCACAGACGCTCTTTTCATTGTACGACAACTACAGGAGAAGTACCTAGCTAAAAGTAAACCCCTATACTTAGCTTTTGTCGACTTGGAGAAAGCCTTCGACAGAGTCCCCCGTTCCATTATCTGGTGGGGTCTTAGAAAACTAGTTGTTGATGAATGGCTTGTGAGAGCTATACAAGCCATGTATAAAGAAACAGTCAGTAAGGTTAGAATTAACAACGAATATAGTGAAGAGTTTAGCGTAAAAGTTGGTGTCCATCAGGGCTCTGTTCTTAGCCCCCTACTATTTATTATTGCCCTTCAGGCTATAACAGAGGAGTTCAAGACCGGCTGCCCATGGGAACTCCTATACGCAGATGATCTAACGCTCATAGCTGAATCAATGACCGAACTAGAGAAGAAATTCCAAACATGGAAGCACGGCCTAGAATCAAAAGGCCTTAAAATTAACCTGGCTAAGACTAAAGTTCTAGTTTGTAGGAAAGAAAATAAGGCGGCAGTCCCATCTGGGAAATGGCCATGCTCAGTGTGTAGGAAAGGCGTAGGTAGAAACTCCATTTTATGTCCCAAATGCAAAGTATGGGTGCATAAAAGATGTAGTGGGATCACAGGTAAGCTAACTAAGAACATAGATTTTACATGTGGCCGGTGCTCTGGTGCAATAAGTAGCAGCAAGTGCCCACAAAATACTAGCTCCTTCAACTGCGCAGAGGGTTCTATAGAAATAGTGGACAGCTTCCGTTACCTGGGTGACAAAATCAGCAGTGGGGGAGAGTGCTCTGAAAGTACAGTAGCTAGAGTCAGAACTGGATGGAAAAAGTTCAGAGAGCTTATACCACTATTAGCCGCTAGAGGGTTCTCCCTAAAAATGAAAGGCAGGTTATACGATGCCTGCATACGAACAGCAATGCTGCATGGCAGTGAGACCTGGGCATTGTGTGAAGAGGATATACGCAGACTCGAGAGGAACGAAGCTTGCATGCTCCGCTGGATGTGCAATAGTAATATACGTGAACGGCAAAGCATAAACGAACTAAGGAAACAATTAGAAATAAGAGGGATCAGATGTTGTTTACTCGAGAGAAGGCTGCGTTGGTACGGTCACGTGATGCGCATGAAAGAGGACAGCTGTATAACAAAGTGCAGGGCAATAAAGATAGACGGTAGCCACGGAGTAGGCAGACCCAGAAAAACATGGGACGAGCTGATAAATTCCGACCTCACACGCTTACACCTCTCCAAGACAATGTCACTGGACCGAGACCTTTGGCGGTACTCAGTAATAGAGAAGACCCGCCTTACCTAAATACAAAGTAAAAACCTACTACAGTCAGTAGGCATCTCTATCAAAACACCCACTTACTTACTAAAATATCACTTCCGACTAATTAGTTTCTGGAATGGAGTAGATACATCTTCCGAAGAAGGTGTAGAGAAACATATGCATTTGTATGTATATATGTGTTACTAGATATAAATTCTTTATTATCTCCAAAATATTTGTCGAGCAATACTGGCCATGACTGCTGCTACGGTAGTAGGCTGGCCGCTGTCTTATTAACAACCCACTTTTCACCGATTGACCTCGATGTCACGTGTTCGATTCTTTTTGAATTTGCCACAGACACAGAGGCAGTGATTTTCTCAATGGCTAGGAAGTAAGTCCACGCTTTGCTATTTCCTATTCACTGATTTATGTTATAATAAGCTTCCAGAGTCCTCGCTTTGCCTGGAAACTTATATGAGAATAGACTTTCCTGATGACGGGATGTTTCTCAACACCTTCTTCGGAAGATGTATCTACTCCATTCCAGAAACTAATTAGTCGGAAGTGATATTTTAGTAAGTAAGTTAATTTTATAATTTTCTTATCTTACGTCTCTTATATTATTGTTCTGCAACCCCATGCATTGAACCACAATGTTATTAAGACAAAACCTATATATTTGCTAGCATCGATATGCATTTGTATGTATATATGTGTTACTAGATATAAATTCTTTATTATATATATATATATATATATATATATATTAGAAAGTGAGGTTTTTTTTACAAAATGAAAAATAACCGAGGTGTCCTACACGAGTGAAAGTATAAAGAAAGAGAGATGAAATCGAAAATGCAACTGGAGTCTTATTTTTTTATAAAATATATATATTTATTTGGCTCCTTTACCGGTTTCGCAGTTCTTCTGCTTTTCAAAAGGTGAGCCTCCTTTTTTCAAGTAAAAAGAAATTCAAACACTCATATATGAAAAAACAACCTGTGACAACCCCCTCTCTTATTTGAAGAACTATTGTAACGCGAACTGGCGCGAAATTTATTATAATTATTGACAAACCAATCAAATTACTTCTCGAAAAACCTGGCATTTCGAGCCACTTTTTCCATATAAAACAAGTAACATTCAGAGACCAACCAGATGTGAGAAAAACCACAGACCCTCCATCTCAACTCACCTTTTGAAAAGCAGAAGAACTGCGAAACCGGTAAAGGAACCAAATAAATATATATATTTTATAAAAAAATAAGACTCCAGTTGCATTTTCAATTTCATCTCTTTTTCTTTATATATATATATATATATATATATGGTTCTATTAAGTTAGACATGGCCTGGGCCAATACTGGCCGAAACGTATCAAAGTTATCAAAGTTATATATATATATATATATATATATATATATGTAAATATGATAATAATGATGGCTGCCCGTTGCAAATGGTGGGGCATATGAAAAAGTGAGTCCTTCATCAGTGACCCTCCAACCGTCCCAGGCATTTCATCGTTTTAAGGGCCATATGCCTCAGGTTGGTGCGAACAACGGCTAAAAAAAAGTCGTTGGGACACGTAAATAAAGGGGACGTTAGGGTAACAAACAAAATGGTTTAAGCAACGGAAAGTGAGAAAAAAATAGACAAGTCCCAGATCTCTATGAATATAAACTCGGTGAAATCGTGAACAAGAGACAAAAGACCATCAAACCTGGTTGAAATGTGAGAAAGGAAGGAATTTCGCACAAGTCTAACGGGGGGAAGAAGAAGAAGAAGAAGAAGAAGAAGAAGAAGAAGAAGAAGAAGAAGAAGAAGAAGAAGAAGAAGAAGAAGAAGAAGAAGAAGAAGAAGAAGAAGAAGAAGAAGAAGGGGTCTGGTCTACGAATTCGGTAAACATAAGTTTTGTGAAGTCGCAGACGAAAGAGAGAGAGAAAAAAAATTCCACACCAGCTTGACCAGGACGCGCGAGAAAAGAATTTCACACAGGTCAAACTTGAAGGAGGAGGAGGAAAGAGGAGGAGGAGAGGTAGTGACAGAGAATGAGTGAGTGAAAGTTGAGGAGGAGGCTAACAGAGAGAGAGACTGCTAGAAAGGGTAAAAGGTACAAAGAACGAGAAAGGGTAAAGGTACAAAGGACGAAACGGACGTATAGCAGCAGAAGAAAAATTATGTGTAAATATGATAATAATGATGGCTGCCCGTTGCAAATGGTGGGGCATATGAAAAAATGAGTCCTTCATCAGTGACCCTCCAACCGTCCCAGGCATTTCATCGCTTTAAGGGCCATATACAATATATTAATAAATGGAAACTACATTTATAAAATCATAATTATTTTATTATATATATTTCAAGGGCGACCAAGCCAATCTTGGTGCGCTTTCATCAGATAAAATACAAAATTTGTTTTATAAAATACAATTACATCAGATAAAATAACAACCTTGACGGTTGAAATTTCGCTATTCAGCGAATTTTCAAACGTCAAGGTTGTTTTCCATGGTTATGTCACTATTTATAAAACA
>OZ024743.1:21131294-21258794 GCA_964016885.1 Eledone cirrhosa | reverse complement strand
TGTAACCCATTATCTATTCTTGGTTATAATGTCTTTTTACTTACAGCGTTAATACCATAAAAAATATAGAGGTCCAGTATATATTTATTAATAGGTTTACTTCATGTATAATGCCACTGGTTTCTTTCCTATTTTTTTCTTCTTAGATCTCGTAAATATTGCAACCCAAGCGTATGGGTAAGCCTATCATAGTGGAATATTTCTGTATTAGGTAAATTATTTAGACACGTTATTTTTTAGCAAATATATGTCGGTAATTAAACAGATTACTCAAATATATTCCTAGAATAAATTGAATCTAATATTCAGTCAAACATACATCAACAAAAAGCAGTATTGAAAAGGACTATAAATGCCATAAATGAAAGGGAAAAGATGAAAAATGTAAGGACTATTAGGCAACGAAAGAAAGAAATGAGGAAGGGGAGAGGTTGACAGACACTACACTTATGTCAGGGTAGTGTTTTGGCTGCATTCCGCGGACAAAATGGTAAAGGCATTTCCGCGGACAATAACCAGTGACACATGCTGCAACAACCACCCCACCTCGCGGGGTTTCTTCCTCAGATGAACTGCTGTCATCCCAACTTTACGGAGGAGGCCAGCTGCCCGTAGTCCGAAGATGTATGAGGTCTTGACGGTACCGATGCAAAGAGGAATTGGCCGGACATGCCCCTGTATTTGCTTGTCTTCCTGTCCTCTATATTGGGGGTCATAGTACCCTTGGTAGTCGGAGCCGGAGAACGTGTCACAGCATGTCACGTCCCAGATGAGGGATTTACCTCCTTTGAATAGGAAGAGGGTAATTCTGTCGGGTCAAAGCTTGCTGGCTCTTCTTGCGGCGGGAAGCCGGCTGCGTCTAGGCTCCTTCTCCTTATGTTGTTGAAAGCGGCATGTCGGGTGAACCGGCCTGCGCGCTGGCGGCATGATAGTGGATTTGGGTCGAACTCGTCGACGACAGTTCCACAACGGCATTTGTGTGACTCACATACGCGGAGGCCGAGGCGTTGAGTCACTCCGATGCCAGTGCACTCTTTAACAAGAAAGTACCGGTTGAGGAGGAGGAGGAGGAGGACACCGAATTGAGCCACGACCGCTGTTTGGCTGTAGTATATACACTTTCTCCACTTTGCAAATTTTTTCTTTTTGTGTGTACCTAGCCACTTCAAAATATTGAGAAAAATCTCTTAAAACACCTGATTTGCTGATATATTTGCTTTCATTCATGCCATTGTTGTAGGATATTGGCAACCCTACCAATAAGTTCCATTGCCCTGGGCATGCCTCCTACGTAGTCAGCTTATTTTTTTTACCTTTTCCTCTACGCGAAGGACAAAAGGTATCCATCATGTGTGCCACTTAAAATATACGAATACTTTAAATAAATGATGAATTAAAGACAATTTTGTTTCCTTTCTCATATTTGCGTACATCGCTCGTTCGTGTTTACATTGCCTTTGCAATGTTATGATTCAGCTGAACACTCTTATTCTGTTTACCTTTGTTAAAAAAATTGAGAATTGAGAATGTACTTACAAAGTAGATTACGATAATAAAACATGTATGAATACCAACCCCTTCAAGAATGTACCTGTATATTGTGTGACTCCATGTGTTTTGTTTAAAATCTTCATCATAGACACTCACACTATACCCTATTGTTTACTGTACTTCCAGGTTTTCATTTGTTTTCATCAAAGATTCCATCTGTATTTAGTACTGCTGATGTGCCTATCTTGTGTTTTCCGAACTTGAGAAGAACCAATAGAAAGCTAATCATAGCTATGATAAAATTACATGAATAAACATTATTGTCTCTGATCAAGACGAAGCAAGGATATATTCGAATTCATGGAAAAATTAGAAAACTGATTGCTAGAACAGCCGTTAAAACAACCAAGTGTTGTCAATGACAGTGATGGGTAAAGATGTCCCAGAGAACAGTCACCCACTTCATGGATTGACTAGACGATGGTCTCTGTCTTCTGAAGCATTTTTGCCCATTGCTGCCATTAACAGCATTTGCTTGTTTTAATGACTGTTCTAGCAATAATTTTTCTCATTTTCTATTAATTAAATATATTCTAAATAAGTGTCAAATAGGGAACATGAAGTAGATGCAGTTTACTATCGTTGGATTGGGAATTAGGGGTATATAAGTCATTTCTTTGGAAGTACTTTGAAAGTCATCGGTATTGTACCCGCCTTTCCTTGTTCATTTGTATCAAAAGGATAGTGGGAACACTGTATATAAAATATTCATGCATTTCTTGTTAATCTTTATTGCTAAGTGGGGAGCGATGATTGAGTATTATTTCTCATATTTTATAAATGTTTTCATTATTCTGTGTAAAAAGGGCGGTGGATTGGCAGAATCGGTAGAGGATCGGACACCATGCTTTGCAGCATAGAGTTACGGTCTTTTATGATCTGAGTTCAAATCCCGCCGAAGTTAACTTTGCCCTTCATCCTTATGGGGCCGATAAAATAAAGTACCAGTCACGCACTGGGGGTCGATTTAATCGACTTTCCCCTCCCCCAAAGTTCCTTACTTTATGCCTATATACGAAACCATTATTTTATGTGTAAAAGTAAGACTGTATTGTATCTAGTTCTTACACAAGCCCCGTTTTCTCTCTGTCCCTCTTATTACATTTAACAATACCTTCTTTTCTATATGAAATATAATTTCCATATTTCTTTTAGTACAAATTGTAATATATTTGTGAGAAAAGTAACACCAGAAACGCCTTCCATTATAGTTAGAATTGTTCGGTGTTAAAAAACAGTCTCCTTGTGATAATCTCTTTATAAAACGCATTGCATATAATATATTGTCTTATTTTCAGTATCTTCAGATGAGATTCAGTAGAGGCGTTCGAACAGCAGGTTCTATTACCTTTTGTGTTCAGATGGTAAGTTTCTATTTGTTTTTTTTTGTTTTTTTTTTTGTTGTTGTAGTAAAGTGTTTCAAATTTCCACTATTTTCAATAGAAAATCCAAATTTACCTGTAAGGGAAGTAAGGTAATGTTAATGTTCTTCTAAGCTCCAAATGACTCTGGAAGCCAGTGTTTAGCTCCGAGTTGATTTCCTATACGGAAAATAAAATTCTTTCGCCTCATTTCTAAAATATTAAGTTGTTTCCGATGCGATTTAAACTCTTTAAAAGAAAGACGAAATTAACACTGCCAGGGAATATAAAATCCATCCATCCATCACACACAACACCATACATACCATACACCAATGACAAAACTACTAGGAGTTAGATGAATCGACGAGGGGTCTCTGCATTGTCGTTCAACCTACCATAATCCCATCAAATCACATGCTTATTGTTTTAAATGAAAAAGGTACACAAGATTATATATTCTTAGATAGCTCTAAAAAAAAAAATAAGATGACCAACATGGAATGATTTTGATTATAGGTGTACTTACTCAGAGTAGACTTGGGGCTAAATAACACTTCCATGATATTCATACTACACATAAAAACATTATAAAGAAACATTCTTAATCATAAATACTAGATTTGATCCTCTTATTTGGGCCCTAATCTCTTCGCAGCTAATCATAATAAACTAAAAATAAAATAAGCATCATTAATAGGCTGTACACAGACCCCGCATACAGACAACTAACACAATAAAAAAAATATAAGATACCTCCCATGTATATGCGAGTAGCACAAGTTACCACATTAAACTTCAAACCTCATGCAATTACATGATAAATCTCTTCCCAATTGACAAGCTTTTATAGAACATCACCGAAACTTTACTACACCTTCCTTGAAACATTATCTCTCCCACTGTGGACAAACACAACAAAAGACACACACAGAGGAATAACATCAGACATAATAACCACAAAACTTGTACTGTGATGCACGCCACTAAAATTAAGAAAAAGTGATGCTTCCAGATGGATGTATAACCCACAGTCAATCGAATAAAAGCAGTAATATATATATATATATATATATATATAATGTTTAATATAGAAATGTCTTCTACAAGACTAGAACTGTTTCATTCGAAGGAAATCATCAGGAAAACCTGATGATTTCCTTCGAACGAAACACGGCGGTACTTACTGTGGTTAACTCCGATTGAACCCGGGATACACACACACACACACACACACACACACACACACACACACACACACACACACACACACACACACACACACACCATGCCGTCTAAGGAATGTTATGGTGGATTGGCAGTATCGGTAGAGGGTCGGACGCCATGCTTTCCAGCATAGTTACGTCCCTTTACGGTCTGAGTTCAAATCCCGCCGAGGTTAACTTTGCCTTTCATCCTTACGGGGTCGATAAAATAAAGTACAAGTAATGCACTGGGATAATTGGTGTCCTTGTACCAAAAGTAGAAACAGTTATTACTCTGAGCTTCCTCGTCGATTGCTTGGCTGCATAATTCCTGATTGTGTTTCGTTGGCTTGGCTACAGCCGAAGCTTCGATTTTACTAAACTTCCATTATATATATATTGTAAAATCACGACCGCGACGCCAAGTGGTTTGGGTTGGGTTTGTGTGTTCAGCAAGCCTTTTCAATATATATGTGTGTGTGTGTGTGTGTGTGTGTGTGTGTGTGTGTGTGTGTGTGTGTGTGTGTGTGTGTGTGTGTGTGTTTGTGTGTGTGTGTGTGTGTGTGTGTGTGTGTGTGTGTGTGTGTGTGTGTGTGTGTGTGTGTGCGTGCGCGTGTGTGCATGTATGTGTGTGTTTGTCTTGTTTCGCCATTGGTATACTGCAAAGTTTCCAAGATATTTTTGAGGGAAAGAGGAAAGTGGTGAAGAATCTGCAACTCAGTGTAATGTTGTAGCAAGCAACGCATCACGATATAATGGCTGAAACGCTCGCAACAGATTAGACTTTGCAAAATGCAACTATATGCCAAGTGACTTTGTTAAACCAGGCGATAGATTATTTCTGTACAATGTTCTTAACTACCGAATTCCTTTAAATATTGTATCCAAATAATTTGCCTAATGTTCATTCATTGATTGTGTAAATGAAGATAAATGAGAAGTAGAAAGTTTATTTGAGGCTCGTTAAGATTGAATGTAACTTTGCAGCTTTTCTTCTCAATCCGAAAAGAAATAGTGAATATGATTTCGTTATCCACCGTGTATAAATAAGATTAAACTTACCTGAAGTTTGAAGATCAGGCAATTAATTTTAATATATCACACAGCTTTAATATCAACTATATGAATATAGCTTTCTTCTCTAATATTCGGTATAATTCTTGATTTCCAATCATTATATAGAATAAGAGAATAAATTAATTTTATCCAGTAAAATTCAATTTCATACCGCATATTATTCTATATTAAATTCCGTATTTTGCCGCAGTCTTATGCAGTTTATAACATGTTATTATAAAGGGACACTCGTAATAGCTTAAGAAATTATTTATTGCCATTCTTTAGTACGATTTTGACTCCGCAAAATTGCCTTGATCATATCAGTAACCCAAGTCTAATATATAAGTCTCCATTTTAAAATGTCGCACAAGTTTTAAAAACGACAGCGAAAGTGAGATATGGCTGCTACAATGTGTTGTTTCAATTTAAGAACACAAATGGGTTTGAGTTGGTCAAGTTCATATGTAGAGGTTCAGTTTCTAGCTCAATGTATTAGTGAGGCTACCTTACGAACAAACATTTGATCGACACGAGTATATTTTTGCTAAATGTTGACTGTATTGAATAAGAAATTAGGGAGTTAGTTTTTTTATTTAAACAAAGCGCGTATCAATTGATCCTAAACACTTTATTGCATGTACTATGAAAAGTATAGAGTAAAATAATTAGTTTTCGTGCTTAATGAAACTCTACGAAAGATGACATTTATGCTATACATGTGCATACGTCTGCATATGTATATATTCCTACTATAGTGTGGTGTGTGTGTGTGTGTTCATCCATGTATCAATTTTCATTCTAAGTATACAGCATAAGTTTTGGCGTGTAACCATTTCATTGAATAAATATGGGTTAAAGAAAAAATAATTATTACTGCTTGCTAGGATGATCTTTTATTTCTTCTTAGAATTAGAATTGACATTTAATGACATGTATCACTAAATCCCTTTCTTATTTCATTTTTTATTTTGTTTTTGCCATCAAAGCTGCTCTATATGGCCATTGTACTCTATGCTCCCTCTCTCGCGCTAAATGCCGGTATGTATATTACTCTATTATATCACAAAATTATTTTTTATGTAAATTGTTTCGTCAAGTTGTTCGTATTCATCAAATTATAGTTTGAATGTGAAAATCGAAACTGGGTCATGCTTTCGTGAATACTATCAGACACAAGGATGAATTGGTCCTTATAATTGTTTCTACTTTTGGCACAAGGCCAGCAATTATCCCAGTGTATTACTGGTGCTTTATTTTATCGACCCCGTGAGGATGAAATGCAAAGTTAACCTCTGCGTTGAACTCTGACCATAAAGGGCCGTAACTCTTTTCTGCAAAGCATGGCGTCAAACCCTCTACCGATACTGCCAATCTGGGGTTTTGAGATAGGGAAATAAGTCTGTTTTAAACAAGATCATTAAGCATATAAGTGAAGGGTCACCACAACCAATAATTCATCTACCTCTTCGAGTTTCACTTTCTTACCTCAAACTAACCAGTGTTCTTCCACCTTTTCTGGAAGAACGCTAGTTAGTTTGAGGTAAGAGAGTGAAACTGGAAGAGGTAGTTGAATAATTACAAACGTTTGAGTGCCAGGGAATTATATTTCAAATTGTTTAGCCAGAGAGCTATACTTTAAAATGTTTAAAATGTGACTGTGAAAAAAAATAAAAAAAAAGGTTTTCGAAGTGTATTTCAGAACCTGTTCTGATATTGTTGCATGGGAAAGTTTTTCACGGCACCAGGCACCAAATGAACTCCATTCCCATAACTTTATTTACACTAATATTTAACAAACAAGAGAGTGGTGGATTAGCTGAATTGATAGAGCATCGAAAAAATGCAGTTACGGTATTTGTTCTGGTTCTTTACATTCTTCAAATCACGCCGAGGTCAACTTTGCTTTTCATACTTCTGGTGGTCTATAGAAGTTCTGGGAAGTCCTGGGATTGATTTAATCAACTTTTCCCTCCACCCAAATATGCTTTCATTCGAGTATTTGAACGGTGATATTTTTCGTTTGGCGAAACGATTTTCATTCTAATGTCAACAACTTCAGTATAAGTTTCCGATAACACGAAAGCATTGTAAGGCTCCAGTAGCTTATACCGTTGTTGGGGTAAAAATCCTGCCGAGGCGAAGCTTACCTTTCATCCTTCCGACGCCGATAAAATAAAGTACTAGTAAAGTACAGGAGCCGAACTTATTGATTTTCCCTCCCTACACCAAATGTTCCCCTCCACTTCCCTGGTCTTGTACTTAAATTAGAAACCAATATTAAATTTATTGTTGTTTTATGAATTTTCTTTCCATGTACAAATGTGCTTTTATAGTTTCTTTCTGTATAGATAAAAAGAAATAGACAGAAAGGAAAAACATCATAACCAGAGTAATAATGGGAGTAATAACAGAATTAACGTTTTCGTACCCTTCACACCCAGGAAACCTTTTGGGAACTCGAGCTTTCTCAATAAACATTTATACTTCATATAACAGCTAAATTTATTTAGGTCAACATTTTAAGTTATAAAATTGAAACAAAGTTATAATCTTTGAAGAATAGTCGACTTTAACAATTGTACGGGCAGAAATTTGACAGTCCAAGCTACACCTTGAGGTCCCAAAAAGGTATCACTACTCAGGAATAAACATAGTATTCTGGAACATTTTTGATTTCTTGTTGATTTGAAATAAACGTGCAAATATCATATAGCTAATTCATACCTATGAAATAAGGGCATAATTCTTTATTTCTTGAAATAACTCTTCAAATGAGAGAGAAACAGAGTGTCTGTTGGAAGGTAATGTTGATTAGACAGACAAACATTTCGGTAGTATCGGTAGAGCGTCAGGCATCATGCTTTGCAGCATAAGTTATGGCCCTTTACGTTCTGAGTTCTAATCCCGCCGAGGTTAACTTTACCTTTCATCCTTACGGGGGTCGATAAAATAAAGTACCAGTAACGCACTGAGGTAATTGCTGGTCTTGTGCCAAATGTAGAATCAATTATTACGTTTGCATCTTTAACGTAAGTTTGGTTAGTGGTGTTTGGTGATGATTATGACGTAGACGAGGGCGGTGGATTGGCAGTATCGGTAGAGGGTCGGACGCCATGCTTTGCCGCATAGAGTTACGGCCCTTTATGATCTGAGTTAAAATCCCGCAGAGGTTAACTTTGCCTTTCATCCTTACGGGGTCGATAAAATAAAGTACCAGTCACGCACTGGGGTCAATTTCATCGACTTTTCCTTCCCCCCAAATTGCTGGCCTTGTGCCTATATAAGAAACCATTATGACATATACGATAATAGTAGTAAATGAAGAAAGGGAGAGAGAGAGAGAGAGTAAAACATACAGAGAAAGTAGTAGAGCTAGAGAGAAAGAGGTATAGTAATGTTTGTTGATGTAGTAATTGGTGGTGGCGGTGGCAGGGTTGTATTTTTTCCTTTCTTCACAAAAATTATTTTGTCGCTGCTGTTTGACTTGAACTCAAACCAACTTACGCAGCTCTCGTTCCACACACACACACATAATTGTTTCTACTTTTTGGCACAAGGCCAGCAAATACTCCAGTGAATTACTGGTACTTTATTTTATCGACTCTGTAAGGATGAAAGGCAAAGTTAATCTTAGCGGAATTTGAACTCAGAACGTAAAGGGCCGTAACTCTATGCTGCAAAGCATAGTATCCGACGCTCTACACACATAATCTGTGACATGTGTATATGTTCACATCGGTTGAGCTCTACTCACACATGTATGAGCATGTGTATAACTTCACATCGGTTGAAATAAAACCAGTTTTGTTATGTTCCGTTAGTGTTTCGACAATTAGTGTCGATAAAATAAATACCTAACGAAACTAAATCTCCACATTATCACTACGTTTGAACTTTGTAGTATAGGGATAATATTATTTACATCAATTATCGAAAGAAAGTAGTCAGCGAAAAAAGAACTCTCTTCCCTAAAAAAGGCGGGAAAAGACATGCGCAGTATATTACCCGAAACAGCAGAGAGCGCTGGTGTTTCCCTTTAATAATAATAATATTTGTTCCAAGGACAAACACGAGGCTAAGGCACTGGAACAGCCAAGAATTCATTCTCACGAACATTACCCGATACGTCGG
Source organism: Eledone cirrhosa (assembly GCA_964016885.1). Taxonomy (NCBI): domain Eukaryota; kingdom Metazoa; phylum Mollusca; class Cephalopoda; order Octopoda; family Eledonidae; genus Eledone; species Eledone cirrhosa. Next base: position 21,249,487 of record OZ024743.1, on the reverse strand, counting down.
TAAGACGAGTTGTCAAGCGTGACATAAAACCTTTTGTCTTAAATGACGCACGATGAAAAAAATAATTTGGCGATAATTTCTGATATTTTAGAATTTTATTCCGTACAGCTTCGAATGCAGTAACTCTCATCTTTGCCGCAGCATCCAACTGATGAGAAGGAGCAAAAATGTGGTTAACTGTGATATCCCACAGGAGGCATCTATCTGTAGTTCAAGGTCAAAAGCTAAGACCATCTGACCTCATACCTCCTGGATAATGCTGCTGGGTTAAGATTTATGGAAATGTAAATCCAGGCCAGGACCCACTTAATCATCACGATCAACTCAGTATGATGGGCAAAGTGAACTGCATTTGGTAGCAATACGACACATGAATACCCATGAAGACAAGGAGGTTTCTCCATCAACATTTAACCCTCATCACCCCCCCCCCCCCCCCAAAAAAAAAAACAAAAAAAACAACGGCTCGGACTCTGCGTGCGATGGAGATGCGAGACTCATCCAGAGTAGACCAGCGATGTTGGCCACAGACAGTTGCTTGTTTATGTTTATAAACAAGCAATTCAAGGTAACGGGCCTTCTGATAAACAATGTTCGTTGTTTTTTCGATCTTGAGCATTAGAGATTGTTTTAGCTCCAAATACGTAAATCAGTTGGGTATTAAACTAGTAAAAATATCATTTGTTACTAGCTTTATAAAACAGTACTATACAGCCTGTAACCTTTATGCCACATTTATTTTAATTTAGGGCCCCTTTATAGTATAATAGCAGTGGTACTCGGCGTTGCACGGGATAAGGTATTTTGGAACGCCGGCCGCCAACAGACCTAATCGTGGAAAAACTGCAGCCTGGACAATATGTAAAGAAAATAAACCGAATACTCTGATGGGTCGATAATCTTTAAGATTTTCCTCGATGAAGCAGGAAAAATACAGGTTTTCACCTAATGCGGGCCCTAGGAGACCAAAAAAATGAATTTTTTTAATGTGCATAATATGCCTTGAAATTTCGGGAAAATCGGCTACACGTAACGCCTCAAAAAAGCTGAAAAAATGAAGTTTTTCACCTAATACGGGCCCTAGGCCATAAAAAAAGTTGGATTTTCTTTGCTCACGGTATGAAGAAGAGACTGACTAATACATAGTTACAATTTCAAGGAAATCGGTCTGACGTAACGCCTCAAAAACACATTAAAAGGTGAGAAAAAACGCAGTTTTTCACCTAATGTAGGCCCTAGGGGATCAAAAAGTTGAATTTTTTATGTGCATAATACTCCCTGAAGCATAAGTAATACACATGTAAAGTTTGAAAAAAGTCGGTTGGGTACTTCTCGAGTTTTAGGGATTCAAACTCACGCACACACACACACAGAGACAAACATCCTCAGTTTTATATATATAGATGATACCCGGCCCGCACTATCCTAATCCTGCCTTAATGTGTATGTGTGTGCATGTGTATGTTTGTGTCTGAGTATATGTGTGGGTGTCAGCGCGCATGGGCGTGCGTATGTATAAGAGCGTTGCTGTATTAATTTAATAAAAATTATAGAAATATATTTTTCTCGTTTTCTATTCCACAGTAACTGGATTTAATCTGTGGTGGTCCGTGATCGCTGTGGGAGCTGTGTGTACATTCTACACAACTTTGGTAAGGTATTTTAATTAACGTTTTCATGAAAGCTTTACATCAGTGCTTCTCAAACTATCTGATGTGGCGGACCGGCATTTTTTGTTCAATGTGCCACATACCGCTAATATTTCGTAGTAATATTAATTTATACCGGAAACGATATATATAATGAATATAATAAAAGTTGACAATTTTTTTATCTTCTATTTATTTTGTAAACAAATAATACAATATCAAAACATAAAAAAGTAATAAAAAAAAATAACAAGCAGTTTATTAACACAAAAATAAAAATGATATAACCTTAATCTTTACTAGTGTGAAAGGTGAGCCTGCTTCTTCTTTGTCAGTTTATCCAGTCGTGGTTCAATTGAGGACAGTGCCACGTGCAATGGAGAATGAATATCCATATTATTCCTGTACTTTATCTTAATAACCAATTCCTCAAATGATTCCTTAGCATGGCCTGGACACTGGCCGCGTACCGGTAGCTGATGGCTCGCATACCGGCACCGGTCCGCGAACCACCACTTTGAGTAGCACTGCTTTACATGAATTTTAATTTGTATTTTTTGTAATATATTAATCTATACTTCGTAGGCAGCTAATTGGTAGAGCTGTTAGAATGGAGTATAGAATACATTACGCGAGTCTTTCCGCTTCTCTGCGTTTTAAATTTAAATTCCACCGAAGTCAACTGCGCTTTTTATCCTTCCGAGGTTGACAAAAAACAATACTACTCCAACACTGAAGTTGATTGTCCTTTTCTAGCACTCCCTCTACTTCTCTGAAAGAAATTGGCTGTGTTTAAACTATAGAGGAAATGGGCCCCGCCAGGTTTAAATTACCCATGCTTGCATGTATGTATGTATTTCTCTATCTATCTATCTATCTATCTATCTATCTATCTATCTATCTATCTATCTATCTATCTATCTATCTATCTATCTATGTGTGTGTGTCTGTGTGTGTGTGTGTGTGAATAAATGGAATCTCATTACGAATAAGGAAAGCAAGTGAACTTTTTGGTAAACTAGATAGACGTCTGGCGTCATTGTGGGATTCCCATTGATATAAAGTTAAAGGTATACAGAACATGTATATTGTCTTCATTGTTCTATGTATGTGAAACTAATAATTATAAACCTACTTTCAAAATCAAAATTAAATTATAGCATTCTATATGTAGGAGGGAGCCTTTCATCTCCTGGCACCCGATATTTTTAGACCTAGTCCACCATTGTAAGTATGTATGTCACGATGGACGGCGTCCCTACCGCTCCACCAAGAGTTTCGGGTCTATGCAAACATACAATCTTCAGTATGTAATAAGAAACCCACGACCCAAAGGAGGCTGTTAAGGCAAAATATTGAGATGGAATATGAAAACAAGTTTCAGTTATGTATCCTTACACACCACAGGATCAGGAATGTTGTACATGTTTTCAGTTTCATTAATGTCTTTTAATTGTTACTTTTTAATTAACTGCGTGTATATGCATGTATGTATGCATGCGTGTATGTAGTTGTGTGTGTGTATGTATGTAGAAATGTACTTAAGAATGTCTTTATAATATTTACACATACCACCAGCTGTGTTGTGTCCACGCGTGCCTAAGTCACTTAACCCAGAATGACCAACGGCGTATACTTTTTAAACTGCTTTAGAAAGACTGGAAGGATTGTTGAAATTCCGATGCATAACAAAATGTATATATATTCCCAACAACCAGTTAAAAACTACTTTTTTATTTCATTTTAAAATTTCAGCCGTTAGAAACTTTGGCTTACTTAACTAACTCGTTTTAAGCGTAGAAGAATATAACTGGCGACACAATAATTAAAACTCAAAAAGTTTTACAATTACACCCACCGCGCTGAAGGTAGAAATTATGGTTTCCTTAAAGGTTTTGATGTGTTCTGAAAGAATATGATCTTTAAAAATGTCGTAAATTATTCGGATGTTAGTTAACTGAACAGATCATTAACAGTAGGAAAAACATGAACTTCACCTCCGAGATTTCAGAACTCCGAGAGTACCCCCAACAAACCCAATTAACTAAGAAACTAATAATTACCGACGGCTTTAGAAGTCAGATTTGTTAATACACGAAAAACCATTGTGAAAAGTTAAAATTTTCACCTCAAATGCGAGAAGGGTGTAATTATAAAAAATAGCCATAAAGTTAGCAAAAATGACTATTTGTTAAAAAAATGTATAGACTGATGTTTGGTTTTGGCTGAGTCTTTTGTTAATTATTTTTTCTTTCAGCCACCCTCTTCTCAATTCTTGTTTGAGGGCGATCAGCTTATATTGAAGAGTTCTGGTTGTACTGTCTCCAAACATCGTTTCTATTTTACTTTTCACTCCTTGTTGGTGAGGTGTGTAGTTACTGTGTTTTTGTTTGCATTTGGAGGGTATTATTACATGGCAGTATCGGTAGAGGGTCGGACGCCATGCTTTCCAGCATAGTTACGTCCCTTTACGATCTGAGTTCAAATCCCGCCGAGGTTGACTTTGCCTTTCATCCTTACGGGGTCGATAAAATAAAGTACCAGTAATGCACTGGGTAATTGCTGGCCTTGTGCCTAAAGTAGAAACAATTATTACATATCCTAGGGCGGTGAATTGTCAAATTCTAATCCTTATAGTTCATAATATGATTTACAACAAATGCACATGTAATTTAAATACATTATATCCGATTTGAAACTCATATATTATATGATCTTGTAGCAGCTGTCATAATACAATGAACAGTATATATACGGCATCCTAAACTATACATATTTATAATATTTATTTATACCCTTTTTTCTGTATAAACATGATATTATTTACAGTAACATGGCGGTGGATTGGCAGTATCGGTAGAGGGTCAGACATGCTTTCCAGCATAGTTACGTCCCTCTACGATCTGAGTTCAAATCCCGCCGAGGTTAACTTTGCCTTTCATCCTTACGGGGTCGATAAAATAAAGTACCAGTAATGCACTGGGTATTTGCTGGCCTTGTGCCTAAAGTAGAAACAATTATTATATATATATATATATATATATATATATATATATATTAATTTCAACTTTCCCTATTCTTTCTTTTTGTATCACTTTTTTTTTTATTATTGCCGTCATTATTGTTATTGTTGTTACTGTAAATAATTGTTTCTACTTTAGGCACAAGGCCAGCAATTTCCCAGTACTTTATTTTATCGACCCCGTAAGGATGAAAGGCAAAGTCAACCTCGGCGGGATTTGAACTCAGATCGTTAAGGGACGTAACTATGCTGGAAAGCATGGTGTCCGACCCTCTACCGATACTGCCAATCCACCGCCATGTTACTGTAAATAATATCATGTTTATACAGAAAAAAGGGTATAAATAAATATTATAAATATGTATAGTTTAGGATGCCGTATATATACTGTTCATTGTATTATGACAGCTGCTACAAGATCATATAATATATGAGTTTCAAATCGGATATAATGTATTTAAATTACATGTGTATAGCGAGGATACTGGGTGTATGAATGTAACAAAACGAGACATTGTTTGTGTATATAATATTTAATTAACGGTAGATAGAATACTTGACATGTCAAAGATAGATGTTAGAATGAAACAAAGTTAGTAGTTACCGTTTTGATTGCCAGGCAAACGCGGCTGGCAGAGGGCGCCTGGCTAAGGCCAGGCGCCTGTTGGCCAAATTAATGGCAGAGCCAAATGAGAAGACTCTTGACCTGGTGCCGAAAAGGCAAAGAGAGAGAGGAAGCTTAAAGTTGTTATTTTTATAGGGCTCTGACCGGAAGTCGTAGAAAGGGTTCCACCTCCCGTCTAGATCCCAATCAAAACAAGGGAGACAACCGCTACATAACCTCCCGCCAGAATTTTAGTGTATAAAAATCGAAATGAAAATATGTAGCAAGTTGGCGAGAATGTTGTAACAGGCATGAAAATTACGACAAAAGAATGTTTGGAAAAATCAATGATAGATATCAAGGTAGCCAACCGCTCTTGGCCAGAGAACGACTGGACATCCATCTATCCATCACCCAAAGATACAATGTAATAAAGTAAAAGTAATAGAAGAGCTCAAAGTTCAAAATATAGTTCACAGGTGTGCAATCACATGACAGCAGGAAAGAAAGTGTGTTCCAGAGAATGAATGCAGGTGGTTTCTGTTCTGTGGTATATCGTGAAATTTCCAACCTCCGAATGGATTTTCTCACAGGAAGAGTGCTGCAAAAATGAATTCTCTGGCTTTGGTGAAGCTGTATTGATGTATTGCTGTTGCTGTTATATTGCTGTTGCTGCTGCTGTTGTCTCGCTGAGTGAGCGTATTCGGTGTTTAAATTCACAGTAAAAAATTTTTTTTTAGAAAAAATGAGTTGCGCAAAGTGCTAGAAATAGCAGCCGAAGTTGATGGTCGATGTTGAGAATGCGTTGACCTGGAAGGGTCAAGAGGCCAGCGACCAGAGAAATAAGTATTCTTAATAAATGCGCGGTTATCAACGGTAAATTTACATTGTAAATTTATAAACCGGCAAATAGAAGAATATAGCTTAAGGCTGAAGAATCCTTGGGGGAGAAATGCTATCTCTGGCGTGCGGCTGTCTGTGAGTAGAGACATCTCAGTGAATCGAGAATTTATGCTGCCTACACGTGCCAATACAAGGTTGAAAAAAAATATTTCTAACGCGCGAGAAAATGATAGTGCAATTTTGAAAGTGACAATGATGAAAAAGAAAGGCTTCAATCAGCATAATTATAGGTGTGAACTTTGGAAAAAAACAAAAAACTTGAACGATGAAGAAAACGATGAACAAAAAGGTTCATCGAAAATAAATGTTCCTGTTGAAATGTTTTTTAAAGAATACCAAATTTCTTTTTTGTTTTTTTTTTGTTTTGAAAGAGTTCGTTGTAAGAAACGAGAAACATATATATATCGTGAAATGTTTTTTTTTTTTTTTTTTTTTTTTTTTTTTTGTGAAAGAGTTCGTTGTAAGAAACGAGAAACATATATATATATATTGGTGAAATGCGACAGTTAATTGATGCGTGAGAGAAAAAGTCTGTCTGTGCGAATTCCACATGTGCGTGTGTGCGTGTCCTTGAGTATTTTCATAGTTTGTCGCTAAATTTGCTGTGTATTCGTAATGTTACTCACACGAAACCAGATGTGCTATTTTTTTCTTTTTTGGGGGTGACCACTTATAGCGATGAACGGCTGCGTGTTCGTATCACGTTAAGGTTACCAATATAGCGAGGATACTGGGTGTATGAATGTAACAAAACGAGACATTGTTTGTGTATATAATATTTAATTAACGGTAGATAGAATACTTGACATGTCAAAGATAGATGTTAGAATGAAACAAAGTTAGTAGTTACCGTTTTGATTGCCAGGCAAACGCGGCTGGCAGAGGGCGCCTGGCTAAGGCCAGGCGCCTGTTGGCCAAATTAATGGCAGAGCCAAATGAGAAGACTCTTGACCTGGTGCCGAAAAGGCAAAGAGAGAGAGGAAGCTTAAAGTTGTTATTTTTATAGGGCTCTGACCGGAAGTCGTAGAAAGGGTTCCACCTCCCGTCTAGATCCCAATCAAAACAAGGGAGACAACCGCTACATGTGCATTTGTTGTAAATCATATTATGAACTATAAGGATTAGAATTTGACACATGCCTTGTTTACAACCCCCACAAATCAAATGCCATGAAACACTCTTGAAGAAAGATATATTATTTGGGAAACTATTTTTACCTTCAACGAAGGAAGCTTCTATGTTGTCTTTCAACCTGCTAGAAATAACAATACAATCTTCCCAAATGATTTCATCGCTAACGTCTTCAGAAAACGAATAACACACAAGGAAATATCTGTCACACAGTGCCAGATTTTAAAAAGTAATGAGGTGTACAGAGATAATTTCATTGATCATAGGTTTATCTATTGATCACAGCTGACATGGGGCTAAACAATATTTTCCAGTACGAAATATGCATTTAGTATTTCACAAGTCTGGTGTTGGGTATTAGATGGTAAGATGAGCTCACTATGTTTAATTCTGTGGAGGCGCGTGACCTCGTGGAAAGGGTGTTGGACTTACGATCATAATGCCGTGAGTTCGATTCCTGGGCTGTGTTGTGAGTAAAGCACTTCATTTCATGTTGCTCATATATATATATTCGTCAGTCTGAAATTACATTCAAATCTCTGGATTATTGTGCTAACAGAAGAATGATTATAAGTTGAATCAGCAATATAATGAACTACAAGAAATATACACATAACAAGTGGAAATAAGCAATGAACTACAAGAAATATATACATAACAAGTGGAAATAAGCAATGAACTACAAGAAATATACACATAACAAGTGGAAATAAGCAAAGATTGGGCACTATGTAATATCTGTGTGGAGATCTAATGATGGGAAACTTTCAGCAAAATAAACCGTGTTAATTGTGGTATGTACTGAGTCTGAAAACATGTGTGAGTAAGGCTAAAGATACTAGCAAAGAAAATGTGAGAGAATAATAGAATAAAGTCATGACGAGCTGTTTGTTTCTTTAGCCAAAGAAAGTTTAGCAGTCGCTAGGGGACTTTCCTTGTGATGGAGCAAGAACCGAGAGAGTATAGTCGCTGTCCTATTTGCCATTTATAGCCGAGAGTGATATGAATTGTTTGGTAATTTTACGTCAGAAACGACGACTATTAAATATGTTGCGAAAATCTCCTTAGTTTCGTACGATAACAAATCTAACTAAAGCATGATATCGCCACACTCTTGTCCTAGTGCTTAGACTGAGATAATGATGGGGCTCTCTTACTCCACTGGACAGCGTTTGGCTTGTGTTTGTCACTGTGATCCCGGGTGGGCCAGCAGTACCGTTGGTAGGGGTAGAAACTGCCAAAGTCCACCTCAACGGTCAATGACCCTGGAGTTCTGTGTATTTCGTTTGTATTTTTATTTTTTTAAAATGATTTTTAAAGTTTCCCCTTAAAAATTGTTTTTCGTTCGTTGTCTTACCCTCTGTTATTTTTCTTAAGTTTATATATATATATATATATATATATATATATATATATAGAGAGAGAGAGAGAGAGAGAGAGAGTTTCAGAAGATCCCGTTAAGGATGAAAGCAGTGATTCTTTGGTTCAGCTTCAATCTGTTATTTAAATAAATATTTATTCTATGGTTTTACTACCAAATCAACTTTTCAAATGCAAGTCGATGTTGAAAGGTATGTCGAATCTATTTATTTATAAGACTGTCTATATTGTATTTTGTCTGAAGAAGGCATAACATATTTTTAATATGATATCCCTGAAATATATATAGTGAAATAGATATGGTTTTATAAATATAATTTCCATTTATTTAATATCGTATTCTATGGTTTTATATATTTTGATATATATATATTATCCTTCTCGAGCCCTCTTCGGATTTTAGTCTTCACATATATATATATATATATATATATATATATATATATATAGTAATAATAATAAATTTGAAGACTAAAATCCAAAGAGGGCTCGATAAGGAAAAATATATATCAAATATATAAGAACCCGAGAGCAAATATTTATGAAAAATAACAGATTAAAGTTTAAGCAAAGAATTGCTGCTTTCACCCTTAGCGGGATCTTCTGAAACTAAAAAAAATCAATCTGTGAACGCAGAAGTAAATATTTCGAACAACGTTGCAACCTAAGGAAAACAGGAAGACGATACTTTGGTTCGTGAAGACGTTCCCTGGCAATGAACGGAAACAATGCAGAAACAACATCTGAATATTTCTACAAAGAACATACCCGTACCAAGCAGGAAGACATACCTAAAACTCCTGATACAGAAAACGGACTGTTAGCGTTGGCGTGCCCTTTATTTCGATAATCAGGGAATAGCGGACAATAAACAGGATATATTTTGGTTTAAAACTTATAATAACCCTCCAAGTAACCCAGCATTGCTACCCTTCGAAAACGATGTCTTGGAATTCATACGGAGTATCAAATTTCGGAATAGGAGCAATTCCTTCCAGCAGAACCTGAAGAATAGAATTCGTTCTATTAAGGATTCTAATGCCGTGCACGTCCATTCCGACAAAACTGGAAATCTATATCAAATGGAGCGCAGTACTTACCATTAACTGCTACATAATGCTGTAACTAAGGATTACCGGAAAACTAATCGGAGTGTCGTTAATGACATCAACGATGCTGGGTTTAAAATCACCTCTGGACCCTATTTCTCCCCACTTTACCCTGAAGGATCACAAACCCAATTTCGCCAACAACCCCTCTATTCGCCTTATTAACCCTACGAAATCCGATTTAGGTAGACTTAGTAAAAGGATTTTAGATAGAATTATACCTGAAATTAGAAGTTTGGCCCCTCTTGCACTGTGGAATAATTCTTTCGTGGTGATTGATTGGTTCAATGGCATATGCAACAAGGAATATTGCTGTTTTATCCAATTCGACGCCAATAACTACTAATCCTCATCACTTTACCACTTCTTCTTAGAGCTATCAATTTCAGCAAAACGCTCACGGTGGTTAAGAATTTCGAAGTTGATGTCATCCTCAATGCCCGTAAGTCGGTGATTAATTTCGACGACTCTATTTGGATTAAAAAATCTAATAGTACCCCATTCGACGTGGTATGGGCGCCAGCGATTTGGCGGAGGTTACTAATCATATCAGCCTTTTCCTTCTTTTTCTCTACCAAAGAAGAATTCCCCAATGTGGGCGGTGGTTTGTACCATGATGACGGTCTTTTGACCATGACAACGTGTGGTCCACGCGCTTGCGACAGGTTCAGAAAAGAACACAGCCCTCTTTAAAGGCTCCAACCTCTCAATACAGGCGGTCGTTAATTACCTCGACGTTACCCTCAATTTGTCGAATGGCTTGCACTACCCGTATAGAAAGCCGAATGAAACGCTTAATTATATAAGTAAGCATTCTAACCATCCTGCCAGCATAACCAAGAACCTGATAAGAAACGTTTCTTTGAGGCTTTTCCGTCTATCTACAAACGAGCATATTTTTACCGACCATTCCACATATTACAATGAAGCTCTTGCTCGGAGTGGATTTGTCGATAAGGTAGCATATACTAAGTATGAGCATAGACGAAGGAAAAATAGATCCCGACGCATTATATGGTATAACCCACCATATAATATGGAGGTGGCCACACCATTAGCTAAGATCTTTCTCTCCCTTATTAAGAAGCATTTCCCTTCAGCACATAAACATAATCAAATTTTTAATAGAAATACCATTAAAATATCTTGCTCTACGACTCTTAACTTTGCACATAAAATCACTGCTTTAAATTTAGCTAAATTACCTAGCCGTAAGAACACGTGCAACCCTGTAGCTAGTACTAACTGTAATTGTGGGAATCGGGTTGCCTGCCCTCTATCCGAGAAATGCCTCTCCAGTAACATTGTGTACAAATGTAGGTCGAAAGGCCCACGTCCCGTAGGGCCTACATAGGATTAACCGCCAATAGATTCAAGCAGCGTCTTTACATGCACACCCATTCTTTTCTTAACCCTTTAAGAAGGATATGAAGGAATATGACTTTCAGCTTATATCTGGAGTCTAAAAGACAACCACACCATATATAGGTTACACTGGGAGATCCTAGCTAGGGCTAAATCGTATAACGGAAATAAAAGACCATGCGATCTTTGAACCGGTGAAGCCAAGGAAATACTCTACGCCAATGACCACATCTTAAACAAAAAATCTGAGGCAATTTCGGCTTGTAAATATAAATTGCATAAAACTTTCCTGTATTACAGCCCCACATTATACCCTAACGGATAGTTCGAACAATACGCGGATAATTTACGTCTTGATGTGGTAGCTAAGTATGTTTTATGTTTATACCATTACTTATTTGTATAGGTAAGTATACCTTACCTGTATGTTTTGTGAAGGTACGTAATCTTTCTCGTACGTATATTTGCTTGTATTTGTTATAGGTGTATATATTATATTATATATACTGGTACATGTGTATATGGTTATGTGTATATGTGTATTTTGTGTTTGTGTGTGTATGCTTGTTTGCACGTATGTAAGGTGCGTATATGTGTACTTTGTGTTTTGGTTGACGTACTTTTAGTGAACATATGTGTATTTACCTGTAGGTATGTGTGTGTGTGCGTTATTTACGTATTTATGGGTGAATATTTATATATGTTTATATAATTATATGGATACACATGCGTGGATGCGTGTATGTATATATTTAATTATTGTTGATTTCAATGACCTCTGTCATTTTCGTTCTACTAATTTATTTAGATTATTCTTAACTTTGAAGCCGAGAATCATTCGGTTTCCTAAATAGAATATTAGTCTACGACTTCATTTATACCATAATCGTGGTTTTGTCTTTGCGTGTAATTGTTCTCATCGACGTATTATCCTCGCTTTTTTCCGTTCATTGCCAGGGAATGTCTTCACAAACCAAAGTATCGTCTTTCTATTTTCCTTCGGTTGCAACGTTTTTCGAAATATTTCTGTGTTCACAGATTGATGTTTTTAGTTTCAGAAGATAGATCCCGTTAAGTGTGAAAGCAGCGATTCTTTGCTTAAACTTTAATCTGTTATTTTAATATATATATATATATATATATATATATATATATATATATATTAAAATAACAGATTAAAGTTTAAGCAAAGAATCGCTGCATATATATATAACTGTATATATATATATATAACTGTATATATATATATAAGCAAAGAATCGCTGCATATATATATAACTGTATATATATATATATATCAGAAACAGCGTGTATGTGTGTATGAATGCTAGAGAGAGGGAGGAAAGAAAAAAGAAAATCTTGATAAGTTGGTATGCGGTCGGGAGAAGAAGAATTTAATGTGTTGGGAGAGAAATACTTTTATACATACAGGTTATTCTTGAAATGTAATTTCCTTTCGAAATAAACTAAGTAATATAAAAAATACTTATGATGTTTTATAGTTTTGTCTTTTATTTAATTCTATTTATATTTGAACAGGGTGGAATGAAGGCTGTGCTATGGACTGATGCATTCCAAGTAATAATGATGATGATTGGGTTACTTTCAATTCTTATCCAAGGATCCATTAACTCTGGTGGCTTTGCAAATGCATGGAAAAGTGCTGAATTAGCAGGAAGAGTTGCTTTTGATGAGTTAGTAATTTTTACCGATATGTTTCTTTATTTCTTGCAAAATAGACATTTGTATGTAATTTAAATAATTTTTTGTTCTAGCACTTCTGCCCTCTTGCCATAAGCGCAAAACCCAACCGCCCTCCCCATTCACCCCCCCCCCCCTCTTCTGCGACACCAGAACTCTTGCCATCCCCTCTCCTCTCGTTCTTTTTCTTCTTTCTTTTTCTCTTTTTTTTCTCTATATTTCCCTATTCTTTCTTTCATTTTTTTTATTTTTTTATTGTCGTTATTATAGTTGTCATTATTAGTGGATTGGCAGTATCGGTAGAGGGTCGGACGCCATGCTTTGACGCATAGAGTTACGGCCCTTTCCATTCTGAGTTCAAATACCGCCGAGGTTAACTTTGCCTTACGGGGTCGATAAAATAAAGTACCAGTCGCACACTGGGGTTAATTTAATCGACTTTCTCCTCCCCCAAATTGCTGGCCTTGTGCCTATATAAGAAATCATTATTTGGCAGTATCGGTAGAGGGTTGTATGCTATGCTTTTCAGCATAGAGTTACGGCCCTTTATGGTCTGATTTCAAATACCACCGAGGTTAACTTTGCCATTCATTCTTACGGGGTCGATAAAATAAATCACCAGTAATCTACTGAGGTCGATTTAATCGACTCCCCCCCCCCCGCAAATTACTGGCCTTGTGCATATACTAGAAATGATTATTATTATTATTGTTAGCCCGCCGAGGTTAACATTGCCTTTCATCCTTACGGGGTCGATAAAATAAAGTACCAGTAATGTACTGGGTAATTGCTGGCCTTGTGCCAATAGTAGAAACAATTATTGTTAGGGCGGTAAATTGGCAGTATCGGTAGAGAGTTGGACGCCATGCTTTGTAGCATAGTTACGTCTCTTTACGGTCTGAGTTCAAATCCCGTCGAGGTTAACTTTGCCTTTCATCCTTACGGGGTCGATAAAATAAAGTACCAGTAATGCACTGGGTAATTGCTGGTCTTGTGCCAAAAGCAGAAACAATTATTATTATTGTTACTGTAAATAATATCATGTCTATAAAATATCACGATAATCCAACATTTCTATGTAATGCGGTCGTGTTTTACATATGTAATATGATGATTTGAAAAAACTTCAATCAACTGAAATTACGTTGCTTTTTTGTTGTTGTTGTTGTTGTTTTTTTTGTTGCTTTTTCTTTAGACTTTAAACAGCTATAGAGTTTCATTTATTAAATACTTTGAAAATGTGTAATGATCCAGACGAAAAATACTGTACTCATGATTTTTAGATGATATGTTAGATTTCCAAAATTTATCGTTTATAATTTTTAGATCAATTATTAAAAACTTGTTTATTTCGTACTTACTATATCCAGGCAATAATTCTATGACTGCCTATTTTCTTGCTATATTTATATACACTTTCTCCAGCCACAACCTGGTGCAGTCTGCGACTAACCCAGGTTCTGCTGCACGTCGCGCTGAGGAGGCCAAACACTTGGCAGTGGAGACTTCTGGTATCCTCGGCCCTAGGGCTACCTCCCTACTCACCACCATAGGTGCTGAGCTGACCAGCCGCAGGTGTGAGCCCTGCGAGTTGGAATGGCTTTTCCAGCACGTCTCACTTGCCGTCCTCCAGGTAAACGCCTTCTCCATTCTGTCCGCCGGGGCTGTGGGGAGGCCACCAATATGATTGACTGACTTGTCATTTTATCAGTCAGATGTTCTTAGATCTGTTGTATGAACTTCAACTATTGCATGCTGGTTCTGAAGCTGCTGCTGCTGGCAGAGGAAGTAGAGCTGTTGCTACCAATATACCTGAACATTTAGTGACTGACATGTCAGTTCACCTTTAAGTACCCTTTATATAAATGACCATTACTTGTGAAATTTCCACTGTTATTTTGACAACTATGATTGTATGAAATACCTGATTTCTTTTGAAATTGTATTTTTCCTAAAGCGTTTGATATTTTAGATGGTATAACGTCCCGATAGGTAATCCAGAAGAAACAGTCTTATATATGAACAGCTTTGAAAATTATATTTTTTGTTATACACTTGTTACATCTTCTAATTTTAGAGTTATCTATTATTTTTATCTTTTCACCAAGAAGTAAACGCACTACAATTTACTATTTCCATAATGAATATGTTTTATTCTGCTATAGTATGACTACATTAGTAATACCTTAACAAAATTTAATATATTGCACTACATCCTTGTCCAGTGCAGCTTTGTTGTTCTGTCCTTGTATTTGCAAGTTGATAATGTAGGGCTTGAAATTTTCCAGGATTAAATAGCATGTTGTTCTACTCAGCCCATTTGTATATAGCATCCAGATCTTGTGTGTGTAGTAAAAGACCGATAATTTTCAAAACACCGGTATAATGCAGTAGAAAATACAAAGGGCAAATGATGACAAATAAAGCAAAACAAAGTAATGTTTTACCCAGTGTATTTCAGGGTTATTACCATCTTTTCAGGTGTGTAGCTGAAACAGTTCAACCACTCTGCTGTGTGCTCTGGATGCATTAATCATGTAGATCACCAACACTAGAGAGAATATTATGTTCTTGACACAACTGATGAAAGCATATACAAAAACAAGAATTTTGCTATGATTTTTTGAGCTGTACATGATCACAGCTTAAACATTAAAAATTCATAGTGAGACTCTTGTATTTTATTTTACATAAACATATCACATATGCATTCATATGCACTCCTATTATAACTTTGATAGCTCTTTCCAAATTTACTAAGGTTTTGTCAAAATGTATTCAGAATTTACAAAAAATTGAAGCTTATCAAATATGCTCCTGCTTCATCATCATCATCATCATCATCACCGTTTTACGTCCGTTCTTCCACGCTAGCATGGGTTAGACGGGTTGTCCTGTTGTGGGCAGTGTCTGGTCGGCTGACCATGCCTTGCTCATACAGGAACTGATCTGGCTTGATTTCTACAGCTGGATGCCCTTCCTAACACCAACCTCATTTACAGTGAGTGCTGGGTGCTTTTTCGTGGCGCCTACACGTCCACTTTACAGTGTGGGCTGGGTGCTTTTTTGCCGTGGCACCTCCACGACCACCTTGCGGTGGGGGGAGTGGGGGCATATTGTTTATATGCTTCAGCATGTACCCATGGGAGGTCGGGTACCCTGTATTACTGCGTGACGCCAGAAGTCACGGTTGTGTGTCATTGTCTTTGAGAGGTGTAATTGGGTAAGGTCGGCTTTTATCACCTCATCCCAGGTCATCTTGGGTCTCCCCACTCCGCGGTTTCCATCAACTTCTAGTGCTCTGCACCTTTTTATGCAGCTGTCATCCTTCATACGCATCACATGTCCATACCAGCGCAACCGCCTCTCCTGCACACAGCATTTGATTCCTCTTATGCTCAGTCTCTCTCTCAATTCATTTATGCTTTGTCGTTCACGTATATTACTGTTACACATCCATCGGAGCATGCAGGCTTCGTTTCTCTCTAATCTACGCAAGTCTTCCACCTTCAGCGCCCAGGTCTCACTACCATGCAACATCGCTGTTCAGATACACGCATCATACAGTCTGCCTTTCATTCTGAGGGAGAAGCCTTTTGCAGCTAGCAGTGGTAGTAGTTCCCTAAACTTCTTCCATCCCGTTCTTACCCTAGTTATTGTACTTTCTGAGCACCCACATCCATTGCTAATTCGGTCACCTAGGTAGCAGAAGCTGTCTGCTGTTTCTACAGGGCCCTCCCAGAGATTGGTGGTACTTGTTTCCTGTGGCTGTTTGCTTGCTATTTCAGCACAGCTGCTGCATGTGAATCCTACATTCTTAATTAAGCTTCCTGAGATCCCGCTACATCTCTTGTGTACCCATTGTTTGCATTTGGGGCAGAGAATGGAGTTCCTACCTACACCTTTCCTACATACTGAGCAAGGCCATTTCCCTGAGGGGATCTGGGTTCTGTTTTCTCGTCTACTTACAAGGACCTTAGTCTTTGTCATGTTGACTTTGAGGCCCTTTCTCTCTAGTCCCTGCTTCCAGGTTTGGAATTTATTCTCTAGTTCTACCATAGATTCAGCTATGAGTGCGAGGTCATCAGCATACAGGAGTTCCCATAGGAATCCGGTCTTAAACTCCTCCGTTATTGCCTGCAGGACTATGATGAACAGGAGAGGGCTAAGAACAGAGCCCTGGTGGACCCCAACCTGTACGCTAAATTCCTCGCTATACTCATTGCTAATCCTAACTTTGCTGACTGCTCCCCTATACATGGCTTGTACTGCTTTCACAAGCCATTCATCTACTCCTAGTTTTCTAAGAGCCCACCAGATTACTGCACGTGGAACTCTGTCAAAGGCTTTCTCAAGGTCGACAAATGCCAAGTAGAGTGGCTTACTTTTAGCTAGGTACTTTTCCTGTAATTGCCTCACAAGGAAGAGGGCATCAGTGGTGCCTCTCCCTGGTACAAACCCAAATTGCATCTCGTCTATATTCACCCGGTCCCTAATCAGCTGTGCTATAACTCTTTCTGTTACTTTCATGACCTGGTCCATCAACTTTATACCTCTATAGTTTCCTCTATCTAGTGCATCGCCTTTACCTTTGTAGCAGTTGACAATGGTGCTACTGCACCAATCTTTTGGTATGGCCCCTTCTAGTATTACCTGGTTAACGATACGTGTGGTTATAGTGTGACCTACAGACCCAGATGCCTTCAGCATCTCGGCAGCTATACCCGATGGACCGGTTGCCTTCCCCATCTTCATATCTCTGATTGCCTTACTTACTACGCTGCCACTGACTTGTACTGCTGGTCCCTCTATAGGGTCTACATGGGGTAGAGTCTCTTCTTCCCATGCATTCTCCTCATTTAGTAATCTATCATAATGACTCTTCCATGCATCTTTCTTCTCAGCACTTGTGAGGGCAAGCTCACCTTTATCATTCCGGATACACTTCTCTCCAATGACATCACAACTATCTCTGACACACTGCCTCGCAATCTTGAATACCTCCTGTTTCTGGTCCTCACGTTGTAAAACATGCTTGAATTTTCTATCCTCTGCTTCCCTCCTAGCTAAGTATACTTGTCGCCTAGCTTCCCTCTTGGTCTCTATGTAATGTACCCTGCTCCCCCCGTTCTTCCATTCTTTCCATGCCTGTCTCTTGGCCTTGACTGCTTCATCTACCTTATTGTTCCACCACCAAGTCACTCTCCTCCTGCTTGAGGTCTTACTCCAGCCACAAACCTCATCCGTCGCCTCTAGTAAGTTATTTTTTAGGAACTCCCAGTTCTCTTCTACGTTAAATGTCTCTATCTGTTCTTCTTTACTGTCGTAGGCGTTGAGTAAAATATCTTTAAATCTGTTACTGGTTGAGGGGACTTTTAGCTTCCAGATCTTTCTTCTCCAGGTTGGCCTCTGTTTCCGGGTTCGTCTAGTTCTGACCGTGAGGTCGCTGACAACTAAGCTATGTTGGGATGTACATTCCTCATTAGGGAAGGCTTTTGTGTGTACGACCGTCCATCTGTCACGTCCTGTGATGAGGATAAAATCTAACTGACTAGAGTGCTCCCCTGATCTATAGGTGATCAGGTGGTTGTCGGGTTTTTTAAAGTTTGTGTTACATATCGACATGTCATTGGCGTCGCAGAATTCTAGAAGTCTGAATCCTTCCTCATTCCTTGTGCCAACTCGATGGCCTCCATGTACTCTATTGAAGCCGTCGCAGTGTTTACCTACGTGTCCGTTAAAATCTCCTGCAATGATTAGGAAGTCCTTGTCGTCTGTTAGAGCAGTAGTGTGTATTAGGGACTCGTAAAACCTTTCCTTAAGTTTGTCTGGCAACCCCGATTGGGGTGCGTAGGCTGATATTATTGTGGTAATTGTCTTATTCAGGACTAGTCTGAGTTTAATGATTCTTGCATTTACCCTGTACACTGAGATTACTTTATCTACCCACTTGTCAGCTAATAGTATACCTACACCACCCATCCCATCGTCATTTCCCACCCAGAAAAATTTGTAGCACTGGCTTTTTCCTACAAGGACTCTAGCAGACCCTCCTCTCCATCTAGTCTCTTGCACACAGCATACATCAACTTCCTTTCGCTCTAGCATTTCTACGATTTCTCCTGCTCTTCCTTTCATTGAGCCTACATTGATGGTACCAACTCGGAGTTTTGGGCATTTGTCGACACTCGTAGGGGATGGTCTCTGGGTTGGCGCTTCACGTGGGTGCTTGGTAGTTCGCAGATTCATATTTCATCTATTGATTCAGAGTTGCTCAAATGTATTCTCAGCTCATCCATCCATAACGGTGGAGAAATTGAGGGCTAGAAGAACAGTGGTGGTGGGGTAATGGCAGGGTGTGTTGGGATGCGCCAGAGGAGGAGAGAGTTAGTTAGGCAGGTAGTAGCAGCAGCAGTGGAAATGGCATGCTAGGTTTGATTGGTCGAATAGACTATGGTGGTGTGTGGGGTGGAAGGGAGGGAACTTGTGAGGTAGGAACTGAGGGTCGCATGGTAAATAACTGAGAGAGATACAATAGAATTAGAATACCGCATGGTAAATATCCAAGTTAATACTACATCAGTAAAATTAACAATAATAACGTCATGAAAACTACTAAGAAAAACCCTCGAAAATTTATCGCTAATACAGCAGGGAACATCATTAATATTAACAACAATATGTAGGCTAAAATACCTTCGGAGATTAGTAAGGATGGATGGATGGCTGGAACAATTGGAATCAACTCTAGTGATACATTTTAGCAGAGAAGAATGGGAAAGTGTCTTACTGTATAAAATTTGATATAGACTTCAATATTTTTAACAGGAAACACATATATGTAAAAATCATTCTCTTTTAAGTGGATTAAATGAAGTAACTCTATAACAGTTGAAAACCAAAATTAAAACCTGAATCACATTTGTATTATAGTTTATCAAATGTTTTGGTTGGATATTTGTTAAAATTAACTATAACCATGGTACTATGATATAGAATTGATGTCCAAAACGTCAGAATTATTCCGTTCTTTATGGTATCTACATTCTAACACTCCTGTAAAAACAAAGATAGTTTACTATTTTCCCAAATAATTTCTTAAATCACTTGAAAATGGTATTTCACCATTAAGATACTCTATTTAAAGTTTGAAAAATAATACTAACATTGTTATTTTCCAAGCTTTGAAAATAATATCCTCATGCTATATAAGCGATTTGGGAAGATGGTGATATACATTCTTTGTATTGTACTGAATGTTTGTTTTTTTTTGTTTTTTTTCTGAATCTTTAATCATTTAAGCAAACGTCTGTGTTCCACAACTATCTTTTTTCCTTGTTTCACTATTGCTGAAATAAATCAGTATTGGTTTTTTCTGAGTCTGGATTAATTATATCCTAACATATCCATCAGATTCCAATATAAATGAAAAATAGTTTTAATATTGAATAGAACATTATTGTATTGCCTATGTTGAGTCACGACAGATCAACAATCAAATACATTCTTAGCTATCATAGAAGGAATGTCCTGTAAATGTCACATAATTTGCAATTGGGACTCACTCTCTCTTATTACACCAGGTCTGAACACAAAAGAACCAAACTCCCACTGTCACTGCCTCCATCTCTCTCACTCTCCTAATCTCTCACTATTGTGAGCAAATGGGGTTTCATGCACCGGCTGCCCTGCAGCCCCAGTAGACAAAATACAGAAGGTGTTTCCCTGGAGGATGGTGAGGGAGACGCAATGTTGCATCAAGCAAAAATTTGGATGATCAATATACTTGGAATATTTAACATTCATTGAAATATCATATAGAATTCAAAAGTTTAGAACTTTTAGAAATAACCCTTATTCAAAAACTCTATAAACCCAACATTAACATTTTGCATTCAAATTTCATATAAAAATTTTCTCTAATTTTGAAGAGTCTAAAGAAAAACTTTCACACATTTATTTTAGATTTGATCCAGATCCTAAAGTGAGACATTCCTTTTGGTCATTGACTATTGGAGGTTTCTTTACATGGGTTGCCGTTTATGGAGTGAACCAAGCTCAAGTCCAACGTGTATGCACATGTAAAACATTGCGAGGAGCCAAGATGTAAGTCAATTTCAGTATTCTTCTTAAGGATATTATACATACTTGAAGACACTTATATTAGGAATACATATTATCCACCTCCTCCTTCACATCATCATCCATCTTATGTCCACTTTCTACATTGGCATGGTTTTGACAAGTTCAAGATCGGATGTGTTGGAACAAACAATATTGTTCATATCTATCTATCTATCTATCTTTCTATGTTGGGATGGATACATGTAAAACTTGCTCGGTAAGTTCTGTTTAAATTTCTCTACAAATTTTTCAATCTGTACATTCATTTTTACTTCAATTGTAGAGGGACTGCCAGGTCAAATTTTGATCTGGTCAGTCTCTCAAAGTATCCTGCCCTTTAGGTTAGAATTTTAAAAAAAATGGCTGAAGAAACGGCATCTTCTACCTTGTCTACCTTGTCAACACAACAACGGTAAGGGGAGGCCATGCTTACTGCAACAGCAGCCTACCCCTCTGATAGTAGCAGATGTGAACAAAGAAATGCCAAAACTCCTACCTCAACATTTAAGAGAGAGACAAATTTCTTTGCCTGATTACAAGCTACTAAACACTAGTAACACCATGACAAATATTGCCATGGCAACAAACTGGACACAAACAAACGACACACATAAGGAAGATTGTGTAACAACCACCAGCACCACCACCACCAACAACACAATGAACGAGAACAACAATACAATAAAAGGAATCAGCAATGACACAATGAATGAAACCATCATCACCATCACCACCACCAACAACAACAACAACACAAAGAATGAGACCATCACCACCAACAACAACAACAGCTATAACAAAATTTCTTTTGCAGCAACCGTTGCTAAGCAACATGAACTTCATTATTATCTGAAGTTCATGTTGCTTAGCATGGACACCATGCTTTCTAGTATAGTTATGTCCCTTTACAGTCTGAGTTCAAATCCCGCCAAGATTAACTTTGCCTTTCATCCTTACGGGGTCGATAAAATAAAGTACCAGTAATGTACTGAGTAATTGCTGGCCTTGTGCCTAAAGTAGAAACAATTATTATCCTATGGATAGGGCAGTGGATTGGCAGTATCGGTAGAGGGTCGGACGCCATGCTTTGATGCATAGAGTTACAGCCCTTGCCATTCTGAGTTCAAATCCTGCCAAGGTTATCTTTGCCTTTCATCCTTACGGGGTCGATAAAATAAAGTACCAGTAATGCACTGGCTAATTGCTGGCCTTGTGCCAAAAGTAGAAACAATTATTATCCTATGGATATTTCACACAAGTCCCGATATTTGGAAGAAGCTTCCAACTATGTCACATTTGAGGGTGACACCCCACACCCACACCTACACATAACCCCACAAATACGTGAGATGATACAGAGGACAAACTGATCTACAGAACAGTTGATATAAATGCCAAAAAAAAAAAAAACCCACTGACACTTCCAATAAGTACAACTGAAGCTGCTTTGAAAGATATCATGCGAGACGTGGCATGTCTCTATAGAGCCAAAAAATATGGGAGTATATCAGTGCTCTTTAAGGACTCAAAAGTACTCAGTGTTTGGCATTTCTCATAGAAATTGTCAGAAAATAGTTTAATATTGATATATAGTTTAATATTAATATTTAATTATATAGTGTATTGGAAAACCATATTAATTCTTAACATGCCAAAACATGCCAAATCTGTCGAAAGTTTAAATTATCTATGTCAAGTATTCTCGATATTTCTCTATGTATTTCTCTATATTTATACTTTCATTTTCTTCATTGGCCTTCACACCATTTCTTTTAACATCACCAGGCTACTATTTCTCTCTGTAATAGTTGGTTAGCAGTAACAAAGATGTAACTGTTCCTTTAAAAACAGAGTGAAGTGATTTGAAGAAAGGTTATTTTAAAACCAGATGTTTCATTATTCAGGATTTGAAGATATATTACCTCAAAACCGAGGTGTTTGGGTAATGAGAATACCTTGATGTCTGACAGTGGCATCCTTATGGTAGGACAATTACACTGGTTCTCACCTAACTCTCACATTTGATGCAGGGACATTTTTCAGCCCCCTACCCAGATAACTACATCTGCTGGCAGGCTAAACTTAGTGAGAGATAGAGGCTTGGAGATGAGATGGATACTGTAAAGTATTTCTAAGGCTCATTAAACCACCATGATGGAAACAGTTGAACATCTGGAGTGGTATTCCAATGACAGATTGCATCAGTTACGGGAACTTGATTGATTAATAACGATTGTTTCACTAAGTCTGCCAGTCCCTATGTTATTTTGTATGTAGTTTCTATCTTATAAACCCTTTTTGAAGACATTTCTGATTACATTCCTTTTCAGTGTTTATATTTTGTTTACCTTCCTAATGATTTGATAGTAAATGCTTACTTATTCTGTTTTTTCCTCAGTGCAATGTGGCTCAATTTTCCTGGATTATGTTTAATCCTTTTTATTTGCTGTCTGATAGGAATTGTCTTGTATGATTTTTATAAAAGCTGTGATCCTAAATCTTTTAACCTCATAAACCAGGCTGATCAGGTAAGCTAACATTTCAATAATCCATTAATATTATTTAGTTTAGAGTTGTTATAAATTTCTACAAGGAAAATGTGACGGGTGTTTCTCTGCATGCATGTATGTATATATATGTAATGCTTAAGTATATGGTGGTGAACATACCTATATTTTCCATTAGCTCTACTTTATAAGTATCTATCTGTACTGCATGAGGGTTTTGCTGTGATCTGGAAATAAATATGTTGTTCAACCCATAATACATTGGGTCAAATCACCACAAAATATTTAAATTAGTCTAGTATCCATATGTATCTAGTTTAGAATAGGTACACTGTATCTCTGCTTATCATAAGAAACAACTAAAAGTATTGGTGTCAGAAAGAGCATCCAACAGTAAAATGATGCCTCAAAACGTTGCATCCAATCCATGTCAGCATGGAACAGTCGATGAAAAAACAATAATGATGATGATAATGTAATATATTGAAAAATAGTCAATCTAGCTCATTCTTTATCAGATGTCTGAACATGATTGAGAAATAAATGTGATGGCTCAATCTAATTCTGAATCTACAACACAAACATGGCTTGCTGGTGTATTAGTTAAAAATAGAAATTACAGTAAAACAACAAAAAATAGAACTAGTTTTATTTCTTATTTGGGAAAAGGTCATGAATAAGAAGGCTGTGAGATAAAAGTCGAATGATATTTAATATTTGTCACATCCTACTGTCTATAAACAAAATGCAGTATCATAAAAAAAAAACATCATAAAAAATGTAAACCTTAGACAAAGGAAAATTACAACTAAGTTTGCAACTATAACTTATATTATGAAGAATGGAGCTCCTGGCCCAAATAATTACTTAGTCGTTAGTTTTTTTACTGTTGCTTGGCGGGAAAAATTATTCATGCACACCTTTTGCATAAAAATTCAGTGTTAACATACTTAATGTAGTGAGAAAAACAAAGTTAATTAGATTTACACATGAAAGTACAAAAAAAAAAAAAAAAGTATTTCCTTAATTATTCATTCTAGTCAAGAAATTTCCTGGAGACAGTATTAAATGTGATTATGTGGTGGTAGTGATGGTATGGCATTAACCCTGATCTTTGGCAACTATAACAATGATTTTGAGCAGCATTTTAGTAAAATGTTTACTTTATAATTTGGACCTGAAAACATCTTCCTTTAAAAGACTCAGTTGGAATAGTCTCTGATGATTAACTACGACTCTCTGAGTGCAAGAGAGGGCAACATAGCTTAGTTGTCAGCGACCTCACGGTCAGAACTAGACGAGCCCTGAAACAGAGGCCAACCTGGAGAAGAAAGATCTGGAAGCTGAAAGTCCCCTCAACCAGTAACAGATTTAAAGATATTTTACTCAACGCCTACGACAGTAAAGAAGAACAGATAGAGACATTTAACGTAGAAGAGAACTGGGAGTTCCTAAAAAATAACTTACTAGAGGTGACGGATGAGGTTTGTGGCTGGAGTAAGACCTCAAGCAGGAGGAGAGTGACTTGGTGGTGGAACAATAAGGTAGATGAAGCAGTCAAGGCCAAGAGACAGGCATGGAAAGAATGGAAGAACGGGGGGAGCAGGGTACATTACATAGAGACCAAGAGGGAAGCTAGGCGACAAGTATACTTAGCTAGGAGGGAAGCAGAGGATAGAAAATTCAATAAGACTCAGTTGGAATAGTCTCTGATGATTAACTACGACTCTCTGAGTGCAAGAGAGGGCAACATAGCTTAGTTGTCAGCGACCTCACGGTCAGAACTAGACGAGCCCTGAAACAGAGGCCAACCTGGAGAAGAAAGATCTGGAAGCTGAAAGTCCCCTCAACCAGTAACAGATTTAAAGATATTTTACTCAACGCCTACGACAGTAAAGAAGAACAGATACAGACATTTAACGTAGAAGAGAACTGGGAGTTCCTAAAAAATAACTTACTAGAGGCGACGGATGAGGTTTGTGGCTGGAGTAAGACCTCAAGCAGGAGGAGAGTGACTTGGTGGTGGAACAATAAGGTAGATGAAGCAGTCAAGGCCAAGAGACAGGCATGGAAAGAATGGAAGAACGGGGGGAGCAGGGTACATTACATAGAGACCAAGAGGGAAGCTAGGCGACAAGTATACTTAGCTAGGAGGGAAGCAGAGGATAGAAAATTCAAGCATGTTTTACAACGTGAGGACCAGAAACAGGAGGTATTCAAGATTGCGAGGCAGTGTGTCAGAGATAGTTGTGATGTCATTGGAGAGAAGTGTATCCGGAATGATAAAGGTGAGCTTGCCCTCACAAGTGCTGAGAAGAAAGATGCATGGAAGAGTCATTATGATAGATTACTAAATGAGGAGAATGCATGGGAAGAAGAGACCCTATCCCACGTAGACCCTATAGAGGGACCAGCAGTACAAGTCAGCGGCAGCGTAGTAAGTAAGGCAATCAGAGATATGAAGATAGGGAAGGCAACCGGTCCATCGGGTATAGCTGCCGAGATGCTGAAGGCATCTGGGTCTGTAGGTCACACTATAACCACACGTATTGTTAACCAGGTAATACTAGAGGGGGCCATACCAAAAGATTGGTGCAGTAGCATCATTGTCAACTGCTACAAAGGTAAAGGCGATGCACTAGATAGAGGAAACTATAGAGGTATAAAGTTGATGGACCAGGTCATGAAAGTAACAGAAAGAGTTATAGCACAGCTGATTAGGGACCGGGTGAATATAGACGAGATGCAATTTGGGTTTGTACCAGGGAAAGGCACCACTGATGCGCTCTTCCTTGTGAGGCAATTACAGGAAAAGTACCTAGCTAAAAGTAAGCCACTCTACTTGGCATTTGTCGACCTTGAGAAAGCCTTTGACAGAGTTCCACGTGCAGTAATCTGGTGGGCTCTTAGAAAACTAGGAGTAGATGAATGGCTTGTGAAAGCGGTACAAGCCATGTATAGGGGAGCAGTCAGCAAAGTTAGGATTGGCAATGAGTATAGCGAGGAATTTAGCGTACAGGTTGGGGTCCACCAGGGCTCTGTTCTTAGCCCTCTCCTGTTCATCATAGTCCTGCAGGCAATAACGGAGGAGTTTAAGACCGGATGCCCATGGGAACTCCTGTATGCTGATGACCTCGCACTCATAGCTGAATCTATGGTAGAACTAGAGAATAAATTCCAAACCTGGAAGCAGGGACTAGAGAGAAAGGGCCTCAAAGTCAACATGACAAAGACTAAGGTCCTTATAAGTAGACGAGAAAACAGAACCCAGATCCCCTCAGGGAAATGGCCTTGCTCAGTATGTAGGAAAGGTGTAGGTAGGAACTCCATTCTTTGCCCCAAATGCAAACAATGGGTACACAAGAGATGTAGCGGGATCTCAGGAAGCTTAATTAAGAATGTAGGATTCACATGCAGCAGCTGTGCTGAAACAGCAAGCAAACAGCCACAGGAAACAAGTACCACCAATCTCTGGGAGGGCCCTGTAGAAACAGTAGACAGCTTCTGCTACCTAGGTGACCGAATTAGCAACGGAGGTGGGTGCTCAGAAAGTACAATAACTAGGGTAAGAACGGGATGGAAGAAGTTTAGGGAACTACTACCACTGCTAGCTGCAAAAGGCTTCTCCCTCAGAATGAAAGGCAGACTGTATGATGCGTGTATCCGAACAGCGATGTTGCATGGTAGTGAGACCTGGGCGCTGAAGGTGGAAGACTTACGTAGATTAGAGAGAAACGAAGCCTGCATGCTCCGATGGATGTGTAACAGTAATATACGTGAACGACAAAGCATAAATGAATTGAGAGAGAGACTGAGCATAAGAGGAATCAAATGCTGCGTGCAGGAGAGGCGGTTACGCTGGTATGGACATGTGATGCGTATGAAGGATGACAGCTGCATAAAAAGGTGCAGAGCACTAGAAGTTGATGGAAACCGCGGAGTGGGGAGACCCAAGATGACTTGGGATGAGGTGATAAAAGCCGACCTTACCCAACTACACCTCTCAAAGTCAATGACACACGACCGTGACTTCTGGCGTCACGCAGTAATACAGGGTACCCGACCTCCCATGGGTACATGCTGAAGCATATAAACAATATGCCCCCCCCCCCCCCCACCGCAAGGTGGTCGTGGAGGTGCCACGGCAAAAAAGCACCCAGCCCACACTGTAAAGTGGACGTGTAGGCGCCACGAAAAAGCACCCAGCACTCACTGTAAATGAGGTTGGTGTTAGGAAGGGCATCCAGCTGTAGAAATCAAGCCAGATCAGTTCCTGTATGAGCAAGGCATGGTCAGCCGACCAGACACTGCCCACAACAGGACAACCCGTCTAACCCATGCTAGCGTGGAAGAACGGACGTAAAACGGTGATGATGATGATGATGATGATGATATATCCTTATCAGGTAAAGTGCAAAACCATAACTATGAAACTGGGTCTCAAAATGATGGTCACACCTGCAGAAGTGGCTAAACAAGTGAAATTTATGGTTGTTTTAGTGTGGATTGGTTGAAAAACGAGAAGTCAATATAATAGTAAATGTTGGTGGTTTTGTGGGGCATGAGAGTAATGTGGGGGTGTCAACAGAGATAGAGAGTCAGGGACAGAGAAGGTAAATTTATGTGCAGGATGAAAATAGTAGACGAAAAGAGGAAAAAGTCAAGCTGATCTGGGGAAGACAGAGAGAAAAGAGACGCAGACAGAGAAGGTGGGTAATAGAGTGAGAGGGCAGAACAGATACAGTAATCTATGCAATGACTGTACGGCTTGGGTATGGGGTGTCTGTGTATTCAGTGATCTTTATATCACTAAAACTTCTGTGTACATATAGGTTATTGTCTTCTTGAGATATACAGCCTTTATATATTTTATAACTATTTTCTTACAATTACAAAATCTATTCAGAATTTTGTTATGTCTCATAAATATTTAAGACACAGTTATTATACATGAATTTTAATACATAAATTGATATGTTCATACACTCTTTATCAGAGCAAAACAACAGCCAAACACACATACACACACACACATCATCATCATCATCGTCATCATCATCATCATCATCATTATCATCATCATTCAACATCCATGTTCCCAGTTAGATGGGTCATCACAGGCTGCAACAGTACTAAAGTGGGCTCCTCTGATATTTTAATTGTCTGTCAGTTTCTGTGATGAGTGTTTCAGTTGTTCTATCAATGGAACAGACTGCTCATGAAAGTAATGTGTAATTGGTTGAGCATTCCACAGACAAGTGTACCCTTAATATAATTTGCAAGGATATACAGAATGACATAATGTGTGGCAAGGCTAGACCTTTGAATTACAGATATTGTGTCCATTGGACCAACCTTCCAATTTCACTAACTAGGCTTGGTTCTAACCAAGACTATGGTAAATGACACTTTCCCAAGATGCCAAGCAGTGGGATCAACCCAGAACCTCATGGTTGTGAAGCAAATTTCTTATCCATTCCAACATGCTGCATTCCCTCATACACACACACACGCACATGCAATATATATATATATATTTATATATGTATATATATATATATATATACACACACACACATGCACACACATACACACAATAAAATTCTTCTAAATTGCATGTTTTTATTTGCTTTATATTTTAGCTGCTTCCCTTGTATGTAATGGATATTCTGGGTAACAGGAAAGGCTTGCCTGGCTTGTTTGTGGCCTGTTTATTCAGTGGAGCATTAAGGTAAGGACACTGATAACAATCTAAGAATTAAAACTAACAATAGCCTGTTAATGATTCAGGAAATCATCATCATCATCATCATCATCATTTAACGTCCATATTCCACGCTTGCATGGGTTTGGACGGGAGTTTTCCCACTTGAGGCAAGAGTGGTTGTCCTGCTCGTATAGGACTGTCTGGTGGGTTTTCTACGGCTGGATGCCCTTCCTAACACCAACCACATTTACAGTTTGGAACTGGGGGGGTTTTACCGTGTTACCTACACGGCCACATTACAGCGTGTGTTTTTTTTGTCATGACACCTACACGACCTCATTTGTTTCAGCCTGGATGTTGTGGTACCAACATAACTTTACATTGAAAGGGGTGGTGTGGATGGGGTGGGGGTAGTGGGACGGGGGTGTATTTTGTTAGAGGTGCCTACTGACTGTAGTAGGTTTTACTTTGTATTTAGGTAAGGCGGGTCTTCTCTATTACTGTGTAGCGCCAAATATCTCGGTCCAGTGACATTGTCTTGGAGAAGTGTAAGTGTGTGAGGTCGGAATTTATCAAGTCGTCCCAGGTTTTTCTGGGTCTGCCTACTCCGTGGCTACCGTCTATTTTTATTGCCCTACACTTTTTTAAACAGCTGTCGTCTTTCATGCGCATCACGTGACCATACCAACGTAGCCTTCTCTCGAGTAAACAGTATCTGATCCCTCTTATTTCTAATTTTTCCCTTAGTTCGTTTATGCTTTGCCGTTCACGTATATTACTATTACACATCCAGCGGAGCATGCAAGCTTCGTTCCTCTCTAGTCTGCGTATATCCTCTGCACACAATGCCCAGGTCTCATTGCCATGCAATATTGCTGTTCATATGCAGGCATCATACAGCCTGCCTTTCAGAGAGAGAACCCTTTAGCGGCTAATAGTGGTATAAGCTCTCTGAACTTTTTCCATCCAGTTCTGACTCTAGCTACTGTACTTTCAGAGCACCCTCCCCCACTGCTGATTTTGTCACCCAGGTAATGGAAGCTGTCCACTATTTCTATAGAACTATCTGTGCAATTGAAAGAGCTAGTATTCTGTGGGCACTTGCTGCTACTTATTGCACCAGAGCACCGGCCACATATAAAATCTATGTTCTTAGTTAGTTTACCTGTGATCCCACTACATCTTTTATGCACCCATACTTTGCATTTGGGACATAAAATGGAGTTTCTACCTACTCCTTTCCTACACACTGAGCATGGCCATTTCCCGGATGGGACCGGCACCCTATTTTCCTTCCTACAAACTAGAACTTTAGTCTTAGACAGGTTAATTTTAAGGCCTTTTGATTCTAGGCCATGCTTCCATGTTTGGAATTTCTTCTCTAGTTCGGCCATTGATTCAGCTATGAGCGTTAGATCATCTGCGTATAGGAGTTCCCATGGGCAGCCGGTCTTGAACTCCACTGTTATAGCCTGATGAACACCAACTTTTACGCTAAATTCTTCACTATATTCATTGTTAATTCTAACCTTGCTGACTGTTTCTTTATACATGGCTTGTATAGCTCTCACAAGCCATTCATCAACAACTAGTTTTCTAAGACCCCACCAGATAATGGAACGGGGGACTCTGTCGAAGGCTTTCTCCAAGTCGACAAAAGCTAAGTATAGGGGTTTACTTTTAGCTAGGTACTTCTCCTGTAGTTGTCGTACAATGAAAAGAGCATCTGTGGTACTTTTACCTGACACAAACCCGAACTGCATTTCATCTAGATCAATTCTCTCTCTGATTAGTTGCGCTATTACTTTTTCTGTCACCTTCATGACCTGGTCGATTAATTTAATGCCTCTATAGTTACTCTTATCTAGGGCATCTCCTTTACTCTTGTAGCAGTTAATGATGATGCTGCTATGCCAGTCCTTCGGAACAACCCCATTCTGTATGACTTAGTTTACTATCCGGGTGACCATGGTATGTCCCACCGTTCCAGAGGCTTTCAGCATTTCAGCAACTATTTCCGAAGGCCCAGCCGCCTTACCCGTCTTCATATCTTTGATTGCCTTACTTATTATACTACCTTCGACTAACACTGCTGGTCCCTCTATTGGGTCGATGTGGGGGAGACTGTCTTTCTCCCATTTATTCTCCTCATTTAGTAGCCTTTTGTAGTGACACTTCCAAGCTACCTTCTTATCAGCGTCAGTGATGGCAAGTACACCATCATCATTAAGTACACACTTCTCCCCGACTATATCACGGTTTTCCTAGACACATTGCCTAGCAATCCTGAACACCTCACGTTTTTGGTCCTCGCGTTGTAGAACATGCTTGAACTTTCTTTCCTCTGCTTCCCTTCTTGCGAAGTACACTTGTCTCCTAGCTTCCCTCTTGGCCACTTGATAGTCTTCTCTACTTCCCCCATCCCGCCATACTTTCCAAGCCTGCTTTTTGGCCTTAATTGACTCCTCCACCTTACTCTTCCACCACCATGTTACTCTCCTCCTGCCTATAGGACTGCTCCAGCCACAGACTTCGTCTGCCGCCATCAGCAGGTTTGCTTTCAGGAATTCCCACTGTTCCTCTATATTGTACGACTCTAAGTGCTCTTCCTTACTGTCGAAAGCATCAAGTATTATGCTTTTAAATTTATTTCTGGCTGTGGGGTCCTTTAGCTTCCATATTTTTCTCCTGAGGATAGTCCTCTTCTGCTGTTGAGTACGTCTCGTCCTGACTATGAGGTCGCTAATTATGAGTCTATGTTGGGAGGTGCATTCTTCATGGGGGAGGGATTTAGTGTTTACAACAGACACTCTGTCACGTCTTCTGGTAAGGATATAATCTACCTGGCTGGTATGTTCCCATGATCTGTAGGTGATCACATAATAGAATAACAAACAAAAATACAAATTAATATACAATTAATTGATTGATGAAGCAATCTACGCTAACTTTACTATACTCTATTATTACTGATAGTATTGTGTATCTAATAAAAATAGCTACTAGGATTGCTGTGATAGTTATTTGACAGCATCAGAATAGATTGTTTTGAAGATAGTAAACGTAAAATGTGTCTATTGAATTGTAAGATGAATTAATAATAAAATTTTCAAGTAGGAATTTTCCTTGGAGAAGCAATGAAGAAAGATCTTGTTATTAGTTACTTGATCTAAGTACAAGCCAATGAGGAAGACTCTATGTCGTTGTTTGACTTGTAACAAAAAACTAGCTAAATTCTCTCTCAAATTACACCCTACCATATTTCAAGAACACATGCCTATGAGAAGAAAAATATAGTTCTTCTCCAGCCAATGACTCTTTATTTTCCCATCACTATTTCTTCAACTTTATTGAAGTGTGTACTTTACTGTTAATGGTTTAATAAGACCCAAGGCTTATAGAATTAGTCTCTTGTACATGTCAATAAAATAAAAAAATATTGATCAATGAATAATATTGATTTTTCTTAGGATTTACATTTTTGTAGGTAGCTTTTGATACTCCCTGCATCTAATCTATATATTCTTTGTTTTTCATGCAGATGGTGTCACTGAGTTATATATATATTAACGAAAGTGTCCACTCTGGCCAGCTAGATTCAAATTTTAAAAATACAAATTTAATTTCATATATATATATCTTGCCCAAGGAAACAACACATCACCCGGTCTGAGTTCAATTCTCAGACCGGGTGATGTGTTGTTTCCTTGAGCAAAACACTTTATTTCACATTGCTCCAGTTCATTCAGCTGTAGAAATGAGATGATAGGGACTAGGGTCCCTATCATTCGACTGCAAAGTGGTCGTGGAGGTGCCACGGCAAAAAAGCACCCAGCCCACACTGTAATGTAGACATGTAGGTGCCACGGAAAAAAGGACCCAGCACTCACTATAAATGAGGTTGGTGTTAGGCATCCAGCTGTAGAAATCAAGCCAGAATCAGTTTCCCGTATGAGCAAGACAAGGTCAGCCAACCGGACACTACCCACAACAGGACAACCCATCTAACCAATGCTAGCGTGGAAGAATGGATGTAAAACGGTGATGATGATATATACATACAGAGAGAGAGAGATTTTCTTTCTCTGAATTTTGAACTTTAACTATTTTATTGAGCCTTTTGTGAAACACTTGCATGAAGAAATATTCTCTAATCAGTAATGTTATCCTTCTGAAGTACCCACTTTTGAATTTAATTAATAATGTATGATTCTGAAGATATAGCACTTTTAAATTTACATATTTTACACGTAGAAAGCTGGTATGTTAAGTTTGTCAATTTTCTGTTGATTTTGGTAAACTTTGCTGCTTATAAAAATTGTGGCAATGCAAATGAAAATGAGTGGTATATCATCATTATCAGGTTTACATCCACTTTGCTGGCATGGGTTGAGACAAAGTTTTACATCTAAATGTCATTCCTAACACCAACTCGTTTAGTTGCCTGTTATGCCATGAAGAGATGAATAATATAATATATATAATTTTGTTGATAAATTTCTGTCAGAAATATAGATAACCATCCAGTGAAAACATATAAAACAAATATTTACTTTAAGGAATATACTGTGATTTATATCCCACATATTCTGTTTAAGTTAGATATATAAATGGAAAAAATGAAACGAAATTTCATTTCTCACTCTTAGTACGGCAGTTACTTAAATGTAAGTATGTATGTTTACGTACATACATATATGTATACAGACGTACAGTAGTATGTATATATATACATACATGTACACATATATATATGTACATATCGGTTTATCGAACATTTATTATAATGTTCGTTTTGTTTGTAAACAAACAGCCCAAATTAAGCCATACAGTTTTTAGCAACCATCGTTGCCCTTTTGTTCAACACTGAGAAAGGAATGATGTACTAGTTTCAAGCTTATTAGCTATCGTCAGCATCGTATACTTTCCTGCCAGATGATTGAACATCTGAAAGTATATACTTTCCTTATGCATATTAACGGCTGAGCAGCCTAATTTGCATATCGAGTGAGTTTAGTCGGCCGGGCGCACCGAAAACGATAAATGGAAAAAATGAAACGAAATTTCATTTCTCACTCTTATATATATACATATTGCATCATCAACTTTTCTAAAAAAGTATATCATACACAAAACTCCAGCATCAACAATTTTCCAAGAGAGGGTAACATGAATGGACATGTTATTTTTCTCTAAAAATATTTTTTCTGATTCCTCCCTGCCTGTTCCTTCAATCTTCCTAATTTCTCATTCTTTCTTCTGATGAAGGACTAACGTCTGAAACGTTAAGACCCTCTTCCTGCTATTTCAAGCGTTAAACTAATATATTCCTTCCATATACTGTACCGATTGTGTTGTTATTTCTGTTTACCTTTTACACACACACGCACACATACAGACACATACAGACACACACACACACACACACACACACGCACACACGCACACACACACACACACACACACACACACACACACACACACACACACACACACATATAGATGATGATATACATATACATATACATATATACTGTTTTACTTTGGGAGGGTCATGTTGCCAATAACAATATCTGTTTCAACACATGTTATGTGTGTTTGTATGTAAAACAATAGGGAGGTGGGGGTCATCAAAAGAAGTAAAGTTGTCAGAAGTGTAAGGGTGTATGGTTTCCTGCATGATGGTGTGGATGCTGTAATAGTATATGGGAGATATATATTTGATTAAGAGATAGAAATAGTGATAATGTTTCAGAGCTCTCATGTCAGCATCAGTTACATGAATTCATTTCCCACAATGATACAGTCTTGACTTCTAATATAACTCCATTCACATCTAGAAATATAGATTGCCCCTGATACTAAACTGGTATTATATTTTATGAAGCCCACTGGAATTTCAAATGCATATTGGACCCTAGTGGAATTTGAACATGAAAGGCTTAGAACATGTGTCTGATGGTCTAAATGACTTTTTTATGTTACTTATTGTATTGTTTATAATTAAGGTTGTTAATATTTTTTTTTTTTTTTTTTTGCTTTAAATACACTAGCTATTTATTTGATTGTATATTAGCAAAAACCGGATGTTGACTGACTGCTCTCTTTTCCTGCTGGTTGCTGTCAAGACCTCAGGTGTCATTGGTCCCTGAACTGATCATCAGGAGGAGTGTAACCTACCTGAGGAGCCCAGAATGGTGGAGTGGCTGATGTAGCAAGTGTCACTGGCTGTTCTCTATGTCAATGCCTTTGCCATCTTGTCTGTGGTTCGCAATGGAGATATATCATCTAAACTGTATAGAGTATAGATTCTGTTGCTCCCTCCCCACTTTCCCTTACTTTCACTTTATTTTCTCTTTCTTTTTCATTTATTTTTTTAATATGCAAACGTTGATGAATTGTAAATATATTTTTCTGGGTTTATTTTAGTACAATTTCATCTGGATTAAATTCACTGTCAACTGTAATTCTTGAGGATGTCATAAAAACTTATTTTATAAAAGATATGGCAGAAAAACGAGCTACCTTAATTTCCAGAATTCTAGGTAAGTCACATCCCCAAATGACAAATTCTGTAACTCTTGCAATCTCTTCTTTTGTGCTACTCTTATCTTGACAGGAATCACAACCAACTAATTTTACAAACTATTGGAATGCTGACCAATGGATCAAACAATATTAGGTTCAAATCAAATAATATTAGGTTCAAATTCTCCTATACTCTTGAAATGGTCATTTATTTGTTTATACAGATATATAAAAGAAAAATACTATTAAATCAGTCACACACACACATTACACCAGATCCGAACACAGAGGAACCAAACTCCCACTGACACCACCTCTCTCTCACCCACTTTTCCCATCTCTCATTATTGTGAGCAAATGGGTGGTGGATTGGCAGTATTGGTAGAGCGTCAGAGTTTGCAGCATCGAGTTACGGCCCTTTGCGTTCTGTGTTCAAATCCCGCCGAGGTTGACTTTGCCTTTCATCCTTACGGGGTCGATAAAATAAAGTAATAGTAATGCCCTGAGGTAATTGCTGACCTTGTGCCAAAATTAGAAACAATTATTGTGAGCAAATGGGGGTCCATACGCTGGCTGCCTCGCGGCCATGGCCGACAGAAAAGACATGGTATTTCTCTGGAGAATGGTGAGGGAGATGCGCTGGAAAAGCCATTCCAGCTCACAAGGCTCACTCTTGTGTGTAGCCAGCTCTGTGCCGGTGATGGTGAGTAGGGAGGTGGTCCTAGGGCCAGCCAAGGACATCAGAGGTCTCCACTGCTACAGGGTCTTGAAATAGGTATCAAGAAACTACTTTTATATTTAATGAAGAAACATATATGAAATTGTTGATTTTCTTCACATACTGAATAAAGACTTTTAATTTCTTTCAGTTATTATCCTTGGATGTGTATGTCTTGCTTTGGCATATGTTGCTTCTCTACTTGGTGGTGTCTTACAGGTAATATTCACTTTTATATACCGTAAACTATTGTGTCTAAGACAAAAATCCGTGTAATGCACACACTAGGAAATATACAAATCAGTGCTACTATAGTGGACAGTCTACCAGAACATTTTCTATTATAACATGATATTTACACTGTAGGATGATAGAAACAAATGTAAAATAGAATTTATTAATAATCATCATTCAAAATGGTGATGACATGACATATGTTAACTTACCCCTAAGACACCATGTTGAATTAGGGATCCAAATTCCACCAAAGTCAACTTTGCCTTTCATCATTTCTGGGTCTATAAAATACCTGTCCAGTACTGGGGTTGATTCATTTTTACCTTAACCTGCTCTCTTTCTGTGTCTTTCTTGATACATCACCATCATCAATCACCACTTAACGTCCATTTTCCCACGCCTGCATAGGTTAGATGAGTTATCCTGTTGTGAGCAATGCCAGGTCAGGTGACCATGTCTTGCTCATACAGAACTGATTTTGGCATGGTTTCTACAGCTGGATGCCCTTTCTAATGCCAACTTTATTTACTGTGTGTAGTGGGTGATTTTTTGTCATGACACCTATACGACCACTTTACAGCCTTGTGTTTGATAATGCATCCCAAGAATTGTGTTAAAGGTACATATGTTTGTAGAACACTCAGCTGTTTATCTATTCACAAATAAGAATTCTAATGGTGAATCTATCACACCCTCTTCTGTTTCATTATTCGTATGATAATAATATGTGGGGAATATTGATAGATTTTAGCTAACGCTGTATATATAAACAATTGTCAACATCTTTATTTACAATATCTTCATGCATACAAAAAAGAATGATCAACTAGACTGGATTCAATCTTGTGTTTAGACATTATCAGCAACTGAGTACCTGCTTTAACTGTCTACAGAAATATTGTTTATAAATCAACTATGACTTTACTCAAAAAATACCATATGTCACTATGGTACATCAACAACTAAACTTGGAATTATTGATCCATACATACATACAAACTATGAGAGAAGACACATGCTCACAGTGCTGCACAGTAGGATTGAGCCCCAAACAATTAAGTTGTGGATGGCATTTGTCTACTGTTTTCTCAATTCTGCCATCCACAATAGTAATATTAATCGTAATAACCAATATGTATACACGATTTCTTCAAAGGAATAAAACAAAAAGTAATATGTACTCAGAACTTCCTAATTTTCTTGACTGGGACAGATGTATTACCAACAGCAGTCATGTCACTTAGCCTCAATTTTAAGAAAACATACATACATGACTACTGACATACATATAAATTAAATCTATACACAAGTATGACTGTATAGAAACACACATACACATACAAACTAACGCACACTTACACACACACACACACACACACACACACACACACACCATTTTTAGCCAATTTAATTCAAAGTGTCTTTGTAGACTGTATAACATATTTGTAAATATAGTATTTGCAAGATATACATATATATATATTTTTCTTTTTTTTTATTCATAATAGTTCAATCATTGAAATATTATATATTTTCAGGCAGCATTATCACTATTTGGTATCATTGGAGGTCCATTGCTTGGAATATTTATATTGGGATTGCTATTTCCCTGGGCAAATAAATGGGTGTGTATTATACTTTTGAGCATATTTCTTCTTTCATTTAAAAAAAAAAATTATTTAATTGGAAAGTAAATGTCAACATAACTATGAATCCAGTTTAGAATAGATACACCATATCCCTGCATGTTGTAAAATGTTACTAACAGGCTTGGCATCAGAAAGGACATTTAGCTGTACAACTTTGTGTCAAAACATCATGGTTAACTCATGCCAGCATGGAAAAGCAGACATGCATATATGCAGACATACATACATACATACATACATACATACATAATGGCTGCAACTTGATTTCGAGTAATGCCATCATTTGATACTTAAGCATGAGCATCACAGATGTGGCTTTTTAGTCCTGTTAGGGACTTGCCTATGGCCAGCAATGACATGCATCACAAAAAATGTCAGATATCAAGCAATGCTTGTGCTTGAAGCTTTTTTAAGTGAGGAAAAGCTTTGCATATAGCCAATGCCACTCTCTGAACATCGAATGCATTTAGATCAGTAGTTCCATGAAAAAAGGTAGAGGAGTATATTTATATTATGATCATATAATCATATAAAAATATTAGACTTTGGGGTTCCCCAAAATGTTTCTGAATAAAAAAGTTCTACATTTGAAAAAGATAGGTCAATTTGAGACATCTAGTCATGGACCATGGGTGATGATGATGATGATGATGGTGGTGGTGGTGGTGGTGGTGGTGGTAGTAGTGGTGGTGGTGAAGGTGGTGGTGATAATAATGATGATGATGGTGGTGGTAGTGATGGTGATAGTAGTGGTGATAATGATGATGTAAAATATATCAAATATAAATAGAATTTCACTTTTCCATTTCTCATGCAGGGTGCATTCAGTGGTTTATTCACAGCTCTTGCAGTCATGTTATGGATTGGAGTTGGTGCACAGATTGAGAAATATCCAAATCCCACTTCTAGCATTGATACCTCTGGCTGTAACTGGAATCTGACTACAACACCTGTAAGCACAATACCCAGCACAGCAGCTCCTCCACCCAAAACATGGTAAAGTATATTCTCTCATAGTCTATGTATTTATGATACATATATCTTCTTCTTCTTTGATGCATAATTCCTGAGTGGGGTGGTATTGACATACAGCTTTTTTTAGGGTATTTTTTAAACCTGGCAGAGCCCATCGCTTCTTCAGGTCTGAATAAAGCATATTTTTTCCTGGGAAGGTTAAAGAGAGAGAGAGTGAGAGAATGGAAGTGAGAAAGAGACATAGAAGAAGAATCAAACCTAGTACTAAACACATTTTTTTATCTACCTTCAATGGATGAAAGGCAGAATTGAATCAGCAGGATTTGAATTCAGAGAGCAGAGAATATTGGATAGAATACCTCAAAGTATTCTATCTACAAACACATGTATACACACATAGAAGTGCTCAGTGTACTACAGCCAATTTGCCACCTACAAACACATGTATACACACATAGAAGTGCTCAGTGTACTACAGACAATTTGCCACCTACAAACACATGTATACACACATAGAAGTGCTCAGTGTACTACAGCCAATTTGCCACATACAAACACATGTATACACACATAGAAGTGCTCAGTGTACTACAGACAATTTGCCACCTACAAACACATGTATACACACATAGAAGTGCTCAGTGTACTACAGCCAATTTGCCACCTACAAACACATGTATACACACATAGAAGTGCTCAGTGTACTACAGCCAATTTGCCACCTACAAACACATGTATACACACATAGAAGTGCTCAGTGTACTACAGCCAATTTGCCACCTACAAACACATGTATACACACATAGAAGTGCTCAGTGTACTACAGACAATTTGCCACCTACAAACACATGTATACACACATAGAAGTGCTCAGTGTACTACAGCCAATTTGCCACCTACAAACACATGTATACACACATAGAAGTGCTCAGTGTACTACAGCCAATTTGCCACCTACAAACACATGTATACACACATAGAAGTGCTCAGTGTACTACAGCCAATTTGCCACCTACAAACACATGTATACACACATAGAAGTGCTCAGTGTACTACAGACAATTTGCCACCTACAAACACATGTATACACACATAGAAGTGCTCAGTGTACTACAGCCAATTTGCCACCTACAAACACATGTATACGCACATAGAAGTGCTCAGTGTACTACAGCCAATTTGCCACTTACAAACACATGTATACACACATAGAAGTGCTCAGTGTACTACAGCCAATTTGCCACCTACAAACACATGTATACGCACATAGAAGTGCTCAGTGTACTACAGCCAATTTGCCACCTACAAACACATGTATACGCACATAGAAGTGCTCAGTGTACTACAGCCAATTTGCCACTTACAAACACATGTATACACACATAGAAGTGCTCAGTGTACTACAGCCAATTTGCCACCTACAAACACATGTATACGCACTTAGAAGTGCTCAGTGTACTACAGCCAATTTGCCACTTACAAACACATGTATACACACATAGAAGTGCTTAGTGTACTACAGACAATTTGATAAATAAATAATTATGTAAATAAAATAAAGACTTCACTAACAAACACACTGAGGTTTGTGTTGGACAACAACATAACACACACATATAGGTGTACACATGCAAGCACACAGGTACATACACATACACGCATGCACACATAGACACAAACATAAGGTTACAACAACTTTTAAACTAATTAATTTGCATCCGCTTTTCTCTCATGTCATGAGAAATTTTCTGGAGAATTCTTTCATGATGTGAATTAATTTTTTAGTCACTTTGATTTGATTTTATATGTGTGTATATGTGATTGTGTGTATATGTGATTGTGTGTATATGTGATTGTATAGGTATATGTATATGCAAGTATTTACGAATATGTATATATGTGTGTGTATGTTCAATTCAATTCAATTCAATATATTTGACAGAAAATAAAACATAGATGCTTCAGACGCCATGTAAGGAGGGGAGAGGGGCAAAATTTACACAGTTGGAAACACATGTGGGTGTATGTACGTATGTGTGTAAGTATGTATTTGTATGTATGTTTGTACGTTTGTGTGTGTATGTATGTATGTATAGATTCATGTATGTATGTATGTATGTATGCATGTATGTTTCTATGTATGTTTGTACGTATGTATGTTTGTATGTATATGTACGTATGTATGTCTGTATGCATGTATGTATGCATGTATGTATGCATGTATGTATCTATGTAT
The DNA here is from genome assembly GCA_964016885.1 of Eledone cirrhosa. Lineage (NCBI taxonomy): Eukaryota > Metazoa > Mollusca > Cephalopoda > Octopoda > Eledonidae > Eledone > Eledone cirrhosa. The sequence goes on along the minus strand of OZ024743.1, from coordinate 21,207,942 downwards.
GTGTGCGTGTATGTATATATGTATGTGAGTGAGTTTGTATGTATATATATATATATATATATATATATATATATATATATATATATATATGTGTGTATGTATGTATGTGTGTTCTTCTGGTTTTATAATTTTATAAACTTTTACCAATAGAGAGAGCCAGTTTCTAACATAGACACAAGATTCTCTCACTGGAATTTAAACAACATGAAGTAGGTAGATATGTATGCATGTCTGCATGTATGTGCATGTATGGATATTAATGTATGTGTGGATGTGGATGTTTTGAGTTATACAACTCAAAACATCCACATCCACACATACATGTGTATATGCTTTGTATCTGTACAGTTATTCGATGCAGAATTTTTGGAATGTTTTACATGTTTTTACTGTTCCATTAATTGATTGCACTTGTAATTTTCTAACTTGTTGTATTCTTTCTAGTTCTATCAAGCCTAGCTTCTCAAGATATGTACTAAGGCAGTTACTAACATATCCCAGTGCCCCAATAATCACAGGTATAAATCTGAAGGTACAGTCAGGGTAGAATATCTGCAGATTTTTCATTAGTTCTACATAGATATTCTCTTTTTCTCTAATCTTTGATATTATATTGGCATCTGCTGGCCAGCTAACTTCCACTACTGTGCATGCCTTCTTTTCCATGTCCCATATCATTATATTTGGTCTGTTATGTTTGTATTTTATTGGAGTTTTTACTGGAACATTCCACCAGTACTCTTTCATATTATGTATATATGTATGTCTTCCACATTGCTGTAGCTTTTAATGTGTTTATTGTTGGGGCTATCTTTTCTACAGATTGCATTGTACAGTGTTTTGGCCACTACATCATGCCTCATAGGTAGATAGTACCATAATAACATCTTTGGACAGCTGCTTATGACATGGATGACATCCTTGATGTTAATTCTGCAGGGTCTGCACTTGTTATCACAACTAAGTGTTTTGCTTGCATCCCTATCTCTTTGTGAATTGGGTATTTTGTGTTGATTTCCTGTTCTTGGATGGCAAAAGCATATCCTTCAAAGTGGGAGCCAATATAGCGGTTGTTGGTCCAAGATAGATTACATTGCTTATCTATATTACTCTCACTCTGGAGCTTCCTGGCAACATATCCATGCATGACTTTTTGCTGATAAGCATGCAGTTTTTTGTCCATGGATTCGCTGCAGTATTGCTGGGTAATTTCCCTGGGAGTGAGCTTTTGATTATCATGCAGGGAGTATCTTTCAAGGAGTTCCTTCCCAACTCTCATGATCTTATCTGCCTCATGCAGACAAACTTGCTCAGTAGATGGGCTTCTACATTTGGAGGTTCATAAATGTTGTCGAGGGATATGATGTGACATTCAAATGCTGTCTGGACTGATGTTAGCCCTCTGCCTCCCTGCTTACATTTCAAGTAGAGGTGGTCTAAATCACTGTTGATGTGAAAGTTTCTGGTATTGTTTAGGATTTTTCGAGTTTTAATGTCAACAGCTTCCCTATGGCTCTGATAATAATGCCTGGAACTTTAGCAAGTTGGAGAGCCTCTATCATCCAAGAGTGGGGAACAGAATCAAATGCTCTCCTGTAGTCCCACATCACAGTTTTGTTAATTAGTTGTTCAGCACACACCCAAACACCTTTCTTTCCAGCTGCTTGTTCATCTGTGATGATGTTATTATTTTCACAGTGATCTTGAAGAAATAGGTTCAGGCGGGCTGTATACATCTTATACATCAGGTTCTGGCATGCAATGGGTCAGTAGTTTTTTGCCAAGTGGGTGTCTTTGTTCTTGGGGACTAGTATTGTTTGTGCTAATGTCAACCATTCTGGTATATGTGTATCTCCCTTAAGAGCTTGTTGGTAGAGGTCAATAAGATACATCTGATAGAATATCAGTCTTTTGTACCAGTAGCCGACAATCAAGTCTCTTTCTGGTGTTTTCTTATCTTGGAGTTTTCCTATCACAGTCTCAAGGGTATCCTCATTTATTTTGTATGTTTTTGTTGTAGTGTAGGAGCAATAGTTCTTTTGGATTTCTTTTAGCCATACTGCATGTTGGTTGAAATTCTTCTTTTCACCCCTTATTTTTGTCCAGAAGGAATCTGTGTCTTTCTGGGATAGGGCCTCAGTGGCATTTATTACTTTGCCCTTCATATCTCTATAGACTGATGTTTGGTTTCATCTGAATCTTTTATTAAGTACTATTCTTTTATCTACCCTCTTCCTCACTTACAGTTCTAAATTCTTGTTTGAGCAGGATCAGCTTATATGGAAGAGGTCCAGTTGTACTAGCACCAAACATCGTTTTTATTTTATTTTTCACTCTTTGTTGATGAAAAATGAAGTTTTTTGTCTTTGTTTGTTTGCAAATAAGGAGCATTGTCACATATGGTCAGCAATCTTTTTTTCTATTCTAGTTATATATGATGGTGTTTTGTTTTTGTTAATATCTCTGTTATTACCAAGATAATGCTTCACTGTTGTTGCTAGGGCATATAAACAGGCATTGATTTGCTAAATATGGGGTGGTTAATTCATCATAAATATTCATCCCCTAATTCGTCAATAGCATGTGAGATTTCATTATTTGGTTTTATTTTATTTAGTATTGCTTTTTTATTACGTTCAGCAAGAGAAATATTTGTACATGAATTAATTTCTCTCTGGAAGATTTCGTTGAAAGAAAATTTCAATTGTTTATACTTTTGATTATTATTATCAATAGTGTTTTCCACAACAGTTGAGGCAGACTCAGATGGTACATGTGGATAAATTTCCTCCCGGCATATTTGTTTCAAGGGACTGTTTATCCTGGCTGCTAGAAAGTCTAGTAGCATAGCAACATGGTGTTGATTGCATGTTTGTTCTGCGGGACTTACAATTAATAATGTTTATTTTACTTTTACATTCAAGAAGCGATGCTTGTTGGCGTAATTGTTTGGTTGTGGGGTTATTTAGCTCTGGGTGAATTTCGTCTCAGTATAGCTTCATTCTGTTCATATACCCAATGGAGGGATTTTTTTTTTTTGGCCAATTTATAACAATTAAATAAATCATTGCAGGAGGTTATCTTTTCGTGTGACTTCAGGTGATTAACATAACTGGCCTTTGAGAGGAGTACATGCCGACAGAAATTACCTGTCTAACTACAGATGACTTCATCAAGACTGTGATCACAGCCATTCTGGAGCTGCTGCTTCAGTTGTTTATGTTCTAGACAACATTCCTCAAAAGTTTTGCAACTGTCCTTTATGTGCTTTCTCCACTCAGCTCTATTTAGAGCTATCTCCTCCCAGTTGCCTATATCAAATGCCAGCTCTTTGAGATTGTTCTTGATGCTGTCCTTGAACCTAATTTTCGGTTTGTGTTGAGGCCTTTTTCCAAGATGAAACTCACTGTAAAACATTTGCTTCAGGATCCTGCTTTCTTTCATGCAGATGATATGTCCTGCCCAGTGCATTTGAGAAGATGTTACTTGGGACTCAATGTTTGGACATTTTGCTTTGATAAGGACATGGATGTCAGGAGTTCTGCCTTGCTGCTTGATGTTGAATATGTGCCTTAAACATTTCTGCTGAAAACTCAAAAGCAATTTGGTGTGTTTGCGGAATAGCGTCCAGGTTTCGGTGGAGTATTAAAGAGCAGACAGACCACATGATCTACACACACACATTGGTATTGTTGGTAATGTTGTGATTTGCCCAAACTCTCTTTTACAATTTTCCGAAAGCCTTCTGGATGCGCAGATGTATTTCAGTATCAAAAGAGCCATCATTTGAGAGTGGGCTACCCAAGTAGACAAATTTATCTACTACTCCCAACCTAATTCCATCAACCATGATATGGGGTTCAGTATATGGTTCTCCAGGAACAGGGTAAACATTACTTTGGTTTTTTAAAGCTGACTGTAAGCCCCAATGCAGAAACCAACTTTGCCTTTCATCCTTTTAGGGTTGATAAATGAAATACCAATCAAGCACTAGACTCAATTTTTCATCTCTCCTACATACATATATACATATATATATATACATATATACATACATACATACATACATACATATATACATCCATCCATCCATCCATACATACATACATACATATATACATCCATACATTTATACATGATGGCTGCCCCCTCGTTATCGAGTATGGCCATTGCACGATATACTATTATTAATAATTATTAATTAATTCTATCGTGCAATGCCTGTGCGTGAAGATATTTTTTAAAGTGACGAAAGACTGTGCACTGAGCCAATCCCACTCTCTGAGCGACCGTAGCTATAACCCGAAAAGAAGAAAAGATCAACATCATCGGTAATAGCCGCAGGTTTTATGTTTGAGTTATCCCAGTTTCCTGAGTTGCTTTCTCCTAGAAGAATGCCCTGACAAAGGCTAGGGGTCCTTGCTCACAGTGGTTTAACCGCGCGGTTAGATGTGTATATACATACATATATACATACATATATGCATACATACATGCATATGCACACACACACACATATATACATACATACATCTACATACATACACACACATACATACACATACATAGACACATACATACATACACACATACATACACACACATACATACATACAAACATACATACATATATACACACACATACATATATACATTGTGGTATCATTAATGGTAGTATTTAACCTGAGTCAGCCTTAATCAAGCAGGCCTATGATCAAAGTATTTGATGAGACAGATTTTCTCACATTCTTTTATAGCATGTATATTCATAAAAGTCTGTAATAAGAAACTCTGTCATAATATTTTATAATACTTTTTTTATTGCCATGTGATCTTTCTATTTTTTGTTTTACTTCTGCAATTTGTAAATGATTGTTTACTTAAGCAGTTTCAACATATTTTTACATAACATAATAGGTATTTTGAAGGAAGGTGTGCAGTTATTTTTATCGTTTAGCCCCAGTTTAGTTCTGAACAAGCAAACATGACCAATGGCTTTTCAAACATGTCCAGCATTTTTTTGTATAGATTACATTTTACGTTGTTTCTTTCCATTTTTAAGACAGTAGGATCTGATTTGAGGGGATTTAGCTGCTATTTCTAGAAGGCAGAGCAACATGATAGATGTTCTCTTGTTGGTTCCAAATACTGCTGTTTATTCTCAGATCAGCTCTCATTGAGAAAATTTATATTGAAAAGCCTTCTACCTGTAACCATCCCACAGTGTACCCAGGAATACATTACAATATACAATATGCTATTCCTTTTCTATGATAGAATGTCTTGATTTTAGTAAAATTTACTGCTACTTGTAGAAGTCAAATGATAATGTATTCACCTTGACAACATTTAGAAAGAGAACAAATATAGTTAAACTTTCTTTCTATTTGTGACCACAATCAGGGTTGTTAGGAATGTGAGGTAAACATTTCTTTCTTGGCCCAATCACATAGTCAATTATTGGCCCTATCATATAGCTGATTATGAGAGTGGGAGAGATGAAAAATTGAGTCTAGTACTTGATTGATATTTCATTTATCAAAGGCAAAGTTGGTTTCTGCAGGATTTGAACTCAGGTTGCAGAGTACTGGAATGAATTTTTCCAAATATTCTATCTGACACCTGAACAACTCTGACCTATATGTAACACAAATTTTTAAAAACCTGACAACCAAACCATATATAGAGGTGCAGTTAGGATTAACAATGACTATAGCGAAGAATTTAGCATGCAAGTAGGAGTCCATCAGGGCCTCCTTCTTAGCCCTCTGCTGTTTATTATCATGCTGCAGTATATAACAGAGGTGTTTAAACCTGGCTTCCCAAGGGAATGCCTGTATTCAGATAGTTTAACTTATGTAGCTGAATCTATGGCAGAATTAGATGAGAAATTCCAAACCTGGAAGCATGGCCTAGAATTAAAAGGTCTTAAAGTCAACTTGGCAAAGACTAAGGTTCTATTAAGTAGAAAGGAAATCAAGGCTCTGCTCCTTTCAGGAAAATGGCCTTGATCAGTGTGAGGGAATGAGTAGGTAGAAATTCCATCCTATGTTCCAAATGCAAACTATGGGTATACAAGAGATGTAATGGGATCTCAGGTAGGCTAGTAAAGAATGTAGGCTTTGTATGCAGTTGATGCACAGAAGTATGTAGCAAGAGCTCACAGGAAACAAGCCCCTTTAAATGCCCATAATCCTTTATAGAAGTAGTCAATAGTTTCTATTACCTAGGGGACAAATTAGCAGTGGAGGTATGTACTCTGAAAGTATATTAACCAAAGTGAGAATAGGATGGAAAAAGTTCAGGGAGTTACTACCACTGCTAGCTACAAAACGTTTTCAGATTCAGTGTACAGGAGAGGAGATTAAGGTGGTTTGGACGGGATGTGTATGGAGGATGACACCTGTATAAAAAGGTTCAGGGCACTCAAAGTCGATGTTAACTATGGAACAGGAAGAACTAGGGAAGCTTATGATGAAATGTTAAAAGCTAACCTTGAAAAATTAAACCTCACAAAGGAGATGACACAGGATCACAATCTCTGGTGTCATGCTGTACTGCAGAAGACCTGCCCTCACATGTGTACAAAATGAAATGAAGCAAACATGTAGAGGGCACACTAGTCTACAGCAATCCCCTCTCCACACCCATCCACTCTTCCTTGCTTTAATACCCTACTCTCACCTGCTAAATATACCATTTCACCTAATTGATGTCAGACTTGCTCACCATGCTTCTCCCTCAGCCCTGATACATCATCTTTGCCTTAACTCATGCTTAACATGCTTAACATCTGATCTCCCACAATGCCATTACCATGACAAAAAAAATATAAAGTTCACCCTATATGCTGATCCAGTGCCACAACAACAAAAGCACCCAGTCCATCCTGTAAGGTTGTCATGCTAGTGACATGAGAAAAAACACCCAGTCAACAAGTGACATGACAAAGCATGCCCAGTTCACCCTATAAAATTGATTTAGTATGATACTCATTAAAAAATACAACAGACACCTGTGTACGCTTACATTAGGTTTATAAAATCACACAAATATACAAGCAAACATGCTAAATTACTAGAAAATGGCCTCATTGATGTTGTTGTGATAGATGTTTTTATATGTATGTAGAACTATGCAATTTGAGGGAGATTTGGCAGCTTTTTTTAAGCCAGTCAAGTGATCATGTAGATGCTTCTTCAATAGCTCGTGTAAAATGGCCAAGTGTATAATGGTGACAAGAGGTTTGGTTCAATATATGAGTTTGATTTTCTACTTGTTAGAATTGAAACATTAAACAAGATATCTTGGTTAACTGCTACAGTGCTATTATTCACAAATCTCTAAATACTAGGAGTTGACTGACCAATTTTTTTTTGTACCAGTTGCTGTCAAGACCGCTGGTGTCCTTGTTCTCCCAACTGCCATTTTACTCCACAAAATTGGGAGAAGAGTATCCCAACTGAGGAAGGAACTCTGTGGAGTGGCTGATACAGTAGGTGTCACTATCTGTTCTCCATGGCAATGCTTTCACCATTTTGTATGCAGGGTTCAGCTAAGATATATGGCACTGATTGGTGTGTAGAATCTACCAGTCCCTCCTCCTTTCCTTTGCTTTCATTTTATTTATTATCTTTATTGCAAACGTCATATAATTTAATTGAAATTCTTCACAGAAGTATTGTCATGTTAGCAGAATTACAATAGCATCACACTTTGGTGATTAAGCCATCCATAATATCAGTAGCAACTTTCTAGTACTATACAATGCTTAATAGCATTGATGCAAACATAGCTGAGTAATTAAGAAGTTTGCTTCACAACTACATGGATTCAGGTTTAATCCCACAGAATGGAACCCTGGACAAGTGTCTCTACCATAGTTTCAGGTTGACTGAATCCATATGAGTGAAATTTGGGGATAACGACTGCCTGAAAGCTATTCAAAATGACCATTTCTCTTCTTGGATACAGACATAAACCATTGCGTGATTTAACACCTCCACCCAACTCTTGTGTACCTTTACTGTGTTCACCTTGTTTCAAACATTTGAGGCAGGTATTTGTGTATTTGTATATGATAGTAAAATTAAAATATTTATGTATCAATATTTCAAAATATAACTATATTTCTTCTTATTTTGCAGGAGTCCACTTATAGATTTGTACAGATTGTCTTACCTTTGGTTTAGTGCTGAAGCTGTTCTTATATCAGTTGGCATTGGTCTTATCATCAGTTTTATTACAGGTAGTTACAGTAAACTTTTTACATTTCTTGATAGTAAAATGGTATTTTTCAACATGAAATTTAAAAGATGTGTAACCATTAAAGGGCCATAAGGTTGTTGAAATAAGACATCAACCTGTAACATCAGAAGAGCCAGCTGAGTGAAATATCTCTCTTACAAGGCTGTAATTTCTTCTTCTTCTTCTGGGGTTATCTCTCTATCAAAGGTCAAGTATTTTGCTTTTTCTAACAGCTAGAATATATGTGGCTTGCCATACCTGCATACTCATAGAATTTTCCACTAACTCGATCATTTGTGCCAACCCATTGCAGAATTAATAGTCAATAATCTGTGAAGACACTGGTGTTCATGACACTGAGGTCATCAATTAAACTGATGATCATCGCATAGGCTGCTTCTTACGATGAGACAAGTAAAATTTTTATAGAGGCTTACTCCTCTAGATCAAATCTATTCTGCTAGACTATCCCCTGATAGCCATATTGGAGGCACCTCATGTAGGATGTGGCTCTTACCGATGTAAGTCAATCTTTCAACTGAGTGATGCTAGGTGTTCAGCTTGAATGAGCATATATTGTGCATCATCATTCCAACCAGTGAAATCTACTACAGCTCTGTACACTATTAAATTAATAAATACATATTTACATACACAATATACACCTATGTACACACTATTGGATAGCTGTTGACTCTCATGTGTTGCTCCACCCTTTGTCAGGTTTTGTCTTTTATCCTGCAGGGTATCAAAATTGTCACCCTCCTCACAACCTGACCATATAACAGGTTGTACTGGGTTACGTGTTACAAGTAGCACTCATGGGTAAAATTACATGTATTAACAGTAAGTAATAAGAAGGCTTGACCAAGTATCATATCAGTCACAAATGCAACTCTCCACTGTAACCGGCTTAAAAAGCTCACACTGTTCTTGAACTCACAATATTTTTTAATCGATTATTTTATTCATTGTACATCTAAATTGATTTCTGAGATGGAAGGAAAATCTTATTGACAATAAAATTAAAAAAGAACTACAACAAATTTGTTTTTCCAAAGAATGAAATTCTTCTCCAATACAAAAAATATGTAATACATGATGCTTTTAATGGAATTTCTATTATTAGAAACATATTCAATATGTACAACAGGGAGAGATAATTTGTTCATCTTATGATTCATTCCTTGACTAAATAATTACCAAATTTTCTTTAGCCTCAGGGTAATTAAGGTCTGATTAAGTAGACCTATGATCAAAAACATTGCAGATATGATAAGTTCTTCTTATAGGGGTTAACAGGACTGCACTATTTGATCTCTTTTCTATATTTAAAACATTAAAGAGTAATTTTGAGATTTCACTACTATTTCTAGTCTGTTGAGTGATTATGTAGTATCTCTCTTTAGCTCACTGACATTATTTCAATTAGATATTAAGATGGGCTACTCAAAGGAAATATAATCATTTTCTAAAAAATATTGATGGTTAGTATTTATTTCGCATAACTCCCAACAGCTTTGGTCAATGACATGAATGGTATGAATAAAAGCTATACTAAATATATCACCAAATCCTATAATCTTAGGTGCTACAAATCCAAAGGAAATTGATCCAAGACTTATTGTTCCAATATTTGATGTCCTTTTCCCTTGTCTGCCGGAAAAAATATTAAAACCATTGAGATTTGGAGTGATTCATAAGGATGTGAGTATAATAATAATTTCAACTATTTTTTATCAACTCAGTGAAAACTAACCATACTTTCTGTGAAATCATATTGTGTTATTAACTTTTAATCTTTTATTTCATATGTTTATTTAAAAAAGAAACTTTTATGCAAAAGAACTTAGAATTCTTTAGTGCAATGGTTGACATCGCCTGCCAGACAAATTGTTTTTTTACCTTCATCTGTCATACATTCTCTACATAGTTTGTTGTATTGTTAGTTGAATAACTATAAAATATATATTTCAAATTAATGTGCACATATCATCATCATCATTATTTTACATTTGCTTCTCATGCTAATATTGGTTGGACATACATATATAGATAGATGCACACACACAGGCACTCACAAACATACACATTATTTATATATATCATCATCATCATCATCATCGTTTAACGTCCATTTTCCATGCTAGCATAGGTTTGGACAGGAATTGTCCCACTTGAGGCAAGATTGGTTGTCTTGCTCAGGACTAGATGCCCTTCCTAACACCAACCACGTTTACAGTGTGGACTGGGAGGTTTTTACTGTGTTACCTACATGGCCACATTACAGCGTGGACTGTGTGTTTTTTGGTCATGACACCTACACGACCTCATTTATTTAGGACTGGATGTTGTGGTACCAACATAGCTTTACATCGAAAGGGGTGGTGTAGATGGCGGTGGGGATAGGGTTAGTGGGACAGGGTGTATTTTGGTTAAGAGGTGCCTACTGACTGTAGGTTTTGCTTTGTACTTAGGCAAAGCGGGTCTTCTGTATTACTACGTGGCGCCAAAGATCTCGGTCCAGTGACATTGTCTTGGAGAGGTGTAAGTGTGTGAGGTCAGATTTTATCAAGTCATCCCAGGTTTTTCTGGGTCTGCCTACTCCATAGCTACCATCTATTTTGATCGCTCTGCACTTTTTTATACAGCTGTCATCTTTCATGCGCATCACGTGACCATACCAACATAGTCATCTCTCGAGTAAATAGCATCTGATCCCTCTTATACCTAATTTCTCACTTAGTTCATTTATGCCTTGCTGTTCGCATATATTACTATTACACATCCAACGGAACATGCAAGCTTTGTTCCTCTCCAGTCTGCTTAGATCAGTCTGCACAAAAGGCCCATGTCTCACTGCCATGTAACATCGCTGTTCGTATGCAGGCATCGTACAGCCTGCCTTTTATTTTTAGAGAGAAACCTTTAGCGGCCAATAGTGGTATAAGCTCTCTGAACTTTTTCCATCCCGTTCGGACTCTAGCTACAGTATTTTCGGAGCACCCTCCACCACTGCTGATTTTGTCACCCAGGTAACGGAAGGTGTCCACTATTTCTATAGAACCATCTGGGCAATGGAATGAGCTAGTATTCTGTGGGCAATTGCTGCTACTTATTGCCAGAGCACCGGCCACATATAAAATCTATATTCTTAGTTAGCTTACCTGTGATCCCACTACATCTTTTATGCACCCATACTTTGCATTTGGGACATAAAATGGAGTTTCTGCCTCCTCCTTTCCTACACACTGAGCATGGCCATTTCCCAGATGGGACCAGTACCCTATTCTCCTTCCTAGATATTAGGACTTTAGTCTTAGACAAGTTAACTTTAAGGCCTTTTGATTCTAGGCCATGCTTCGATGTTTGGAATTTCTTCTCTAGCTCGGCCATTGATTCAGCTATGAACGTTAGATCATCTGCGTATAGGAGTTCTCATGGGCAGCCGGTCTTGAACTCCTCCATTATAGCTTGGAGGGCGATAATAAATAGGAGGGGGCTAAGGATGGAGCCCTGATGAACACCAACTTTTACGCTAAACTCTCTTTACTATATTTGTTGTTAATTCTAACCTTGCTGACTGTTTCTTTATACATGGCTTGTATAGCTCTCACAAGCCATTAATCTACAACTAGTTTTCTAAGAGCCCACCAGATAATGGAGCAGGGGACTCTGTCAAAGGCTTTCTCCAGGTCTACAAAGGCTAAGTAGAGGGGTTTACTTTTAGCTAGGTACTTCTCCTGTAGTTGTCGTACAATGAAAAGAGCGTCTGTGGTACTTTTATATATATATATATATATATATAAGTATATAAACAACCCACTAGAAATATGTAAATATGTACATACACACACATACATACACATACAAGCAATCATATGCCTGCATACTAAATATATGTATAAATAATCATAAACACATGACATACTGATGGAAAAAAATGGAGGTACCTATTTATGTTAAGAGAATATACCTTACTTACAAACCAAGGTTTGTCTTTTTTTCAATGTTTAATTTCTGTACTAACAGACATTACTAAACTTAATCAATATTTATTAACCATTAATTTACCTATATGTTGTAAGTACAGTTCATTAATGAAACTGTAAAAATATGTAAAACAATCCGGAAATTTAGCATGCAATAATCCGGAAATTTAGCATGGATATAGAAAATTTAGCATGCAAATGCATGAATGGATATAGAAACATATGTATATGAGCACATATAACTCATAACATACATAAAGAAATCAGTTGTTTTTAATCCCAGTTGTAACTAGTTTCATTTTATTTTCATTTGGTTGTTTGCTTCAAGAAGTATAAACATCACAGCCCTCATTTTCTCTAATCTCTCAGAAAATTTGAAATTTAAAACAGCAAAATATTACAACCCCTAATGAGTCATTGGGTTTCCACTACTAGAGATACTCTTATTCTCAAGTCAAAAGAAAGGCTGTATGTGATCACGCAACTTGCTAAATATAGTAACCAAATCTCCCTCAAATCACATTATACCATCTTAGAAAATACAGGATGGTCTTTAATCTGCTCAATTGTAGTTGATATGGAGCAAACAACAACAATAACATTGAGATAAATAATCAATTATTTATCTCAAGTTCCCAAACCATTCAACTCATCATTTATGTGTATAAAACATTATGTAACAAATGGTGTTATCTATATTTACTTTGTGAATGGGATTCAATTTTAGTTCGTCACCTGTGTAAAATGTAATAAATAAATAAGGCTTCATGAGTTAAATCTCATCCAAAACACATGAACATGTCAAATTTAGAACCTGAAAAAATGTAGATCGAATTGATATTTTTTGGTGAGTGTGCATATGCCTTACACAGAGGAGGAAGGGTAGTTTTTAAGGGCTTCAGAGATGGGTTGAAGAAAGTTAATATCAGACATGAGATCTGGTATGAAAGCTTACAACAGATAGCACCCAAGGTCTAGGTGTGGGTGTCAGGTCAAAGATTCATTCTACTATGCACAAAAAGAAAAAGCCGCTTTGATGAGCTTTTACATGGTTTTCACCTATCAAATTTGAAACACCTAAACTGAAAAATGCGGTTATTAGATATTTAGCATGGAAAGTCATGCCATAAGTATACACAAAACCCACGTATGCTTTTGTTATTTTTTCATTGTTCGTCATTGGGCAGAAGGTGAGGTTTGTAAATCACTAAAACAAAACAAAACGAAAAACATGATTTACAATATACAAAACATACATGAATATGAATTAATTAAATGTTTTGAGATAGGTATTTGTATTTGTTTGTTTATTTTATTTAGGAATTAATTACAATAAAAGAAATTTACATAACAAACAATTCTGTAAGATTTTCAGTAAAAGTAAATGTTAGTTAATGTGTCAAATAATTGTTTCTACTTTTGGCACAAGACCAGCAATTACCCAGTGTATTACTGTGTCAAATAATGAGGGTTATTCTATATAAATTAGATTGTTGTGTAAATGACATTAAATGATGTAATGTAAGCTATGGGAACTGGGTTATCGACCTCAGTTTACCTGCAGCTTACTCTATACTTCATGACACTTTTAACTATAAAATACAATATTGCTCAAACATAATAGAGTAATATAAAAGCTTGGTGTTCTTAACATGACATATGAATTGCCTTTTCAATTTTTATGTAAGTATGTATGTATAAATGTATGGGTATGGGGGTGTATGGATCAGTTTAGATACAATTGTGCTATGATTTGTGACGATTATAGGTTTGTTTGTATATATAAAACTGGTGTGATGTCTCATTGTACAGACAAGCTTTAAATAATGGTTGAGTCATAATGTGTCGAAATTGAAGAAAGGAGTCTATCATATATATATATATATATATATATATGATAGAGATATATATATATATATATATGATACAGATCAGAGCAAACAGCACGGACACTCTATCTCAAAATTATTTTTGAAAAGCATTTAGAAATGCGCAACCGGTAAAAACTTAAAAACTTAAAACCACAACTGAATACTAACCCATACAATCACTAATACTCTTTTATTCCTAATTAAACCATTTTTCAACTGTGAACAATTTGTCAGCATTTTCTATTCCGTTCACCAATATATAATAACTTGTGTGTTACACCTCTATTCTTTTAACTATATATATATATATATATATATATATATATATATATATATATATATATATATATATATATTATTTATATATATATATATATATATATATATATTAATAATAATAATAATAATAATAATAATAATAATAATAATAATAATAATAGTAAAAAAATTGAGCAAGTATAAGGACCTGGAGATAGAAATTGGAAAAATGTGGAAATTGAGAACTAAAACAATACCAGTGGTTGTAGGCGCTCTGGGAATGATACCTAAGGGGTCTAATGATTACATATCGCAAATCCCAGGAAACCCGCGTATAGGAGAAATACAAAAGATAGTACTAATGGGAACTGCCCATATACTAAGGAAGATTCTGTCAATATAAGTACATCACAAGTCTAAACACTAAAGATGCATGTGTGAATATGTATGTTCTTTCTTGAACATGGCGGACCTTGTTGTCTCTTGAGGTCACTGGTTGTGACTTGGTGATAACTCGTATGAACATAAAGCAAGATAAATGCAACTGTAATAATAATAATAATAATAAATTTGAAGACTAAAATCCAAAGAGGGCTCGATAAGGATAAATATATATCAAATATATAAAAACCGTAGAGCAAATATTTATTAAAATAATAGATTAAAGTTTAAGCAAAGAATCGCTGCTTTCACCCTTAAAGGGATCTTCTGAAACTAACAAAGTCAATCTGTAAACGCAGATGTGGATATTACAAAAAAACGTTGCAACCAGAGGAAGACAGGAAGACGATACTTTGGTTCGTGGAAACGTTCCCTATGCAAATAAGTAATGGTATAAACAAAACATATACGTAGCTACCACATCAAGACGTAAAATATCCACGTATAGATCGTACTACCCGTTAGAGTATAATGTGGGGCTGTAATACAGGAAAGTTTTGTGCAATTTATGTTTACAAGCGGAAATTGCATCAGATTTTTTGTTTAAGATGTGGTCTGTGGCGTAGAGTATTTCCAGGGCCTCAGCGGCGCAGAGGTCACATGGTCTTTTATTTCCGTTATACGATCTAGCCCTAGCTAGGATCTCCCAGTGTAACTTATATTGGGTGTGGTTGTCTTTTAGACTCCAGATATAAGCTGAAAGTGACGTCATATTCCTTCTTAGAGGGTAACGAAAAGAATGGATATGCATGTAAAGACGCTGCTTGAATATATTGGCGGTTAACCTTATGTAGGCCCTACGGGACGTGGGTGTTTCAACCTTACATTTGTAGACAATGTTACTAGAGAGGCATTTCCCGGATAGGGGGCAATCAGCCCGATTCCTACAATTACAGTTAGTACTAACTACAGGGTTGCACGTGTTCCTACGGCTAGGTAGTTTAGCTAAATTTGAAGCTGTGATGTTATGTGCAAGGTTAGGAGTCGTAGAATAAGAAATTTTAATAGTATTTCTATTAAAAATGTTACTATATTTATGCGTAGGGGGAAAATGCTTCGTAATAAGGGAGAGAAAGATCTTAGCTAATAGTGTGGCCACCTCCATATTATATGGTGGGTTATACCAACAGATGCGACGGGATCTATTTCTTCTAGGTCTATTTTCGTACTCTGTATATGCTACCTTATCGACAAATCCACTCCGAGCAAGAGCTTCATTGTAATAAGTGGAATGGTCGTTGAAAATATGCTCGTTAGTAGATAGACGGGAAAGCCTCAACGAAACGTTTCTTACCAGGTTCTTGGTTATGCTGGCAGGATGGTTGGAAAGCTTACTTATGTAATTAAGCGTATCATTCGGCTTTCTATACGGGTAATACAACCCATTCGATAAATTGAGGGTAACGTCGAGGTAATTAACGACCGAGAGATTGACCTCAACCTGTATAGAGAGGTTGAAGCCTTTAAAGAAGGCTGTGAGTTCTTTTCTGAACCTGTCGCAAGCACGAGGTCCGCATTAGTCATGGTCAAAAGACCATCATCACGGTACAAACCACCGCCCGCGTTGGGGAATTCGTCCTTGATAGAGAAAAGAAGGAAAAGGCCGATAAGATCAGTAACCTCCGCAGAATCGCTGGCGCCCATACTTACGTCGAATGGGGTACTATTGGATTGTTTAATCCAAATAGAGTCGTCGAAATTAATCACCGACTAGCTAGGGCTAGATCGTATAACGGAAATAAAAGACCATGTGACCTCTGCGCCGCTGAGGCCCTGGAAATACTCTACACCACAGGCCACATCTTAAACAAAAAATCTGAGGCAATTTCGGCTTGTAAACATAAATTGCACAAAACTTTCCTGTATTACACGTTATACCCTAACGGATAGTACGATCTATACGTGGATATTTTACGTCTTGATGTGGTAGCTACGTATATGTTTTGTTTATACCATTACTTATTTGCATAGGGAACGTTTCCACGAACCAAAGTATCGTCTTCCTGTCTTCCTCCGGTTGCAACATTTTTTGTAATATCCACTTCTGCGTTTACAGATTGACTTTGTTAGTTTCAGAAGATCCCGTTAAGGGTGAAAGCAGCGATTCTTTGCTTAAACTTTAATCTATTATTTTAATAAATAATTTATATATATATATATATATATATATATATATATATATATATACATATATATATATATATATATATATATATATATATATATATATATATATATATATATACATATATATATATATACATTATGGAGAGAGAAGAAACATTTAGATATAATTAGTAATAAAATGTATCATACCTAAACTGCTCCTAAATTCCTCGACTACGTAGTTTCGTGGCATAAACAAAAACAATATATCAAAGATATAGAGTCCTTGCGAGGTCTGCCGACTTATCAAGAGGATACCTCATTTTACTAGTCTCAAGAACGCGTCTACACGACGTGAGAAAGAATCCCAAAAGGCGGAGGGGGAGATAGTCACGCGATATAACGGTCGAGAAACAGAGCTAAGCCTCTTATAACCACGAAGAAAATACCACGGAGGCGGAGGGGGTATTCATATCGAGGCCGTAGAAGAGGTAGTGAAGAAGGCGAGAAGTATGAGTAATGGAAGCTTTCCAGTTGTCCCCACACTTCAAAGATTGCTCGACCAGAGGGAGTTATTAATATATTTAGAAACACACAGATACATGCGGACACACACATATATACATGAATGCATCCGCACCCAACTGTGAGTTAAGGGTGCCAACTTCACCGATGTTGCTCAATGAATGACTGGGACAGACCAATTCAGTTTGAACCAGACTGAACCAGTATCAGAGTTAAAAATACATTATGGAGAGAGAAGAAACATTTAGATATAATTAGTAATAAAATGTATCATACCTAAACTGCTCCTAAATTCCTCGACTACGTAGTTTCGTGGCATAAACAAAAAACAATATATCAAAGATATAGAGTCCTTGCGAGGTCTGCCGACTTATCAAGAGGATACCTCATTTTACTAGTCTCAAGAACGCGTCTACACGACGTGAGAAAGAATCCCAAAAGGCGGAGGGGGAGATAGTCACGCGATATAACGGTCGAGAAACATAATGTATTTTTAACTCTGATACTGGTTCAGTCTGGTTCAAACTGAATTGGTCTGTCCCAGTCATTCATTGAGCAACATCGGTGAAGTTGGCACCCTTAACTCACAGTTGGGTGCGGATGCATTCATGTATATATGTGTGTGTCCGCATGTATCTGTGTGTTTCTAAATATATATATATATATATATATATATATATATATATATATATATCGTTTAATGTCTATCTTCCACGCTAGCATGGGTTTAGCATATATATATATATATATATATATATATATATATATATATATGTACTAGCAGAGGCAAACGACATTGCCAGGAACCCTCGATGGAGTGGTGGATTTCGAAATTGGGGAACACTTGTTTAATTAAGCTATCAGAACTTTCCACAACATTACACATTGATGAATGATCAAAACATCCTTCACTATCTAGGGGTATTTTTTCCTTCACCAAATTTCAGAAACTTTTAAGCAAACTCTGCAAAAATGCTGTCATGATGTAGTTGTGCCCACATATTAGTTCTTAAATTGATTTGAAGTGGCTGTATAGTTGACAATTTTAGGCAAGCTCAAACTTGATCGACATGAGTCCCCTTTGATATCAATAGTAAAGTTTGCCAAAAAACCCCTGATAAAATGGCAGTGATTCCTCCCATGATTGTTGTGCTGTCCAAGTCCTCCAAAGTGTGTCTATGTGGCATTGTGCATTCATTCCCCCAAATTGCCACACATCTTTGCAATACTTGAGCAACTCCTGAGTTCTTCTTTATATGACACATGGACATTTCATTCAAACTGATGTCCAAGTCCAAATTGAAAGGGGAATGAGCTGTCTGACCACCAGGTAAAAGTGTAGTGGCAATTCTAAATGAAGCAACTACTAAAGCTATATTTTGGTCTTGTTGAACTTTAGACAACAATAGGTTTATGAAGAATGTTTTACCAGTTCACCCAAGCGTCAATAAAAACTAGGCCACCATTCTGTTATGTAATTGATTCAAGTATAATGTTATATAGTGTTTTTTGATCATCTAGTAGTTTGGCCCATTTTCGTTATCATAGGATATGAGGTATTCTAAGTTGTACAAAGTTTCTCACTCAGTTTCACTCCTTAGGCCATAAGAATTAGTTCTATAGGTGCAAGGAAGGCCTAATAAATACAGAGCAGGTCCATTTGTTTCTGCCAGTTTGTCTACAATCTCAATCAAAGCTATGTTATAAAGTTCATCTGAAAAAGTTACTTCTATGCCAGGGTTCTCAATTCCGTTTGGTGTTTTGTGTCCTTGGATATGTCGACCATATACTTTAGCTAAAGCACTGATGGATTTGCTATGTCACAATTTTTTTTATATAATTGCAAACGAATTTTGAATACTTTTGGTGGTCTGAGATATAGACGCCTCTGCAAGTGTTGCATCCCATTGACTGTCATGTTATAACAGACCTCTAGGCATATAGGTCCCTTGATAAGGGTAACGAACAGTGCCATTCACTTTAACAAGTTCATCTAAGCCTTGAGGGCCTATAATTTCATTAAGCAGCATATGCAATTGGAAACGATATGCTGATTTGTGCATATATGTTTTAGATATGTATATACATATGTCAGTGTGTGTGAGTATGTGTCTATTCCATTTTTGTATTTGTTTTGCAAGATTATTGCTGGGAAATTTTGTGTTGAAACAGATACTGTTATACTGTTATAGTTTCGGAGGGTTATTCAGCCAATAAGAAAATACACACTAATTGAGTTTCACTTAGCTTTGATTATTAGTCAGGTA
The DNA here is from genome assembly GCA_964016885.1 of Eledone cirrhosa. Classification (NCBI taxonomy): domain Eukaryota; kingdom Metazoa; phylum Mollusca; class Cephalopoda; order Octopoda; family Eledonidae; genus Eledone; species Eledone cirrhosa. Next base: position 21,188,235 of record OZ024743.1, on the reverse strand, counting down.
ATTAATCCACTCATTGTTTGGTTTAGTAACAGGATGGTTATTTAATTGTTAAAGCTCTTTTGTTATACATTCTGCGACCTTCTAAATGACGATTTTGTCCCTCTGTTTCCTCTTTGTTTTCTTTTTATTCAAGTTACTCCATCTGTAGAAAAGATGGAGTAACTAACACAAAATCAAAATATAGTGGAGAGACAAAGAAAAACACAGCAGTAGGGATGAAGCACACCAGTGGTTTTGATGGTGACTGACACAAAAATAAATCTGTTAGTCAATATTTAGTCAACTTCTACTGTTCTGCATTGGTGGAAGCACCCAGGTTTGTGAGCAAAGTGATGAGGTTGACACCAGACAAAGAATCACAGAATTGTGTGTCCTAGATCAGTGACCTATCCCATACAAATGGAAAAATGGTTATCTTGTCAAGGTGTTTATCATTGCTATGGCCAAAGCCAGCAGGCTCCCATTGTTATGGGAAGCTATCCACACTGAGGCTTCTCCTAATGACAGTAGCATGGCAAAAAAAAACCACCCTACACTTTGGTGACAAGAGAGACAGTGACTTTACAGCATCTTTTTATGTAGTTTCCACAGTCAATGACCAAGGTACAGGACAATTCCAATGCAAGCATGCTCGTCATCAAGAATAATACTGGTTGATGAATTGAGCCCCAATTTGAGCCATGCTTTTCTGTCTAGTTGTAAGTCTGACCAAAAGCAAATGGGGTATTGTAGCTCAAGTGAAGACGCAAACATTGTGCATATTAAGTTGTATTTGATGTCACTGCAGTCATGTTGGTAACCTGCATAGTAGAGTACATTGAAGCCATCATTAACCCAGACTACCAGTGATAACTGGAGGTCCTTGTCCACATTAGGTATAGAATTTAATAGATGATGGAGAGCAGATGAGCTGGCAATGAAAGGATAGTGGTTGAGCAGAGGCTGAAATCACCGAACGTCACAGGTAGTTTTGCCTATTGCCAAAAATAAAAGCTAATTGAATAATAATTATTTTGATAGGCGCATCAATCAAATTTTTTTAAATATTGGGGTTATTTCATTGTTAATAGGCTTCTTTTTTTATTTATTTTTCTTTGTTATTCATTGTATTTTTAGTTATTTGTATATTTTTTGTTTTGATTTGTTTAGCTTTCACTGTAAAAAATATATTTTCAAGTATGTTCTTAGTGCTATAAATATTAAATATATTTATATTTATTGAAATTCTTTCAAAGTAAATATGGCTCTCGGTGATTGAAAATTTCAAAATATTAATAGTCTTGAAAGAATGCTACATAACTGACATCCGTATTTATTTATTTATTTTATTTATTTATTATATAAATTAATTAAACTAATATTTATGCAAATATAAATAGAATTTTATTTTCTACTAAGTTTTATTGCTTATTTCAAAAATATATTTTCGTTTGTTTCTTTGTTTCTTTTTTTTTACCCTATTTCCTCTTGGTTTTATTTTCATTTTGATACTATACATTATTCCATCAACAAAATCAACAATTAATTTGAAGAACTAAAATATAACAATACTAATTAATAGTTATTTTTAATCTACATTGTTTTGAATATAAATATATATTTTTTTCCTTGATATAGTTTAGCAATTCTCATGCAAACGAAGATCAATGCCAGGTTCAAACAATATCAGGTAGACATGTCAGCCACAATCAGTTTGGTCCCTATCCAAAGCCAGCAAATACTCGTCCTGGTATTTTGAAGACTTCATCACATTCTATCAGTTCAGTGGACTCTGGCAAAGACAGCATCAAGACAACTTCATTTTCTGACGATATCTCAATTAGAACAATATCTTCCAAGATATCATATGAATCATCTGTTTGATATTTAGGATATTGGACCTATTGCTACGTAATTGTATGCTTGTTGTCACATATGTGTGTATCTATGTATGTCTGTATGTTGTTTATGAGTCAGTAGGATAAAAATATTTGATTTTATCATTCACGCGATGATATTCCAATTATTTTTTATATTATCATTTATATTCATTAAGCATGCCTCTGCCTGATATTTATTCTTTGTTATTGCCATATATATTTTTATGTTTGGTCTGAAAGAAGGGATTGTGCACAAGGCTTTAGCACTGCTCTCTAAGACGGATGAGATTGATGTAATTTTCTGTGTGTGTGTGTGCACATGAGTGAATGTGTGTGTTTGTGTGCATCTGTGTGAGTGTGTTTTTATATCTACCATATATAAAGTGGCGAATAGGCAGAGCCAATAAATGACAGATAAAATACTTTACAGTATTCATTCCGACTTCCTGCACACTGAGTTTAAAACATACCAAGATCAACTTTGCAAGGTTGATAATAAGAACCAATTGAGTACTGGGGGTCGATTCATCTTCTATTCTTTATTTCTCATTTCCTCTCTATCACTTTCTCCCTTCTGCTCTGGAAGAAATCAGCTCTGTTCAGACCTATATATATAAAATGAGAAAGATAGATATATATGCATGCATATATGTATGGATATATATATATATATATATATATATATATATATATATATATATATATATATATATATATATGATGATGATGATAATGATGGCTACAACTTGATTTCGAGTAATGCCATCGCATGATATTTAGGCATGAGCATCACAGACATGGCTTTTTAGTCATGTTAAGGAGTTGCCAGCAATGCCATGCATTGCAAATAATGTCACATATCAAGCGATGCCTGTGCTTGAAGCTTTTTTATGTGAGGAAAGGCTTTGTACAAGGCCAATCCCATTCTCTGAACATCGAATGCATTTACCCAAAAAGTAGAACTGGTCTACATCATCAGATACAAACAAAGTCGCAGGTTTTATATCAGAGTGACCTTCTCCTAGAGAGATGTCTTAATGAAGACTAGGAGTCTCTCACTCCACAGACAAAAAAAAACCAAAACAAATCTTTATTGGATGCTGTTGACTCTCTTGAGTTCTTCTGCCTTTTGACAGGTTTTGATTTTCATCCTGCAGGGTGTCCAAAATCCTCCTCCTCACCAAGCAAGCTTGGTGGAGTTGCTGGTTTAGTTGCTGACGACCTGACGATGCACAGGTTGAACTGGGTTATATGTTACCAGTAAGACTGAACAGTGACCAACCACACATACACACACACACACATATATATATATATATATATATATATATATATATATATAACAAAATAAGATGCTGAGGTTACATAAATCGTTTAATCATTATAATTATTTCCATGGTTCTCCATGCAATTGTGCATTTGTTGTTATGAGAACGGTATCCTCAGATGATACCCGATTTATTTGATATGCCGCTGGCAGGAAACAAAACACGTCCTTTTGCTCGTGTGTCCAGCAGACGTATGCAGATATATATATATATAGATCCTGGGTGAAATCAGGGGTAACCACAGTTAAAATGGTACTTAAAACATAAGTAGAGGGGAAGCACCATTATTTAATATAGAAATGGCTTCTACAGGGGTAAAACATTTTCATTCCTATGAAATCATCAGGAATGTTGGGTCATTGATACTTATAGTTTTCTAATGGTTGGGGATGGTAGTGGTGGTGGGGGCACTATTTTAAGGAGCAGATGTCAAGTAGTGGATTAGAGGGGGGGGGTAGGAGAGGAGGGAAGAGGTAAGGGATAAGATGGGCTGGGCTAGAGGGAATGGGAAGAATGGAAGAAAATAATAATAATAATAATGTATATTATATGTGTATGCATTTATGTATGTAGATGTGTATGTGTGTGTATATATGTATTAGTTGTAAAGCTTGCTTTGCCTGCTTCCAGCTAGTACCTTCATTGGGCTTGAAATACTCATGTTATATATATATATATATATATATATATATATATATATATATATATATATATATATATTATATATGTATATATCAACAAACATTGTGTATATATTGCCAATCTCTCGAAATTTTATAAAGCGCTGAGGGGATAAAGTTAACATAAAGAATATTGATGTCATGCATGGAGATGCTCTAAAATAGCTTATAAAATAGGGTGAAGGCCCTTAAAGATGGAAAATGAAGCTGCCATAGTTGCTGAGGGCAACTTCTTTTTCCATTATTAAGGGTGTCTTCACCCTATTTTATAGCATCTTCACACATGAGTTCAGCCTTCTTTATATATATATATATATATATGTCTCTGTGTGTATCTATATATACATAAGTCTGTGTGTGTGTATATATATATATATATATTATGATTTATATATATATACACATATGTAAGTATATATATGTATATAAAAACACACACAGATAGATATATGTTTACATACATATAAAAATATGCATGTATGTTTGTATCTGTGTGTGTATTTGAATATAATTATGTTCCGATAAAAGGATTTTTTTTTTCTTATACATGAAATTTACAAGTGTAATATCCAGTCACACATATTTGTGTCTCCAAACATTTTTACATCAGCATTTTCCTGTAAAATTCATAAAATGATATTTTTACACATTTTTTAAAAGTTTATGTTTTATCAAATATCAAAATCTGTAAATTGAGTTGTTAATAATATTACAATAATTCAGAATATAAACCAGATCTTTAGAAATGAAAGAATCCTCAATATTTGTAGATGTAAATATATTTGCACTAATTTTTTTTTCTGTAAACCCCAAATCATCTCTGCTTCAAATAGATCTACATGTAAAAACATTCCTGTTATGATGATCCCATCTTTTAATTTTCAAGCATAGTGTAGCTTGTACTTCATTATCTAACATCCCATGCATCTTTCATTTTTAAAGAGAGTAGTGTATTATTTTAAGAAAATGTGGCTGTCATTTCCAGCAGCTTGATCTCATATGATTGCTGTAGTTGTTTAGCCCTAGGTCAGCCCTGACTGAGCAGACCTATGATCAAAGGTGTTTCAGCCAATACTATTCTGTCTTTTTACGGGTATCCAGAATTACATAATCCAATGTCACCATACTCATTTTCAACAGGATGAGATTATAATTTGAGGAAGATTTGGTTGCTATTTAATCCGACATAGGTGTCGATTCTCCACCCACCTTTTCTCTCTATCCACACACACACATCTTTCTGGCAGTTACTGATAGGAAATATAGTTTTAATTGTATCTGTCTACTCATTAATCGTATATAGTAAAATTATAAATAGTACGTTTTTCAAAACTCTAAAAAAAAACCAAAAAAAAAACAAAGTTGTTTCATTAAAAATAAGACAATAAAAAATGTATTTATGTGTAAATATTGTACACCAACAAATAGTCTTTCTTGTTGGCTTATTTACATCTTCATTAGATTTAACCCTTTAGCATTTAAACTGGCTATATCTGGTCAGAATTCTTTCACCTGTTTCTGTTCAAACTGGCCATAACCAGCTGCTCATACTTATGTTAAGGTATTGCTCTGAAAATAATATCAAAATCTCGTAGATTCGATATTATATGAGGTAGTTATGTGAGATAAAGTGTTTACTATGAAAATACAATAGTAAATATAGACTAATGTAAATACTAAAAGTTAAATATTGAAACATCTTTCATTTCTAAAAATGGAGTTAATAGTCTAAAAATGTCTAATCATATTCTGTTTTATTTATTTAATGTCTGATACCAGTGTCTAAAGATCCATATACCTCCATAAACTCCAAGTGCTAATTTAACGTATTAATTGATCCAGTTGTTGTTGTTTAACCTCAGGTTAACTCTGATTGGATAGCAACCATATGATCAAAATTAGTGCTTGGTTATCTAAGACTAAATTATCTATAGGGGTTTCTCATTATTTCAGCTGTTTTACAACTTACCTTGTTCCTTTTTTCTTATTTTTCTTTTCTTATGCATAATCAGCATAATTGGCTTTCAGTATTTGAAATTTTTATTTTTGTTTTATTTTATTTTCCCCTTTTTTGAAAAATTATATTCTTTTATTTTATTACTTGCCACACCTGCTCTTTTTGATTACCAACTGTAAGGAGTAATTGATACTTCCCCTAGTTTGTCATGGCTTACTAGCTCTATACGGACGTTTAAATTGAATAAATAAATAAATAGTAAGTGGTTTATTAGAAGCTACATAGTTACCTGCATAGCAGCTGAAAGATGATGCTAAGTCAGATCAATAACCAGTGAGATCTACCAGATGGCTCAGTCCATATAACTAAAGATAGATGCCATAGGGTAGTTACAACTTCAGATTCTAAACAATGTAACACTGTAATATCAATGTTTTATTAACTTGTTGTGCCTAGGTTCAACTCTGGTCTTTGGATATCAGTCTAGTACTCAGCCTTTGTCAAAGATATAGCTGAGTTGTTGGAAACCACTGTGGTATAAAAACTGAATATTCTACAGTCAATAGGCAACTAATGGCTGTCTAGCCATCAGTTTTGAGGCTTTAAATCTTTAAGCATCATCTAAGTATTTATAACATGATGTTCATGTTACTTTTCACATAGTTTTTACTGTAATCTTTCTAATTGCTCAAACTTTGTCATTGAAATAATTGCACATCACATTCTCTCACACACAAATGCATACACACATACATTTCAATGTACAAAAGGGAAAGACATTATACAAATATTTTTATATTCCTTCAAAGCTTATGACTCAGGTGACAAATTTATGAGTTGTTTGTTTGTGTGTGTGCAAACATGCATGTATAAATCTATTTGAGCATATGTGTTTGTGCTTGCATGTGTGTGTGTATAATATATATATAAATTCATATATATTACATGTTTATATGGGGGCCTGTGTGTGTATATATATATATATATATATATATAGATTCATATACATGTATTGTGTGTGTCTTACACTGTATGTATGTGAGTATTTTTGTTAATCAGTGTGTGAGTATTTTTGTTAATCAGTGTGTGAGTATTTTTGTTAATCAGTGTGCGTACGTAAAGAATTACTTATTGACTTGTCAGAAGTTACATCATTTAAGTTAAACAAAACAAAAAAAGATACTGTTACGACATATTTACCAACCAGACAATGATGTTTACTACTACCAGTATCATCATCATCATCTTCGTTTAACGTCCATTTTCCACGTTAGCATGGGTTATATATATAAATGGTGAAGAGGATACATCATCATCACCATTTTATATCCATTCCTCCATGCTAACAAGTTACCTGTTGTGGGCAATGCCAGGCCAGGTAACCATGTTTTGCTCACACAAAATTGATTTTGACTTGATTTCTACAGCTGAATGCATTTCCTAACACCAACCTCATTTACAGTGAGTACTAGATGCTTTTTACCATGGCACCTACACAACCACTCTACAGTGTGGACTGGGTCCTTTTTTTGCTGTGGCGCCTATATGGCCACTTTACAGTGGGAGAGGGGTGGGGGCATCTTGTCTATATGCTTCAGCTTCAGCTTTTATCACTCATCCCAAATCTTCTTATGTCTCGCCACGCGAAGGCTTCCATCAACTTTTAGCGCTCTGCACCTTTTTATGCAGCTGTCATCCTCATACACATCACATGTCCACACCAACATAATCTCCTCTCCTGCACACAGCATTTGATTCCTTTTATGCTTAGTCTCTCTCTCAATTCGTTTATGCTTTGCTGTTCATGTGTAATATTACTATTACACATCCATCGGAGTATGCAAGCTTCATTTCTTTCTATCTATGCAAGTCTTCTGCACACAACGCCCAGATCTCACTACCATGCAACATTGCTGTTTGTATGCATGCATCATACAGTCTGCCTTTCATTTTGAGGGAAAAGCTTTTTGCAGCTAACAGTCGTAGTAGTTCACTGAACTTCTTCCATCCCGTTCTTACCCTGGTTTCTGTACTTTCAGAACATCCACCAACATTACACCTCACACACAGACGTCATACAGTCATCCTTTGTATATAAGGAGTAAACTTTTGTTGTCAACAGTGGCAGTAGTAGTTCTCTAAACTTCTTCCATCCTGTCCTTATTCTAGCTATTATGCTCTCAGAGCATCCACCTCTGTTAGGACCCCTAGATAGCAGAAGCTATTAACTACTTCTATGGTTCCTTCCTGCAATTGAAAAAGTTTTATATCCTTGATGTTCACTCCATCGATTACTCTTGTGCATCTTCTACATACAAAGTCTTCCCTTCCTGTTAGACTACCTGTTATCCCACAAAGCCAACAAAGTAAACTGTATGCAGTTGTTCAACTCGCTATAAATAGCAGCCAAATCCCCCAAATCATATCATACTCCCATCATCTTAGAATAGAGAACATTGAATAATATGATATCAGATTCCATCTCTGTTCATAGAAAAAAAAACTGTTTGATGTACCAACTTATCCAGTCTACATAGCTTTGTTTAATATATTTATTTTTAAGAATTTACCACCTTAAAAATGAAGTTTATATAGGATACTTGGAAAATAGATGGGTTGATCACAGCTGGAATGTCTGATTATGTCTACTCAGGGCTAACAGAGTAATGAAGGAGCTTTTGTTCATTTACTCAATCTTCTAAAGATCTCCCTCAAATCACACATTACTACAACCACAACTTTCACAAGTTACTCATATCTGTATGAGTACATAGTACTAATCTAAATTCAAACTGAATGCAATCTGAAACATTCTAATAATAAAGATAATTATTTGTAACCTTAGTAGAAGGCCAACAATTTGGGAAGATGGGAACAATTAATTATATTGACCATAGTAGTTAGCTGATACTTTGTTTACTACCCTAGATAAATGAAAGGGAATTAATCTTAATGTAAAAGCTGGAAAAGCATTTACCTGGTCCTCTACTGATTCTGCTATAAATAATTTTAATGCAGGATTATTATTTTGAATTGGTTATGGGTGGTGGATTGGCAGTATCAGTGGAGCTTCGAACAACATGCTTTATGGCATAGAGTCATGGCCCATTACAATCTGAGTTCAAATCCTGCCGAGGTTAGCTTTGCCTTTCATCCTTTTGGGGTCAATCAAATAAAGTACCAGTAATGCACTGAGGTCATATTAATCAACTTTCACCTTCCCCAAATTGCTGGCCTTGTGCCTAAAGTAAAATTCATTATTTTTTGGAAGAATTCATCTGAAGTTATATATAAACCTTTTATCCATTAAAACACTAATGCAGGTACACTGCTGCTTATAAATCTTAATTCTTATTTTATAGCAGGCAGTTGCTGTAAAGCTAGACATAAATGGAGTAGCTATTATTTCTTTGCTTACTGTTACTACTAGGTGCATATGTTATTTATCACTGCATCTACTTTGTTTTTATTAGACTGGCAAACTGTAGCAAATAATGTTAGATCCTGCTGCTTATCCTGGCATACAAACTTCACATATCTTATTTTATAAATATTATTATCTGTATTATATAAGGGCGGTGGATTGGCAGTATCAGTAGAGGGTCGGACGCCATGCTTTGATGCAAAGAGTTATGTCCCTTTACGATCTGAGTTCAAATCTCGCAGAGGTTAACTTTGCCTTTCATCCTTACGGGGTCGATAAAATAAAGTACCAGCAATGTACTGGATAATTGCTGGCCTTGTGCCAAAAGTAGAAACAATTATTATCTGTATTTTTGACAAAGTAGGAAGCAAATTGTCAGTTACCTGCACTATTTTCAAATCCCACCAAGGTCAAATTTTATCCTACCAAAGTCACCTTTTATCCTTCTTCTTCTTCTTCTTCTTCTTCTACCCTATCCTCTGATTGGAGAGGGCTTTATTATGCAAAATTTTAATGTCCAAGTCATGCTATATGTCACAATAACGTCCCTAAAACTCCACCAAGAATTTAATATCTATGACAAGGAAAGATCCTCATTATCTCCCTCTGGTCCTAGTTTATCAAAACTAGCTCTGGTCTCATGAAACAAAACAGCTCATTTTAAAGGATCTCCTTCTTCATCCACTTATTCCTGCGAGGGTCATGGGGGTAGAGTCCTCAGACACTCCTTTCAGTGGGTCCTGTCAGAAGCAACCATCTTCAACTGGTCTGGCTAGATCCTCAAGCAAGACTACCCAAGCTAATGGATTTTATCCAAATATCTTGCTCGGGGGTCTGCCTCTGGGTCTCCTGCTAATTGGTTTTGCCCGTAAAATCTGTCCAGCGATTCTTTCCCGTGACATTCTAACCACATGCCCATATTATCGGGGCTGTGATCTCTCGATTCGGAGAAGTAGCGGCTCTACTTGGAGTGATTCTCTGATCGTTGAGTTATGCACTCTATCAAGTAATGTTACTCTAAAGACCCTTTGGAAGAACCCCATTCTGGCCACTTGTATTTGTGATCGTATTCTTTTGGTCACTGTCCAAGATTCATGACGATAGGTAAGAGTAGGCATGAATATCGAATTGATGATAGTGAGTTTGGCTTTTACACCTATACCCCTTCTTCTGATTACTGAATGCTGAAGCTGTTGCCATCTCCTGCAATTCTTGCACTTAATTCAGCCTTCTGCCTTCCATCACTCATGAACATGGCTCTCTACCTAAGGATTCTTATTTAAATTAAAATCTACCAAATAATTTTTTCATAAGAATCATATGTTAAATTGCTGTCTTAGTAATGAAATAATTAATAATTTTAATAATACCCCCAAAATTCTTCATTGAAATCTAGTGTATTTCATTAGAAATATGGCAACAAAAGGGTTAATTAGCTTCAATATATAAAGTATAGTTTAGAGAATATTTTGCTAATACATTCCTAAAACTAATGTAATTGTGTGTCATGTGGTATTCTACCAAATTGTGGTGGGTATTAATATTTAATCAGTTACTTAAATATATAAAATTCAATTCAATTTAAATCTCCTAAATGAATTGAATTGCATTGATTTTTACCATAAGTGAATAGGAATAGATGATATAACTATGTACTGCATGTGTATATGTATATGACTATGTATAGGTGTGTGTGCTTGTATATGTTTGTATGAGTATATGTGTGAATAAGTTTATGTTTCTGAGTGAATGAATGCATATGAGTAAAAGTAATCACCATTAGATTCAATGGACAACCATAAGCAAGAAGTATATGTTTGTGTGCGAGTATGTATGTGAGTGTGTGTATGTATGTTTGTATGTGCATGTGTGTGAATGTAAATGGGTGTTTATATTTGCACATGCGTGTGTACGTGTGTGAGTTTATGTTTATGTATGAATGCAAATGTATGAACTTATGGTTGCATGTATGTTTATGTTTGTGTAAATGTAAATGTGTGTTTATGTGTGATATAAGATGTATCTCAATTTGTTTTCAAAGATGACTGGGTTGATATATCCATTGTTAATATATAGAAAAATACTTCAATCATAGTAAATTCATTCAACAAAGTTGCTGACATACTTCCTTAAGTAAAAGTCAGCACTTTCTTGACCAAGTCTTATCTTAACTACCCATAATTAACAGATAATTATATACAACTACTAATCGCAGTTAAACCTTTTTTGCCTTATTTATTATGAAAGAACTAACTTGTATGTTTTTAATTAATTTTGAAAATAACCAAAAATATGAACAGATTTAGAAAAATAGATAACTTTTTTATTATTATGAAAAGTTTCTCATATAAAATCATGATTGAAGGTTTTAATTTATATATGAACATTTTACCCCTTTCGTTATCATATTTCTATGACTATGATTTTAAAATACTAAGAATTTGTTGGGATTTAGTAATATAGATAACTTTCTCATTATTAAGATGGTGTTAGGAACATAGATTAACAAAAGTATTTACATAACATTTAGGTTGGAAGGATTATTTTAGATAAATATAAACACTTTGACACAAAGGACAAGTTTCAGGCAACTTGGTATCAGAAGGGTTAGAATGATAGGTTTTATATCATAGGAACCAGGGATAATCTGGGACAAGTTGATCTCAAAGGGTTTAACTTTCAAGCTACAGATTGGCGACATTTTACAGAGTAATCTAAATATCAATATAACCTTTACTTGGAAAATAACAAATCATTTAAATTAACCTCTTGTAGAAAACAGCTATGAAAAATGGTGTAATAAATGAGATGAGAGTGCGAGAGAATGATGTGATAAAGCTCTTATGGGATTTCCCAATTCAAACTGAGGCAAAGATTGGGCACAACAAACCAGATGTCATACATGTAGTGTGTCCTTTTGACACCAGAATTGAATGAAAATAGGAGTAAATAGGGTGTTTATACTGACCTAAAATATGAAATTTTGAAATGCTGGAGTAATGAAGTGAAGACAGTCACTATTGTCCCAGTGGTGATTGGTGCTCTTAACATGGTGACAAAGAACCTTGAAAACTACCTGCCAAATAGACTTTGCACCAGGGATCGAACCACTCCAGAAGACATTCCTACAGGAAATAGCTCAAATTTTAAGAAAGGTTCTGGACTGCCAGCAATAGTGAAATGATAAGGAAAGATGCGAAAATATTGGAGTTATCCTAGGCCATTAGTTGTAGTCCTGTATTCCCTAAAATAACCGACTCAAAGCAACATCATAGTCAGTTGTGATAAATAGTCAAATAACAACAATAATCTATATTTTACCTAAAATAAAGTAGCCGTCATGCACTGGAATCAATTGGCTTTCCCCTCCTCCAAAATTACTGAGACTCTCTGTGCCTTTTATTTCTCAGGATTGTTAAAATAAATGCCCAGTTATTCAATTAGTGGTGTCAGTCTCATCAAATAAATCTTCACCTTTCAAGATTTGGAGCCTTGTTCCTATGTCAGAAAATATTATTATGAGTAGTAGGTGGGGGCGGTGAATTGGCAGTGTCGGTAGAGGGTCGGACATGTTTTCCAGCATAGTTACGTCCCTTTACGATCTGAGTTCAAATCCCACCGAGGTTAACTTTGCCTTTCATCCATACGGGGTCGATAAAATAAAGTACCAGTAATGTACTGGATAATTACTGGCCTTGTGCCAAAAGTAGACACAATTATTATGAGTAGTAGTAGTAGTAGTAGTAATAGTAGTAGTAGTAGTAGTAGTAATAGTAGTAGTAGTAGTAGTAGTAGTAGTAGTCATCCCATGATCTAAAGCATATTTAATTCAAAACTCAAGCATTTACAATTAGGTACCCTTGTTGACAAAAATGAGATGACATCAGTCTTATTATTTATAGCAAATGGTACATCTGTTTAGAATGATAGGTGAAACCAGTGATGAGTTTCTTATTTAAAAACCTTCTGCTTTGTATTTAAAAGTAAAAAATGTTGCCAATAATTCATAAATGTGATAGCACATGCTACATGCTGAAAATAATGGATGACAACAATATAAAAGCTCATAGCCATTTGATGTAAAAAATATTACAGCTTGTTTTAAAAATATTTTTATGACACACCTAAAAAAAATAGAGAGAGAGTGAAGAGTAAAAATACTTAGCAAAGTTTATGACATCACTGCATCTTTTGTTACCTCATTCTCTCCTTCTTTGTTTCTCTCTCTATGTTTCTATCTAGTGTGTCTTAAGGAATTTACACAATGATAATTTCATTTCATCAGAAGATTTTGTACAACGATCTTGTGTGTCTGTACATATATTTAAGTAATTATCTGTGTGTATTGGTGAATTACTTTCTTTCTCCTTACATACATCTCACTACCATTCAAGCTATTTACCTACCAATTTCATCCTCTTTCTTTGTTTTGCTCCCTTACTCTCACCCTCCAAAGTTTTTGTGACAAAGTCACAGACGAAAAAATAAAAATACAACAGCATATTATTGAATTCATAAAACCATATATATATATATTCACAATCACACACACATATTTATATGGGTGGGGTATGTGCGTGAGTTTATGTATATGTGTTGATGGATGGACAGATCTAAGTATTCATTTTCATCTATTTATTAAGATTGTTTAAAAATTGTTTCCAAATTCTTCAATTGTTTTTGTTTTGTTTTTTATTACTTTTTTCGCAATAAATCTATTTTGCTAAATTTATTTGCAACCGTAGTTATATTGTTTTAATTAATATTTAAGGTCTAATTAGTCTTTAAAAATGTTATTCATTTCTGTATTTTTAGGTAAATCCTTATAGCATATCATCATCATCATCATCATCATATACTAACTGAAAATTAATTACTCTTTTTTTCTGTGAGGTTATTACATTCATGCTTGTAAAAAAATAATAGTTTAGGTTGAGTGGTAAGAGAATTGGCTTCACAATCATGAGGTTGTGAGTTGAATTCCTGGACTGGGTGATGCATTATGTCTTGAGCAAGGCACTTTATTTCACATTGCTCCTTCTGCCTGGATTGGTAACTGGTAGATAGTATTAGCAATTGGAATTACCAATAGAAACATTGTTTCCTCGGTCCAATTTGACAAGCTTCACCTCACTTGTTAAGCGAATGAGGTCTGGGATCTTGTTGATTGACTGTTATTACATATTAGTCAATGACTAATTTTATCTATAATATCTTCAGTGTCATTCCTAAGTTCTGCTTCAATAACTTCTAACAATGGAATATTCAAAAACACATTTGATATCTTAATATAATGAAACAAGTTTTAGTGTTATGATTTAAACAAGTTTACCTTGGGAATAAAATTGAAGACATAATTGAAACCTTTCATGTAATAAAATACTTTTGCATTTTACGTTTTGAACATGCTTAATCATGGAATGAAAGTGGGGACATAATTCAAATCTTGAACTTATTGAGACAACCATGAAAGTTACATTTTAAGCAAAATTAACTATGGAACAAAATTGAAAACATAATCAAAATCTCTAATATAATCTAACAATGTTATGAAGAGCTATATGTTTATTCATCAAAATAGCAATTTAAAAAAAATATAAGATTTGGAATATCTATGGGTTCTGCTAGTATTAGCTACTTCGGCATATATGGGAGACAACTAAGGACATGTTATAGTCTTATTGTAACCCTACCAGGATAGCATAGACTATGTTATACTATATAAGGAGAGGAAATTTATTTTATTGCTGCAAAACAATTATCTCATCACAATTTGGCTATGTCTCAAGGACTGTAACCAGCATAAGAATATAAGAATAAGAAAATTGCTGCAAATAAATTTTCTTTAACTGGATATCGACATTGTAATTATTGCTATAAGAAAATAAAATTTAGTAGAATGTTTAATAACAAAAATAGTGTTTCCAGATAGTCAGAAATCAAGTAGACACGTAAATATGGCAATATGTACAGTTGCTAACTTGAAAATAGATCTAGCCTGATTTATTTTATCAATACACAGGACAAACTAATGGCTTTAGTATACACAGAAATAAACATTCATATAAGATTCAATTTTCTATTACATTTGTAAAAATTTCAAACATGCTAGGAATAAGAATTAAGAAATAATTATAAAACTGAAACTCTCAGGGGTGATTGTGGATAAATATTAATGTCTTGTTTTAGATGAAGGATTGGCATGTGAGGGTTGCACATGTTAAAATACTTCTTTTGCTGAAAAGATGTCTAAGGCAGTGATGGCGGTGGTGATGGTGGTTGTAGTAGTAGTAGTAGTAGTGGTAGTAGTAGTAGTAGTAGTAGTAGTACGTTTCACCGACTGCATATATTTGATGTACTGGCTATAAATGCTACCTGATAATGTTTCTGGTGATAAAACTACTGTAGTTATTTTATTTCAATCGATTCATTGAAATCCCCAGACAAATGGCTAATTAAAGACAGATGAAGTAATATAAAATAGAGAGGAGAGTAGTTACAGAACGAACCTAATTGGTTTTCTCAAGATATACAGACATTGTGACAGGAAGAGAAAACCAATAGTTATTTCAGAACAAGACGTATGAAATATTTTCAATATATTGTATAGAATGTGTTGGTTACGAATAACCTCTACCATTGTTGTTCAATGATAGAAAGCCTCTCACTAAAAGATATGGAGGGAAAGAAAGCAAGACTGAGCATGGGTGACAAGTTAGGTTTCAATTAATTTGTTCTACTTTTTATAATTCTACACTCTAAATCTAATGAAAGTTATTTAAAATTATTAAAATAAACTAAGCTGCAACTATTAATATGAAATGTTTGTTAAAATTTTATGATTTTATGACGCACTTGAATGATTTGAAGTTTGAAATGTTGGAATCAAAATAACGAAATATGTAGCTATAAAATCAGATAGAATACCCTCTCTGGTTGAGAAAGCTTATAATCAAAAGCATTCCTGACTTTACTCCTCTGTTCTGTGAAGGCTTTGTATGATTAAGAAAGACGAGTTGAATATGAACATCGCTTTATAGTTGATAAAGTAATTGGAAATTATAAATATTAGCTAATACATCAAAAGAAGCTGCTGTATCAGTATAGACAATAAACAAAAACTGGTGCATGGAAAACAGTATATATATGTTGACAATAAAATTTATTCAAAGTAGAGGAAGATGAGAGAAAAAAAAACGTGGTGAGATCAAAGCTGAAACAACTTTGCTACTTGGTTGATAAACAACACAGGGAAATGAAAATTGAAACTTTGCAATATCTCAAAGGCGTTGAACACATGCCACTATGGGAAATGGACCCTTATATATATATATATATATATATATATATATATATATATATATATATATAAAATCATATAAGTATGTATATGTACATATATATATATGTATACAGACGTACAGTACTATGTATATACATACATACATACATGAACACATATATATATATATGTACGTATGGGTTTACCAAACATTTATTATAATGTTCGGTTTGTTTGTAAACAAACAGCCCGAATTAAGCCGTACAGTGTTCGGCAACCATCGTTGCCCTTTTGTTCAACACTGACACGGGAACGATGAACTAGTTTCTAGCTTATTAGCTGTCATAAGCTAGAAACTAGTTCGTCGTTCCTTCATCAGTGTTGAACAAAAGGGCAACGATGGTTGTCGAACACTGTACGGCTTAATTCGGGCTGTTTGTTTACATACAAACCGAACATTATAATAAATGTTTGGTAAACCCATACGTACATATATATATGTGTGCATGTATGTATATACATAGTACTGTACGTCTGTATACATATATGTATGTACGTATACATACTTATATTTAAGTATCAGCCGTACTATGAGTGAGAAATGAAATTTCATTTTTTCCATTTTTCGTTTTCGGTACGCCCGGCCGACTAACTCACTCGATATGCAAATTAGGCTGCTCAGCCGTTAATATGCATGAGGAAAGTATATACTTTCAAACGTTCAATCGACTGACAGGAAGGTATACGGTGCTGATGACAGCTAATAAGCTAGAAACTCGTTCATCGTTCCTTTGTCAGTGTTGAACAAAAGAGCAACGATGGTTGCCGAACACTGTACGGCTTAATTCAGGCTGTTTGTTTACAAACAAACCGAACATTATAATAAATGTTTGGTAAACCCATACGTACATATATATGTGTGTGCATGTATGTATGTATATACATACTACTGTACGTCTGTATACATATATGTATGTACGTATACATACTTATATTTAAGTATCAGCCGTACTATGAGTGAGAAATGAAATTTCATTTTTTCCATATATAAAATCAAATATTTACCTATTATCTAAATGTAAAATTGCTGGCATTGAATCTTTTCTTTTTTTTTTTTTGCAATCCTTATTAAAATGGATTTGTCATGTTAGAATGAACGACAACAGAATTCTAAATGTCCTACAAGAATTCTAAATGTCCTACAATGAAACTTTAAACGAAGGAAGACCCTGAGTGAGGGAGAAGGACAAGATTAAAGCTAAGCTAGAAATGACAAATTTTCTTCCAGAAACATTTGAAAAAAATGCACTGAATTGCAAAGAATTGGAGTTAACTTGCTCTAAAGTCATGAAAAAATATGAAACAAGCAGTTCTGAACCATCTTAAAACCTAGAGAGCAAAGGCGAAGATTCAATCTATCATGTTAAAAGCTTTGTATAACAGTCCTTTCTCATGTCTAATCTGTGGTCTAATCTAGAAATCATTGACTGGATTAAAGACACATAAGAAACATAAACATCAAAACTAAAACAGAACTTGACTGTTGCAGCCTCATACATCAAAATCAATGAGAAGATCCATTAGACTCACATGTCCACGCATATATATATATGTATATATATACATAGCGGGATGTGAAGTTTTTCTTTCTTTTTTTTTTTTTTGTAGTGCATGTAATTCAGGAAAAAGTAAGAGGAAGCTATAGGGAGCTAAGGGGGAGAAGCTAGAATATAATGAAATAAAATAAACTAGATAAAACTTGTTTAAAAACGGTTTACATTTTGTTTTATTGTTAGTTTAGGTGAACTAGAGCCGTAGTTAGATGACTGTGTGAGAGTTAATGCTAGAATTAAAATTAGGTTAGAATTAGAATTATATATATCGACAGTCGATTGACTTTCGTCAAATCAGAACGAGGAAACAATGTTTCTATTGGTCTTTCTAATTGCTAATACTCTCTATTGGTCGCAACTCCAGGTAGAAGGAGCAACGTGAAATAAAGTGTCTTGCTCAAGGACATAACACATTGGCCGGTCCGGGAATCAAACTCACAACCTCACGATTGCAAATCCAATTCTCTAACCACTCAGCCATTTAAGTTATTTTGATTACCAATGGGCAGAACTGGTGGTTTTGGTCAGCAAATCATGATGTAACAAACCAAACAAAGCACTCAACGTTATGCAGGTCATCCATCATAGATGTGGAATCCAGTGGTTGGTGCAGGAGCAGAGTAAAGTATTTGATAAATAACCACAGAAGGCCAGACTGGATAAATATGCTATTTGTCGTTTATTATTTATATATCGGTAGAGAGTCGGATGCCATGCTTTCCAGCATAGTTACGTCCCTTTACGGTCTGAGTTCAAATCCCGCCGAGGTTCACTTTGCCTTTCAACCTTACGGGGTCGATAAAATAAAGTACCAGTAATGTACTGGGTAATTGCTGGCCTTATGCCAAAAGTAGAAACAATTATTTATATGTGTCATCATCATCATCTTCGTTTAACGTCCATTTTCCACGCTAGCATGGGTTAGATGGGAGTTGTCCCACTTGAGGCAAGGTTGGTCGGGTGACCATGTCTCGCTCATATAGGACTATCTGGCAGGTTTTCTACGGCTGGATGCCCTTCCTAACACCAACCACATTTACAGTGTGGAACTGGGAACTTTTTACCGTGTTACCTACACGACGACATTACAGCGTGGACTGTGTGTTTTTTTCTCGTGACACCTACACGATCTCGAACTCGATCTCATTTATCTCATTTATTTGGACTGGATGTTGTGGTACCAACTTTATAGAGAGAAGGTGGTGTTGGTGGGAGTGGGAGGATAGGGTAGCAGTAGTGGATTGGGGTGTATATTTGGTTAAGAGGTGACTGTAGTAGGTTTCGCTTTGTACTTAGGCAAGGCGGGTCTTCTGTATTACTGCGTAGCGCCAAAGATCTCGGTCCAGTGACATTGTCTTAGAGAGGTGTAAGTGTGTAAGGTCGGAATTTATCAGATCGTCCCAGGTTTTTCTGGGTCTACCTACTCCGTAACT
The DNA here is from genome assembly GCA_964016885.1 of Eledone cirrhosa. Classification (NCBI taxonomy): domain Eukaryota; kingdom Metazoa; phylum Mollusca; class Cephalopoda; order Octopoda; family Eledonidae; genus Eledone; species Eledone cirrhosa. The sequence continues at coordinate 21,168,659 of OZ024743.1, read as the reverse complement.
TCCATCAATTTTGATCGCCCTGCACTTTTTTATATATCTGTCGTCTTTCATGCGCATCACGTGGCCATACCAAATTAGTCTTCTCTCGAGTAAACAGCATCTGTTCCTCTTATTCCTAATTTCTCACTTAGTTCATTTATGCTTTGCCGTTCACGTATATTACTATTACACATCCAACGGAGCATGCATGCTTCGTTCTTTTCCAGTCTACGCAGGTCCTCTGTACGCAATGCCCATGTCTCACTGTCATGTAGCATTGCTGTTCGTATACAAGCATCATAAATCTGCCTTTCATTTTTAGAGAGAAACCTTTTGTGGCCAACATCGGTATAAGCTCTCTGAACTTTTTCCATCCCGTTCTGACTCTGGCTACTGTACTTTCAGAACACCCTCCACCACTGCTGATTTCGTCACCCAGGTAACGGAAAGTGTCTACTATTTCTATAGAACCATCTGGGCAATAGAAGGGGCTAGTATCCTGTGGACACTTGCTAACTATTGCACCTGAGCATGTGTTCATTTTATAACACTGGGATTGACTGATTGCCACGATTTACATTTTGTGAGCAGCTACATCAGACTGTGAATTCTGTAGTTGTTATGCTTGTATCTATTGTGTTGTTGCAGTTTAATAGAAAATGTGAATAGTTTGAGTTTATAGGTATGTAAATTTGGATTAAGAAAGTTATTTTTAATTTCACTAGTCAACTAAATCCCTTCCTCTAACACCTTTTTCTACTCCTAAGTTTTCCATATTACATCTTGATTACCATGATTAATACATGTCAGTATCTTAATTTTCTTAAATTAAATTCATTTTAATGAATTATTCTCATATATATTTGGGCGTGAGTCTACATGTGAGAACATATATCTGAGGAGCCTTCGATTCCAGAGTCGGGAATGAACATAATCGATCATTCCTTGAGCTGATCGGGAATGAAACATATGTAATATGTTATTAAATAAGTATATGATGCAATACTGATCCGTTGTTCCCTAATTTTATATATATATATATATAAGGAAGAGCAATTAGAGACATACAGTATAGAGAAACAGTGGGAATTCTTGAAAGTTAACCTACTGAAGGCGACAGATGAAATCTGTGGCTGGAGCAGACTTATAGGCAGGAGAAGAGTAACATGGTGGTGGAACAGTAAGGTGGAGGAGTCAATCAAGGCCAAAAAGCAAGCTTGGAAAATATGGTGGGATGGGAGAAGTAGAGAACACTATCAAGTGGCCAGGAGGGAAGCTAGGAGACAAGTGTACCTTGCAAGAAGGGAAGCAGAGGAAAGAAAGTTCAAGCATGTTCTACAACACGAGGACCAAAAACGTGATGTGTTCAGGATTGCTAGACAATGCGTCAAGGAAAACCGTGATATTGCCGTGTGTCCGTAATGATGATGGTGTACTTGCCATCACTGATACTGATAAGAAGGTAGCTTGGAAGTGTCACTACGAGAGGCTACTAAATGAGGAGAATAAGTGAGAAAAAGAAAAGTCTGCCCCAAATCGATCCAATAGAGGGACCAGCAGTGCAAGTTGAAGGTAGTATAATAAGTAAGGCAATCAAACCTATGAAGACAGGCAAAGCAGCTGGGCCTTCGGAGATTGTTGCTGAAATGCTGAAAGCCTCTGGATCGGTGGGACACACTATGGTCTCCCGGATAGTAAACCAAGTCATACAGAATGGGGTCATACCAAATGACTGGCGTAGCAGCATCATCATTAACTGCTACAAGGGTAAAGGAGATGTCCTAGATAGGGGAAACTATAGAGGCATTAAATTAATTGACCAGGTCATGAAGGTCGCAGAAAAAGTTATAGCGCAACTAATCAGAGAGAGAATTTATCTAGATGAAATGCAGTTTGGGTTTGTGTCAGGTAAAAGTACCACAGATGCTCTTTTCCTTGTACGACAACCACAGGAGAAGTACCTAGCTAAAAGTAAACCCCTATATTTAGCTTTTGTTGACTTAGAGAAAGCCTTTGACAGAGTGCCCCGCTCCATTATCTGGTGGGCTCTTAGAAAACTAGGTGTTGATGAATGACTCGTGAGAGCTATACAAGCCATGTATAAAGAAACAATCAGCAAGGTTAGAATTAACAATGAATATAGTGAAGAATTTAGCGTAAAAGTCGGTGTTCATCAGGGCTCTGTCTTTAGCCCCCTCCTATTTATTGTTGCCCTTCGGGCTATAACAGAGGAGTTCAAGACCGGCTGCCTATGGGAACTTCTATACGCAGATGATCTAACGCTCATAGCTGAATCAATGGCTGAACTAGAGAAGAAATTCCAAACTTGGAAGCATGGCCTAGAATCAAAAGGCCTTAAAGTTAACTTGCCTAAGACTAAATTTCTAGTATGTAGGAAGGAAAATAGGGCACAGGTCCCCCCTGGGAAATGGCCATGCTCAGTGTGTAGGAAAGGAGTAGGCAGAAACTCCATTTTATGTCCCAAATGCAAAGTATGGGTGCATAAAAGATGTAGTGGGATCACAGGTAAACTAACTAAGAATACAGATTTTATATGTGGCCGGTGCTCAGGTGCAATAAGTAATAGCAAGTGCCCACAGGATACTAGCTCCTTCCATTGCCCAGATGGTTCTATAGAAATAGTGGACACCTTCTGTTACCTGGGTGACAAAATCAGTAGTGGTGGAGGGTGCTCTGAAAATACAGTAGCTAGAGTCAGAACGGGATGGAAAAAGTTCAGAGAGCTTATACCACTATTGGCCGCTAAAGGTTTCTCCCTAAGAATGAAAGGCAGACTGTATGATGCTTGCATACAAACACCAATGTTACATGGCAGTAAGACATGGGCATTGTGTGCAGAGGATCTGCGCAGACTGGAGAGGAACGAAGCATGCATGCTCCGTTGAATGTGTAATAGTAATATACATGAACGGCAAAGCATAAATGAACTAAGTGAGAAATTAGGAATAAGAGGGATCAGATGCTGTATACTCGAGAGAAGACTACGTTGGTATGGTCACGTGATGCGCATGAAAGACGACAGCTGTATAAAAAAAGTGCAAGGTGATCAAAATAGATGAAAGCTACGGAGTAGGCAGACCCAGAAAAACCTGGGACGATTTGATAAATTCCGACCTTACACACTTACACCTCTCCAAGACAATGTCCCTGAACCAAGATCTTTGGCGCTACGCAGTAATACAAAAGACCCGCCTTGCCTAAGTACAAAGCGAAACCTACAGTCAGTAGGCACCTCTGAACCAAATATACACCCCCAATCCACTACCCCTACCCCCAGCCTTCGATGTAAAGTTAAGTTGGTGCCACAACATCCGGTCCTAAATAAATGAGGTCGTGTAGGTTTCACAACAAAAAAACTCACAGTCCACGCTGTAATGCGGCCATGTAGGCAACACGGTAAAAACCTCCCAGTCCACACTGTAAACGTGGTTGGTGTTAGGAAGGGCATCCAGCCGTAGAAAACCCGCCAGACAGTCCTATACGAGCAAGACAACCAATCTTGCCTCACGTGGGACAATTCCCAACTAAACCCATACTAGCGTGGAAGATAGACGTTAAACGATGATGATGATGATGATGATGATATATATCATTATCTATAAAAGGCAGATTGTTGTTGTTGTTGTTGTGTGTGTGTGTGCATGTTCCATGTTTTTACATTTGCACAATTTCAAACCGATTCGACTCAATGTCTGTAAGAATGTTGTAAATGGTCTAATTCAGGTCAACGACTATTTATTTCATTCACATTCCCCACAATTATGGAAATAATCGATAAAACTAAATACATGACGCTTTACCCCTCTAATACAATCAGATTATCTCTTTCTACTCCCCTTAAACTTTAAGAGAGAGAGAGAGAGAGAGAGAGAGTGAGAGGGAGAGAGAGAGCGAGAACGTTTGTTTTTGAGTGTGGAACGGTCAAACATTTATTTACTTCAATGACAAAGAGAACTTATTACATTTCATACGAAACAACACTTATTCAAAAGCAACAGATAAATTTATTCAACAACAAAAAAATAGCGATAAATCTTTTTTAAAACATCTATCAATGAACGTGGAAGAAAGAAGTATCAGTTCATTTACTATACACAATAATATCCTCTATGTGGTCACTAAACCTACTAGAAACAGCAGCTAACTCTCTCCCATATCACACCACTCCCTACTGTCTTAAATTTAGAAAACATATCCTCTATGAGGTCACTAAACCTGCTAGAAACAGCAGCTAACTCTCCCCCATATCACACCCCTCCCTACTGTCTTAAATTTAGAAAACACACATTAGACAACCATGCAGAACAACTCCATCGCAGCTCTGTTGTTCGGCTGGCATCGTCTACGCGCGTGTTGCGCAAGTACTGTGAAACAATAAATTTCAACACTTCTTTGCACAGAGATAATATCCATAGGCAAAACTACAGTTGTCACTGCTGGCGCAGCTCCTGCTTCGGCAGTCCAGGTCTGCAATTCTGGCAGACAATGCCTGGCAGACAATGCCTGGCAGACAAAAAAGTGCTGCCATAAAACGGGTGGTGCAACCTAACTTTGGTAACTTACTGACCCCGAGCAACGCCGGGCTTTAATGCTAGTATATATATAAAGAAAGAGTGGTAATAAAGCAGGTGGACCATAACGCACCAGAGCACTCGATACTTAGGGTAGTAAAGTGGGTAATAGGAAAAGAGTCAGCACCCCGACGGCTGAGCTCTGCCGTCGGGGTCCTGACTCTTTTCCTATATATATAATATATATATATATATGTGTGTGTGTGTGTGTGTGTGTGTGTGTGTGTGTGTGTGTGTGTGTGTGTGTGTGTGTGTGTGTGTGCGTGTGTGTGTTTAATAAGTATGGTACCAGAAAATAAAACGGGAATAACTAGACAGGAAGAATTGGTCAGAAGGAGTTCATTCTTTAACATATGTTTCTGTACAATAACGGTTTACATGCGCTGACTGCAAAATCCCATGCTAGTATGCATTGCGTAATAAATTATTGCATTTCTCCAGAAAGAGAAAAATCGTTATAGTCCAAAACGAGTTCGTCGCATTTTTGCAATAAGTATTACTTACTGGTAATTGATCCGAGGTACAAACCACCTTGTATGTGTGTGTATATATATGTATATATATATATATATATATATATATATATATATATATATATATATATATATATGTGTGTGTGTGTGTGTGTGTGTGTGTGTGTGTGTGTGTGTGTGTGTGTGTGTGTGTGTGTGTTTATCCCGGGTTCAATCGGGGGTAACCACAGTAAGTAAGGTACTCAATACATAGAAGAGTATAAATATTTAATATAGAAATGGTTTCTACAGGACTAATCGAACAAAATCAATTGGGTTATCAATAAAATTAAAAAAACGAATATAAAAAATATTGATATATACCCAAACCACCGCCGGTTTCACCGACACCAAACTGTTAGTATCAGTTGCGTAAATAAGTACATATTCCAACAGTCAGTTGCACAACAACCCGGAATTGGCATTCGGACCTTCAGTGTGTTTGTCCGGTAAATAACGCATTAAAAGGAATGTTATGAAGGATGGTTTTCTGAAGGAACCCGCAGTTATGTTAGGTACTCAATATATTAGTAGATAAGATACATATTTATTGTGTATAGAAATGTCTGTGTGGCTAGAACTGTTTCATTCATGTGAAATCATCAGGGTTTTCAGATCAACTTGGTCAGGTTCGATATGAATAGATTTCGTTTTTGGGGTATTGAGAAAAGTGGAGAGAGGGGTAAAGGGTAAGGAGAACAGAAAGAAAAGGGAGACGATGATGATGATGATGAAATAGTAGTAGTAGTAGTACTAATGGGTAAGGAGGAGGAAAAGAAGAATTAAGAGAAGAGGAAACATAAGTGGAATAAATAGTAGAAACAGCTAATAATTGTTTCTATATTTGGCACAAGGCCAACAATTTGAAGGAAAGGGGAACGTCGATTAAATCAACCCAGTGCATTACTGGTGCTTTATTTTATTGACCCCGTAACGATGAAAAGTAAAGCTAACCTCGGCGGGATTTGACCTCAGAATATAAAGGGCCGTAACTCTATGCCGCGAAGCATGTTGTTCGACGTTCTACCGATAGCATCGGTGCTTTGACCACTAGTGTTGTTAGACGAGCTTTTATAACATTGTCACCGCATCCTACCAATAGGGCGGTTCTGCCGTCTATTATATATACACATAGAAAAACAGTCACATAAGAGGAAGGGGTAATTACCGCGTTTGTCACCTGCTGGCGTGTAATTTTACACATTAAACTGGCATTCTACTAATAATACCAGGTTACAAAACAAATTGGAAAACCACACTATTGGTAAAGATGCTTGTAAGACGATATCATAGCAAAAAATAGACAGGAAAATTTGTGTCTTTCAACAAAAAATAGATAAATATATAACTATAGTACTAGAAATAAGTATACAATAAACTTAAGGCCGAATTAATACAAAAGGCATAGTAAAATGTGCAACGAAGGGAATGGTGTAATAGTCCTTGGTTTAATTAGAAAAATAAAAGAACTGAAAAAGAATTTCTATCTGAATACATTTATGACATCATTGAATTAGCACTTGAAATCTCTATTATATGTAGACATTGTTTTTCGACTGAAAATGCTAAAAAAACAGCAGCTTTCATTTTATCATCATTTGAAAATTTTTCCCTCTCAGTTCAGATTTGAATTTTGAAAATAGAAAATGTCAAATGGGGACTAAATTGGGGTTTCACGGAGGAAGAGTGTCTGATTTTGTGAAGCCGCATTCCAAAATTGCCTATTTCGCCCCAAATAGTTGCCATAACGTTTTTGGTCGCTGTTGAGAGATTGGCTTTTCTAAGAAGGGATTCTCTTTCATATAGAGGGACATAATACAAGAACGGTTTCATCTCTAGTTACAATATAATAAATAACATATTTCCTTTTGTTCTGACAAACATTCCAAAACTCCTTGCAGCAATTCATTCTTTTTCTCTCTTTTTTTTTATTGGGGAAAGATGATTTGGTATCGACGATGCTCTCTCTTTATTCAAGCATATAAAGTGTGGAAAGCGATTAATTTAGACATATTAACCGTCGCAACAATTTTGTTTGCCTTAAAACAGTGGCCTCAAAGACAAATGTTTCAAAACAATACACTCTACCAATGATGGATTCCATTCTAAGCCATTCCATATAATTCTCTGTTGGTGCTTGCCAAACCCTGCCTTCATGATATTCTTTTTCCCTACACAAAGTTTAACATCAAAATGAATTGTTGAGATACAGCAAACAATCATCACCTGATCACAAATTCAAGACATATTTGAAACCTGCAAATATGAGGGGCTTCTAGCCTTCTCTATACAAAACGAAACACGACCAGTCAAATTTGAAAGCGAACAAAATATGCTTCAATAACTCACTGCATTTATTGTAATGTGCCAGCCGACCTTGTAACACGAAGGAAGAAAACAATAAATTCTAAAACTATGTGGACAAGAAACAACAAGATCAATAATCACGAATGGATTAGATTCAGTAACATTTATTAAAGGTAAGTGATTAACTCATAATGTGTTCATGTTTAACTGATAATGAGTTGGCTTAGTCTCTAAAATGTTGATAATATTGTTGGACATAGATTTCTGTTGATTTCTATGACATCAATGAATTTATCATAGAGGATGTTTTAGAATTTATATGCCGTGAGTTTATTCTTAATACGTCAAACACCGGTGCTTCTTAACATAACAACACAACTGAAAGAACAGTAAATTCCTTGTAAATTCTAGATTTCGATTAAACAATAGACTCAAACTTCTTTAGACTATTACACACAGTTGATGCCATGATGTAAACTACAAAACTGAAAGATGCCCAATGATAAAATACCAAATACAATTGAAAGACAACACGTGATGAGTTTGGTACTTATTTTAATAGTATACTATGTGTTACTACTCTGAATAAATGTCTAACACAAGTATTACTAAAGCTTAAACATATAAACTTCAGTATCTTCAGTCTAACTTACTTTTTGCTTCTGAATAGTTCAAGCGTCGGCTGAAATTCATTGCAGTATTTCCTTACTGATCTCTACATTCTGATTTTAAATCTCGCCGAGATCAACTTAGCCTTTTCATCTGTTCGCAGTCGATAAAATAAAGTACCAGTAAAGTACTCAGATTGGTATAATCGCCTTTCCCTTCCCCCTAAATTGATAGCCTTGTGCCAATGTTAGAAATAATTATTAGTTTTGCAAACAAATTACAGCCAGATACATCACGATATTGCAAGAACAAGATTATTATAAACAAAATCAGTCACAGTTAGTGAATCTCCAACGAATTTATACGAAAACGTAGTGTTTGATCGAGTGAAGTGTGAACGCACATAAGAAAGTATAAGCAACAAACAAGGGTCCTGTGCAAGCTTAATCCACCCCTGGCAGTCACTGCATTGTGATTTCAGAGACATGGTTAACTCTACTTGGCAAATATCGTGGTGCTTTATATCATTTTATCATAAAAAGAAAGCTTCTAGAATTATTTAGATTGTGGCCTATATAAGATATTTGAGTATAATTTGTTTGGGCGTCTCTCAATGTAGTGATTCTGTCTGTCTGTGTGAAGGTGCGTGCGTCCAAGCAATCACCCTCGTTTTCTTTTTCATGAGTGGATCTCCATGCGAGGTTTATGTTTTGTTCTGCACCAATAACTTTTTATTGCATTAATTTCAATATTCAGGTAGAAATAGAACGCAATTTGCTTATGGCAGGAAATATTATTCATATTGGGTTTAGTATACTTGTAAGGTATTATATTATTTCAATAGAGAAGAAAACACGTTCAAAATCTTAAATGTAATTTGATAGTTTGAAAGAATTTAAATGGCATTGAATGTGTGTACCGCCCAATGCAACCTTCTAATCTGTCCACACACTCAAATATATACAACAGACACAACATTCTGGGGAGAAACGGACTGCACCCATACTCTCCACCTATGCTACCTTAAGTAAGTTCGTAAATGCTAGGTGTATTGTGGTATTATAGAAATAAAGCATTTAGTGCAGAGTACATAGTATAATCTGGCACTGAACACTTCACTGAACATTGTCACGCCTTGTATTTAGAGTTAGGTACTATGGCCTATGTGTATATGTATGAATCGAGAAGGTACGTAGGAAGGAAAAGAGCATTCTATATAATGACAGAGAGCTAATTTATTTTGATTCATATACGAAACATTTATCACGCCAGTTTAGGTTTCAAAGCATAGGCATGGAATGCACCTATAGGCTGTAGAAGCAAAACTCTTAAAACTGACGATCTTTATCTTTTTATCGGGTGAAGATACAAAATGAGGGACTTGTAAGCGATAAACTACGCAAAAAAAATATACATATATCGATTAACACCGATAAAATGGAAAATATACGAAAACTGAGATGGAAAGCAACACTTCGACGGAGATATTGCCGCAACTGAAAGCAGATATTTTGTTTTTTCCCTGTACGTCTGCATATGCATTTTGAGTCTTACTTTTACATTCCGCGCCTCTCTCAAAAACCTACATTAGTGTGATAAATGTTTCCTGTATGAATCGTGATATATATGTTTTTAGGTAAGTATTATGGCCAATGTACATATGAATAAGGAAAAGCTTACGAGCGTTCTATAAGCTTATAGTGATGATGTTCTACCATCCCAAGTGATCCTGAATTCAACAATATCACAACGAATCGCCTCCTGGCGATACTTTTCAATGATAGAAAATAGTAATAATGGTTTCTACTTTTGGCACAAGGACAGCAATTATCCCAGTGCATTACTGGTACTTTATTTTATCGACCTCGTAAGGATGAAAGGCAAAATTAGCCTCGGCGGGATTTGAACACAGATCATAAAGGGCCGTAACTCTATTCTGCAAAGCATGGCGTCAGACCCTCTACCGATACTGCCAATCCACCCTCCTAGTTTCTAATTTAGACACAAAGCGAGCAATGTGTGGGGAGGGGCAAGTCGATAACATCAGCCCCCAGTATGTAACTGGTACTTTATTTTATAGACCTTTAAAGACAAAGTTGACCTCGGCGGGATTTGAAAACAGAACATAAAGGACCGAAACTAAATACCGCAAAACATTTTGTCCGACATTATAACGATTCTGTCAATATAACGATTCCGTCAAAGCACCCCCCTATAGGAAATAGTAATAATTATTTCTAACAGTGATACAAGGCCAGCAATATGGAAACTAAGGGAAAAGTCGATTACATCAGCCCTAGTACGTAACTGGTACTTTATTTTATCGACCTCGTGAGGATCAAATGCAAAGTTGACTTCGGTAGGATTTGAACTCAGAACATAAAAGTTTGCATTTGTCCCCGACGCTCTACTGATTCTACCAATCCACCTAGGAAATAGTAATAATAACTATAACAAATATGCTATTCTACAAAATTGTAATATATAATAATTTCTTAGATAAGCATATGATTTATAGGTGATAAAAATAAGTCCACGTAACTTCCCTTTCCAGTACAATTCTATTAGTGGTGGTTAACTTACTTTTAAAGGATCCCTGTACCTATGAGTATTGTTTTAATAGCCCCATAAAGGAAATGTTTCAAGCACTTCAATAAAATAAAATATATTATGTTGAGATATCTCTGCCTAACCCTCCACCACCCCAATAAATGTATTTAGAAAACTCTGTTTCTCTTTTAAGCTGTTTAGATTTTGTTTTCATTATTTATGTGTTTTTTTTTAAGTGACTTGGCTTAGTGTAATATATTTAAACACAAAAAATAGATACGTCTAAAGTGTTATTCGTTTTGAGATTGTAGAGAACTGTAAATTGGAACGAAAATTAAAAATAATTTCGATATCAGTTACGATGGTGTTATTCACATTCTTTGCTGATCAATAGATCGGTGATGATGTGACAAGCTATAAACGGTCACAATAAAATGTGCACATGATATGAAGTGAAATTTTCAATATCAAGATAATGACACACAAAAGTTTCATGTTTTATATATAAAAAAAAAAACGCGGGAATTAATAGCGGAGCACTCCTTGAGTTTCCTCGCCACATAATTAAATATTTACAATAGATTCATAAGTGCTTCTTCTATAAAAGTGTCGCGTGGGGTGGAGCGCTCACCACCCTCACCCGTTTTAACTACGCTACTGGAATATCAGTGGCGTAGCAAGTGTGTTGCTCAAGGAAGCCATTGACATCGTATCCCCAGTCCACCACATACTCCAAATATATACAGCAAGACCCCAAGTGTCGCTTCCATGCCGCCGTGTACTAGTGAATATCATAGATATATTCAAAAGAAGTGAATGTCATTATATAGAACGCTGAACACAGTGGTTCTACCAACCCGTCGCCGATATATATATATATATTCATTTGGAGTAAATTGGTCGAGTTACCAGCGTTGGTTAGTTGTTCAGGGTCTCTACGTTCTATGTTCAAATTCCGTTGAAGTCCACTTTGCTTTTCGTCCTTTCGGAGTCGATAAAAATAAGTACCAGCTCAGTGTTGGTGCAGCCCTCTCTTCTTCCGAAGTTGACATCCTGGATGTCCCGATGGATTAAGTGAGCTAGGATCGAGAGTGTGTCTGCGTCTGCTGCCGACTTCGTGGACAACTAAAACCAGGGCCGGATTTAGATTTGATGAGGCCCTAAGCTATTTAAGATAATGGGGCTCTTTATATGTCCAGATGTCCTATGTCAGCGACAAATTGTATAGAGGGACATAATACAAGAACGGTTTCATCTCTAGTTACAATATAATAAATAACATATTTCCTTTTGTTCTGACAAACATTCCAAAACTCCTTGCAGCAATTCATTCTTTTTCTCTCTTTTTTTTTATTGGGGAAAGATGATTTGGTATCGACGATGCTCTCTCTTTATTCAAGCATATAAAGTGTGGAAAGCGATTAATTTAGACATATTAACCGTCGCAACAATTTTGTTTGCCTTAAAACAGTGGCCTCAAAGACAAATGTTTCAAAACAATACACTCTACCAATGATGGATTCCATTCTAAGCCATTCCATATAATTCTCTGTTGGTGCTTGCCAAACCCTGCCTTCATGATATTCTTTTTCCCTACACAAAGTTTAACATCAAAATGAATTGTTGAGATACAGCAAACAATCATCACCTGATCACAAATTCAAGACATATTTGAAACCTGCAAATATGAGGGGCTTCTAGCCTTCTCTATACAAAACGAAACACGACCAGTCAAATTTGAAAGCGAACAAAATATGCTTCAATAACTCACTGCATTTATTGTAATGTGCCAGCCGACCTTGTAACACGAAGGAAGAAAACAATAAATTCTAAAACTATGTGGACAAGAAACAACAAGATCAATAATCACGAATGGATTAGATTCAGTAACATTTATTAAAGGTAAGTGATTAACTCATAATGTGTTCATGTTTAACTGATAATGAGTTGGCTTAGTCTCTAAAATGTTGATAATATTGTTGGACATAGATTTCTGTTGATTTCTATGACATCAATGAATTTATCATAGAGGATGTTTTAGAATTTATATGCCGTGAGTTTATTCTTAATACGTCAAACACCGGTGCTTCTTAACATAACAACACAACTGAAAGAACAGTAAATTCCTTGTAAATTCTAGATTTCGATTAAACAATAGACTCAAACTTCTTTAGACTATTACACACAGTTGATGCCATGATGTAAACTACAAAACTGAAAGATGCCCAATGATAAAATACCAAATACAATTGAAAGACAACACGTGATGAGTTTGGTACTTATTTTAATAGTATACTATGTGTTACTACTCTGAATAAATGTCTAACACAAGTATTACTAAAGCTTAAACATATAAACTTCAGTATCTTCAGTCTAACTTACTTTTTGCTTCTGAATAGTTCAAGCGTCGGCTGAAATTCATTGCAGTATTTCCTTACTGATCTCTACATTCTGATTTTAAATCTCGCCGAGATCAACTTAGCCTTTTCATCTGTTCGCAGTCGATAAAATAAAGTACCAGTAAAGTACTCAGATTGGTATAATCGCCTTTCCCTTCCCCCTAAATTGATAGCCTTGTGCCAATGTTAGAAATAATTATTAGTTTTGCAAACAAATTACAGCCAGATACATCACGATATTGCAAGAACAAGATTATTATAAACAAAATCAGTCACAGTTAGTGAATCTCCAACGAATTTATACGAAAACGTAGTGTTTGATCGAGTGAAGTGTGAACGCACATAAGAAAGTATAAGCAACAAACAAGGGTCCTGTGCAAGCTTAATCCACCCCTGGCAGTCACTGCATTGTGATTTCAGAGACATGGTTAACTCTACTTGGCAAATATCGTGGTGCTTTATATCATTTTATCATAAAAAGAAAGCTTCTAGAATTATTTAGATTGTGGCCTATATAAGATATTTGAGTATAATTTGTTTGGGCGTCTCTCAATGTAGTGATTCTGTCTGTCTGTGTGAAGGTGCGTGCGTCCAAGCAATCACCCTCGTTTTCTTTTTCATGAGTGGATCTCCATGCGAGGTTTATGTTTTGTTCTGCACCAATAACTTTTTATTGCATTAATTTCAATATTCAGGTAGAAATAGAACGCAATTTGCTTATGGCAGGAAATATTATTCATATTGGGTTTAGTATACTTGTAAGGTATTATATTATTTCAATAGAGAAGAAAACACGTTCAAAATCTTAAATGTAATTTGATAGTTTGAAAGAATTTAAATGGCATTGAATGTGTGTACCGCCCAATGCAACCTTCTAATCTGTCCACACACTCAAATATATACAACAGACACAACATTCTGGGGAGAAACGGACTGCACCCATACTCTCCACTTATGCTACCTTAAGTAAGTTCGTAAATGCTAGGTGTATTGTGGTATTATAGAAATAAAGCATTTAGTGCAGAGTACATAGTATAATCTGGCACTGAACACTTCACTGAACATTGTCACGCCTTGTATTTAGAGTTAGGTACTATGGCCTATGTGTATATGTATGAATCGAGAAGGTACGTAGGAAGGAAAAGAGCATTCTATATAATGACAGAGAGCTAATTTATTTTGATTCATATACGAAACATTTATCACGCCAGTTTAGGTTTCAAAGCATAGGCATGGAATGCACCTATAGGCTGTAGAAGCAAAACTCTTAAAACTGACGATCTTTATCTTTTTATCGGGTGAAGATACAAAATGAGGGACTTGTAAGCGATAAACTACGCAAAAAAAATATACATATATCGATTAACACCGATAAAATGGAAAATATACGAAAACTGAGATGGAAAGCAACACTTCGACGGAGATATTGCCGCAACTGAAAGCAGATATTTTGTTTTTTCCCTGTACGTCTGCATATGCATTTTGAGTCTTACTTTTACATTCCGCGCCTCTCTCAAAAACCTACATTAGTGTGATAAATGTTTCCTGTATGAATCGTGATATATATGTTTTTAGGTAAGTATTATGGCCAATGTACATATGAATAAGGAAAAGCTTACGAGCGTTCTATAAGCTTATAGTGATGATGTTCTACCATCCCAAGTGATCCTGAATTCAACAATATCACAACGAATCGCCTCCTGGCGATACTTTTCAATGATAGAAAATAGTAATAATGGTTTCTACTTTTGGCACAAGGACAGCAATTATCCCAGTGCATTACTGGTACTTTATGTTATCGACCTCGTAAGGATGAAAGGCAAAGTGAAATTTTCAATATCAAGATAATGACACACAAAAGTTTCATGTTTTATATATAAAAAAAAAAACGCGGGAATTAATAGCGGAGCACTCCTTGAGTTTCCTCGCCACATAATTAAATATTTACAATAGATTCATAAGTGCTTCTTCTATAAAAGTGTCGCGTGGGGTGGAGCGCTCACCACCCTCACCCGTTTTAACTACGCTACTGGAATATCAGTGGCGTAGCAAGTGTGTTGCTCAAGGAAGCCATTGACATCGTATCCCCAGTCCACCACATACTCCAAATATATACAGCAAGACCCCAAGTGTCGCTTCCATGCCGCCGTGTACTAGTGAATATCATAGATATATTCAAAAGAAGTGAATGTCATTATATAGAACGCTGAACACAGTGGTTCTACCAACCCGTCGCCGATATATATATATATATTCATTTGGAGTAAATTGGTCGAGTTACCAGCGTTGGTTAGTTGTTCAGGGTCTCTACGTTCTATGTTCAAATTCCGTTGAAGTCCACTTTGCTTTTCGTCCTTTCGGAGTCGATAAAAATAAGTACCAGCTCAGTGTTGGTGCAGCCCTCTCTTCTTCCGAAGTTGACATCCTGGATGTCCCGATGGATTAAGTGAGCTAGGATCGAGAGTGTGTCTGCGTCTGCTGCCGACTTCGTGGACAACTAAAACCAGGGCCGGATTTAGATTTGATGAGGCCCTAAGCTATTTAAGATAATGGGGCTCTTTATATGTCCAGATGTCCTATGTCAGCGACAAATTGTCGCTGTTTTTTGTGTGGGGGCCCTAAGCTATAGCTTGTTTAACTTATACGTAAATCCCACTCTGACTAAAACCCTTAAGCATGATACATACTATAAAGTCATACTCAACTGCAAGTGGCGCCTGTAGTATGTGGTTTATGTATGAGAATTTATGCAAGGAGTTTGTATGGGTATAAGAAGGCTTGTATGGGTATAAGCGGCCTGTAGGTAGCAGGTGAATCTTTACATAGTTTGTTTATAGAGTACGGCTCCGATCTCTCTGTCTGTAACGTGGGAAAATATAGGCTTTATATACCTGTCGCTTTCTGTCTCCCACTTTGAGGGATCGCCCAGACATACGTGAGTATGTAGCGAAACCTGTCCACACCGAAAAGGATGGTGACCTAGAATTTGACTTTTAGGTGTCACCCAGGGTTCAAGGCGTGGACAGATTTCGCTACATACTCACGTATGTCTGCCATAGATTAGCAAAGGCCACAGCTTGTAAGGAAGAGAACTGTGATTAAAATATTTTATTGACTCTGGTAAAAAAAAAATCTTGTGTAATGACTGAAAGAATATGATCGTGAATACAAATGGCCGAAATGGGGTTCTCTGAAGGGTCCTTGATTAACATTATTCGAAGATCAGGAAGTCGCGTCAGATAGAGCCGCTTCTTCTCTACATCAAGAGATCACAGCTCCGGTTCTACGGACACACGGTTAGAATGTCTAAGGAACGAATCACAAAACAGATTTTACAGGCAAAGTCACCTGGCAGGAGACCCAAAGGTGGTGGAAGAAGAAGAAGACTACGGTGACACCGAAAACATGAAAGTCAAAACAGGTTTGTCTTTAAGACGCAGATTAATACAATATATCACTTCAAGGTGACACTAAATATTCCCTCCACTTCCCTTTTCCGCAGGTTGCCTAACATGTTGTGATACAGTTAATGAAATGTATTTGTGACAAACTAGGTCAGCTTTATGTTAGTTTTAAGTTTATTGTTTTAAACAAGCAATTTATTCGATGGTTTTATTTATGTTATGAGACAGTCCACTTTATTATGTACGCAAACAATAATATACACAAACAACTCATTTGTGGCGGTGGAGTTATGAAGTCATTAGGAAGTCTATTTGTAACTCCCATTAAATATTGTAAATACGGGTAGTAACAATTTTCAAGCGAACATGACCTCTTGGTTTCGTATTAATTTCTATGGTAAACAAAGTCTTATATTTATTAGAAATAGAGAAATGAGATCAGTGTAAAATTAAACATATTTAATTAATCAATAAAAATAAAATATCACACATTGGCATACGTCAAAACGGCCGATCGTAAAAGTGAAACTAATTTTTGAAAGTTACGTACGTCATTATTTTAAATTTGGATTGTGAAATTGTTTGTTTTTCATGCCTATATATATATATATGCATACATACATACATATATATATACATATGCGTATATATATACATACACACATATATATGTATATACACACACACAATATATATGTATGTATATACAGACATATATATATGTATATATATATATATATATATATATATATATATATATATATATATATATATATATGAAATACTGTTGGCTTCACGGTCACAATTATTTCTATACTTTCATTTATATATATATATATATATATATATATATATGGCATATATATATATATATATATATATGGCATATATATATATATATGGCATATATATATTGTAAAAAAACAAACAATTTCACAATCCAAATTGAAAATAATGACGTACGTAACTGTCAAAAATTAGTTTCACTTTTGCGACCGGCCGTTTTGACATATGCCTCACACATTTCTGTACAATCATTTTATGTCCGTTGTAAAAATATCAGGTATATATTTGTTTCTACTTTTTGGCACAAGGCCAGCAATTACCCCAGTGTATTACTGGCACTTTATTTTATCGACCCCGTAAGGATGGAAAGGCAAAATTAACCTCGGCGGGATTTGAACTCAGACCATAAAGGGCTGTAACTCTTTATGGTCTAAGTTCAAATCCCGCCGAGGTTAACTTTGCCTTTCATCCTTACGGGGTCGATAAAATAAAGTACCAGTAATACACTGGAGTAATTGCTGGCCTTGTGCCAAAAAGTAGAAACAAATATCAGGTATATATTGCCTCATAATCCCAGCAGACATAACTCGGAGAATAGCGTGTGGTATGGGCTGGAAGCAGAGGCGTAACTGGGGAAAATAGCACCTGTGGCAGACAGTGAAATTGAGTCCCTGCCCAGCATTATATTTTTAACTATGGACTTAATAATTCCTAAAAATAGTTTAGTGACCCAGCCACCATCGTGCGTCTCACCCATGATAATCAAAGACAAATCATACATCTCAATCTCCGACGATAGTTTATCTGACTTGAATAGAAAGTGCTCCTAGTCCAAGTGGCACACCGCTTCAAGTGTCGCCCATGGCATGAGCCATGCTTGCCACACCCTAGTTACGTCTCTGGTTGGAAGAGCCAGTCCAAATCCCTGGGCTCATTCTTGCGGATGGTCATCACTGTTGCTATCGCAGTAAGTAGCGAGGTGGTTCAAATTCAACAGGTTGCTGATAGAGAAAGAATCGGAACGGGGAGACTGTGCTGCCGTCCAGCTTATTACTGCTGCTTGGTCTAACTCAGCCAATTCTAGCTGCATCCAAACTATATTTAACGAATGCATCGAGAGTGGCGTATAACGGGAAGTGGCATGACACCAGTTGAAATTTGAAAGCGTTTACCAAGGAGCCGCAACGGCATTTGTGTTGCTCACACATTCGGGAACCAAGCCTGAGGGAAACACTGATACATAGATAATCGCTGTTCTACTAGGTACCAGTTGAATACGAGGGTATGGTGTTCAACCAGGCGCCGGTGTGGAGATGGAAGGCGGAGCTAAAAGAAATATCAGATTATGTAGAAGCATTCACATTTCAGTTTATAATTTAAATTTATGCATTAAAGTGAGAAAAAATGAAACCTTCTGGAATGCCCTACTCGCAACCATTTAAATCTATTGTAGTATGATAACGTCGACAAATTAGCCTCTACATGGTTACACAAAATAGCAGCCAAATTTTCGTTCGACCATCTCTTATTCCCGTATCGTGAAACATTAGATAATAATATAATATATCACGATACAGAGAAGAAAAGAGACGGCTAAGTCTGCTCAATCAAGGCTGACTTGGAGCTCAACTATAACAATAGTAGTAATAGCTGGGAGACGCAGAAGTTAGTCACTGAAATTTATATGCTAATATAGAGTTAGCCCCCCTCAACGAAGTGGGTAAGAGACTTTTTTCTTTTTTTGACAGTTTTATCGGAAAGTGGCATTTCGTATATGAACTGTAAAAAATGCCCATATTGAGTTTTATGTAATGTCGTGGTAACTTGGTAAATGTGTAGTACTGCGATTTTTCTCTGTTAAGTACATGTTCAGCAAGCTACCCATAATGGTTGCTAAAATATACACATAGGATAATGTCATAGATTTTATATTAACTGTCCCTATCTCTCTCGCTCTCACCTTCCCACTATTATAAGCGAATGGAGCCCACGCGTTTGTTAGGATCGTAATCCTTAAAACATATATTAAAATTGTATAATGCGCTAAAAAAGAAAAAAAGAGGCTAAATGTTTTATAATTTCACACTGAAACAACGAATTATTATGTTCTATATAGCAACTATGTTTTAAATATATACATAAATAACATTACAAATGCTTAAATGACATTATAAATTGTTCGCGATTCTTTCAGAAGGACATATTCCTTTAATGCTGCAATAGACAGCAGCGTCGCGAGGAGTACCGAATGTCGAAATAAATATATGTATACTACAATTTAAATGTAATATTGAAGACTGATTTCGTTACTGAACACGGTTTATTTTCTTATTAATTGTAAATAGTTTGAAACAAAAACGGTTTAAATTTTACGGAGGTGACGTTAAGTTTTACCGCAGAATCTAAACTATAATAAAGGAAGGTCTGCGGGATTGCGTACGGTTTATTTTTTTTTATCCCGTTTGTAAAATAAGTTGGATTACTTTGAATAAATAATGAATGAATATTACATAATTTATCTACTCAATTTCGTAAACAAAAATAATTTCATAAAAATAAATAATTTAAAATTGACTTCTTTTCAAAGTTGCACTTTCGGTATATCGTTGCCATCACCACCACTTCAACTACCACATATATAGAAAGAGAGAGTGTGTGATGAGAGAGATAGAGAGATTATGATTTTCTACCCCTGACGCGTATGATTGTGCACATACATACATTTATATGTATGAGTATATAACTATAATCGCACAAACACAAACTTATAAAAAAAAACCACTCTCACGGACATGATTCACACATATACTTTCACACAAACATACATACATTCACACATATACATTATGATAGCGTTCGGTTTAATTGGAGATGGGAGGGTATACTTTCACACATATACATACATTCACACATATACTTTCACACAAACATACATACATTCACACATATACATTTACACAAACATACATTCATACATTTACACAGATACAGTCATGATAGCGTTCGATTTAATTGGAAATGGGAGGGTAAAACAAGTATAACGTTTTATTTATTTATTAACTCTTCTTCCGGTGGCGATCGCTTAAATAAACATACTAATTTTCTGTCACTAATTTTCTCCTAATGCAGTTTATATATAATATCGTCATTTTTAATGTATCATGGATTACGTTACTGATTACATAAGACAGTGTAACACAGTTTCGTTCAATTTCTGTGTATATTGTCAATTACGATTTTATTTGATGTATCATATCTACATATATCTACCTGCGTATAATATCAATATACACACTACACATGCTAGCAGAAAACGACCCTTAGGATGTTTTTTCTGTTGTAACTTGTAATTGAATGTAGCTTTGAAGATTTAAATTTATATACTATTCATATAATATAAATTAGTCATACAGTATTAGATCTTGTGGAAGGAGAGGAAATGTGTCATCGTTTTATTTCATGCTTGGTGGAAATTTATAATCAGCTTAGAATTGACTATGATTTACAGTCTGGGATAATTAAGAATATACAGTTTATTTCACTTTGAGACAAATTCAGTAGAATGAAGCAGTGACAGCCCATCGTTTGGGATTGTTCCGGTTCTTGGTTGGTGACTTAATCCATTATCTGATATAATTCTACCACCTGACTCTTCAGAACCTTTAGAAGAGTTTACTATTGGGGATCCAGCTTGGCTGAATTGTTAAAAAGTTCGCTTCACAACCATTAGGTCTACCGTCATTTACTATAGTCTCGGCTCTACCTATGCCATGTGAGTGAAATTGAGTAGATGGAAACTGTTTGAAAACCCGTCGAATGGACTGAACTGTTATTCAAAGGGCCAACCTTGTCTCAAACTGTCCATGTTGAATCTCATGAGAATTCCATTAAGAGTACACGTGTCTGTGGAATACTTAACCATATATGAATTTCATAATCAGGATGTTCAAAACAACTGGAACACTCATCATCGAAACCGACGGAGGTTCATTCCACTCTTACTGCAAGTATTTGAGCCAGGTCTTCTGTCTGAAACTAACTTATTTCTCCCTCTACCACCAGCAGTGTCGGTGACCCTGAAAGGTGTTATGAGGCCTACAGTTGTCTCTTGTAATGAAGAAATTGAAAAACAAATTACTGTTTCCTTTCTAACCTTTATACCATTATACTTCATTAACTGTATTTATGTATGCTCCGGTTTTATTATTTTATACATTTTCTCGAATAGAGAGAGAACCGGTCTCTAACATAGAAACAAACTCTTTCATTGGAATTTAGTCAACATCAACCAGCTAAATATGTCTGTGTGCGGATGTGCATGATGGATGTTATTGCATGTGTGGATCTGTATATTTTGAGTTACGTGTGTATATGTAGTTATAACATGATAAATTCCTGAAATGTTTTACATATTTTTACAGTTACATTAATGAACTGTACTTGCAACTTCCTAACTAGCCGTGCTCTTTCTGGTTCTTTGAAGCCTTAGCTTAAGGTTTGTACTGAGGCACTAACATATCTAAGTGCAGCAATGATAAAATATACAAATTTAAAGTAGTCGAGTTGATTATCTGCAAATTCTTCATTAGCTCAGCATAAATATTCTCCTTTTCGCTAATCTTTATCATTATATTAACATCAGCTGTGCAGCTGATTTCGACTAATGTGCATGCCTTCTTTTCTGTTCCATTTCATTATGTCTGGTCTGTTTGCTTTTTATTGGGGTTTTGACCAGAACATTCCACCAGTAATCTTTCATTTTATTTATGCGTATACCCTCCATATAGCTGTAACTTATAATATTTTTATTCTCACGACTACCTTTTCTACATATTGCATTGTGTTGTGTTTTAGCCACAACATCATGCCTCATGGCTAGATAACATCGTGATGATATCTTTAAACAGCTGCTTATGACATGGGTGACAACCTCGATATTTATTCCACTTAGTATACATGTTTTGTCATATCTGGAGGTGGCGGGGTCCTGCATCTCTTTTTGTGTATCAGATATTTCGTTATTACCTGTTCTTGGATTGCAAAAGCATATCCTTCAAAGTGAGAGCTAATATATCGTTTGTTGAACTAAGACTACTTTGCTTATCTATATTTCTCTCATTTTGAAACTTTCTCACAACATAGCCATGCATGATTTCCTCTTGATAAGCACACAGCTTTTCACCCGTTGATTCATTGTGGTAGTGCTGTACAACATACCTGGCTGTGTGTTTCTTTCTGGCCATTATTCAGGGAGTACGGTGGATTGGCAGAATCGGTAGAACGTCGGACACCATGCTTTGCAACATAGAGTTACGGCCCTTTACGGTCTGAGTTCAAATCCCGAGGTCGATAAAATAAAGCACCGGTAATGCACTTGGGTCGATGTAATTGATCCCCCCCCCCAATTACTGCCATTGTGCCTATAGTAAAAATCATTATTCAAGGAGTAAGGTGGATTGGCAGAATCGGTAGAGCGACGGACACTATTCTTTGCAGCAGAGAGTTACGGCCCTTCGCGGTCTGAGTAGAAATCATTATTCAAGGAGTACTATCCAAGAAACTCCTTCCCAACTCTCATGATGCGAACTAATGTTTTGTAGACAGACTTCGTCTATGGATGGGATTCTACGTTTGATGGTTAGTAGATGTTGTCGAAGGGATATGGTGCGACATTCAAATGCTGTTTGCATTGATGTTAAGCCTCTGCCTCCTTGTTCACGTTTTAAGTGGACGTAGACTATGTCACTGTTGATATGGAAATTTCCGGTATTTCCGGTGCTCGTTAGAACCTTTCGGGTTTTAACATCAATTGCTTGGATCTTATCTAGCGTCCAGTCAAGTAGTCAAAATGTTGGTATTAGTACTGTTATAGCAAACGCATTGTAGGCCACTGTATGTGTGTATGTATGTATGTATGTATGTATGCATATATGTAGATTAGCAGGAGGGCTCTAACGACATGCAAAAATACATGACGACCAATCACACCGGGCCTTTGCCAATGAATGTTTTTATCATGGTTGCCAACTCTGTGCAAGACATTTTAGATCATTGACTGGGCTAAAAATCCAGATTCGGTCGCAGCACTGTTAATTATCAATATATATATATATATATATATATATATATATATATATATATATATATATATATGTGTGTGTGTGTGTGTATTTTTTTTTATCGTGCAATGGCCATACTCGATAACGAGGGGGACAGCCACCACATCATGGATGTATGTATGTAGGTAGGTAGGTAGTTTTGTATGTATGGTCAGACGGACGGACTTGTAGCTCTTGGTGGAGTCGTAGGAGTATAGTAGTGGCATGCAGCGTATTTTGGACATTTGAAACCTGAATGAGCCCACCCCTCTTTATTTCTGAACACAACCGATTTTATAGAGGGAAAGAGAAAGAGAGAAAGAATGACTCCAGTATTGAACTGAAACTTGTTTTTATCTACCTCGAAAGAACAAAAGATAACGTTGACCTCGATGGGTTTTGAAATCAGAGCGTAGAGGACAGAAATGGATACCGTAAAGCATTCTACCTGACATTCTAATGACTGCCAATTAGCCGTCTATCTTCATTGCAATGGAGGCACGTGACCTAGTGGTAGAGGTGTTGGACTTACGATCATAATGTCGTGGGTTCGATTCCTGGGTTACGTATTGTATTCTTGATCAAAACACTTCATTTCAC
Source organism: Eledone cirrhosa (assembly GCA_964016885.1). Classification (NCBI taxonomy): domain Eukaryota; kingdom Metazoa; phylum Mollusca; class Cephalopoda; order Octopoda; family Eledonidae; genus Eledone; species Eledone cirrhosa. The sequence goes on along the minus strand of OZ024743.1, from coordinate 21,144,823 downwards.
GATGCTCCAGTATACTCAGCTGAAAATGAGTTCCAGCAATAGCTGGGGGTTTAACCCTGCGATGGACTGGCGTCCTGTCCATGGAGGAGTCTTGTACTCTGTTGCTTCACGCCATGAAACCGAGATATGCAACGGCCAAATGAGCCTTTTGGCTTAAGACAGACTTTCATAACAATACCTCGTTGATATTCCAATCTTTCAGCCACCCATTACTATTTCTCTTTATTTCTTGTTTCCAGCGAAGAGCCCCACAAATAATTCTTGGTGGTGATGGTTGTAGTAGTAGCCGCAACAGCAGCAGAAGTAGTAGCTGTAGTAGTAGTGATTGATGTTGTTGCTTAGACACTTAGAGTTATCGTTATTTATAATGTACATCAGAAGGATCTACACGGTATTCCGACCTGCTACAAATCTCCAACAAATCCCACCCTGTCTTATTAAATAAGAAAGTAAACAACAGACACACATCACCATTAGATAATGTAGTTCTAAAGTCACATAAAAAGACTAGTAAATTACAATTGAAAAAACTTCAGTCAAAGTTCTGTTCAATCAAAGCTGAACGGAAGCTAAAGAAAGAAACCTTATATTAATACTACAATAATTACAAATACGTAAGGGAAATAATTTCTTTTACAAAACTAGAGTTATGTCCCTTAAATTTTTATTAACCAACAATTGGGATTTTTTTCTGTATTTAAAGGAATATTTAATAAGGATTTCTAATTTAGGCACAAGGCCAACACTTTTGGGGAAGGAAAAAGTCGATTAAATCGACCCAATACGTTGCTGGTGTTTTTTTTTATCAAGCCCGTAAGAATGAAAGGAAAATTGAACCCCCACGGGATTTGAATGTAGAAAGTAAAATGCTTCAGTGAGGAGGACAGGGAGGTGCAGTGTGGGCTTTTTTGTGTAACAGAAAGGTTTATAATAAAGTCTAAAAACATAAATATTTAAAAAGTCAAACATAACCAATTCCACAAAAGTGGATATACTTTAGAGGGTCACTCATTGAGAAAGCTCACAGAAAATCACGGAAACCTTGACCACTAGGGCAAGTGCCCTATCTCATTTATCCTCCTCCAACTTACAAGCGCATACTCAGAGCCAGCCCATTCACTCGGACCCCACTCACCACTCTCACCCACCTCCCAACAAACTGGTTGGAAGGCAGCATTTCCTCTCCACCCTGATTTTTCTCTTCAGTTGAAACCTTAAAAAGTTAATCCGGGCTTTGCCGAAGAGGAAAGGGCTTGTCTGCAACTCTTTCAAACACGTCCACCACATTACCTTTTTTTGCCATGACCACCAGGCAGATAAAAACTGCCTGTCCTTCCACTCTAAAGGAAGTTGGTGAGGTGATCTTCACAATAAACTCAGTTGGTAATCGGATTCATCCCACAGGTGACGGGTGGTGGTGTTCGACGTAAACCCACAAGTCAGCAATACTCAGACACTCGATGAGTGCGTGCAAGACGGTTTCATACCCTGTGCGTATCTTGGACAGGCTCGGCCGGCCCTTCCATGCCTGTAGAATATATCTCGAACTGGCAAAGCTACTCAGTGACCCTGCCAGGTCAGGGATTCCTGGAAGTTATCCATGGGGCCTGGACTGAAAGTCCTCTAGAAAAGAGTGGCTAGTTGATTTTCGTTGACACCCCAGTGTCTCCCCAAGAACGTCATCGTTTTTACCCGCTCTGTAGATTGTCAAGGTGGAGTTTCTATCGAGCGCACTGCTGTGGGCTGTGAGTGCTTGAAGACATTCTAGTTTCCAAGCGCTCCCTTTGTCTTTGTTTGACCTTTCGAGGTAGATAAAAAAAGTACCTGTCCAGTACTGGAGTCATTCTTCCTCTATATTTCGTTTATTTCGCCAGGTGGTGCTATTAAGTTAGATATAGCCTGGACCAATACTGGCCAAGACCTATCAAAGTTCGCAAAGTTATATCAATATAGTGAGAGATGGAGGCGATGGTAGTGGGAGTCGGCTCCTCTGTATTCAGACCTGGTGTACGTGTGTGTGTTTACTTCTATTCATTCGATATAACTGTATATTCTGCTGTATACAGTACCACCTACACAGTGTATATACTGACCACAGTTGGTTTGTCTGGTATATTGTAACATTTGAAAATTAATATCATATGGAGGCACATGGCTTAGTGGTTAGAGCATTGGGCTTGCAATCAAAAGGTTGTGAGTTCAATTCTCAGACCGGGTGATGTGTTGTTTCCTTGAGCAAGACACTTTATTTCACATTGCTCCAGTTTACTCAGCTGTAGAAATGAGATGAAAGGGACTGGGGTCCCTATCATTCCACTGCAAAGTGGTCGTGGAGGTGCCACGGCCGAAAAGCACCCAGCACTCACTGTAAATGAGGTTGGTGTTAGGAAGGGCATCCAGCTGTAGAAATCAAGCCAGAATCAGTTATCGTCTCACCCTTGCAAGCAGGGAAAAGCGGACGTAAAATGATGATGATGATGATGATACTGAAACATGTTAGGTAAATAGTTGCTAAAACATTCAAATGGTTCCTGGACAAATTTCTACAAGAAATTCAGATAAAACACCTACACCCTAATATGTTTCTACCAACAACTCCTTGCTCATTAGAAATGTTAAAAATTACCTAAGCTAATACTGGCTGAAACCTATTAAACTGAAGTTGACTAACAAACATATAGACTTTCTCTTCTAGCAACACTTAATCCTGGTTTTTTTTTTTTTTTTACACTCATCTATCTTCCATTTTATTCTATCTCTCTCACTCTATCTTCAGATGATTAGCGAAAAAAATATTAAGTCTCTTTTCCAACTATATCAAGTGTTAAACTAATACACTATCATTGCATTATGTTGATCTTCTGTTTTTATTTCTTTGTTGAATCTGATACATTGAGATATTCTTTTTCCTTCTGAACAAACCTAAAACTAATAAGATTTTGTTGTGCACTTGTATCTCTGTGTTTTTTCTTTTTAATCTTGAATTATGTATGTATGTATGTATAATAATAATAATAATAATAATAATAATGAAATTGTGTACAGTGCTCAGGTGCACGACAACTCATCAAAGATGCATGTATAGTACATAAAATAATGTACAAATGTCATGGAAGTGAATAGTGTATGAATCATGATATACATGTGTGTATTAGGTGTAGTGTTGGCGAATCTCAGGAAACATGGAGGTTTTAAAGGATTATGTATGCATGGATGCATACATCTATGTGTGTAGTATATATTATATGTATGTTCTACTAGTTTTATTATTTTATAAATGTTCACCAATAGAGAGAGAGAGTCATTTTCTAACATAGAAACAAGATACTTTCATTGGAATTAAAACAACATCAACTAGATAAATATATATGTCTGAATGTGTTTGTGTGTGTGTGCTGGTATAGGTGCTACTGCATGTGTGTATCTGTATGTTTTGAATTATATGTGTACACATGCATATCTTTCTGTATGGATACATGTGTATAAGTAGTTATTACATGATACATCTCTGAAATGTTTTACATATTTTTACACTTCTATCAGTGAACTGTACTTGCAACTTCCTAACTAGCTGTGCTCTTTCTGGTTCTGTGAAGCCCAGCTTCTCAAAGGGTAACATATCTAAGAGCCCCAGTTATCTCAGGTATACATCTACAATTATAGTCAGGGCGGAGTATCTGCAGATTCTTCATTAGTTCAGCATAAGTGTTCTCTTTTTTCGCTAATCTTTAACATAATATTGACATCTGTATGTAAATGTGTGTGTGTGTGTTTGTATGTATGCATGTGTGTATGTATGTGTGTGTTTATAAGTATGTATATATATATATATATATATATATATATGTGTGTGTGTGTATATATATATACGTGTCTGTGTATTCATATATATATATTTATATTTAATGTATGTGTGTGTGTGTGTGTATATATGTGTGTGTATTCATATATATGTGTGTGTGTGTATTCATATATATATATATATATGTGTGTGTGTGTATTCATATATATATATATATATATATATATTTATATTTAATGTATGTGTGTGTATGCATGCACATTTTTTTTTCTTTCTACTAAAATTCTATTTCGATATATATATATCCAGTTTCCTTTCCACTTTCTTATCCTGAATTCTCATGTGTAAGAATATTTTATTTGCCCAGCATTTTAACTTCACTTAATTTGATCATATCTTTTCTTATTATTATTATGGAGAGATTATCATAATCTTTTCTATTTTTGTATTAAGTTGGTTACTAAATCTTCTTACATTTGTGTGCTTTCTTATTTTTTCCATGATACCTCAGCTTTACATTTATACTTTTAAACAATTCTTATCCTGTAGTTTTTGTTATCGACCTTCTTAATTGATTATATATGTGTGAGTATGTATGTTATTTTATTTATATTTATAAATTTCCTTGTTATTTTCTTGTTATTTCTAGTTTTAACTAGGGTATGAATATAGTTGCTTTTGACTTCAATCTTTTATAAAACTCATTTTTTATGCACCAGCTTATTAGACTGCTCTCTCACCTATTTCATGTATACTTTGAATAACTGTACATTTTTTCATCTTACACCAGTTTAAAGCCTAGAATTTTATGTAACCTATAATTAAGTATTTTATTTTCAATTTAGCTAGTTTGTGAAGTCTAATATCTGTTTAATCTCAATATATTTGAACCTGTTGGAGAACCTACATGATGTATTTAGATCAAGTCTATTTCCTGACTACTCACCAATATTGCCTTAATTTCATTGCCCAGTTTAAAAGATTTTAAAATCTATATATTTTAATCTCATTATTGTTGAGATATTTCAGTTAATTTTTTTTTTCCTTAAATTCTTTCTGTAAAATTTCTTTCCATTAGTTTGTTTTTGAATCCTTAATTTATTAGCTGCCTGTCAGCCTAAATTCAACTGTAAGGTTTTAAATTCCCAACTGTATGTATCTTAAGAGATTAAATCATGGTTAATTTTGATTCCTTACTTAATATTTAGCATGCCCCTTAGTGATTCAGCTTTATCTATTCATTTATTATATTCTAAAAATGGTGACTTATTCTTATAATAGGTTGCCATGATGTTTTTGTTTTAATTTTAAAATGTTATTTTAACCCTTTTGATACCAAAGTACCTAAAACTGTCCCTGGTTCTATAATACAAAGTTGTTTATGTTAAGGTGTTTGAATTTATCTGAAAACCTTTCACCTTTGTTAACTTATGCTCAGAACGCCAGGTTAACACTTTAGTATTTACATTACTCTATTTATTATCGTATTTTAGTGGTAAAGGCTTTGTCTCACAAATTTATCTCACATAATACCGAATCTATGAGATTTTGTTATCTATTTTGAGAAAAATACCTTAACATCAGCATGAGTTGCCAGTTATGACCGGTTTGAACAGAAAGAGGTGAGAGAACTCTGGCTGGATATGTCCAGTTTAACTGTTAAAGGGTTAATAGTGAAAAAATTACTTATATTACTAAATCTCTCCAAATTCTTGATTATTTTCAATATAAAACTTGAAAAGGTAGTGTCTTTCTTTAGAATATGGTACCAGAAGAGTTATTACATATTTATTTCAACTTTTGAAAAATACAACCCTCTAATGAAACAATGTTTTAAAGTATTATCTCCATAGTAAATAAAGTTTAACTCCACATATGTAATTTATTCAGACCTCCGTTGTATGTTGTAGTCTGTATAATGCCACTGTATGCTGTATTATACATCTCTTATCATACTTATAAGCACATCTAAGAAAATCACCAGTGAATATAAGAAAGAAACTAGATTTCTTTAGTGAGAAATATATATATCATAAATCGAAATCATATTTTCAACAAAGTGAAAATAACTAATAACTCAAGTACTTTTGTGAACATACATATTATTGTATATTGTATATTAATTTCAGCAACCAGGAAATTCAAAATAACATGATTTATTAAAATAAACTTCCATGCTTCCCGAAATTCTCTAACACTACACCTGATATCCCTCCTCCATTCACACACTCACATGTATCTGTGTGTATATATCATGATTCATACATTGTTCCCTTTCCTGACATTTGTACATTATTCTATGTAATATACATGCACCTTTGATGAGCTGTAGTGCACCTGAGCACTGTACACAATAATTTTCATTATTGTCATTATTATTATATTTTGCAGAAATGGGCCATTCATGTCAAAAGTCAAGTGAAGCTTCCGAAAGTAGAAGCTAAGGAATATATAGGTAAAAATCATCACGATGCAGATAATCTAGCCTTTACACTAGATGGTAAAGATGTAGACAAATATGATGTGAAACCACCAGCTGGTTTGAGGAAAGTAGACGATAATGACCTTAAAGCCATTGACACAACCACAACATATTTATAACAACTAACTTTAAACCCATTATAACTATTTTAAGGTCCCAATATTGATTCCATTTTTTTCTCCTATGTCCATACTGACTTCAATTATACAATAAATGATTTTTGTAATACATGTTTACGTTTATATTAACCAGAAAACTCGGGATATAAAAGTTACATAAAGCACAATAAGGAAAATGACTGTTCTCTCACAATAGCATCATATTTTCCCTTTATTTTTATATATTTCACCTCATTTTAATGTAACTGGTCTATTGATAAATATTATTTTAGTAATATTGTTAATAGTAGTTCACACTTAACCCATAGCATTTACATTACAATATATTGTATTTTCACAGTAAACACTTTATCTCACATAATATCGATTCTATGAGATTTTGATATTATCTATTTTAAGAACAATACCTTAACATAAGTATGAGTAGTCGGTTATGGCCTGCTTGAACAGAAAGAGGTGAGAGAACTCTGGTCTAGTATGGCTAAAGGGTTAAAATAGAATCTGCTTTTTACAGTTTAAATTACACCAATTTCGATTTTATCTTTCATCAATCTGGAGATCATAAGATAAATACCAGTCATAAACTGAAACTTGTAGTGATTTAACTTACTGTACTCTCTTAAAATATGTGTCCCTTTACCAAAATTAGAAATCATTCACTTCTAGTTCTCATTCATTAGATTAATTTATATTCAGCTTAATTAAGAGAAAACTGCTGATGGATGAACCAGAGATTTCTGTATTTGTGTAAACACAGTACTGTGACCCCAGTGGAGATACTTAATTCTCAAAGGCCTAGTTCATTTAGCAGTAAATAGGAATCCTCATGTAGGTAGAGTTCATTGCTATTCACTTCATGATTGTTCAATTATTCATTATCTTGCAATTCTGATTTCTCTTAGATATTTTGAGAAGATAATGAAGAAAGCGTTCCTAGATTCTCTTGGCTAAAATATTTTGTAGAAGATATATTCAGTTGCTCTGAAACTATAAGAAGTCATCAATAAATGAATGGGTGTGGAACATGGGCATTACTTTATAGAAGGTCAAATAAATAAACAAATAATTAAATAAAACAAATAAAAATAAATACACCACAATAAAAATATATAAACCACCATTGGTAATTTTCCCAGTAACCCATGTTTTTCTTTTATGTTTTCTCTTCAAGTAAACAAACTAATGATATTTTTTACTTTTTAAAACTTACCACTCTGTTGCCATTGTTGTTATATGATTTAAGTTGATATATCAGAAATTAAAATCATTACTAGTTCATTAAAGTCTTATTTGTTATTCAAATTGACTTTGCAGTTCTTATTTGTTATATTTGCATTATATATTATTCGGACATCTGAATAATTGGCAATGATTCACTCACATTGATACATTACAACCTCTGGTTGCTATACATCTCACTTCTGTGCTTCATCTATTGCTACTGAACTAACTAGTTGCATAGGTACCGACAATTCCGCCAAATCCATTTAGTTCATCTGACTTTCCTCTTGTCATTAATCTCTTGCTGTGTCTCACCTCTCAGATCTTTTATTCATTTTACACACTTTCTCAGTCCTTCCTTTTCAGAGATGTAAGGCTCTGAAATTTCCCCTTTTTGTTCACTTGTTTCCCACAGTAGAAAACCTGCCAAACAAATGGTTGGGAAGACTCTTCAGCTGCGTCAAGGACATAACAACTTCCTTACTGTTGATACCATGATAAAATGAACTCGGTGGAGTAAGATATCATATATCAGCTCAAGTAAAGCTCAGTGACTCTGCTCAAATATTGACCAGCCTGAAATTACACATTAAACCTTTTCTAGCAGAGAAAACAAGCATATAGGTGAACTAATTATCAAAAACAACAATCTCATCTGTCCAGGACAGCCCATAAATGCTATGGCCACTGCATTTCTTGCACTGACCAGCTCTAATAAGTTAACAAGGGAGTTAGTGCATGGTTGCTTGATCTGCTAAAGATAACAGCCCAATCTCCCTTAAATACTGCCCCTCCATCTTTGGATAATGTAGTTCTAGCTTCCTTGTACACAAGAAAAAAGATAGGATGGTCAAAGTTGGAATATTTTAGATCTTAGGTCTACTCAATCAGGAATGACCTTGGGCTAAACAACAAGAAGCAGACGTTCTGGTTGCAGAAAATGGCAGTGCCGAATACCAAGCAGTATTTGTTTTTCTCTTTTTATGATTTGAGTTCAAATCCTACTGGGAATTGACATTTTCTTTCATCCTCCCAGGATTTATTGCTATTGTGATAACTATGATGGATGCTCTAGTGATTGCAATATTGGATGCTATTGTAGTTCCAATAGATATTTTGTTATAGAAGTTGTGATACTCTTTTATAGATTAGTTTGATAATCTATTTATTATTATATTGATTTTCATCGTATTGCTATTTGGCTTTGTTTACTATTATTATCATTTATCAAGAGAGAGAAATAAATTGGCAGAATCGTTAGCATGTTGAATGAAATGCATTGCAGTATTTTGTTCAGCTCTCTATATCATGGTTTCAAAACTTTGCCTTTTATCCCTCTGAGGCTGATAAAATAAAGTACAAATAAAGTACTGGTGTTGGTATAATCAACATTCCCTTTCCTTCAAAACTGTTGGCCTTGTACCAAAATTACAAACCATTATCAACAGCCATTGCCATTTGTATTTTTCCCAAAGAAGGTGACTCGATAAAAATAGTACTAAATGGGATATGCAAGGCTTCTGCAGATCTTAGAAACTTAGGATTATATAAAGCAGTACTTTCTAAATTTATTTTATTGATATCTCTTGAACCAGGGAATTACAGATTCGAGCCTGGCAAAGGCAGGATAATCTTGTCTTGCCAGGTTGAGCTTGCCTTGTTGAGCTTACTTGCACTGAGTTTGTTCAGCAGACTGAGCTGAGCTCACCAGGTTCAACAGATTAGGTTGATCTTGGTTGGCAAGTTTGAGCAAGGTAGACATGGCTGGCCTGGCAGCCTGTAGTGGACTGAAATTAACTAGACTGGCTAGGCTGAACAAGACTGGCTGGGCTGAGCTCTATAGGCTTGGAAACTTTGATTGGCCATGTTACACCCTCTAAGCTGAACTGCTCAGGCCAGCCTGTGGTAGGTTGTGCAGGCTCATTGGACTGAGCTGGCCTAGCTGACTAGATTGGCTTGACTGAGCTGACATGGCTGTTCTTGTATGGTGTGAGTTGGTCTGGTTAGACTCTCTTGGTTGAATTGGCTTGTCTGTATTAGCTGGGCTGAACAGGCTAGCAGGAGCTAGGCCGTAGCACTGAGTAGGCCAGCCTGGACTGAACTAGCCTCATCCAATAATGCCATGGTCATATTAAAAAAAAAACCTAATAAGCATATTTAACCCTTTAGCATTTAAACAAGTCATATCCAGCCAGAATTCTCTCACCTCTTTCTGTTCAAACCGAGTGTAACTAGCTACTCATACTTATGTTAAGGTGTTCTTCTCAAAATTAATAATATCAAAATATTGTAGATTCGATATTATGTGAAATAATTATGTGAGATAAAACCTTTAACATGAAAATACAATTAATAAATATAGAGTAATGTAAATGCTAAAGGGTTAAGAAGCTTATCTTGAATATAAATATCTCCACTAGTATAACAATAGTTAAATTCCTAGGCAACATGTAAGATCTTAAAGCAGGTAAGTAATACCCATACAGAAAACTAAATGAAGAGATGGTATATATATATATATATATATATAGATGACCAACAAAATCCCATCTCCCACACCCCTCCCTGCCCCTCCAACCCATCCGTCCCACCCTCCCAACTCCAGAGTTGGTACCAACGTAGGCACATTGAAAGGTCGCTCAAATGAGGTTGTAGAGATGATTGAACGTAAAGAAGTTGATGTTTGTTGTATTCAAGAGACTAGGTGGAGAGGGGGGGGTCTGCCAGATTCATCGTAGGTAAAAAAACGATGCTATAAACTTTTCTGGGTGGGAAATGACAACGGACAGGGTGGTGTAGGAATTATGTTAGGTGAAAAATGGGTAGATAAGGTAATTGACGTAAATAGAATGAATGACAGAATAATTGAATTAAGACTAGTTCTAAATAGAATTACTGTGACAATAATATCTGCTTATGCACCCCAATCTGGTCTCCCTGATGTTATAAAGGACAGGTTCTATGAGATGCTAATGCACACTACCTCCCAAATAACTGACAGTGACTACTTAATTATTGCTGCCGATCTAAACGGTCACGTTGGACAACATAGTGATGGCTATGATGGAATCCATAGAGGCTATGGGGTTGGAAATAGAAATGAGGAGGGCTTCAGAATCCTGGAATTCTGTGACGCAAATAGCCCAACTATCTGTAACACAAACTTCAAAAAACGTGAAAACCACTTGATCACCTATAGATCAGGGGAACACGCCAGCCAGATAGATTATATCCTTACTAGAAGATGGGACAAAATGTCTGTTGTAAACATCCCTCCCCCATGAAGAATGCACCTCCCAACATAGCCTAGTAGTTAGTGACCTCATAGTCAGGAATAGACGTACTCGACGACAGTGGAGGCCTACCTTGAGGAGAAGAATATGGAAGTTGAAGGACCCCATAGCCAGTGACAAATTTAAAAGCTTATTACTTGATGCCTTTGACAATAAGGAAGAGCAATTAGAGATGTGCAATATAGAGGAACAGTGGCAATTCTTGAAAGAGAACCTGCTGAAAGCAACGGATGAAATCTGTAGCTGGAGCAGACCTATTGGCAGGAGGAGAGTAACTTGGTGGTAGAACAGTAAGGTGGAAGAGACAATCAAGGCCAAAAAGCAGGCTTGGAAAGAATGGCAGGATGGGGGAAGCAGAGAGCACTATCAAGTGGCCAGGAGAGAAGGTAGAAGATAAGTGTACCTTGCAAAGAGGGTAGCAGAGGATAGAAAGTTCAAGCATGTTCTGCAATGTGAGGACCAAAAACGTCAGGTGTTCAGGATTGCTAGACAATGTGTCAAGGAAAACCATGATATTGTTGGGGAGAAGTGTGTCCATAATGATAATGGTGTACTTGCACTCACTGATACTGATAAGAAGATAGCCTGGAAGTGTCACTACGAGAGACTATTAAATGAGGAGAATAAATGGGAAAAAGATAGTATGCCCCAAATCGATCCAATAGAAGGACCAGCGGTGCAAGTTAAAGGTAGTATAATAAGTAAGGCAATCAAAGATATGAAGACAGGCAAGGCAGCTGGGCCTTCGGAGATAGTTGCTGAGATGTTGAAGGCATCTGGTATGGTGGGACACACTATGGTCACCCATATAGCTAACCAAGTAATACAGATTGGGGTCATATCGAAAGACTGGCGTAGCAGCATCATCATTAACTGCTACAAAGGTAAAGGGGATGCTCTAGATAGGGGAAACTATAGAAGCATTAAGTTAGTTGACCAGGTCATGAAGGTCACAGAAAGAATTATAGCGCAACTAATCAGAGAGCGAATTGATCTAGATGAAATGCAGTTTGGGTTTGTGTCAGGTAAAAGTACCACAGACGCTCTTTTCCTTGTACGACAACTACAAGAGAAGTATCTAGCTAAAAGTAAACCCCTCTACTTAGCTTTTGTAGACCTGGAGAAAGCTTTTGACAGAGTCCCCTGTTCCATTATCTGGTGGGCTCTTAGAAAACTAGGTGTAGATGAATGGCTTGTGAGAGCTATACAAGCTATGTGTAATGAAACAGTCAGTAAGGTTAGAATTAACAATGAATATTGTGAAGAATTTAGTGTAAAAGTTGGTGTTCATCAAGGCTCTGTCCTTAGCCCCCTCTTATTTATTATTACCCTTCAGGCTATAACAGAGGAGTTCAAGACCGGCTGCCCATGGGAACTCCTATATGCAGATGATCTAACGCTCATAGATTGAATCAATGGCTGAACTAGAGAAGAAATTCGAAACATGGAAGCATGGCCTAGAATCAAAAGGCCTTAAAGTTAACTTGTCTAAGACTAAAGTTCTAATTTGTAGAAAGGAAAATAGGGCACAGGTGCCCTCAGGGAAAAGGCCATGCTCAGTGAGTAGGAAAGGAGTAGGCAGAAATTCCATTTTATGTCCCAAATGCATAATATGGGTACATAAAAGATGTAGTGGGATCACAGGTAAACTATCTAAGAACGTAGACTTTATATGTGGCCAATGCTCAGGTGCAATAAGTAGCAAGTGTCCAAAGGATACTAGCTCCTTCCATTGGCCAGATGGTTTAATAGTAGACACTTTCCGTTACCTGGGTGAAGAAATCAGCAGTGGTGGAGGGTGTTCTGAAAGTACAGTAGCCCGAGTCAGAACGGGATGGAAAAAGTTCAGAGAGCTTATACCGCTGTTGGCCACAAAAGGTTTCTCTCTAAAAATGAAAGCAGATTGTATGATGTATACAAACAGCAATGCTACATGGCAGTGAGACATAGGCATTACATGCAGAGGACCTGCGTAGACTGGAAAGGAACGAAGCATGCATGCTCCGTTGGATGTGTAATAGTAATATACGTGAACAGCAAAGCATAAATGAACTAAGTGAGAAATTAGGAATAAGAGGGATCAGATGCTGTTTACTTGAGGGAAGAGTACGTTGGTATGGTCACGTGATGCACATGAAAGATGACAGCTGCATAAAAAAGTGCAGAGCGATCAAAATTGATGGTAGTTACGGAGTAGGTAGACCCAGAAAAACCTGGGATGATCTGATAAATTCCGACCTTACACACTTACATCTCTCTAAGACAATGTCTTTGGACCAAGATCTTTGGTGCTACGCAGTAATACAGAAGACCCGCCTTGCCTAAGTACAAAGTGAAACCTACAGTCAGTGGGCAGCTCTTAACCAAATATACACCCCAATCTACTACCCTTACCCTATCCTCCACTCCCACCAACAACATGAGAAAATGAGATCGAGTTCGTGTAGGTGTCACGACAAAAAAAAAACACACACACAGTCCACGCTGTAATGTGGTCGTGTAGGTAACACGGTAAAAAGTTCCCAGTTCCACACTGTAAATGTGGTTGGTGTTAGGAAGGGCATTCAGCCGTAGAAAACCTGCCAGATAGTCCTATATGAGCGAGACACGGT
>OZ024743.1:21111294-21113794 GCA_964016885.1 Eledone cirrhosa | reverse complement strand
TGTTTTACATAGAGAGGTTGAAAACCGTTGGAAGATAATGTATAAATTAAAAGAATTTGAAAATTAACGAAGGGAAATATATATACGAAGAAGGAGAGGGAGTTAATATGTATTGAGATTAAAAAGTTTGATGATAGAGAGAAAAGAATAATGGATTGCGGATGAATATTCTGACGTCAAAAAAAAAAAAAAAAAAAATGTGTGTATGTTTACAAGTATTATGGAAATTTGAAAATTAACGAAGAGAAAAAATTATTAAGGTTTGTGTATTGAAGGATTTGAGAAAAATAATGTGAAGTTAAGGTTTGTATATTGAAGGAATTGATAATATGTGCGAAGAAAGAGTTAATATGTATTAAGAATGAGTTAGATGATGGGGAGAAAAAAATAATAAATTAAGGATGAATAATCTGGCGTCAAAACAAATGTATATGTTACGAAGGATTTTACAAGGTGAAGATAGAGTGATGGTAATGAGTAAACAAGTATTATAGAGTGTATAATACCCTTTGAAGTAAGGTAGGAAGATGGGTATATTTTAAAAGAGGTGTATGTATATGTGCCGTTGAGAAAAGATTCTAAATTGATAAAGAATTGAATATTAGCTGTATACTTTGTGAAATGTCTTATGGAATTTATGCAAGCAGATAGAAAACAAATCTGTACGTCTATTTATTATAGAATCTAGATTAGAGATAATGGTAAATTTTTCATTTAGGCAGAGATTACAGATTTTAGATAGAGAGCTGTTCAAGTTTGAAGACGCAGAAGAAACCTTCTTCCAAAAGATGGTATATTTAATGTTTTTGTTTTTCAAGGACCATATGAGTTCTGAGAGAGCCGTGTTGGTTCTTTTAAGTTTGTATTTAAAAGATGAATGATGATTATAGAGACGAGCTTTAAAAGAGGTGGAAGTGGAGCCAAAATAGGTGAAGGAATTGGTGCTAGTTATAATTTACATTAATAAATTAAGTTTTTATCAAGACAATGGTTGTTGAGAGGACATTTATTTTCAATAGGGCAGTTGCAATTAGAGAGATTATTAATGAGTGACCTAGTGTTATCTATAGAAGGAATTGGATTGGAGAAGTTGTTTGCGATAGGAATAATAGTTTCTTGATTTAGAGTTGGATTATGAACATTTAGCGAAGTTGTGTTAGACGTTGTATTTGGGTTTACAGAAATTAGCCTAGGGTTTACAATGACGTCGGGAGTACTATTACTGTTATTATGAAATTCAGTGTTGGAAGGAAGAGATTTAGTATTTAATATTTTATTGTTGTGTTTAGAGATAATGTTGGAAATATTGGAGGATGTAGAATAAGAAAATTTTATGGTGTGTTTGTTAAATATTTTACTATAGATATGTGAGGGAGAGAAGCATTTATTTAAGGCACTAAAGAATAATTTAGGAATATTGTTATTAATAGAGATGGAGAAAGGAGCATTATACCAGATTATGTTTTTGTATCTAGGTCTTTTATTAAAGTTATTGGAATGATCATGATTAATTATTCTACTGTAAGTTCTTCTAGAATTTGTTTCTTTACTATATTTGATTTTATCAGGATAGCCGGCTTTAGAAAGTGCGTTATTATAGTAATTGGCGTTAGCATCAAAGATGTTTTTATTAGAAGATATGTTAGATATTCTTTTTCCAATATTACTAACTATAGCATTCTTGATATTGGTAGGATGGTTAGATTTAAAGTTAACATAATTTAGGTTCTCATTGTTTTTATGGTAAGGGTAATATAGGCCAGTGTCAAGATTAAGAGATACATCCAAGAAATTAGCTAGTTTGATACTGTTATCAAATTCAATTGTTAGGTTATGTTGGTTAAAGAGATTACGTATATTGTTCTTAATAATATTAAGGTTATCTATATTGCAATTTAAGATAGTAAAGATTCCATCGTCACGATAAATTCCACCGCGAAGTTGAGGAATTTTCCGACTCAAAGAGTTCAAAATAAAGATACCAATTAAATCAGTCAATTGGGATGAATCGGATGCTCCCATTGTGATGTCGAAGTTGTTAGAGGTATCGGCTCTGGTCCAATATTCGTTGTTGAACTCTAGGATGGTTTTACGTGCGGTGGGGATGATGTGAAGTTCATCTGTGGTGATGTCAGAATATTTAAGTGCGAAAGATAGAGCATTATTGAGAAGTGAAGGCGAAATGGAGGAATAGTAGCTGGCAATATCAAATTGAATAAATTTTAGTTTGTTTTTATTATCCAATTTGTTGAACCAGCCAATCACTTCAGAAGTACCAAACCATAAATTTAGGTTCAAAGCTCTCTATCTAAAATCTGTAATCTCTGCCTAAATGAAAAATTTACCATTATCT
The DNA here is from genome assembly GCA_964016885.1 of Eledone cirrhosa. Taxonomy (NCBI): domain Eukaryota; kingdom Metazoa; phylum Mollusca; class Cephalopoda; order Octopoda; family Eledonidae; genus Eledone; species Eledone cirrhosa. The sequence goes on along the minus strand of OZ024743.1, from coordinate 21,111,441 downwards.
CTAATCTAGATTCTATAATAAATAGACGTACAGATTTGTTTTCTATCTGCTTGCATAAATTCCATAAGACATTTCACAAAGTATACAGCTAATATTCAATTCTTTATCAATTTAGAATCTTTTCTCAAAGGCACATATACATACACC
>OZ024743.1:21053794-21103794 GCA_964016885.1 Eledone cirrhosa | reverse complement strand
TGTGTGTGTGTGTGTGTGTGTGTAATATATATATATATATATATTGACATACATATTTAACATGCAACACATTCTTTATTGAATAGTGGTCGTCTGTATTTTATAACTGAGACTATCCAATCTATGTATTTACTTTTATATATAAGTACTAGCATAAGTTTGGTTGTTATTATGCTAAGGGTGTTGAGGCTATAGTTATGAAAGTCATGTTTAGTTTTATTCTATGTCTAGCGTGGTATGTATCTTGTAGCTCAGGTTGAGTTTTAGTATATAGACAATATATATATATATATGTATGTATACATATATACAGTTGTCCCCCACTATTCACAGGTGTTATGTTCCTAGAGCACCTGTGAAGAGTGAAAAACTGTTAATATTGAACATGGTCCGTAAAAATGGTCCATCAAAACATAATGTAACATATAATAAAAAAAAAGAGGGAGTGTTTTATGTGAAGGAGTTTCCAATAGGCTGTCAAATATGGTATATTGTTATTAATAACTTAGCATTAAAAATATATATTGCCACGAAAAGATCTATAAAAAGAATTGCGGAAGATATTTACAATTCCAGGAATATGTGGTGGTTTCCACGAACAATTATTAGCTAGGTTCTAAGGAAAATTCTGCGAATAACCAGGACCGCGAGCGTCTGGGGGTACACTGTATATGGATGCATATATATATATGTATATATGTGTTATATATATATATATATACACGAGGTGTGTCAGAAAAGTTCCGGAACTGATGTCACAAAAGATTTATTTCAAACCCAAACTTCACACTAAGAGTTTTCTCCTTTAAAGTAATCCCCCTGGAGTCTAATGCACTTTTCCATCCTTTTCTGCCATGCTTGCATGCACTCCTGGAACGAATCTTCCGGGATCCTCCGCAGTTCCGTTGTCATGGCATTTTTGATGTCGTCCACGTCTTCAAAACGGGTCCCCTCTGGGTCGTACTAGAAGATGATGACTGTCCCTAGCAAGTCTGGTTCGGTTTCAAGATGCTCGAGGATGTCCTGGCACACTTGCATGCGTCGACCCTTCTGGTCATCGTTCAGCAGTTTTGGCACCACCTTCGCGCAGACTTTCCGCATGTCCAAATCTTCAGTGAGAATCTTCCAGACGCTGTCCCGATTCATGCCCAGCTCATTTGCCATCAGTCGAACAGTCAGCCGATGATTGCTACGCACCATCTGCCTGACGCGCTCAACGTTGACCTTAGTCCTGGTTGTTGAAGGCCTTCCACTGCTGAGGTCATCTTCCACGTCCTCACGTCCTTCTTTAAACCTCTTGCACCACTAAAAAACACGTGAGCGTGACATCGTCTCATCTCCATACACTTGCTGCAGCAATCCCAGTGCTTCTGACGGAGATTTCCCCAACCGTACCAGAAACTTCAAGTTTGTTCGTTGCTCTGTGCTCATTGCTTGACGACCTGAAACAGAGGACATGTATATAAAATTATGAAGAAAAAAGTTTGATCGCTGCAGAGAGCTAAGATTACAGTTACATACTCCAGGGGGTTACTTTGAAGGAGAATATTCTTAGTGTGAAGTTTGGGTTTGAAATACATCTTTTGTGACATCAGTCCTGGAACTTTTCTGACACACCTCGTATACGAGTATATATGTATATATATATATATATATATATATATATATATATATATATATATATATATATATATATATATATATATATAAATGCCATGAGTTTCTGAAGAAATACAGGGGTAAGCTGACTATGAAGGAATGATGCTAGAGCTCTGAAATCTTGCATGCATTAATTTCAATTCTTATTATTAATAACTGTTTTGTTTGCATCAAGGTAAACTGACATCTGACTGTTCAAAGAAGACTTCAATTGTAACTAGTAGCGACTTCTTTAAAATGGACAAAATTAGTTATCAAGTACCTGCAGAAAAAGGGTTTAGCCCCAAGGACATTCATACTAACATGGTTTCTAGATTAGGGGATGATGCTCCAGTTTTATCAAGAATGCAAAAGCGGGCAACTTAATTTAAGTGGGGAAGAAAGGGTCTTGACCCAAGATCATGACGTCCTGCAACTGCCACCGCCGGCGAAAACATTGATCATGTTGATGGATGATAGTCACTTGATTATAAATAGAATAGCCAATTCTATTGGCATATCCCATGAGAAAGTTGAGAATATTCTACACAGTGATCTTGGCATGATGAAGGTTTCTGCTCAGGGGGTGCCATATCTTCTGACACCTGATCAAAAGCACAACAGGCTGATCACTTCTTCTTCTGCTTCTTCTTTTGCGCCACTTATTCCTGAGAGGGTCTTATTCCTCAAACACTGCTCCCAGCTGGTCCTGTCAGAAGCAACTGTATCCAATTGATCCAACTGGATCCCCAAGCAAGATCCAGCGAAGCTCATGGATTTTACCCAACCATCTTGCTCAGGGTTTACCTCTGGGTCTCCTGCTGGTTGGTTTTGCCCATAAAATCTGTCCAGCAATTTATTCCTGAGACATTCTAACCACATGCCCATAGTATCGGAGCTGTGATATCTCAATTTGGAGAAGTAGCAGCTCTACTTGGAGTGACTCTCTAATCTCTGAGTAACGTTACACTAAAGACCCTTCAGAGGAATCTTATTTTCGCCACTTGTATTCACGATCGTATTCTTTCAGTCATTACCCAAGATCCATGACCATAGGTAAGGGTTGGCACAAACACTAAATTGAAGATAGCGAGTTTGAATTTTACCCTTACCTCCCTTCTTCTGATTACTGAATGCTGAATCTGGTGCATTACTGCACCAACTTTTGCAATTCTTGCACTTAATTCAGCCTCCTGCCTTCCATCACTGGTGAACACGGCCCCGGGATACTTGAACTTCTCCACCTGCTTCAGTGGAAATCCATTCACATGTAGAACACTCGCAGGCTTCTTTGGGGGGAAGAGTGTCTCAGTTTTCACAGCACTGATTTTCATTCCAGGCTGATCACAACATGGGAAAATCTGACATTGGCTGAGGTAGATGCAGGTGGTTTCCTCAAACTTTTCCTAAACCAGGATGAGTGTTGGGTTCATCACATTGAGTCAGCAATAAAGACATAATCTAGGCAGTGAAAATACCCCTCCTCTCCTGCTCCAAAGAAAGCCAAGGTCACTTCATCTGCAGGGAAGGTCATAGCTTTTTGAGGATGCATTGTATTTATTGATTATCTTCAAAAGGGCTACACCATCAATGGAGAGTACTACACCAACTTGCTGAGGCAGTTACAAAAGTCTATCAAGACCAAACACCCAGGAAAACTGCTACTGTACGTGACATGACTTTGAACTGATTGATCACACTCCCTATCTGACTATCATCTGTTCCCCTACATGAAAAAAACAATTGATAATCATGCCATATCTGCTGTTGATGATGTTTTTCACCAACAAGTGAAAGTTTCTTCACAAATGGGATCCAAGTACAGCAATACCAATGGAAGGAGTGTGTAGAGGGCAAGGGGGACTATGTTGAAAAATAAACCTCATTTGGTCACATTCCATGAGAGTATTTTGGTCAGAATATAAACTTTTCAGCCAACCCTCACAGATCAAGGCAAAAAAATCACTATGTAATATACAGAGCCAAAAATATTATATGCATGCTACCTAAGGTTTCAAATTTCAACCAGCATAGGAAATAGATATTCTATGTTTGTTAATTTAGTTATCATTGGGAAAATCCAAGATGGCTTGAACGTTAATTCATATATGAGATCTCGTCAGATGTAAGGGAGGTAATAATATGGTAGAGCAATTTGGATGTTTTTGTTGTACAAGGGAAGCAACTCATACTCATGCAACTCAATATACACATACTGTATATACACATGTCAGTACATATACACTTATACACACGTGTGTCTGTGTGGGTGGATTTAATAATTATAATTTTGTAATAATAATTGTAATTGTTTAAGTGCCAATATTGTCCCTATGCTTATATATTTGTACGTTCATATAATTTCTGTCTAAAACTACATGGATTATTCTAGTGGAAAATATATCTATATATATCCATATCTATATACATTTTGTGTTTAGTATATATAGAGGTTGGGCGCAGTATTGTTAATAGTGTATGCATTATTTCTGTGAATATTATTCATGTAGCTTATTGTGTTTAACTGTATTTGGGGTGTAGTTTGATATGTATGTTTATGTGCACATATATATAATAATAATAATGAAAATATTTGTGTACAGTGCTCAGGTGCACTACAACTCATCAAAAGTGTGTGTATAGAACATAGGGTAATATACAAACGTCAGGAAAAAGAACAGAGTGTGGGTATGGTGTGGCGTGCGGTGGCCGGGGGCGGGGGGGAGTGCTCGACCGGAAGGGGTTTTTGAGTGCTCGACCGGAAGGGGTCTTTGACCGGAAGGATGCTCGACCGGAAGGGCCAGGAGAGGGCCTCTCTCTAGTGGTGACCAGCATACGGTGAGGACGCGTTTTGGGCAGCTCCTGGTGTTAAGCAGTCGGACGCACGTGGAAGAGGAGTACCTGCAGTGGAATTTAGCGGCGCCTGTGAAAAGCGGTAAGTGAGATAGCTTTTTCTAACCACAAGCTATTTCGGCGACTGAAAAAAAAAAAAGAAAAGAAAACACTTGCCGCAAAACAAATCAGAAGATGGCGACAAGACTACGGATGAACGAAGCTATCAGGCCATTCACCGGGGAAGGTGATGTCGCTTGGCTGCGGAAGGTTCGGCTGGTCGCGGGCTTGCAGAAGATAGAAGACGTGGCCGGTCTCATTGCATTGTACCTCGAGGGCGACGCGTTGGTACTATTCCTTGAGTTGGACGAGCACAGCCAAAGAGATGTGCAGAAGATTGAGAGGCGTCTAATGGATGCATTCGCCGAGGGACCGTTGGCGGCTTTTGCTAAGCTGGCGAGAATCAGGTGGAATGGTGAGCGCGTCGACATTTTCGCAGCGGAAATAAGGCGGTTGGCTATGTTAGCGGGTTACCAGGCGGAATGCGAACGCACGGTGCGGTTGGCATTTATCAATGGATTTCCGGACGACATAGCGGTGAAACTGCAGCAAGTCCCGGGGTACAAGGAGATGGAAATGCGTTCACTGGTGGAACAAGCCCGGATCATAGCGGAAGATGCCAAAAAGAGTGTCGCGGCGATAGCGACTACGGAGGCTCAGGACACCTGGCAGCGAAATGGTCAAAGGGAGGCAACCTCGGCACGCGGCCGTTCGCGAGAATTTAAGGGCCGCTGTTTTAGGTGTCATGGCCCGCATATGGCTAGAGACTGTAGAGAGTCGAAGCCGGATATAATTTGCTACCGGTGTAAGCGACCAGGCCACATCGCTACTAACTGCGACCAGGGAAACGGTCCAAGGGGAACTACTGCGCCGGTAGTTGCCCCTTACGAGTAGCGGCGCTGCCCGTGGTGGAAGTCTTCGTGAGGGGGAGGCCACAGCGAGCCCTCGTGGATACGGGCTGACCGACGACACTGGTGACCGCGGGGGTGGCGCAGAGGTGGGGAGGGAAGAGCAGCGTAAGGGCAGTCGACGGCAGGAAAATTGAATGCCGAGGTCGCAGCGAGATGGAAATAGCGGTACGGGGAAGGACGATAAGGCTTTCCGCCATCGTGGTAGACAGTGTGGTGGATGGGATCGGCGTGGTTATGGGCATGGACGCGATTGGCCGTCTAGGGGGCGTCACGGTGAACAATGTCGGTGTGTCGTTTGGCGCCGCTGCATCGGTATGCGCTGTGAGTGCACGTCATGAGAACCAGAAGGCCCACGAGGAGCAATACCCCGCTTACACTGTACAGGACAAGGACTTCAAGGCCGTGTTTGATGGGCAGCGATGGGTTGTTGAGTGGTACTGGAAGGGAGAACCACCAACACTGAAGACCAAAGTGGGCTGCTATCAACACACATTGAAGGGAAACGCTAGGGGCGAGTTCGAGCGAGAAGTAGAGAGATGGATCGAAGAGGGCATACTGCTTCCCTGGAAGGAGGAGGTGAAGTGCGGAGTATTGCCGTTGATGGCGGTGGTGCAACCCACGAAGAGCAAGGTGAGGCCGGTGCTGGACTATCGAGAGCTGAACGAGCACGTGTCATGCCACACGGGTGGCGAGGTCACGGATGTCTGTGGGGAAACCCTGCGTGAGTGGAGACGCATGGCAGGGGGTTCAGCGATCGTGGATCTAAAGTCGGCTTACTTGCAGTTGCATATAGATGAGAAGCTCTGGCGGTATCAGCTGGTCAGGTATAAGGGCCGGACATATTGCCTGACCAGGCTCGGTTTCGGGCTGAGCTCCGCACCGAAGATCATGGCGGCGGTCCTGAAGACCGCTCTGGGGAGGGCCGACAAGATAAAGAGGGCTACTAACTCCTACATTGACGACATCCTAGTGGACGAGTCGGTGGTGTCGACGGCGGAGGTCACGAGCCATTTGCGGAGGTATGGACTGACTGCGAAGCCATCAGAAGCATTGGAGGGAGGAGCCACGCTGGGACTTAGGCTACGGCGAGATAAGACGGGCGTTTTGGTGTTCCAGAGGGGAAACGAAGTTCCGGAACTGGGCCCAAATATGAATAGGCGGGAGCTTTTCTCGGTGTGTGGAAAGCTGGTGGGTCACTACCCGATCGCTGGGTGGCTCCGGACGGCATGCAGCTATGTCAAGAGACGAGCGGGAGGGGTGACTTGGAGTGACAGAGTGGGAGAGAGAACGGTGGCCATGATGCAGGAGATCGTGGGGAGGGTGAAGGCCGACGACCCAGTGCGGGGACGCTGGCACGTTCCCAAATCACGGAGCGGGACCGTATGGTGCGATGCCAGCAGCATAGCGCTGGGTGTCACGTTGGAGATAGGAGGTGTTGAGGTCGAGGATGCAGCCTGGCTTAGAAAGAAGGACGACTGCAGCCACATCAATGTGGCCGAGCTGGACGCGGTGTTGAGAGGGGTGAACCTCGCCCTGCGGTGGGGGCTGCGCACCATCGAGATACGCACCGACTCGGCTACCGTACTCGGATGGGTAAGATCAGTGCTCACCAGTGAGAAGAGAGTGCGAACGAGAGGCGCGGCGGAGATGCTGATAAAGCGCCGCCTGGGAACGTTAGGAGAGCTGGCCACCGAGTTCGACCTGAAGCTGAGCGTAGTGTTCGTGCCTTCAGAGAAAAATAGGGCGGACATCTTAACTATAGTGAAGAAAGCCTGGATGGAAGCGCTGGAGGAGGTAGAGGATGAGATAGCTGCCGTGTGTCGGCTGACCGAGTTAGACCTGAAGGGGTTGCATGACATGCACCACATGGGGGTGGATAGGAGCCTGTTCCTAGCCAGGAGAATCGACTCGGACGTTAGCAGACACAGTGTTCGGGGGGGGGGGGTTAGAGGCTGCGTCCGATGTCAGTCCATTGATCCCGCCCCGGGTGTACACGAAACGGGAAGCCTCCCGGTGGATCGCGACTGGAAGCGATTAGCGGTGGATGTGACGCACTACCGGCAGGGAACGTACCTCTCGATGGTCGACTGTGGACCAGGTCGAGTGGCGATATGGAGGGAGATGAAGACTGGAACGGCCGAGGAAATTGTGCGGACGTTGAGAGAGGTGTTCTTGGAGCGGGGCCCTGTGGATGAACTGCTGATGGACAACAGCGCAGCGTTCCGCTCGGAGGCACTGAGGGGGATGCTCGAGGGATGGAAGGTGGACCGTTTCTTCAGAGCGGCGCACAGGCCGAGCGGGAATGGAATCGTGGAGCGACACCACCGGACGATCAAGGCAATGGCGGAGCGGGGCCATATCTCACCAATGGAGGCAGTGTTCTGGTACAATATGTCCCCTCGGGTTGGACAGGTCGAGGAATCGGTGCCACACAGAGCAGTATTCAAATACGAGTGGCGGCACCCGTGCACGCCACCACAACGGCCAGTGGGGAGAGAGAGTGTATTCGTGCAGGTGGGCGAAGAAGTCTGGGTTAAGCCCCCAGATGCACGGTGCACATCTCAATGGGGAAGGGTAACGGTGACGGCCGTAAATTCAAAGAACAATGTGTCCGTGGACGGGGTACCACGTCATGTCCTGGATGTAAGAAGAATCACTGTATCGACGGACTCCGAGGAAGAGGAAACCCAAGATGAGGTGGAAACCCAGAGCCCTGCCCCAATACTACGAAGATCGCAACGAAGTCGTAGACCACCGACCTGGACGGCAGACTTTCATATGCAGAGGGACGAGGGGGAAATTGATCCTTGAGATCAGGGGGGCGTGTGGGTATGGTGTGGCGTGAGGTGGCCGGGGGCGGGGGGGAGTGCTCGACCGGAAAGGGTTTTTGAGTACTCGACCGGAAGGGGTCTTCGACCGGAAGGGCCAGGAGAGGGCCTCTCTCTAGTGGTGACCAGCATACGGTGAGGACGCGTTTTGGGCAGCTCCTGGTGTTAAGCAGTCGGACGCACGTGGAAGAGGAGTACCTGCAGTGGAATTTAGCGGCGCCTGTGAAAAGCGGTAAGTGAGATAGCTTTTTCTAACCACACAGAGCATGAGTCATGATATACACATGTGTGCATGTGTATGGAAGGGGTACATCAGGCGTAGTTTTGGCAAATTTCGGGAAGCATGAGTGTTTTAAAGGATGCAGTGTCTGATAGTTTATGATCGTTAATTATAAATGTGTGTGTGTGCATGTATTTAAAATGGTCTAATGGTAATTAATGTATAAAGTATTTTCAAGTTCTTCCGGTATAGTTTTATGTAAATGAACCATTATATGAAGAATATCAAGCTTATTTTGAATGTATCGCCAGTTAAATTGTTCTTAAAACGTTAGGAAAGTTATTTTAAAAAAGAGGTTACTTGGTTACTCTCTGCCTTATTGTTATGCTTAAGTTGTTAAATGGCTTTTAAAAACGAAAGAATATCACGTTTTATCAACATTTTAAGACACTGTTCATTGAAGAGAGAATATTTGAATATGCAGGCATGAAGAAATTATCACAGTATGTTTATTTAATTTTTTAGTATTTAGCTTTCAAATTAAGAATTTTGCAAGAATAAAAAAAAATTGCAGAAATGAGATTATGTATAAGGTATTGCTTTGTCTAAGAGACACCATCAAATGTTGTAGATTAAATTATCATTTTTCAAAAATCAAATATGTGTCACTAGCCTAGTGTCGAATTGTCTTTATAATGTTCTAATATTTTAATTATGCTAATAATATCTCAATTGATTTGCTGTTGATTCAATGTAATCGATGGGATTCTGATTAATATTAGATGTGACAGTAGCGGCACAGATGACTGATTTCTCTAGACAATTGGCATTAACTCGATATTTCTTATATATGTGTGTACATGTGTCTGTATATGTCCGTGTATATACATATACATATGAATATATATATGTATATATATATGTGTGTGTGTGTGTGTGTATATATATATATATATATATATATATATATATATATATATATATATATATATATATATATATATATATATATATATATATATATATATATATATATATATATATATATATATATATATATATATATATATATATATATATATATATATATATATATACATGTACATATGTATATATACATGTACATATGTATTTATATATATATATATATATATATATATATATATATATATACATGGAGGCACATGGCTTAGTGATTAGAGCATTGGCCTTGCAATCGAAAGGTTGTGAGTTCAATTCTCAGACCGGGTGATGTGTTGTTTCCTTGAGCAAGACACTTTATTTCACATTGCTCCAGTTTACTCAGCTGTAGAAATGAGATGATAGGGATTGGGGTCCATATCATTCCACTGCAAAGTGGACGTGGAGGTGCCACGGCAAAAAAGCACCCAGCACTCACTGTAAATGAGGTTGGTGTTAGGAAGGGCATCCAGCTGTAGAAATCAAGCCAGAATCAGTTCCCGTCCCACCCTTGCAAGCAGGGAAAAGAGGACATAAAATGAAATGATGATGATGATGATGATACATATATATATATATACATACATATATATATATATATACATATATATATATATATATATATACATATATATATATATATATATATACATATGTACATGTATATATATACACACACACACATATATATATATATATATATATGCACACACACACACATTTATATATATATACATACACACATATATATATATATATATATACACACATATATATATATATACAGTCCACGCTGTAATGTGGTCGTGTAGGTAACACGGTAAAAAGCTCCCAGTCCACATTGTAAATGTGGTTGGTGTTAGAAAGGGCATCCAGCCGTAGAAAACCTGCCAGATAGTCCTATACAAGCGAGACACGGTCACCTGACCAATCTTGCCTCAAATGGGTCAATTCTCGTCTAATCCATGCTAGCATCGAAGATAGACGTTAAACGATGATGATGACATTATATATATATATACATATATATATATACATACATATGTACATGTATATATAAATAAATATATATATATGTATGTATATGTATATATATATAAGTATGTATATATATATATATATATATATATATGTATGTATATGTATATATATAAGTATGTATATATATATATATATATATGTATGTATGTACAGTTTTGATGTAGTAGTTATTAGTTGCTCAATTTTTGGTAGTGGGAAAGTTAGACTGTTTTATTTATTTATTTTTATAGAGTTAATCTAAATTAGCCATTGTGCCATCATTGATGGTTTGTTTGTGCCATTTGATTAATAAGGCTTCCTTAATCTGCAGATTGCCTATATTTTATTCCATGGCCAATATGATGAAGATTAGCTTCTTATCTTTATTGTCACATTAAGTGGTGATGTATTCTTTTATCTGAATGTGCAGGGACCGAATCATACTGCCAATGAAGTACTCATTGCATGTATTGTGTTCTATCTGCGACACCACATATGTATGCTCATATTTGCCTGTAATTCATATGTAACAGTTGGCCAAATGAAATTCATAGTGAAAACGATAACCTATGAACAAAATTATTGAGAAGAGATAGTTACATAGCCCAGTAAATAAATATATTATAGAAAAGAGAATAAAAACAATATTTATAAGCCTGATTAGCTCAAATATGAATCCAACAAAAAAAAATGTCTCAGAATATTACATTCATTCTTGACTTGTAATATTTGCTTGAGCTCAAAATTGTGACTTGAGTTATATATTCTCACCCAAACTATTGAGTATAAAACAATCCAAATTGGTTTTAATTCCCTATTTTCTAAAGAAAATATAGCTTTGTTTCTACTTGATAAATCATATATCATCATCATCTTCATATTCCTCATCCTTATCCTCACCCTCATCATCATCATTATCCTCATCATAATCATCATCATCAACATTCTTTTTACATCGACTTCTCCATGATCGTATGGGTTAGATAAGACATTTTAAGATATGTTTTACAGCCAGATACCCTACTTGACACCAACACTTTTAGTCACTTTTTACAACATACAAGGATAGGATGCAACTATTCTAAATAAGATACATACAGATAAGGGGATACTCATGGAAATGAACAAAATAAAATCCCTGCGAAAAGTCTTGAGTCAGAAAATTTCTGCCTGGTAAACTAAGAAGCTGTATGATCAAAGGAGCTGTGAGTTTAATGTTTGCTTATGCCTACTTATGATCTGTTATTGCTGCATAGTATGTATATGGTGTTTATCTGCTTGTGTGTGTATACTATGTGTTTATCTGTGAATATGAGTCTGTGTTTTGTTGTGTACATTAAGTGTGTCTGTGTGTGTGTGTGTGTGTGTGTGTGTCTGTGAGTTTTTACAACCATTCTATATGTGTGTGTATGTGAGGGGGAGGGGCTCTGTATCTGAGAGTTCTATAGGCCCTGATGCCAATAAAACGTTCAGACAATCAATGCAAAAGATTAGTAATCATACCAACTCAATCCCATGGCTATGCTCAGTGATTGCATGTCATTGTCAAATATTTGCTTTGACAAATAAACCTTCACTGCCAGTATTATATATAAAATTTCTCAGAAGACAGCGAAATAATATACATATAGTATCTATCATAAATATAATACATTGCTCAATCTGCTAAAATAAGCAGCCAAAATCTCCCTCAACCTCCACCTTATATGAGAACAAGACTCATAAAATCCGTATTTCCCAGAGTCAGTTAAGCAAAAAAAACAACATTTTGTTGTCTTTTACGACAATTTAATTTAAAGAATTGTGGCTTTTTATATGAATAGATTTTTTCTTTTATAATAGTTTTTGTTTTATTTAATGTCTTGTTAAAACTTGGGTGGTTGTGATTGTCTGTAAAATGTAGGCATTAGTTCATCTTCTGACAATCATGCCAGTGTTCTGAGACAAGATTGGGCACCTCTGTATTAAAGAATATAGTCCTACATATGTGATTCTTATGGCTGTCTGAAGATCCAATTTTCTCAGATTGAGGAATTTTTATACTTTGAATTATTTGAAGTGAATAAATTTGAAAGTCTTTGCCCACACATACCCTACGTAACATATAGATATTTTGTATGTATCTTCTAACAGTCAAGCAACACCATTTAAAGTACTACTATATGAACTTGGTTTCTTTTTGTTAGAATAATTTAACTTTTCTTGACCATCATTTGCACCTTCAAAAAAAAAAAAAAGGAAAGAAAAGCTGTTTTTACTTGCTCATATTTCTATCGATAAAAATATACTCATTGATTTAGAATGGAACAAGAATTGTACAACAAGGAATTTGCCCTAAGATCAATATAACTGGTGAGGCAGAAGAGAAATAAATAAAAAAAGATATTAATCAATCTGGATTGAAACTGTCATCTGTCAATAGATCAAAGAGATCCCTGATCTTTTTGAATAAGAAATATTATACCCTCAAACAGCTTTTTTTAGATGCTTAATAAAATAAAAGACACAAAATTGTGGTGAAATGTAATCATGAAAATAACGATCTTTAAAAAAAGAATAAAAAAGAATAATTGTATGAAAATGTAGAAAATAATTGCCACTAATTTGCCACATTCATCAACAATACACAGCCAACTGAATCCATCAATCGACAAGAATCTGACATGCTGCTTACCTCTTCACAACAGCATTTTTCATCATGTAATACAAACAAACTGTTACTGAATTAGCCATGAGACCTTTCAAAAGCTGGTTTAGCAGTCATTGTGGCAAATGTGATAGAAATAGGAAATTTAGCTTCAAATATATTAATATATATATGTGTGTGTGTGTGTATATGTGTGTGTGTATGTGTGTCGGTGTGTGTATGTACATATACATATATATATATATATATATATATATATATATATATATATATATATATATATATATATATATATATATATATATATATATATATAGAGAGAGAGAGAGAGAGAGAGAGAGAGAGAGTTACTTCCACAACAAATTAGCAAACCATACTCATGGACACACATTTCACCAAACAAATTTTCAACTTGTGTATGGATGCAGTGAGAACGGAAGTGTATATGAGCTGACTGGATCCTGCGCGATAGACGGCGATATTTTGGTGACTAATCAAATTAGTCTGATACAGAGAAGACAATTTTCGTTTGAGTTAGTTCATTCTGGGTAAGATTTATGGCTGTCCCAGGGCTTTCCAATTACACAATGGATACATTACAGCATGGAGACAGCAATTAAAGAAATCGGATCTTGTGTTACGTAACCTCTGCAAAATATTCACTCTTTCATCAATACACAGCTTACAGGGCAGTGCTTCATTTCCGTATCTCCTGGGTTTGACCAGAACTTTCCATTGAATGGAGAAATTCACCTCTTCATCTTTCAGTGACCATATGTGGCTTGCCAGCTTCATGGACGATTGCTTATCAGAGTGTCTAAAGGTCGTCGATGGAACTGTGGAGAGTCCTTCTAACATGCATGAAAGCATGGCAGAGAAGGATGGGAAAGTGCGTTAGACTTGAGGAGGATTATTTCGAAGGTAGATTTTAGTTTAGATTTGAAATATTCTTTTTGTAACCCCAGCCCTGCTTCTTTTCTGACACACTTCGTATATATATATATATTCGTTTCGTTATTTGTTTTTATCGTCTCCGTTGAACCGGTACGTACTCACACTCTATGCAAATTAGTCTGCCCACTACTAATTTTCATAGAAAAAGCATATAACGATATGTGCTTTTACGATTCTCCAGAAAGGCCGGTAGATAGGTAAATATTGCTGATGAGTTGTAACAACAACGAAACTAGTTCAATATTCCTTGTCTGGCTTTCTGGAGAATAGAGGAAAGGTGTTTCCTCAAAAACCAGTATGACTCTAAAAACCGGTGTGTCTGTGTGTTTACATACAGAATAGCTGGATACTCACAGTAAAGTAACCAGTGAAAGACTTGGTACATCTACATATGTATACGTGTGTGTATTCATATGCATACTAGTATTTCAGTATGCATATGTAGATGTACATTTTAACTTAATTGTTTATATATATATATATATATATATATATATATATATATAGGAAAAAGTATGATCCCGACGGCAGAGCTCAAGCCGTTTCGACGGCTATTTCTGGACTGTCGACACGGCTTGAGCTCTGCCTTCGGGGTCATATTTTTTTCTTATTACCCACTCTACTACCCTAAGTATTGAGTACTCTGGTGCGTTATGGTCCATCTGGTTCCTTACGACAACTCCTTCGTTATATATATATATGTGTGTATGTGTGTGTGTACAATCAAGGAAAGATGGCAAAATAAACACAGAGGGGACAAGAACATACAGGAGATTTGGACAAATGGAGAGCAATGCTCACTTCTTTAACCACTGTATAGAGTGAGCCTGATGCTACAGCTGCATCAATAGCTACACACAAAGGAAGGAATAATATATATAATACTAGCAGTCGTACCCGGCGTTGCACGGGATAAGGTATTTTGGAACGCGGGCCGCCAATAGACCTAAAAACTGCATGCCTGGACAATATGTAAAGAAAATAAACCGAATACTCTGATGGCTGGATAATCTTTAAGATTTTCCTCGATGAAGCAGGAAAAATGCAAGTTTTCACCTAATGCGGGCCCTAGGGGATAAAAAAAATGAATTTTTTTTATGTGCATAATATGCCTTGAAATTTCTGGAAAATCGGCTAGACGAAACGCCACCAAAAAGCCCTAAGAAGCTGAAAATATGAAGTTTTTCACCTAATGCGGGCCCTAGGCCATAAGAAAGTTGGATTTTCTTTGCTTACGGTATGAAGAAGAGACTGACTAATACATAGTTACAATTTCAAGGAAATCGGTCTGACGTAACGCCTCAAAACACTCCTAAAAACCTGGAAAAAAACGTAGTTTTTCACCTAATCCGAGCCCTAGGGGATCAAAAAGTTGAATTTATGTGCATAACACTCCCTGAAACATAAGTAATACACATGTAAAGTTTGAAAAAAGTCGGTTGGGTACTTCTCGAATTTTAGGGATTCAAACTCACACACACACACACATCCTCAAAGAAGTGACGTAATGCAGACAGATATTATACGGGCGCGACATTATAAGTATGTATCTATCTAAAAAGAGAAAGACTAAGAATTATAGAGAGAGATCGCTAAATCGCCTAATGTGGTCCCTGGGACATAGAAAATTTGAAATTTCTTTTGCTCAGAACACTCCCTGAAACATAAGTATTACATGTGTAAAGTTTGAAAACAGTCGGTTGGGTGGTTCTCGAGTTTTAGGGATTCGAACACACACACACACAGACAGACATCCTCAGTTTTATATATATAGACTAGCAGAAAACCACCCGGTGGGCGGTTTTCTGCTAGCAAATCTAGTGTATATACTGATATTGTTGAGATTTGGATGAGAAATGTTTTCGACACCACATGTTCACCGTCTCTCCGTGTGTCTTTTATGTATGTATAAATATATATGTTATCTATACGGTGAAATCTTTGAAATAAATATATGTTAAAACGAAAAAGAGATTAGTGACGGAAATATAAACGTTATGATACATAAACGTTATGATATAACGATGGAAATATATCTTCAAATGGTCCTTGGCATGGTGTCAAGTCAGAACCGCCTCGAACTGGTTACTTCTGGCTTGTGCAAGGTGTCTATATAGCAACCAGCGATTCCCTCGGCCTCAGTGACCAAAGTCAGTGGAGAGGGGAAGGTAATGTTTCTATAGCAACAGTGTTTCTCTTGGTAGTACCAAAGTGGAGAAAGGAAGGGGAAGGTAATATTTCTGTAGCACCTACATTTGTGTTTTAGGGAAGGAGAGACAGACAGACAGACAGACAGACAGACAGACAAACAGAGAAATGCCCATATATTTCTGTGTGTGTATATATATATTACACACACAGAAATGTATATATATTTCTCTGTGTGTATATATATTTCTGTGTGTGTATATATATATATATTATACACACAGAAATGTATATATATTTCTTAGAACAAAATTATTATTAATGTTTTGCTGTTCATAACAATTGGAATTGAAAAATTACTTTTGAAATTATTAGTTATTTTACTAATGCTTAGATATGTAAAAATGAAGCAATGTTTCTAATAATTGTTTCTACTTTTGGCACAAGGCCAGCAATTAACCAGTACTTTACTGGTACTTTATTTTATCGACCCCGTGAGGATGAAAGGCAAAGTTAACCTCGGTGCTATTTGAACTCAGACCGTAAAGGGACGTAACTCCATGCTATGAAGCATGGTGTCCGACTCTCTACAGATTCTGCCAATCCACCGCCCTAATGTCTGTACGTAATGAGGGAGTGAGAGGGGAGAGAAAGAAAGGCAGAGGTGAAGTGACAAAGTGACTCTTTCCTCCTCCTCCTCCTCCTCCTCTATCTCCCCATTCGTCACAGCGATAGAGGGGAGGAATGTTAGTGTGTTACAAAGAGAAAGAGTGAGAGTGAGAGAAACAGACAGACTAAAAGAGAGGGATAGCTGGAGAGAGAGAGAGATAACAACCACGCGCGCACGTGTTTCCACTGTCGGACAGACAGACAGAGAAATTGCTGGTTATATATTATAAGGAGATGAGTCTTTTGGCAAAAGGTAACAATACAGTGTTGAGAAAATAGGGTACCTACCAAAATTGTTTGTAATAATATGTGTGTGCATGTATGTGTGTTTGAACATGTATGTGTATATATGTGTTCATTCATTATCTATTAATATCTTTATTATCCTATTAATATTTATTTCTTTGTTTATATATATATATATGTCTATTAGACAACTCCTTCCTCTACCTTCTCACTTACCATACACCTCCCTTGCCGTAACCATCCCTCCCCTATTACTTACGTCCTCAATTTCCCCAAGCTTCTTCCCCTACTCTCCCAAGTTCTCAACCTACACCATGAAGTGATCCCTCTGGAGCAACGGCAAAAGTGCCCAGCCCACCCTGTATAGTAATCATGTGTCAAGACCAAAGCGCCCAGTCCACACTGTATAGTCGTTGTATAGGAGTCACGACAAAAAGTGCCCAACCCACACTATAAAGTGTTGGATCGGCAACACGACAAAAAGTGCCCAGTTCAGACTGTAAAATGGTTATGTAGGTGTCACGATAAAAAGCACCCAAGACACACTGTAAATGTGGTTGGTCTTAGGAAGGGCATCCAGCTATAGAAACCAAGCCAAAATCAGCCCTGTGTGAGCGAAACACAGTCCTCCGACCTGATCTCTCCCAAAGGGACAGCTCATCCTACCCATGCTAGCATGGAAAATGGATGTTAAACGATGATGACGATGATGATATATATATATATCCAACCCTTGCAAGAAGGGAAAAGTGAACGTAAAATGATGATGATGATGATGATGATGATGATGATATAGAGACCCTACCCCAAGTGGACCCTATAGAGGGGCCAGCAGTACAAGTCAGCAGCAGTGTAGTAAGTAAGGCAATTAAAGATATGAAGACAGGGAAGGCAGCTGGTCCATCGAGTATAGCTGCCGAGATGCTGAAGTCATCTGGGTTGGTAGGTCCCACCATAACCACACAAATTGTTAACCAGGTAATACTAGAGGGTATCATACCAAAGATTGGTGCAACACCATCATTGTCAACCGCTACAAAGGTAAAGGTGATGCACTAGATAGAGGAAACTATATAAGTATAAAGTTGATGGACCAGGTCATGAAAGTAATGGAAAGAGTTATAGCACAGTTGATTAGGGACTAGGGGAAACTAGATGAGATGCAATTTGGGTTTGTACCAGGAAAAGGCACCACTGAACCCCTCTTCCTTGTGAGGCAGTTACAGGGAAAGTACCTTGCTAAAAGTAAGCCACTCTACCTGGCATTCGTCGATCTTGAAAAAGCCTTTGACAGAGTCCCCCGTGCTATAATCTGGTGGGCCCTTAGAAAATTAGGAGTAGATGAATGGCTTGTGAAAGCTGTACAAGCCATGTATAGAGGAGCAGTCACCAAAGTTAGAGTTAGTAAAGAGTATAGTGAGGAATTTAGCTCTGTTTTTAGCCTGCTCCTGTTCATTAGAGTTTTGCAGGCAATAACGGAGTAGTTTAAGACCAGATGCCCATGGGAAATCCTGTATGCAGATGGTCTCGCACTTATAGCTGAATCTATGGTGGAACTAGAGAAAAAATTCCAAACATGGAAGCAGGGACTAGAAAGAAAGGGTCTCAAAGTGAACCTGACAAAGACTAAGGTCCTTGTAAGTAGATCAGAAAACAGAACCCAGATTCCCCCAGGGAAATGGCCTTGCTTAGTATGTAGGAAAGGTGTAGGTAGGAACTCCATCCTCTGCCCCAAATGCAAACAATGGGTACACAAGAGATGTAGTGGGATCTCAGGAAGCTTAATTAAGAATGTAGGCTTCACATGTAGCAGCTGCGCTGGTACAGCAAGCAGTAAACGACCACAGGAAACAAGCACCACCAAACTCTGGGAGGGTTCTGTAGAAACAGTAGTCAGCTTCTGCTACCTAGGTGACCAAATTAGCAGCGGAGGTGGGTGTTCGGAAAGTACAATAACTAGGGTAAGAACGGGATGGAAGAAGTTCAGGGAGCTACTGCCACTGCTAGCTGCAAAAGTCTTTTCCCTCAAAATGAAAGGTAGACTGTATGATGCGTGTATACAAACAGCAATCTTACATGGAAATGAAACCTGGGCGCTGTCTGTAGAAGACTTGCACAGATTAGAAAGAAAAGGAAGCTTGCATGCTGCGATGGATGTGTAATAGTAATATATGTGAACGACAAAGCATAAACAAACTGAGAGAGAGACTGAGCATAAGAGGAATCAAATGCTGTGTGCAGGAGAGGCGGTTGCGTTGGTATGGACATGTGATGCATATGAAGTATGACAGCTGCATAAAAAGGTGCAGAGCACTAGAAGTCGATGGAAGCCATGGAGTGGGGTGACCCAAGAAGACCTGGGATGAGGTGATAAAGATGACCTTACCCAATTGCACCTCTCAAGAGCAATGACACACGACCGTGACCTCTGGCATCACACAGTAATACAGAAGACCCAACCCCCACAGAAACAAGCCGAAGCTGAAGCATATAGACAATATGCCCCCACACCCACCCATTGCAAAGTGATCGTGGAGGTGCCATAACAAAAAAGCACCCAGCCCACACTGTAAAGTGGACGTGTAGGTGCCACGGAAAAAAGCACCCAGCTCTCACTGTAAATGAGGTTGGTGTTAGGAAGGGCATCCAGCTGTAGAAATCAAGCCAGAATCAGTTCCTGTATGAGCAAGACAAGGTCAGCCGACCAGACACTGCCCACAACAGGACAACCCGTCTAACCCATGCTAGCGTGGAAGAACGGACGTAAAACTGTGATGATGATGATGATAATGATTATATATATATCATCATCACCGTTTTACGTCCGTTCTTCCACGCTAGCATATATATATATATATATATATATATAAATATATATATATATATATATATATATATATATATATATATATATATATATATATATATATATATATATATATATATGTGTGTGTGTATAAGAAACTATATTTTCCTTCCAAGCCATTTTTCGAACTGCAATCCAAACTTCCAAATGTCTAGAAGATGTATCTATGGATTTGTCAAAGAAAGCATCAGAGTCTACAATGTCGTGGGATAACATTTTATAAATGTGAAAAGTCACTGATATAATCAGTTGTGCAATGAAATAGAATGTGTGTACATGTGAACACGTAGGATGTTAACTATCTACACTGATAAGACATATTAAGATGGAAAGATATTTATAGCTGTCAACTCGTCTTCTCACAAACATCATATTTTCCCTTTAAGCATGAAAATTCTATTTTCTGCTAAGTTAATTCTTAATGTCTTGAAACTATCTCCCTTCTTCTTTGGGAGTTATTAAAAATTATTTCTCAATTTTGTTTATGTAATGTATACATTACTGAAAAAAATGAACGAAAAGTGGTCTAATACTAAAAGAAGAAAAATAAAAAAAAAGGAAAGGTGAGGTGGGAGGAGAAGACCCCAATAAAGGTATCTATTCCCTCCCCACCCCAACTAAACTTTTTAAAATTGATATCGGATTTTCCATTGTAAGCTTTCCCAAGCAATAACTATTTCCCATCACAATCTGTCTCATTTGAGTTGATGAACATTGCAATGAATGATTTCATATGATGGAAAAATCTAACATGGAAACTTTGTCTTAGAATGGCTTGGTCAAGTAACATAAATGTTTAGTTCAATGGCCTGCAAAATCTATGTATTCTTTTTCTGGAGCCAATGTGTCTAGAAGTAGTTTCTTTTACAGTCAGTTTTAGTAGTTTCAATAACTGAGTGGATAGATAGCATCTTTGTTCCCATCATCAAAATGAGAGATATTTTTGAAGTGGACTCTTTGGAACTGTAGTTCTCTCTAACTCCCAACAACTAAATCTCATCAATCTGGAAGGTCTTGTAAAGGCTAGGAGCACTATCTAACTAATTGACAGAAATGAAATCAACTGTATTCAATAAATCTTTACAGATCTTAATATGTAGTACCACTTGTTAATTTAATTAAAAAAACAATTTTAAATCTTAAATAAGGACTTCTAGTTTCTGTTTTAATTCTGAGTCTCTCATCACCAGGTAGTGCTGTAGATGGTGCAATATTGTGGTACCTAGCCAGTGCCATCGATAAGACGTTGTAAAACATTGTATTAGAAGCTATCTTCTTCTTGATGTGGTGCTAGAATAGCATGAGAGCCCCTTATTTCAATCAAGTGGTCAAAGATGCCATCTGAACAAAGAAGGAGACTTACAAAGTTTCGGTTGGAAATAAGTCCTCCTCCTTGTATATGCCATAAAAGCAGACAGGAAAAGCTGCAACAGAGACAGTAAAGATGTCCATAGTTAAAACTTGAGAAGACTTTGGGGTTAAGCTAGAACCTGGTTTCAGATCAGCAAATAAAGGGTTCTGGTTGACCATTCCCCAACTTTATAATAAGAAGTCCTCCTCCATGCCAGCTATTGGGAATACATTTGAGTTTCTCCTCTCTTCAGAGAGGTGCATCCTCTTGAGGTGAAGAGAATACTTTGCTGATATCCTAGACATAGTCACAAGAGCATCTTCTTATGCACATGTGATGCATCAAGAAATAATGCTGAAGTCACAAGAGCAATTAAAGAGCTCAAATGTGGCAAGACTGCTGAGGAGGATGAAATTCTCACGTGTGCCAGGTGGCCTGAATCTCTGGAAAGACACCTAAGCATGGCAATCAGGAGTGATAATCCCAATTTTCAAAAAGGGAAACAAGAGAGATTGCTCCAATTATAGAGGGATTTTCTTTATAAGCCTACTCAGTAAAGTTTCTGTTAAGTGTCTGGCAAAGAGATATACAGAGATTGCTGAACAGTGTGATTTTTGCCTCAGATGCAGCAGCCAATCAGATATTCTGGAAGCCATCTGCTTCTATTTTATATATGTTGCCATGATTTCTCTTTCTTAACTGTTATTATTTTACCATTTAAAGTGACTAATATAACAGTAGTTACTAGGTGTGTGCGTGTATTGATTTCTCCATTGTTGTCAGAGTAAATACTCACTATTTAAGGGTTAGTTCGCCTTGTGATTACAGTGGACAGAATGGAGAAGATGTTGCCAAGGAGGATGGTGAAGGAGATGTGGAGGAACAGCCACTTCAACTCATATGGCTTGCTCTTCTGGGTAACCAACAGTGAGTAGGAATGTGGTCCAGTAGACAAGAATGTCGGAAGTCTCCATTTCCAGAGACTACTCAGTATTCCACACTGTCTCCAGTCATTCAAAGTGATATGATCAAGAAGATTAATGGGAGACTGGGCAATAACAGAGAAATTAGGTTGTGGGTGAAGGGAAATGAGAGTATGATGGGAATGAGAAGGGGGCAGAAAGGGAAGTAAGAGAAGAGAGACAGTGCTGTAGAGAACAGCTTCTTCTTCTTCTTCTTCTTCTTCTTCTTCTTCTTCTTCTTCTTCTTCTTCTTCTTCTTCTTCTTCCTGAGAGAGTCGTTGGGACATCGTCCTCAAACACTCCTTCCAATGGGTCCTGTCAGAAGCAACTGTCTTCAACTGATCCAGTTGGATCCCCAAGTGAAACAAGCCAAGCTCATGGATGTTATCCAAATACCTTGCTTGGGGTCTACCCCTGGGTCGCCTGCCAGCTGGTTTTTACCCATAAAACCTGTCCAGCGATTCTTTCCTAAGACATTCTAACCACATATCAATAGTATCGGAGCTGTGATCTCTCAATTCAGAGAAGTAGCAGCTCTACTTGGAGTGACTCATTGATCTCCAAGCTATGCACTCTATTGAGTAACATTACTCCAAAGACCCTTTGAAGGAACCCCATTTTGGCTGCTACTGTAAACAACTTTTACTTTTAAATCTACCTTCCTGAAGTTGGCTCATAACTGCATCAGCTCCAGCAATTTGTGCAATTAATTCAGTCTCCTACCTTCCATCTCTCATGAACATGACCTCGAGATACTTGAACTTCTCCACCTGCTTCAGTGGCCTCCATTCACATGTAGAATACAGTGTTCAGGTTTCCTTGATAGGATAGCTGAAGAGAGAAAATAATAGAAGAGAGAATCAAAAGAAGGGAGCAATATCAGATAAAATAGGTTATATATGTGAAGGGAAGAACAAGCAGGGTGGTAGTGGGAGGGTGCAGATGTGGGGGGAATAACAGAAGAGGGATAGTGCTGGAGGGATTCATGAAAGAGAGAGACAGCTAGTGATGGAGATAGAGAGAGATAGATAGATAGATATATAGATAGATAGATAGATAGATATCTTTCTTTATTTGCCACAGGGGCGTACAAAAATGGGACATTACAAGACGTGACCGGCGGAGGTTTTACTTAAAATCTTTAACAATGATAAATAACAATAAACTATATAAAAATAAACCAATTGAAATCCCCATTAGGGGGGCGGGGACACACTACTGTGGGGTTGTTTTACACCCCGTGGATAGAACAACCCTCAACACCAGATAGATAGATAGATACATTTCTTTATTAGCTACAAGGCCACAAAAGAAGGGGACAAATACAAATGGGGAGTTTACATACAGGTGTATGAAAATAAAACTATTAATAAAATAACAAATAACAATTGATATCCCCAATAGGGGGGAGGCGTTACAAAGGGGTTTTACACACCCCGAAAAAATGTACAACCCTCATCTCCAGGAGCACCAAGAGTGAGTACTCCTTTCCTCTCTTCCTCTTTTTCTCAACCTACAGGCTTATATAGAGAGAGGGCCCAACCACTCGGTGGTCAACTGGATTGGTCCCACCCGCGACAATAGTCGTTCTACATAGCCCCACAGGTCGGTAACGCCCGGGCAGTGTACAAATGCGTGCGCGACGGTTTCCTCGTCGCGCACGCATCTCGGACAGATGTTTGTCGAAGGGTCCCTACCCGGGCGCCCGTGTCTGTAGAGCTTGTCTCGAACTCGTAGAGCTCCTCGGTAGCAGTTGTCCATTGGTCCCGGGCGGAAGGTCCTACCGAACAGACTGGCCAGTTCGTCCTCCTCTACGCCCAGGGTTTCTCCGAGCGTGTCGTCGCACTTGCCGCGGACCAACCCTCTATAGAATGTCGAAGTGGAGTTTCCACTAATCGCCGGGTCCGTTTGCCAGAGGACTGTGAGCGCCTGAGCACATTCGATGTGCCAGTCGCCAATTTTCCTCGGTCTTTGCTTGACCCAGGACTGCAGCTCGGTCAGCGAGACGAGTCGTAGGAAGACTCGCCTCACGAACGGGGCCCACACTGGTTGTCTGGTGAGGAATACGTGGAGGTGCCGCAGCCTGAGCGTGTGTTTGCGCATCGTCAGCCATGGCATCCCTAGCCCTCCGTTTGAAGGATGTTGGCAGCAGATGGATCTTCTCACCAAAGGAGCCCGTTTCTTCCAAAGGAATTGGAAGAGCGCGTGCTCCATTTTGGTGAGCGTTTTGGCTGGACAAGGCACGACGGTCAAGCGGTAGTAGATGACGAACGCTATAAAAGTGTTCGCCACCTCCGCTCGACCTTTCAAGGATAGTTTGCACTCCGCCCACTTCTGGGTGAGCGCAAACACCTTGGCCGTTACCTCGTTCCAGTTCTTCTCCACCTGGAGGTCCGGACCAAACCAGACTCCAAGCAGCTTTACCGGTCCTTCCGTCCAGCGTCCGACGACGCCATCAGAATGTATCGGTTTGCCTCTCCACGTTCCGAGTTGCAAACCGACGGATTTGTCCCGGTTCAGCTTCGCTCCTGTGAACCTTTCGTATTCCTCCAGTAAGGTGCCGATCTCCCCAATTTGCGAGGTGCTCGACACCATTACTGTCAGGTCGTCGGCGTAGGCCGACGCCGCTTTTCGCAGTTCCGGTTCTAAAAGGATGCCCTGCAATAGCTCCAACTTCCGCAGTAGTGGCTCGAGAGTCAGTACGTACAGAAGGGAGGATAGAGGGCATCCCTGTCGGATGGATAGCTTGATATGGAACGGCTCCGTGAGGTAGCCGTTCACCTTGACCCTTGAGCAGATGTTGCTGCTGTGCATTGCAGCAATCCAAGCCCCTGAACACGGGTCCGAAGCCTGTCGCCTCGAGCACCGCATCCAGGTAACGATGGTCAACCCTATCGAAAGTCTTAGACTGATCCAAGTTGATCAGGGTCCCACCGAAGCCGGGTTTACACCCTACCCTCTCTATGATGTATCACATGAGGTGGAGGTTGTCGTGTATGGACCTGGTCGGGATTGCGCATGTCTGCGCTTCTCCCACCAGGTTTTCGACGACAAGCGCCAGCCTCTTTGCCAACACCTTGGCCAAAATCTGTAACTCTGTGTTGAGCAGAGTTATGGACCGGAAGTTGCCTATGTCATCCCCATTGTTCTCGTCCTTCCTGACTAACGTGATTACACCCTTGGTCAGAGAACTGGGAATTCTCCCGTTCTGCCGCCAGTTGCAGTAGACCGCTTCCAGGAGACCGGAGAACAAGTCCGGCATTGCTACGTAAAATTTGTAGGGTAGACCGTCGAGACCTGGAGATTTGCGTTTGCCGCATTGGCTCAGCGCGTCCCCTATCTCAGCGGCCGAAATCGACCTTTCGCAGAACTTCGCCTCGCTGTCCGAGAGTCACGGTAGGCCGTCGAATTATGGACCGAAATCCATAGCCGCTCCCGGCGCGCCGCCCTGCCCTAACAGTTGAGCAAAGTGCCGCTGAAAGGCCGCGCACATTTGCTTCGGCTCACGTATCACGCGTCCGTCTTGGTCCTTCAAAGACCGAATCATAGACTTGTTGCCACTTTTCGCCTCCGTCACTCGGGCCCAGCTAACAGCTCTGGCTCCCTCGTTTCCCAGAGCACGTATTTTGCTTCTGACAACGCAGCCTTCATGCTTTGCGTCGAAGAACTGGTCCAAGGTCGTTCTCGTCGCTAGCACGCTGGCTACGTTGCTACTCCTAAGTGCCTTTTCTACTTTATCTACCAGTTCCTTTTCGGTCTTATTTCTATCTAACACTAATTCTTTACTAAAACCTATCGCATCTAATCTAACTGCCCTCTTGAGAGAGTACCACCATCTGTTGTTGACAATGGCCCCCGTCAAGTGCTGCTTAACTAAAGTGCTAATCCGTCTACTGTAGGCTTTGCATGTCGGTAACGACAAGTTCAGCTTCCAGTAGCCGGGTCCCTGTCTATGGGTTTTGTCAAGGTTGACTAAACAGGTCACTAATTTGTGATCTGAATAGGCAACCATGAACATTTGTGGACAGCTTAACATGTCCCTATCCTTATTTCTAACTAGAACTCTATCTAGGTACGATCTAGATGTTCCGCGACGATTAGTCCACGTCCACAGTGGCACAGTCGGAAAATCTAGTCGATATCTATCGGCCAGGCTCAAATCGGCCGATTAACTGTTTGAGGCTGTTACACCCTCCTCTATCGGGACATGCTCTCACATAGTCCCAACGTGCATCTAGGATTCCATTCCAGTTCCCCACTAACAGCAGGGAGCGGGACGTTCCCAGAAAAGTCTCTAGACGTTTGAAGAAGTCTGGCCGCAGTGTCCCGGATGGGTCATATGCGGCCACCAGCCTGAAGGCTCCACCTTCCCTACCGTCAACATCTAGGACCACCAATCGACCCTCCGAGTCCAGATGTACCAGATAGATAGATAGATAGATAGATAGATAGAGAGAGAGAAAGAAGAGAGAGAGAGAGAGAGAGAGAGAGAGAGAGAGAGAGAGAGAGAGAGAGAGAGAGATTGTAATAGTTATGTGGCTTAATGGATAGGATGTTCGGCTCATGATCGAAAAGTTGTGGGTTCAATTCTTGAACTGGATGGCACATTGTGCCCATGAGCAAGACACTTTATTTCACATTGCTTCATCTACTCAGCTGGAAAAAGTGAGTTGTATTTGTAACACAAAGGGCTGGGATAGCCTTGCCCCATATTGACTCATGGTGAATCTCCCTGTCTGTGGAATGCTCAGCCACTTACAGGTTAATTTCACAATTGATTGAATCAACTGAAGCACCCATCGTCGGAAACAAATGAGGTCCAACAATAACACTGAATATTAATAACAAATGATTTTATGTGTGTGTGTCTGGGGGGGGGGGGGCGTATATATACATGAGTGTACATATGTGTGTGAGTGCAATCACATGTATATGTATGTGTGTGTATGTGTGTATTCAACCATTATCTATTAATATTTTTATTATCCTATTAATATGTTTATCTATTTTTATATATTTCTGCCGCTAATCAATTAATTAATCTTTTGCTGTGTTATTTTATTTTTGTTTATCGCTATTCCTAATTATTAGTTTTATTTAAAGGCAATAGTAAATAGATTGGTGAAATGGTTGAATGCCAGACACAAAGTCTTGCAATAATATTGGTTTCCGTAGTGTTCATCTCTGCCTTTTATCCTCTGGGATCAAAAATAATTATTCCCATGCATGTACTACATTATTGACTAAATGTTCACATTAATTATAGCACTATTATATGATTAATATATGGCTACATTATAGTAATTAATGTTCTGGCTCTTTGCCTTCAGAGTTCAAATCTCACCAAGGTTGACTTTTCTTGTCATTCTTTCCAAACTCACTGCCATCAGCACAGTTGGCTACCCATAGGTGTGAGCCACTCAACTTGGAATGGCTCTTCCAGCACGTCTCCCTCACCATCCTCTGGGGAAATGCCTTCTCCATTCTGTCTGCTGGGGCTGTAAGGCAGCCAGTACATGGGTCCCTATTTGCTCATAATAGTGAGAGATGGGCAGAGTGAGAGTGACTGAATCAGTGACAGTGGGAGATTGGTTCTTTTGTGTTTGGACCTTGTGTATATGTTTCACAGACACACACTCATGTATGTATACAACAATAATAGTGACATCCTGCCTCTGCTTTCACTACTGCCACCACTACCACCAACAACAACACCACACCACCAACAACAACAACACCACCACCAACACCACCAACACATAACAGCTGTCATTAAAATAATTTCAGCCCAGTGTTGGTGCAGCCTTCTCTCCTTTCAGTTGTCATATTGTAGATTTCTGCTAGGTAGGAGGGTTGGGATGGTGACTGTGGCTGTATGGACACCTAAAACCCTTAGCAAAAGAATGATACATACTATCAAGTAATTTCAGTTGTAAGGAATGGTTGCAGTTTTAGTATTTAATCAATTTGTATTACCTTATTATTTCTTTTATTTTTCTGAATTAATGCACATTATTCTCATAAAAAGATTGTAATGCCTATACAAAAAACTAGGAGGCTCCTGTCTATAAATCTGTTGAATTGTGACAGTAAAGATATCAGTCTACTCTTTACTACCCCTCTGTAAACCGTAAAACCATGTGATATTTTCCCTTTTGAAAATTGTAACTGGTAGCAGTCAGTTCAGGGAATCGGGCCTCCCCACTTGCAAACCCTACTGAGCATCTGGTAGAACTGAAAAGGTGTCATCCACTACAAGCTCCTCCCACTAGCATAACCTCTGATGTCTATTCTAACAAATTGACAGATTAATGGTGAAAACTGCACAGGTGCACACACACCATGGTCCTTTTTGATTCCTTCATGATAACGCTCAGCCGCATACATCAAGCAGGACTTGTGAAAAGGTGCTAGAACTAGGTTGGGAGGTTCTGCCCCCACCTACCATATTCACCCAAACTTGCCACCTACAGCCTATAACATATTTCTCTCAATAAGCAATGCAATGCCATCAAAGACCTTCACCAAAGAAGACCACTGAAATCAGTGACTGATGCAATTATTTGCATCGAAGCCAGAAGAATTCTACAGAGATGGAATCATGTGCCCTCCTAAACAATGGCAGACAGTAATCGCAAATGATGGCAGTTATTCTGACTTGTAAAATTTTCCTAATGTTAAAAAATGCCAAACTCATTACAAAATTGAAAAACTCTAAGAACTTTCTGTCCAACCTAATATAATTCAATTTCTTGGACTTGACTCTATGGGTTATACCTAAGATGTTTATGCTCTTTTTAATTGCTGATTATACAAGAACATTTACTTTTAAATCTTCTTGTCATCGTGTCATAAGTTGATTTCTCAACTTCCCAAAACTTGTTTATATATATATATATATAAATATATATATATATATATATATATACACACACATATATATATATATATATATATAAATATATATACATATATGGGTAAAGAAGTGCCAAGAAATCCAAGTAGAAGGAAGATGCAGTAGTGGTAGACCACGAAAAACATGGGCGGAGGTGGTGAGAGCAGACCTCAGATCGGTGAAACTCACCGAGGAAATGACGAAGGACCATGACAAGTGGAGAGATGCTGTGCTGAATAGGACCCGTCCAACCCTTGCAAGCAGGGAAAAGTGGACGTAAAATGATGATGATGATGATGTATATATATATATATATATACATATATATATATATATATATATATATATATATATATATATATATATATATATATATATATATATATATATATATATATATGTATATATATATATATATATATACATATATATATATATATATATATATATATATATGGGAACTCCGATATGCAGATGATCTCGCACTTATAGCTGAATCTATGGTGGAACTAGAGAAGAAATTCCAAACATGGAAGCAGGGACTAGAAAGAAAGGGTCTCAAAGTCAACCTGACAACGACTAAGGTTCTTGTAAGTAGATGAGAAAACAGAACCCAGATCCCCTCAGGGAAATGGCCTTGCTCAGTATGTAGGAAAGGTGTAGGTAGGAACTTCATCCTCTGCCCCAAATGCAAACAATGGATACACAAGAGATGTAGTGGGATTTCAGGAAGCTTTACTAAGAATGTAAGCTTCATATGTAGCAGCTACGCTGGGACAGCAAGCAGCAAACAGCCACAGGAAACAAGTACCACCAATCTCTGGGAGGGTTCTGTAGAAACAGTAGACAGCTTCTGCTACCTAGGTGACCAAATTAACAGCGGAGGTGGGTGTTCTGAAAGTACAATAACTAGGGTAAGAACGGGATGGAAGAAGTTCAGGGAGCTACTGCCACTGCTAGCTGCGAAAGTCTTTTCCCTCACAATGAAAGGCTGACTGTATGATGCATACATACGAACAGCAATGTTACATGGTAGTGAGACCTGGCCATTGTGTGCAGAAGACTTGCGTAGTTAGAAAGAAACAAAGCTTGCATGCTCCGATAGATGTGTAATAGCAATATACGTGAACGGCAAAGCATAAATGAACTGAGAGACAGCCTGAACATAAGAGAAATCAAATGGTGTGTGCAGGAGAGGAGGATGCGTTAGTATGGACATGTGATGCGTATGAAGGATGACAGCTGCATAAAAAAGTGCAGAGAACTAGAAGTCGACGGAAGCCGTGGAGTGGGGAGACCCAATCAAACCTTGGATGAGGTGATAAAAGCTAACCTTACCCAATTACACCTCTCAAGGGTGATGACACACGACCGTGACCTCTGGCGTCACACAGTAATACAGAAGACACGACTTCCCACAGGAACAAGCCGAAGCTGAAGCATATACACAATATGCCCCCTCCCCCTCCCACTGCAAAGTGGTCGTGGGGGTGCCATGGCAAAAAAGCACCCAGCACTCACTGTAAATGAGGTTGGTTTTAAGAAGGGCATTCAGCTGTATAAATCAAGCCAGAATCAGTTCCTGTATGAGCAAGACAAGGTCAGCCGACTGGACACTGCCCACAACAGGACAAACCGTCTAACCCATGCTAACGTGGAAGAACGGATATAAAATGGTGATGATGTAAACAAAGAAAAATTGATTTTGTGAAATACTACATTGGCAATTTGATGTCATTCTTGTGAATAGCATAACAACCATAAAAAAAAACGCTTGAAAATGACTTAGAAAATCTGAATCAAAATTTAATCCTCTAGAGAGGAAATTGGAACAGGAAAATTCCTTAAACCCTGAAGAACGGACTTTTAGGTCCCGAAATATTGGACAGAAAAAAGAACAACATCAAAAAACAAAACAAAGATTACCAACTAACTTACTTTTACTTTTCGTTACTTCATCTTACAGCCCATTTTGCAATGTTTAGCCTTCTATCTCTTTCAACGTTATATATTATATATTTGCTTCATGCAAACTACAACATTTTATTATATATATAAACATATGTGTGTGTATGTGTGTGAAGCCTGACTTTTCTTATAACGTGACAACCCGTCTTACATATGCAACATGGAAAATGGATGTTATACGGCAGAAGGTGGCAACCTTTTGGGATGTGTGGGCCACAGTGCTATGCAGTATCTTGTCTGTGGGGCACATTGCTATGCAGTGTCTTGTCTGTGGGCCACATTGCTATGCAGTGTCTTGTCTGTGGGCCCCA
Organism: Eledone cirrhosa; assembly: GCA_964016885.1. Classification (NCBI taxonomy): domain Eukaryota; kingdom Metazoa; phylum Mollusca; class Cephalopoda; order Octopoda; family Eledonidae; genus Eledone; species Eledone cirrhosa. Next base: position 21,072,308 of record OZ024743.1, on the reverse strand, counting down.
TTGCTATGCAGTATCTTGTCTGTGGGCCCCATTGCTATGCAGTGTCTTGTCTGTGGGCCACATTGCTATGGAGTGTCTTGTCTGTGGGCCACATTGCTATGCAGTGTCTTGTCTGTGGGCCACATTGCTATGCAGTGTCTTGTCTGTGGGCCCCATTGCTATGCAGTATCTTGTCTGTGGGCCACATTGCTATGCAGTGTCTTGTCTGTGGGCCCCATTGCTATGCAGTATCTTGTCTGTGGGCCCCATTGCTATGCAGTGTGTTGTCTGTGGGCCACATTGCTATGCAGTATCTTGTCTGTCGGCCACATTGCTATGGAGTATCTTGTCAGTGGGCCACATTGCTATGCAGTATCTTGTCTGTGGGCCACATTGCTATAGAGTGTCTTGTCTGTGGACCACCTTGCTATGCAGTGTCTTGTCTGTGGGCCATATTTCTGTAGAGTGTCTTGTCTGTGGGCCACATTGCTATGCAGTATCTTGTCTGTGGGCCACATTGCTATGCAATATCTTGTCTTGTGGGCCCCATTGCTATGCAGTGTCTTGTCTGTGGGCCACATTGCTATGCAATATCTTGTCTTGTGGGCCACATTGCTATGCAGTGTCTTGTCTGTGGGCCACATTGCTATAGACTGTCTTGTCAGTGGGCCACATTGCTATGCAGTATCTTGTCTGTGGGCCACATTTCTATGCAGTATCTTGTCTGTGGGCTACATTGCTATAGAGTGTCTTGTCAGTGAGCCACATTGCTATGCAGTGTCTTGTCTGTGGGCCACATTGCTATGCAATATCTTGTCTTGTGGGCCACATTGCTATGCAGTGTCTTGTCTGTGGGCCACATTGCTATGCAGTGTCTTGTCTGTGGGCCACATTGCTATGCAGTGTCTTGTCTGTGGGCCACATTGCTATGCAATATCTTGTCTTGTGGGCCACATTGCTATGCAGTATCTTGTCTGTGGGCCACATTGCTATGCAGTGTCTTGTCTGTGGGCCACATTGCTATGCAATATCTTGTCTTGTGGGCCCCATTGCTATGCAGTGTCTTGTCTGTGGCCACATTGCTATGCAATATCTTGTTTGTGGGCCATATTGCTATGCAGTATCTTGTCTGTGGGCTATGCAGTGTCTCAGTAATATGATAAAATACTATGATATTTTTAATAAACTGTGACAAACCCGTGATACCTGGCAGTGTATTCAGATCAGGGTTGCCATTTGTTCGATGAAAAAATTTACTTCTAATAATACTGAACACTTTTAACATAGAAAAATAAATAAACATTGATTATTATTGAATACAGTCACTTACCGATGTTTTACTACCAGACAGGTAACTCAAATGAACAATTTTGAGGATGAAATGCTATAACAGTATGCCAGACACACTGACTTGTTTTAGGTAAGTCTGTGTTATTCTACGTCCCTGCTATATACACACTATGTATGTACGTATATACATGAATACACACAGTCCCCTTGATCTCAATCTCTGATTATTCTATCTGTCTAAGTTTGATTTTTTGTTACTGTGACGCAAAAACATTACATTCAGCTAAGTGAGTCTTGTGGCTAGACATGTTCTAGTTGGTATTCTAATCCAAAATAATTTTAGAGGACTTTTTCAGAGATCACTTAGCCTAAGAATTAAACCTGTTGGTGGGCCAGACAAAAATCATTCATGGGCCGAGTGTGGCCTGCAGGCCCCTGTTATATGATGTTGATGACAATGATGATAAATAGGGGTAATAGGAAGGGCATCCAGCCATAGGAAGCTTGCCATACAAATGGTTGGGAGAATCTTTCAGTTGTGCCAAAGACATGACAACCTCCCTAGTGTTGGTGATCTACATGATAACTGTAGCCAGACATGCTACAAAGTGGCTGGTGATAGGAAGGGCATTAAGACATAGAAAACTAGCCAAACAAAAAGGTTGAGAGGACTCTCCATTTGTACCAAAGACATGACAATCTCTTTTGTGCTGGTGCCATGATAGAATGCACTTGGTAGAATGTGGAATTGTTTGTAAGCAAGAAGCAAACCTCTGGCCCATCTAGGTGGTCAGTTGCCCTGCTTCAGTACTGGCATAGTCAGTGAAGACCTAGCCAAACCTTGCTAGCAGAGAAAGTATACATTAAATGATGATGATGAGGATGATGATGATATATATATATATATATATATATATATATATATATATATATATATATATAGCTTGTTTTATGCATCACATAACCATACCAGTGCCAATGTCTCTCTTGTATGCTACATTTGATTTCTCTTATACACAGCTTTTCTCTCCGTTACCTTGTGTTCATTCATTCATGTTCAAGTAATTCTTTACAATTTTATCCCATAGTTTTCTTTATCTCCCTCTACCACAGGTTCCATCTACTTCAAGTACTAGACCTTTTTTTTATACAGAGTGAGATATCTATATATATAAAACTGAGGATGTCTGTCTGTGTGTGTGAGTTTGAATCCCTAAAACTCGAGAACCACCCAACCGACTGTTTTCAAACTTTACACATGTAATACTTATGTTTCAGGCAGTATTCTGGGTAAAACAAATTTCAAATTTTCAATGTTCTAGGGACCGCATTAGGCGATTTAGCGATCTCTCTCTATAATTCTTAGTCTTTCTCTTTTTAGATAGATACATACATATAAGGTCGCGCCCTTACACTATCTGTCTGTATGTCTGGCTGTCTGCATTACGTCACTTCCCTGAGGATGTCTGTGTGTGTGTGTGCCTGTGAGTTTGAATCCCTAAAACTCGAGAAATATCCAACCGACTTTTTTCAAACTTTACATGTGTATTACTTAGGTTTCAGGGAGTGTTATGCACATAAATTCAACTTTTTGATCCCCTAGGGCCCGCGTTAGGTGAAAAACTGCGTTTTTTCAGGTTTTTAGGAGTGTTTTGAGGCGTTACGTCAGACCGATTTCCTTGAAATTGTAACTATGTATTAGGCAGTCTCTTCTTCAAACGGTGAGCAAAGAAAATCCAACTTTATTATGGCTTAGGGCCTGCATCAGGTGAAAAACTTCATTTTTCCTGCTTCATCGAGGAAAATCTTAAAGATTATCCAGCCATCAGAGTATTCGGTTTATTTTCTTTACACATTGTCCAGGCATGCAGTTTTATCCCGTGCAACGCCGGGTACCACTGCTAGTCAAAAATAAAAAGTGCTGAGCACTTAAAGACCAAGAAATGCATGGGATGAAATGGGGAATAAATGACCTCAAGAAATAAGACTTTATGAAAGAAATGATACAAGACTGAGCTGGCTGGTGATATGCCATTTTACAAAAGACCTGTTCACCTGTACAAGTGCTAAAATGCTAAACATAAATGTAGTGGATGAGACAATCATCGGTATTGCAATGGAATGCCCTCTATTCCTGACTTCACTCCAGAGAGACTGTGATAGTACAAAGTAAAGAAGGCTTTCTATACATGTCAAGTACCTCACAACCTCTTTATTGGGGTTGCTACTGTAAAGTGGTTGGTGATTCAATGAAGACAGTATAGATTAGAGTGGATGTTTCAGTTGGGCTGAGCATATAACAAAGCAACTAGTGCTTGTGCCCTGATACAATGTGCCCAACACACTCTGTAAAGTGGTAGTGCTAGGGTCATGAAAAAAAGGCACCTTGTACACTTGGTAAAATGTTAATGCTGATGCCATGATAAAATGAACCTAATACATTTTGTAAATTGATTGGCATTAGGAAGGGCATCCAACTATAGAAGCCATACCAGAGATGGGATGCATGTAGTTTCTTGACCAGACTAACCCTTGACAACCAGCCACTCCAACCCTTGCCATCATGGAAAGCAAATAAAACATACTGATTATGATGATGATATATATATATATATATATATATATATATAACATCATCATCATCATTTAACATCCATCTTCAATGCTAGCATGGGTTAGATGGGTTTGTTCCATTTAAGGCAAGTTGGGTCGAGTGACTGTGTCTCACTCATATAGGACAGTTTCTGGCTGGTTTTCTACGGCTGGATGCCCTTCCTAGCACCAACCATATTTATAGTGTGTGCTGGATGCTTTTTATTGTGTCTTTTACACAACCACTTTACAGTGTGGACTGGGTACTTTCTGACGTGACACCTACATGACCACATACAGAGTGGGCTGGATGATTTGTGGTACCAACGTAACATACATACACATATATGTGTGTATATATATATATATACACATATATGTGTGTATATATATATATATGTATACACATATATATCATGATAATGATATAAGTATATACACATTCATATAAACTAGGAAAATACGACTCAACTCTATTAATGCTAATGCATCTTTAAAGTTCCTTTTACACATTATTATCAAACGTTGGTTCAAAAATATTTTTGCTTCTCTTTACCATTCAAACCTTTCTCCTGCTAAATTACTTTAGCAATAAATAAGTATAATAGTAAACTATTGCTTTCTCATTTAAATCAGACAACTGTCTGCACTTGTAGCCATTCTGAAGTAAAATGTGAGGATTGACAAAAACAGTTTTTCTTATGCTTTTTAGTATGTGGTTTATTTATGGGTACAAATGTGACTGAATGGTTAAGAAGTTTGATTTGTAATACCACCACATTATTCTAAGTTCAATCCTACTTAACTACATCTTGAGCAACTGTCTTCTGTTATAGCTTCAGTTTTGCTAATACATTGAAGGTGTAATTTAGTTGATAGAAACTGTTTAGATGACCATAACTCTTAATATGAAGTAGTTTGAACCATAGCAACCCTTCCAACACAGTGACCATCAAAATGTAAAATAAGGATGAATATGATTCATTTCATCATCATCATCATTTCATTTTACGTCCGCTTTTTCCCTGCTTGCAAGGGTGGGACGGGAACTGATTCTGGCTTGATTTCTACAGCTGGATGCCCTTCCTAACACCAACCTCATTTACAGTGAGTGCTGGGTGCTTTTTTCCGTGGCGCCTACACGTCCACTTTGCAGTGTGGGCTGGGTGCTTTTTTTGCCGTGGCACCTACACGTCCACTTTGCAGTGGAATGATAGGGACCCTATCATCTCATTTCTACAACTGAGTAAACTGGAGCAATGTGAAATAAAGTGTCTTGCTCAAGGAAACAACACATCACCTGGTCTGAGAATTGAACTCACAACCTTTTGATTACAAGGCCAATGCTCTAACCACTAAGCCATGCACCTTCAATGTATTAGCAAAACTGAAGCTATAACAGAAGACAGTTGCTCAAGATGTAGTTAAGTAGGATTGAACTTAGAATAATGTGGTGGTATTACAAATCAAACTTCTTAACCATTCAGTCACATTTGTACCCATAAATAAACCACATACTAAAAAGCATAAGAAAAACTGTTTTTATCAATCCTCACATTTTAGTTCAGAATGGCTACAAGTGCAGACAGTTGTCTGATTTAAATGAGAAAGCAATAGTTTACTATTATACTTATTTATTGCTAAAGGAATTTATATATATAATTTATATAATGAAGGCGCATGGCTTAGTGGTTAGAGCATTGGGCTTGCAATCAAAAGGTTGTGAGTTCAATTCTCACACCGGGTGATGTGTTGTTTCCTTGACCAAGACACTTTATTTCACATTGCTCCAGTTTACTCAGCTGTAGAAATGAGATGATAGGACTGGGGTCCCTATCATTCCATTGCAAAGTGGTCATGGAGGTGCCACAGCAAAAAAGCACCCAGCACTCACTGTAAATGAGGTGGGTGTTAGGAAGGGCATCCAGCTGTAGAAATCAAGCCAGAATCTGTTCCCGTATGAGCAAGACAAGGTCAGCCGACCGGACACGCCCACAACAGGACAACCTGTCTAACCCATGCTAGCATGGAAGAACGGACGTAAAATGGTGATGATGATAGGTAGATAGATAGATAAAAATGTATGTATAGATAGAAAGATATATAATCTTCATCATCATTATCATTTCTACATTGACTTTTCTATGCTGGTATGGTTTACACAGGACTTTTTGAGGCAATGTTTTACAGCCAGATGCCCTTCCTGACACTAACCCATTTAATTGCCCCTTACATCATGCAGCAATACAGGATGCATTTTCTAAATCATACATATATATATAGTCACCACTATCATTTTACATCTCCTTTCTTTGCTGCTTGGTTAGATGTGTTTTAATGATTGAAAGGAATTCTTTAATCAAAGCTAAAGCTTTCTTAGCAGGAAGACCAGACCTCACTTGTACATTCATTTTAGTATAGTTGTTTCAGTTGGATGCCTTTTTCTAACAGCAACTACTTTTCAGCATGTACTGAATGTGTTTTATTTTAGTTCTACAGTCTCCTCCACTCTACATAGTTGCCATTCTTTCAAGATGAACCTAGCTAAGTGTGTGATTAGAAGGAGAGAGATAGTGAAGTGCTGAAAGAGGAGAGAATATGGTTATTAGTGTGAAGGGAGATACAGAGTGGCAGGATTGTAGGAGAGAGAGAGAGAGAGAGAGGATCAGTAATAACTACCTGTTGGTTATTTGTAGTGGATAGGATTGAGTAGAAAACAATGTAATGTAATGGGAGATCAATAGGGATGTATCATGGAAGAAATGCAAATACTATATGATTTGTGTGTGTTTGTGATTATTAGTGTAAATCAAAGTAAATGCCCTGTGGTATTTAAAGCTCTTAATTGGGTGTAATTCTGATTAACATAGGCATGCAATAAATGTAGTTTGATAAAATAAGGCTAAATACTGGGGTCAGACTGTGCCTCAGGATAGTCACACTCAAATTACTCAAACCAGTAATAGTATAAAAGAATTATCAATGATGTACATTATATGTCTGAAAATAAATCAAAGGTTTAAATTGAAAATTGTTGCTAAAAAAGAAAAACTCACCTTATATTTGGATATTTACAAAGTTTTTACAAAAGCTTGTAATGTTTAAAAAAATTTTTTTTTTTTACCCAGACTTTTGTCAGAAGTATTGAAAAACACATATTGCTGTATATTTGATCAGATATATTATCTAGTGGCTTGATATTTTTATTATATTTTATGGGTTCTGTTTTTAAACATTTATTTTTATATTTTCTTTTAAATTCTTGTTTTTATTTTTATTGTTTTTATCTTTATTTTTATTTGGTATCTTTGTCATTGAAAATAACCTCTGCTCATCTGAATTTGCTAGTTAAACCTCAGTGTCAAGTAAAATGACCTGCAATGAACTTCTCATACACTTTCCTTAATACATCGTTTCTCTGAGTCTCTACATTTAATGTGATGAGTTCCACAAAATAATATCACTCTGGATTTCAATATATTCCTCTTTGTTTTCCAGTTTACACTAAGATTTATGAAGATCAATCATATTAACCTTGCTGAACTTCTTTCATCACATGTTGTGATCCTAAATCTCGAGACCCTTTAAGAGGTGAAGCCAATATTTTATGCACTCAACTATTTCAGCATCTTCTACATATTAGATATTATGAGAACTCACCTGATAAAACTAAATGTCCTTTTAACGAAGCTGGCATTTGGCAAAGTTCTTAAGGTTTTAATCAGCCATTAATAAATCACAGTAGTTTCATTATTTTCAAATGAGAAGAGATACGGGAATAATTCCAACAAAGCTGTGAAGAATGGTTGAGAATAGATCCTTAAAAGTTGATTCAATTTGAATAGTTCATGATTGCCATTACTGACAACAGGCTGAAGCAATCATGAAGAAAATGAAATGACTAATTATTGGACTGAGATATTGATAACCATAATATCATAATCAGGTCAATTACTTTAGACTGTTGTAAATATAGAATGGAACATTGAAATGTGATATGCTTTTATCTGGACACTGTCCAGTAATTTTAATCAAAAGCTAGCAGAATTAGCTTAGATGTGTGAGTGCTACAGGATGGAATAGGATGAGAGATGTAATACATGATTATATGGTCTATATGAAATTCTTCATATCTTAAATTTCATTCTCTGTTTGAATGATGTCCTTATTATGAGCTTCAGACTATTATGATAGAGACAAAATGCTATTTAGAATAAGATATCTCAATGAAATACTAGGTGTATATTCAGAGAATAAATCTATGAAGACGCCAACAATATATCTTGTTAATAAAATTATTTGTAATAATGAAAAGTATTTCTTTATAAATGATGTTAAAATATAATTACCAATGTAACAAAAATGAAATGTTTTTGACAACCAGCTCTTATTAAAAACGTTATACATCAAAAGCTGTGAGAAAACATTCAGGTTGCTGCTCAACCTACTAGAAATAGTAACCTAATCTCTCTAAAAGAAAAAAAGGACTCGTTGGTTGAAAGAGTCCTGTATGTTATGCACAGAACAACAAGTCAGGATGAAAAGTCAGCTGAAATGCCTTTGGTCCTAGGTCTGTTCAATTAAGGCTTTTCCTGGGACAGCAACAACAGCAACAACAACAACTTTTAGCTTATATTTTTTTACACAGTATTAGTGAGAGATTGAGTGAAAATATCTGTGACCTTCACAGACAAATAAAATGAAGCTGATCTTTTGTAAGTTGATAGGTGAGTGTAGTATGTATAGTGAGTGTAGTATGTATGGTGAGTGTAGTATGTATAGTGAGTGTAGTATGTATGGTGAGTGTAGTATGTATAGTGAGTGTAGTATGTATGGTGAGTGTAGTATGTATAGTGAGTGTAGTATGTATAGTGAGTGTAGTATGTATAGTGAGTGTAGTATGTATAGTGAGTGTAGTATGTATGGTGAGTGTAGTATGTATAGTGAGTGTAGTATGTATGGTGAGTGTAGTATGTATAGTGAGTGTAGTATGTATGGTGAGTGTAGTATGTATAGTGAGTGTAGTATGTATGGTGAGTGTAGTATGTATAGTGAGTGTAGTATGTATGGTGAGTGTAGTATGTATGATGAGTGTAGAATGTATGGTGAGTGTAGTATGTATGGTGAGTGTAGTATGTATGGTGAGTGTAGTATGTATGGTGAGTGTAGTATGTATAGTGAGTGTAGTATGTATGATGAGTGTAGTATGTATAGTGAGTGTAGTATGTATGGTGAGTGTAGTATGTATAGTGAGTGTAGTATGTATGGTGAGTGTAGTATGTATGGTGAGTGTAGTATGTATAGTGAGTGTAGTATGTATGGTGAGTGTAGTATGTATAGTGAGTGTAGTATGTATGGTGAGTGTAGTATGTATGGTGAGTGTAGTATGTATGGTGAGTGTAGTATGTATGGTGAGTGTAGTATGTATGGTGAGTGTAGTATGTATAGTGAGTGTAGTATGTATGGTGAATGTAGTATGTATGGTGAGTGTAGTATGTATGGTGAGTGTAGTATGTATGGTGAGTGTAGTATGTATAGTGAGTGTAGTATGTATAGTGAGTGTAGTATGTATAGTGAGTGTAGTATTATGGTGAATGTAGTATGTATGGTGAGTGTAGTATGTATGGTGAGTGTAGTATGTATAGTGAGTGTAGTATGTATGATGAGTGTAGTATGTATAGTGAGTGTAGTATGTATGGTGAGTGTAGTATGTATAGTGAGTGTAGTATGTATGGTGAGTGTAGTATGTATGGTGAGTGTAGTATGTATGGTGAGTGTAGTATGTATGGTGAGTGTAGTATGTATGGTGAGTGTAGTATGTATAGTGAGTGTAGTATTATGGTGAGTGTAGTATGTATGGTGAGTGTAGTATGTATAGTGAGTGTAGTATTATGGTGAGTGTAGTATGTATGGTGAGTGTAGTATGTATAGTGAGTGAGGTATGTATGGTGAGTGTAGTATGTATGGTGAGTGTAGTATGTATGATGAGTGTAGTATGTATAGTGAGTGTAGTATGTATGGTGAGTGTAGTATGTATGGTGAGTGTAGTATGTATAGTGAGTGTAGTATGTATGATGAGTGTAGTATGTATAGTGAGTGTAGTATGTATAGTGAGTGTAGTATGTATGGTGAGTGTAGTATGTATGGTGAGTGTAGTATGTATGGTGAGTGTAGTATGTATGGTGAGTGTAGTATGTATAGTGAGTGTAGTATGTATGGTGAGTGTAGTATGTATGGTGAGTGTAGTATGTATGGTGAGTGTAGTATGTATAGTGAGTGTAGTATGTATGGTGAATGTAGTATGTATAGTGAGTGTAGTATGTATGGTGAGTGTAGTATGTATAGTGAGTGTAGTATGTATAGTGAGTGTAGTATGTATGGTGAGTGTAGTATGTATAGTGAGTGTAGTATGTATGGTGAGTGTAGTATGTATAGTGAGTGTAGTATGTATGGTGAATGTAGTATGTATAGTGAGTGTAGTATGTATGGTGAGTGTAGTATGTATGGTGAGTGTAGTATGTATGGTGAGTGTAGTATGTATGGTGAGTGTAGTATGTATAGTGAGTGTAGTATGTATGGTGAGTGTAGTATGTATAGTGAGTGTAGTATGTATGATGAGTGTAGTATGTATGGTGAATGTAGTATGTATAGTGAGTGTAGTATGTATGGTGAGTGTAGTATGTATGGTGAGTGTAGTATGTATGGTGAGTGTAGTATGTATGGTGAGTGTAGTATGTATAGTGAGTGTAGTATGTATGGTGAGTGTAGTATGTATGGTGAGTGTAGTATGTATGGTGAGTGTAGTATGTATAGTGAGTGTAGTATGTATGGTGAATGTAGTATGTATAGTGAGTGTAGTATGTATGGTGAGTGTAGTATGTATAGTGAGTGTAGTATGTATAGTGAGTGTAGTATGTATGGTGAGTGTAGTATGTATAGTGAGTGTAGTATGTATGGTGAGTGTAGTATGTATAGTGAGTGTAGTATGTATGGTGAATGTAGTATGTATAGTGAGTGTAGTATGTATGGTGAGTGTAGTATGTATGGTGAGTGTAGTATGTATGGTGAGTGTAGTATGTATGGTGAGTGTAGTATGTATAGTGAGTGTAGTATGTATGGTGAGTGTAGTATGTATAGTGAGTGTAGTATGTATGGTGAGTGTAGTATGTATGGTGAGTGTAGTATGTATGGTGAGTGTAGTATGTATGGTGAGTGTAGTATGTATAGTGAGTATAGTATGTATGGTGAGTGTAGTATGTATGGTGAGTGTAGTATGTATGGTGAGTGTAGTATGTATAGTGAGTGTAGTATGTATGGTGAATGTAGTATGTATAGTGAGTGTAGTATGTATGGTGAGTGTAGTATGTATGGTGAGTGTAGTATGTATAGTGAGTGTAGTATGTATGGTGAGTGTAGTATGTATGGTGAGTGTAGTATGTATGGTGAGTGTAGTATGTATAGTGAGTGTAGTATGTATGGTGAATGTAGTATGTATAGTGAGTGTAGTATGTATGGTGAGTGTAGTATGTATAGTGAGTGTAGTATGTATAGTGAGTGTAGTATGTATGGTGAATGTAGTATGTATAGTGAGTGTAGTATGTATGGTGAGTGTAGTATGTATGGTGAGTGTAGTATGTATGGTGAGTGTAGTATGTATAGTGAGTGTAGTATGTATGGTGAGTGTAGTATGTATAGTGAGTGTAGTATGTATAGTGAGTGTAGTATGTATGGTGAATGTAGTATGTATAGTGAGTGTAGTATGTATGGTGAGTGTAGTATGTATAGTGAGTGTAGTATGTATGGTGAGTGTAGTATGTATGGTGAGTGTAGTATGTATGGTGAGTGTAGTATGTATAGTGAGTGTAGTATGTATGGTGAGTGTAGTATGTATGGTGAGTGTAGTATGTATGGTGAGTGTAGTATGTATGGTGAGTGTAGTATGTATAGTGAGTGTAGTATGTATGGTGAGTGTAGTATGTATAGTGAGTGTAGTATGTATAGTGAGTGTAGTATGTATGGTGAGTGTAGTATGTATAGTGAGTGTAGTATGTATAGTGAGTGTAGTATGTATAGTGAGTGTAGTATGTATGGTGAGTGTAGTATGTATGGTGAGTGTAGTATGTATAGTGAGTGTAGTATGTATAGTGAGTGTAGTATGTATAGTGAGTGTAGTATGTATGGTGAGTGTAGTATGTATAGTGTGTAGAGCATGTCTGGTGGACAGAGTATGCAGATATCTAATTCAGATAGATGGAGCCCATTATAATATTAGTTATCATCATATATTATCATTATCATCAACATTTTAACACCCACTTTCCCTTCTAACAATCGTTGCACAGGTCTTATCAGACCAAATCAGTATTCATGTGGAGTTACTGGTCTCTCTGATGGGGGAGGATCTGCATCTCATTTACATGCATTCCTACTAAGTGTGTTTTATTGTGGAACGAACACTGGGGAGGTTCTCAAGTTTTTGACACTGCTGAAGAGTTCTCCCAATCCTTTGTTTGGCAGGTTTTCTACGGCTGGCTGCCCTTCCTAACACCAACCACATTTACAGTGTGGACTGGGAGGTTTTTACCGTGTTACCTACACGGCCACATTACAGCATGGACTGTGTGTTTTTTGTCGTGACACCTACACGACCTCATTTGTTTCAGAATGGATATTGTGGTACCAACATAACTTTACATTGAAAGGGGTGGTGTGGATGGGGTGGGACTAGTGGGACGGGTGTGTGTTTTTGTTAGAGGTGCCTACTGACTGTAGGTTTCGCTTTGTACTTAGGTAAGGCGGGGTCTTCTGTATTACTGTGTAGCGCCAAAGATCTCGGTCCAGTGACATTGTCTTGGAGAGGTGTAAGTGTGTGAGGTCGGAATTTATCAAGTCGTCCCAGGTTTTTCTGGGTCTGCCTACTCCGTGGCTACCGTCTATTTTTATCGCCCTGCACTTTTTTATACAGCTGTCGTCTTTCATGCGAATTACGTGACCGTACCAACGTAGTGTTCTCTCGAGTAAACAACATCTGATTCCTCTTATTCCTAATTTCTCCCTTAGTTCGTTTATGCTTTGCCGTTCACGTATATTACTATTACACATCCAGTGGAGCATGCAAGCTTCGTTCCTCTCCAGTCTGCGTACATCCTCTGCATACAATGCCCAGGTCTCACTGCCATGTAACATTGCTGTTTGTATGCAGGCATCATACAGCCTGCCTTTCATTTTTAGAGAGAACCCTTTGGCGGCCAATAGTGGTATAAGCTCTCTGAACTTTTTCCATTCCGTTCTGACTCTAGCTACTGTACTTTCAGAGCACCCCCCACCACTGCTGATTTTGTCACCCAGGTAACGGAAGGTGTCCACTATTTCTATAGAACCATCTGTGCAATGGAATGAGCTAGTATTCTGTGAGCAATTGCTGCTACTTATTGCACCAGAGCACCGGCCACATATAAAATCTATATTCTTAGTTAGCTTACCTGTGATCCCACTACATCTTTTATGCACCCATACTTTGCATTTGGGACATAAAATGGAGTTTCTACCTACTCCTTTCCTACACACTGAGCATGGCCATTTCCCAGATGGGACCAGTGACCTATTTTCCTTCCTACAAACTAGAACTTTAGTCTTAGACAGGTTAATTTTAAGGCCTTTTTGATTCTAGGCCATGCTTCCATGTTTGGAATTTCTTCTCTAGTTCAGCCATTGATTCAGCTATTAGCATTAGATCATCTGCGTATAGGAGTTCCCATGGGCAGCCGATCTTGAACTCCTCTGTTATAGTCTGAAGGGCAATAATAAATATATATATATATATATATATATATAATCATATATATATATAATCATCCTAAAATCATGAAGATATATATATATATGTATATATAATTAGGTAGTAACATGTGCTTTCACTGTATTTGACTATATAGAATTAGTCTGTTAGTTGGGATTTTTTTTAAATCCTCTGAATGGAAACAGGATGAGTATTGACGTACATGAGACACAAACCCTCATCTTAGGTTTGCCAGACCAATGTGTTACCATTACACCAACATGCCACCCAGCTGGGTTCAAATTATAATAGTATGAACTTAGATTCCCATAGAGTGAGTTAGGAAACAGCCGAAGCTATGTTCATTCTATTCAAGTTGCTTCGTCTCCTAATTATTTTAACTCCCAGTAAACTATACAGCATTTAAACTGTATATTGAACTTTCTCACTATTTTTACCTAGTTCAATCTATTTTTTGTTGTTTGCTGTACTGTATTTGGTTTCTATTTGAAAGTACACAGGCTGAGTGCTTGTGGCAATAATCCTATTTTTTCAATGGGAATCTTTTTTGCCAACGTGATTCACTGTTTGGTCAGACCTGGCTTACCTCCTCTTTGATGAGGTGTCACATGAGACTAGGAAGCTTACTGCTAACATCACTTGCCACTAGCAACTGAGAGAGTTTGACACACCATTTTGTGTCTTTCCTAAACAGAGAGGGCACCTCCCACTGACAAAATGGTCCTAAGCCGAATTACATAATGTGTACTATCATTACCTTATATACTGCATATGACTGCACCTTTCAGTGCACGAGCAGTAGTTCAGGACCATGGGAACTGTCATAGCAGTCTGGGTACTGTATCATCTTACCCACATGAAGCCGTTTCCCTTGCTGTTTAAGGAAAGCGTCCACTCTGACCAGCTGGGTTCGAATTTTAATAGTACAAACTAAGTTTCCCAAAGAGTGAGTGAGGTAATGTTCAAAGATATATCCATTCTATTTGACTTGGTTCGCCTCCTAATTATATATATATATGCCCATGGGAACTCCTATACGCAGATGATCTAACGCTCATAGCTGAATCAATGGCCGAGCTAGAGAAGAAATTCCAAACATGGAAGCACAGCCTAGAATCAAAAGGCCTTAAAATTAACCTAGCTAAGACTAAAGTTCTAGTTTGTAAGAAAGAAAATAAGGCGGCGGTCCCCTCGGGGAAGTGGCCATGCGCAGAGTGTAGGAAAGGCGTAGGTAGAAATTCCATTTTGTGTCCCAAATGCAAAGTTTGGGTGCATAAAAGATGTAGTGGGATCACAGGTAAGCTAACTAAGAACATAGATTTTACATGTGGCCGGTGTTCTGGGAATATAAGTAGCAGCAAGTGCCCACAAAATACTAGCTCTTTCAACTGCGAAGAGGGTTCTATAGAAATAGTGGACAGCTTCCGTTACCTGGGTGACAAAATCAGCAGTGGGGGAGGGTGCTCTGAAAGTACAGTAGCTAGAGTCAGAACTGGGTGGAAAAAGTTCAGAGAGCTTATACCACTATTAGCCGCTAAAGGGTTCTCCCTAAAAATGAAAGGCAGGCTGTACGATGCCTGCATACGAACAGCAATGTTGCATGGCAGTGAGACCTGGGCATTGTGTGCAGAGGATATACGCAGACTAGAGAGAAACGAAGCTTGCATGCTCCGCTGGATGTGTAATAGTAATATACGTGAACGACAAAGCATAAACGAACTAAGGAAAAAATTAGAAATAAGAGGGATCAGATGTTGTTTACTAGAGAGAAGGCTACGTTGGTATGGTCACGTGATGCGCATGAAGGATGATAACTGTATAACAAAGTGCAGGGCAATAAAGATAGACGGTAGCCACGGAATAGGCAGACCCAGAAAAACCTGGGACGAGCTGATAAACTCCGACCTCACACACTTACACCTCACCAAGACAATGTCACTGGACCGAGACCTTTGGCGGTACTCAGTAATAGAGAAGACCCACCTTGCCAGTAGGCATCTCTAACAAAATACACCCCGTCCCACCACCACCACCACCCCATCCACACCACCCCGTTCTATGTAAAGTTATGTTGGTGCCGCGCCATCCAGGCCGAAACAAATGAGATCGTGTAGGTGTCACGACAAAAAAACACACAGTACACGCTGTAATGTGGCCGTGTAGGCAACACGGTAAAAACCTCCCAGACTCACACTGTAAATGTGGTTGGTGTTAGGAAGGGCATCCAACTGTAGAAAACCTGCCAGACAGTCCTATGCGAGCAAGAAAATCACTCTTGCCTCAAGTGGGACTACCCCCGTCCAAACCCATGCAAGCATGGAACACGGACGTTAAACGTTGATGATGATGATGATGATGATGATTCACATCATTATGAAATGATGATGATATACATATGTATGTGTTACATAATATATATATTACTGAAAGACTAGTAGTAAATTCTCTGAAGTATGGTATTTCTCATTGTATATACAATACATCTGAGTTAACAATGTATATCTAGCAAACACACCCATACCAAACATGTCTGAACATGAGAAACATGGGTTGCAACAAACTCATTTCAATATTTACTTATGCAGCATGTCAGAATATCAGAGAAACATTAATAGAAGTTAGATATTAATATATTCACTTTAAATATATTTGGCTTACTTACATGATATATTGCAAATTCAAAATATTTCACTTCTGTCATGTCACCAATGTATCATGTACAAACTATATATATATATAAATATATTCATTCAAGTTTGGTGGTTCACCACTGGATAGAACTGATCATTCCATATAGTTAACAATGATGTAATAGTAGGAAAAGGACTCAATGTTATGCTACTCATCCATCTTGGATGTTGAAATTCACCAGTCTGGGCTCATCATCATCATCATGGATGGTGTTAGCAGGAGTAGGAGGATGGAGTGGGGTAGTGGGTTGGGGTGTGTTTGGTTTAGAGGGGCCTACTGACTGTAGGTTAACTTTGCACGTAGGGAAGGCGGGTCTTCTGTAATACTGTGTGGCACCAAAGATCTCGTTCCAGTGACATTGTCTTAGAGAAGCGCAAGTCTGCAAGGTCAGACTTTATCATGTCGTCCCAGGTTTTTCTGGGTCTACCTACTCCCTAACTTCTATCAATTTTGATCGCCCTGCACTTTATTATACAGCTGTCATCTTTCATGCACATCACGTGATCGTACCAACATAATCTTTTCTCGAGTAAACAGCATCTGATCCCTCTTATTCCTACACCGCTCATGTCATTTTCTCCAATATATATAAACATATATATACATACACACACATATATATATATATATATATATATATATATATATATATATATATATATATATATATATATATATATATATATATATATATATACTATAAAGTATGTCCACAATGTGGCTCAATGAAGAATTAATAAATTAAATAATCAGAGCAATATACTATAAAGTAAAGTATGTCCATAGAATCATTTGATAATATATATACACCATTTCCTCTCCCAATTAGCATAATTAACCACACAAAAAAATCAATTAGACCAGGCTATAAGATTAAAAGGCACCTATGAAGAAATAAATGACAGCAATCTCTTCACGGCCAATCACCATAGAATATTTACCCAACATTTCAACAGCACGTGGAAATCGATTAAATATACCGTCAACCATACACAATTAGGTATAAAATTAAAGTTAGAAGAAATGCTTATACACATGCCAGGATTATGTCCCTACCCTCGGGTTTCATTCGCATTTTGATATATCCTATTAAGGATAAAATCTCGAGCTTCGAACTCATCAGGAGACAAACTCGTTAGGACAGAATATATATATATATATATATATATAGTGGTAGAACACATTACGAGCTGAGGATCCGCTAAGGTGAAACAATTGTTCTCGGTATGGTGAACTAACTGTTGTGTGACCACTTATATATATATATATAGAAGTGGTTACACAACAGTTAGTTCACCATACCGAGAACAATTGTTTCACCTTGTTCTTGGTATGGTGAACTAACTGTTGCGTAACCACTTCTACCTAACTTGTCCCATGGACTGAGTGTTCTACCACTACGGATATTACCTTCCAGTGTACTACCTCTCTCTCTCTCTATATATATATATATATATATGTATCAAAATGAAAATCCCAAGGCAAGGTAAAATTCCATTTAATCACGACACATGTTTCAATAAGAGATAGATCGATTGTGAAGCCATGATCGATTATCACTGATCTCATCAGGTGAAAATGAATTGTCTTCAAATTCTTGATATGAGGGAGAAAAATAACGATGTTCTCTCACAGAATTCATTCCCTCATATAATTCTGTGAGAGAACATCTTTGCCATTAGAGATTGAACAGATACCTTATACCATTTCCTGTCAGCATGACTTGGCAAGCTATTTAGAACACTGGTTTAACCGCTTTACTTCCCTCCGAAGAAGAGATATTATCTCGAAAATTAAGGACATTTAAATAAATCTAAGGTAAAAGACTAATTGTCAACAATATCTTTTGCATTTGCATTCTTTATTCTATGTCCATACCTGCATTGTCTTGGCTTTACAAATACAAACGTTTATATATATATATATAACCAAAGATTAATATGGTTCATTGATTACTCAATGAATGTAGTTTTACAATAGATGAAAAGCACTCTACAATGAAGTTTTCAGGAGTTATTAATATTATTCAGAATATTAATAAATGAAGACAATCACATAATCAAAATATATGATTTATTATATATATTTTGAAGGTACTGTGGTGTTTTTTCAGTACGTCCTCGTCAGATAAAATACATGAGTTGATGTATGACATACATCAAT
>OZ024743.1:21006294-21048794 GCA_964016885.1 Eledone cirrhosa | reverse complement strand
GTTAAGGTTTGTATATTGAAGGAATTGATAATATGTGCGAAGAAATAGTTAATATGTATTAAAAAATTATTAAGGTTTGTGTATTGAAGGATTTGAGAAAAATAATGTGAAGTTAAGGTTTGTATATTGAAGGAATTGATAATATGTGCGAAGAAAGAGTTAATATGTATTAAGAATGAGTTAGATGATGGGGAGAAAAAAATAATAAATTAAGGATGAATAATCTAGCGTCAAAAAAATATGTACGAAGAAGAAGAGGGAGTTAATATGTATTGAGATTAAAAAGTTTGATGAGAGAGAGAAAAAAATAATAATTGCGGATGAATATTCTAACGTCAAAAAAATTGTGTGTATGTTTACAAGTATTATGGAAATTTGAAAATTAACGAAGAGAAAAAATTATTAAGGTTTGTGTATTGAAGGATTTGAGAAAAATAATGTGAAGTTAAGGTTTGTATATTGAAGGAATTGATAATATGTGCGAAGAAAGAGTTAATATGTATTAAGAATGAGTTAGATGATGGGGAGAAAAAAATAATAAATTAAGGATGAATAATCTAGCGTCAAAAAAACAAATGTATATGTTACGAAGGAATTTACAAGGTAAAGATAGAGTGAGGGTAATGAGTAAACAAGTATTATAGAGTGTATAATACCCTTTGAAGTAAGGTAGGAAGATGGGTATATTTTAAAAGAGGTGTATGTATATGTGCCGTTGAGAAAAGATTCTAAATTGATAAAGAATTGAATATTTGAATTTATCAATTTAGAATCTTTTCTCAAAGGCACATATACATACACCTCTTTTAAAATATACCCATCTTCCTACCTTACTTCAAAGGGTATTATACACTCTATAATACTTGTTTACTCATTACCCTCACTCTATCTTCACCTTGTAAAATCCTTCATAACATATACATTTGTTTTGACGCCAGATTATTCATCCTTAATTTATTATTTTTTTCTCCCCATCATCTAACTCATTCTTAATACATATTAACTCTTTCTTCATACATTATCTTCCAACGGTTTTCAACCTCTCTATGTAAAACAATATATCTTTTCTCAGTTATAAAAACTATCTCTTTCTCTCTATCACCCATCTCTCCCTCTCCACCTTCACTCTCATCTCCTCCCCTTTTTTCATCCTTTCCACCCCCCCTCTCTAAATAAAATATTTTTCCCAATATGACACATCAATCTACAATTACTTTTCATATGTTGATTTAAAACTGCACTATCCACAAGTGTTTTTTTAGCCTTCATATCATGTCCTCCTGTTTTATCTGATGAAAACACAAATATTATTGCATGATGATGTTTGTTTTTGAAATGCGCATAATAAAATACATGGAACTCCTTTAACCATCTTTTGATCTTATATATATATATATATATATATATATATATATATATATATATATATACATATATATATATATATATATATATATATATATATAATATATATATATATATATATATATATATATATATATATATATATATATATATATATGTGTGTGTGTGTGTGTGTGTCATAATGATCATATATTATTACTATCATCAGGCGGTGGATTGGCAGTATCGGTAGAAGGTCGGACGCCATGCTGTGACGCATAGAGTTACAGCCCTTACCATTCTGTGTTCAAATCCCGTCGAGGTTAACTTTGCCTTTCATCCTTAGGGGGTCGATAAAATAAAGTACCAGTAATGCACTGGGTAATTGCTGGCCTTGTGCCAAAAGTAGAAACACTTATTATTATCATCATTATTATTATTATTGTTCATCCTTACGGGGTGGATAAAATAAAGTACCAGTAGTCTACTGGGTAATTGTTGGCCTTGTGCCAATAGTAGAAACAATTATTATTATTATTGTTCTTTGAGTCTCAGTCATTGATGTTATTTAACTGGAAAGTTTGTTGAAATGAATATCAAGCCGTTACCTGCAGCCTCAGATATTCAGGACGTATCGGAGGGTTGTTGCTGTTCCCAGCAAGCATGCCTTTTGAAGTGATCCAAAAAGTGGGGCTGGACTAATTTTCTTTAACCATCCCTGGAAACTCTTTGAGATAGTACCTAGTGCGTCTATGACAATTGGGACGACCTTGATTTCATGGCAGTTCCAAATCCTTTTTAACTCCCACTTTAAGTCCTGGCATCAGTTAATTTTCTCTCTCTCCTTTTCTTGCACTCTTGTGTCAAATGGGCAGGCTACATCTACAATCAGGAACGATCTTATTTCCTTGTCCAAAACCACCAGGTCAGGCCTATTGTGTTCTAATTTCTTGTCCGTCTGTATCCTAAAATCCCATAGCACCTTCACCTGATCGTTTTCTATCACTGACTCTGGCTTATGCTCATACCACTTCTCATATTATTATTATTATTATTATTTTCATTTTCTTTCATTATTGTTTCTGAGATATATTCCGAGTGTCTTCCTGACACCTAGGTCAAATAAATTCACAGTGTGCATTGGTAAGCCAGTTAATACAGCACATTGATTATAATTTAAAAAAAACAAAAAAAAAAACAGTATACATATATACACATGTGCATATGCATATGTAAATTCAAGGAAGGATATCAATCTTACAGAGATAGTGCTCTTCTCAATACGTGTGCAGTACCAGTCAAAACAATGTTTTCACCTCGTGCAGAGACGGTAAACCTGGAATCATTCGCAAATACTGTTCTCTTCCTTTCTTGATCATTCCCAGTCCTCCCGCAATCACTGGTATTGTAACGGCCTTGAGGTGCCACATTTTCTCAATAAGCAGATCTTTATATTTTCATAGCTTGTCAAATTCTTTTGCCGCGATATTGTGATCACATGGGATGCTCATATCTATCAATAAACAGACCTTGTTATGTTGATCTTTTACAACGATGTCAGGTCTATTTGCTTTTATGGTCCTGTCAGTATGTACAGGAAAGTCCCAGAGAATTGTTACTTTTTCTCCTTCAGTTACAACCTCAGGGTGATGATTGTACCACTTGTCTTCAGCTTTGATTTTCTAATGCCGACATATTACCCAATGTAGATATTGGCCAACTCTGTCATGTCTATATTTTTATTCTACTGGTGCTAAAACTTTACATCCAGAGACTAAGTGATCCACTGTTTCAACCTCAGCATTGCAGAATCGGCACTTTGGGTTTATTCCGTTTCTCATCACATTGGCCTGGTAATTATGAGTCAATAAGCTTTGATCTTGGGCAGCTAAGATGTAGCCTTCACTCTCTGCCTTTAGCCCTGAACTACGTAGCCACTGATGGGTGTGCTTTTGGTCAACACCAGCTTGTTTGCTACAGGCCACATATTTGCCATGCAGAGGTTTCTGCTCCCAATTTGATGCTAATTGTCCTTGCCCTTTTGCTTTTGCCAGTGATTTTATGTGCCTAGCAACAGTTTCTTTAGTTTGTCCAGCCTGGTTATCAAGCATGATATCAGCAGCATATTTTTTGTTCTCCTTCAAGATAGAATGAAGCTTCTTACTTCTCTCATGCTTTTCAACAAGTTTCAGCATACAGTCGTTAGTTGTTTCAAGGCATTTGGCCAGTCCAATGATGGTGGTCTTGTAAGCAAGCTCAAATTAGATAAGGCCACGGCCTCCTTGAGTTCTAGGAAGGTAAAGACGATCCACATCTGCTTTTGGGTGGTGCATCCTATTACAGGTCAGTAGCTTACGGACTTTGGTGTCGATTCTTTTGATTTCACTCATATTCCAGTTCAACACTCCAAAGCTATAAGTGACAACTGGGACTGCCAAGGAATTTATGGCTAGCACCATGTTAACAGCGTTTAGTTCTGATCTCAGAACTGCACGTACTCTCCTGTAACATTCTTTCCTTATCCTTTCTTTCACACTTGCATGCTGTATGCCAGAGCCCTCATTAATCCCTAAACATTTATAGGTTTGTTCCTGTTCAAGTTCCTTTTTTATTGTTTCAGCATCCAATTCAACTGAGTCTGAGATGACAAGCTTCCCCTTCTTGAAAGTGGCTTTTGTACACTTGTCAAGCCCAAACTCCATCCTCTTGTTATCGCTAAATGTTTTTACTGTCCGCAAAAGGCCTTCAAATCATCCATATAAAATAGGTGGCTTATTTTTTTTTTGTCAATTCTTCTTCTTCTTCTTCTTCTTCTTCTTATTATTATTATTATTATTATTGCAAAGAGTTACGGCCCTTTATGTTCTGAGTTCAAATCCCGCCGAGGTTAACTTTGCCTTTCATCCTTACGGGGTCGATAAAATAAAGTACCAGTAATACACTGGGATAATTGCTGGCCTTGTGCCAAAAGTAGAAACAATTATTATTATTATGATTAGTATTATTATTATCATTATTGGCGACCTACGTAGGAAATCGTATTATCGTGAGCTCCACAAAGGTTTGTTGTTTTCAGTTGTTTCAAATTACCAGTTATGGAAAATTTTTGTTGTTAAGTGTTTATAAGTTCACATATATTGCTTTCTGAAAAGGACACTCAATATAATATTGGGGCCTTGAGTCCAAAATTTAAACTTTTATTTATCAAACAAAATATTTCTTTGAAAAAAAAAATATAGACGACAAATCTCCTGTTTTTAACAGACAAACATCCCCCACCACCACCATTGCAAAGTTTGCCACGGTTGCCAACACTGAAAATATAATTAATAGCAGTCTCAATTATTTAAATTTGCCGCATACAGACATGGATTTCCCGCCATTACCAATAACTGCAGGTGTTAAAGCCGCCACCCCCACCACCACAATGTCAAAAAGAACAACCAACACCACTGATACCACCACCACCACCACCACCACCACAGCGACAACAGAAAGCCCCCCAAATAAATTATAATCTCGTGACATCGAAATGGATTCACCCAGAATCGACTCTTCCACGCCAAACACCACTGACACCACCACCACAACTGAAACTAAAAATAACAATAACAAAAATAACAATAACAACAACAGCAACAACAATGAGAATAACAACAACAACATCAAGACCAGCGCAAAACAAAATGCGTCGTTTGCCAAAGCAGCCAAGAAAAGCGAAATAATCGAGGTAAGCCAGGATGAATTAAATGAAGCCAAGCGAATGGTAAAAAATGATGGGTACAAGGTCAGCCCCCCCCCCCATCTTATAAAATGGAGCATCGGCGCCTATGCACCGTGTTATATCGGACGATAAACACAAAATCACGCCGAGCGGAACGGGCATCCGAGTCCCAGATACAAAAAGCTTTGGGACATATGTGGGTGAAAAAACCCCACATCAGACGTAGAACCGTGGACGTGTTCTTTGCACCACCACAGGAAGCCAGAGAGCACTCCATGGCCCCATTAAGAAGAGACGAATTCACACTCGTCCCAAGTTATTGTGGTCAGACTCGTGAAGATCAGGGTGACCCACGTTCCGCCAGCCATCGAAATTCCCTGGCTAATGGCTGCCACCCTCGCCGACATCGAGGCCAACACTAAAATAATTGAAGTAACAAAAGTAAAGCAGGAGAACTGGTCCGGATCTGGGATGGAGCTCCTGATCCAAGCGGACCAAAAAAACATTGAGGAAATTCCAGTGGTGATAGACCTCAATGGCGGCAGCCACCTCACCGTAATCGTTGAGGGTAGAAAGCCTAGATGTGTCGTTTGTGGCGAAGGAACCCACCTAAAGACTTTCTGCCCTCAGGCTAAAAAGTTGAGGCCACCTCTCCTACCCACCCCAGTGACTCAACCATCAAAACCAGCAGCAGAAATGGCAGCAACAACTCTAGCATCCACGACACCACAACTAAAACCAATGCATGTGGAGGATTTTCCACTCCCTGACCTATCGCAACTGGAGACAGATTGTGACGATGAGGAGGAGTGGAAAACTGTATCAGGAAAAAAGAAAAAAAATGAACCCCAAAAAGAAAAAAATCCCTTTCTTCGCCCTCCAAAAACAAAATACAGAGGGAAACAAATAAACAAACAAACAACAAAGGTAAGACAGTTATGCCACCACCCACACCAGCATCACCAGCCCCATCACCACAAACACCAACACCATCATTAACCCCAACACCACCATCACCAACACCACAAAAATCCCCAAAAAGCGAAACAGAAACAAACCCACAACAAATGCAAACAAAACAAAACAACCAAAACGATACACAGGATTAAATTTGAACAACAACCAATTATTACACTACATCCAACACAACACCAGCATCATAGAAAAAGACTACACAACACCCCAAAAATTCACACCACCTCCACACATACAAATCACTCGCATCACACCGAAAACGTACACGACACTAAAACTAAAATTCCCTAAGGACATCGGAGACTTTCGACAAACACTCTCCAGGAGGATTTATAAGGACATCCTTCCGGAGGAGGCCACATCCAGTGAGAAGGATGGAAAAAACCATCCTCCCTCTACGAGAAGTGAAGTAAGTGGTCTTTCCTATCTTTTACCACTCCTTTTCAACATCACCTCATTCAGAATAGGCAGCATAAATGCGCGTGGCCTGGGGTTGTCATGGAAGCAGGGCAACCTGCTCAAAGACCTCAGGTCACTAAACATAGATGTGGTGGCCATCAGCAAGACCAGAATCTCCGAAGCACGAGCCTTCGCACCGATCTTCGGCGGCTTCGATGTGTACGCATCTCCCAGTCGTCCTGGATCAGAGGGGAGGAGTTGCTGTACTTTTTCTGAGAGGTTTGAATCTCGCCATATGGGCCATCTTGCTGGACCCAGAAGGTAAGTTGGTGGTACTGGACGTGATCAGCGGAGATGGGCAAGCTTTCAGGCTAGTGGCCGTCTATTCCCGACAGGAGCAAAGTGGCCTGATTTCTTCCGGCGTCTGGAGACCTTTCTTAGAACGTCCTGCTCTTTAGTATTAGTGGGCGACTGGAACAGGATCTTAGCTGCACACTGGGACTGTGTGGGATTAGCGGATAGGGGAGGAGGGTGTAAAAGCCTTGCAAACCTGCTCAGACTGTTTCAACTGTCTAACAGGTACCGTCTGGATTTCCCGAATGTGCCAATGTGAACTTGAACAAACCGCATCGGGTCATCCAGATCATATCTAGATAGGGTATTTTGTAGGGAAATAGATAGGTCTAACATAGGCTGTCCACATATCAAAATAGTCGACCACACGGACCACAAATTCGTGATCTGTGAGGTTGACTTAGATAGGCTTCATAGACAGGGACCCTGCTACTGGAAGCTAAACGTGTCATTAAAAGCACACAAGGCCTACAGAGACCGGATTAGTGAACTAGTTAAATGGGCGTTGATGGGGGATATTCCCAACAACAAATGGTGGTTTGCTCTGAAAAGAGCGATTAGAATAGAGTCCATTAGGTTTAGTAAGGCTTTAGCAATAGAGAAAAATAAAGCAGAGGGAGAACTAGTTAGAAAATTAGACGAGGCGCTTAGTAAAGAAATCGCGACCGACGTACTTGCGGCGAAATTGGCTCTTGACCAATTCTTCAATGCAAAGCACGAAGGCTGCGTTGTCAGAGCTTGGGTGTGTGTTCTCAGACACGAGGGGACGAAAGCTGTTCAATGGTCCTGAGTGGTGGAGGCGCGTCGTGGCAACAAAACTACGATCCGGTCTTTGGTAGACCACGACAGGCGCATGCTACTCGATCCCGGGCAAATGTGTGATGCTTTTCAGCGACACTTCGCTCAGCTGTTCGGGGGCAGCGGCAGGCCAGATCGTGGGATGGACTTTAGTGCCTACCTCGACGGACTGCCGCGGCTCTCGGTCACTGAGGCGGAGTGTTGCGAAAAGCCGATAACAGCCGCTGAAGTACGGGAGGCAATGACTGGCTGCACAAGGGGTAAATCGCCTGGTTTGGATGGTCTGCCCTATGAACTTTACATACACATACCAGACTTGTTCGGAGGCCTCTTTGCGGACGTCTACTGCAACTGGCAATAGAACAGGAGAATTCCCAGCTCTGTGAGGCGAGGAACGGTGGTGTTGCTGAGAAAGGATCCAAACAAGGGGGATAACATAGATAATTTCAGGCCCATAACTCTGCTAAACAAAGAGTTAAAAAATTTTGGCCAAGGTGCTAGCAAAGAGGTTGGCGCTTGTCGTTGGTGGTCTGGTGGGAGAGGCGCAGACATGCGACATCCACGACAACCTCCACCTTATGCGATACATCGTGGAGAGGGTAGCTAGGGAACCTGGCACGGGTGGGTCTTTGATCAATTTAGATCAGTCGAAAGCTTTCGATAGGGTCAACCATCGTTATCTGGCGGCAGTCCTGAGGGCGGCTGGCTTTGGGCCCGTCTTCAGAGCCTGGATCAGTGCCATGCACAGCGACATCTGCTCTGTGGTGAGTGTGAATGGTCACCATTCAACATCATGCGCTCGGTCCGCCAAGGATGTCCCCTCTCGTCCCTGATGTACGTATTTATTCTCGAGCCCTTACTGCACAAACTGGAGACGTTGAGGGGGGGACCCGCGTGAACTAGGATGCGGAAGATCCGTGTCCGCATATGTGGACGATGTCACTGTAGTGGTGTCGAACGCCAAACACATCGAGGCAATCGGCACTACACTAAGAGAATATGAGCCGGTGACAGGAGCAATGATCAACCAGGAAAGTTCAGTGGGCCTGCAGCTCGGCACCTGGAGAGGCAGGTCCATGACGTCCAATAGCGTCGTCAGGCAGTGGATGGACGGACCAGTTAAATTGCTAGGGGTCTGGGACGAGGTGATGAGCAGGGTGACTTCTCTCACCCAGAAATGGGCAAAGAGGAAGCTTTCCCTGAAAGGTCGGGCAAAAGTGGCAAATGCGTACATTGCGTCCGTCATCTACTACCGCCTGACCGTCGTGCCTTGTCCTAAGCCTCGCCTGACTGCGCTGGAGCGTTTGCTCTTTCGCTTTTTGTGGAAGCGACGCGCTCCGATGGTCAGGCGGTCCATCTACTGTCAACACCCGCTACGTGGAGGGCTGGGCATGCTGTGGCTGATGATGCGCAGACACGCGCTCAGGCTACGACATCTTCACCTCTTCCTCGATGGTGATCAGGTGTGGTCGCTCTTTGCTAGCCGCGTTTTTCCCCAGCTCGTCTCCTTGACAGAGCTGCAGTCCTGGGTCAAGCGAAGACCGAGAGGGAGCGCTTGGAGACTAGAATGTCTTCAGGCGCTCACAGCCCGCGACCAGTCAGGCAATGTGAACGGTGGAAACTCCAGCTTGGCATTCTATAGAGGATTAGTGGAGGGGAAGAGCGACGACATACTTGGGGAAACTCTAGGTGTCAACGAAAATCAACAAGCCGATCCCTTCGGAAGAACTTTCGGGCCAGGGCCTATGGACAACTTCCAGAAATCCCTGGCCTGGCAGTGCTACCGAGGAGCTTTGCCAGTTCGGGATAAACTCTACAGGCATGGAAGTGCCGTCAGCCAGGCATGTCAGAGATGTGCGCAGGGCGACGAAACCGCCCTGCACGCACTCGTCCAGTATCCGAGCATTGCTGACTGTTGCGTGTAGGATGGATCCGGCTATCAGCTGAGTCCATCGTGAGGATTGCCCCGCCCTCTTCCTTTAGCCGGAAAGGGCAGGCAGTTTTTATCTGTCTGGTGGCCATGGCGAAAGAGATAGTATGGTGGACGCATTTGAAAGGGCTGAAGACGAGCACTTACCTCTTCGGTGATGCCCTGATTAACTTTTTCAAATTTCATTTGAAAAGTAAAATCAGGGTAGAGAGGGAAGTGCTCTCTTCCCAGCATTTTGTTGAAAGATGGGTGAGAGAAGCAAGTATGGCCCGAGTGAATGGGCCTACTCTGAGTATGTGTCTGTAAATTAAAGGGGAAAAACTGGGAGAGGGCACTTGCCCTGGTGGTCAAGGCGCACTGTCGCTTTTTAATAGGCTTTCTCCACGAATGTCCCTCGGAAGTCTCCCCCCTATTGGGGAATTTTTCATTGTTTATGTTTTTGTTACATCTTCTGTTTTTTTGTTTTTTTACATGCAGAAAAGCCCATTTGTACTGTCCTGTATTGTTCTGTACTGTCCTTAATGTCTACTTTGTGTAAACCCTTGTGGTTAATAAAGAAAGCATTATTATTATTATTATTATTATTAGCACAACTTTAAAATTTAAGCAAACAATTTCTACTCTAACCCTTTTATGGAATCTTCTGACACTGAGATATATGTACACACATACACATATATATATATATATAAATACACACACACACATATATATATATATATATATATATATAATATATATATATATATATATATATATATATATATATATATATATCAATCTGTGGATGCTGATATAAATATTTCCAAATAGTACAACAAAATATTGCCTTTAAATATAGAAAACCATACAGCTTCACAATGTGATAATGTTCAATTTAGTTAGATCTATGAGTTTGCAGATAGAATAAAAGGAATGTAATTATGTCATTTTGTGCAGTGGAAAGATCTAGTGGATGAATAATAAAAATCCATCTATGTATTTAGCTTATTAAATAAATAGAATACTTGAATAAATATTATTTAGTGCAATAATAATAATACTAAAGAGTACAAGAAAAAGAGAGGGAAAAAATTAACCAATACTAGGACCTGAAGTGGGAACTGAAAAAGATTTGGAACTATCATGACATCAAGTTTTTACCGATCGTCATAGGAGTGCTGGGTACTATCTTGAAGAGTTTCCAAGGTTGGCTAAAGACCATCAGTCCATCCCCTCGTTTTGAAACACATCAAAATGCTTGCTCTTGGAATGGCAATGACCCTCCGATACGTCCTGAATATCTGAGGCTGCAGGTAGCAGCTTAATATTCATTGGGGCAATTATTCCGGTTGAATAACATCAATGACTGAGACACCAAGTAAAAAAAATAAAAATAATAATAATTTTTATAGTAAATTTAATTATTAATTAATACCATTCAAATAACCTTCATGCAAAATTAATTCATATGTACCCCTTAATTCTTCTTTTTATCTCTCCACCCCTACTCCTACATTTCTATATTTATTTTCTCAATATTTGTTTTTCAAACTTATTTACCTATCAACTTTTGTGAAGTGACTTGTAAAGTGAAAGTGAGGACAAAACAATAAAAAAAATTATCAAAAACTGTCAAAACCAACGATGCCTGCCCTAAGTGTCAGGTTGATACTCAGTAGTCATTGCATATAAAGTGAAATCAAAGGAAAATATAACAATGATATATATATTTTTTTTGTAATGTTATCTGAAACTGAGAACAGTAAATTCTATACAGATATTGAAATCAGAGAATTATATGAGAAACATCAATACAAATATTTAGGAGCAAGGAAAACTGATAAAATACAATACAGAAATAGATTAGAAATTTAGTAAAAAGAACTTCAGAAGAATCTAACTAATATTAGAAATTGAACTACAACTTCAATATAATGAATTACATGTTAAGTTAATTAACATCATTATAATAAACTGCAAGTTAATTGAAGAGCTTGGAAAAATAAGCAAAGAACAACAATTTGTTTTCATGCTACCAAACCAAATCTGATATGGAGAGAATGTATTTACTCGCTACACAAGGCAGATATGGTCTGTCTGATATAGAGAGCATATATTTACTCTAAACACAAGGAAGATGGGGTCGGTTTGATATTTACTCTGCTCACAATGAGGAAGAAGCTTGATGCAAATGAAAAACTACTACAAATAACCAAAGGGACTAGAAAGATAATTAGAAACAAGCAAAGGGAAATGGATTAATGTAACAAAGAAATAGAAAGAAAACAAAATATTTTCTTTCTATATAAGATATAAATAAATTATAGACTAGAAACTAACTACACTTTAGTGTATAAAAAGGATTTAGTTAAAATCAGAACACAGAAAGGTTAAAAAAAAAAAGGCAAAATCAAAACTGAATTATAAAATATACTAAAGAAGAAAAACAGAAAAAAAACGACTCTAAGGTCAATTTGCTGCATGTAGCAACAGAGAAGAGAGCTATAGTGAATGACAACAATAGTTCAAAACTCTTGGATAAAAGAATAAAGAGATGGTCAGATTTTAGCTGTAAAAGAATCAATGCATAGCCACAAATAATTCCAAAATAAAATAATGCTAACATCAAGAATCGAT
Organism: Eledone cirrhosa; assembly: GCA_964016885.1. NCBI lineage: Eukaryota > Metazoa > Mollusca > Cephalopoda > Octopoda > Eledonidae > Eledone > Eledone cirrhosa. Next base: position 21,036,651 of record OZ024743.1, on the reverse strand, counting down.
TATGCAATAAGTACAATGAGATAATTAATTGACATTAGCACTAAGATAGCGTTAAGCATAAAAAGGGTGTATATGAATGCATATGCTATATGTTTATATACAATAAACATATGAGAGCTTCGCTAAAAAAAAATCTTTTTTGCTATGAAAAAATTATTTTTCTCTGTGAACATGCCACAGATATGTCAGTAGCTGTCAAGAATGCCAGCCAGAGCTCTTTCAAAATTCGTTAATATTTCATCAGTGAGATTCACTGAAGAGGTACTGACATGAAAATAGACTAGAGTCTCTCAACTGCTACAAACATATCTGTAATGTGTTTACAGAGCAAAACAGGGAAAAAAATTTTTTTTTCATAACAAAGGATATTTGTCTTTGATAGCGATGCTCTCATATGTTCATTGCATGTAAACATATAGTATATACTTTCATATACACTCTTATTAATGAGATAGTTGGCCACATCATTTTTGGTTGTTCAGTCATTACTAATATATTTACAGAAACAATTGCATAAGCAGGTATGTTCTGTGAGCAATATGCCAACAATTTAATGTGAAAACATATTAAACGTAGTACATGACCTGGTTACAATAATCTGAGGCACGCATGTGCAGACTGTCAAAGAAAATGAAGATAAATGATTTAGATATAATAATGAAGAACTTGAATGAAAATATCTGTACTGTTGTTATGTAGTTTGGAATGATGAGGAAGCTTAGCTTGTAGAGCAGATATATCTGTACTCTGATGGACATCTCAATCTCATATGACCAAATGATCACTCAGAAAGAAGTTGACAAATGATCTTGAAAATGAATAAAGGATCATGAAATTGAAATAAGCAAGATATGGGGAATGAAAGAGAAAGCAGTACCAATAATAACTGAAGTACCAGGAATGATAAACAGAAACCCTGAAAATTATGACAACCATACCAGGGCTTACAACTTTATGCATACTTCAAAAGATACCTTTGTTTGTCACAGCCCACATTCCATGCAAGGCACTTTTAATTCAACAGCATAACTCAAATTGTAGTCTTTACACACACAACACACACCCAAAACAATTGCCACCTAATAAAATAACACAACACATACTGCTACATAATCAATACCCAAAACTTCAGTACTTTAAACCAAACTTAACTGTGTCTTTCATCCTTTCAAAGTCGATAAAAAAAACATACTAGTTCAGTATTGGGGTAGATTCTTCCTCTATATTTCTGTCTCATTCCTCACTCCTTCTCTAAAAGTGTTGAGAACTGGAGAGAAGATGAGCTCAACCAGGGATTAAGTGCCCAAGTGTTTGGTATTGACTTTAGCATTAAAACTCACACAATTCATATTCTATATGATTGCCATCTGATAATATAACACATACTCTAGACAATCAGTGTCTGACATTAAAACACATAACACTAATCCATCAACATGTATGAAACACAAATACCACCCTTACTTTGCACATAATCCGCACAGCAGGTACAATATTAAAATAGCAGCAGAAATAACAAAACAAATCCAACTACAAAATAAATCTGATGCATAACACAAACACCATTCTACATTAGCAAAAAGACAATACTGTATGCACTTAATGAACATGAGGTGCACTTGATAGAGCAATAGAAAACTGCAAAAAACTGCTGGAAACATGACAATAAATACCACCACCACCACCACCTCCATGACAACAACTAACATCCCCACCACCAACTCAATACCATTACTACCACCAACAACTATTACACCACCACCACCATCATTATACCACCATCGTTATTGTAAATAAACAACTCATTCAAAAATAGCTAAATATAACAAGGTTCTACAAGGAATTCTTTTCCCAGAAACAGAATATTAACAAGCTAAACGATCTAATCTATTCAGTAGTTGTGGCAGTATCGAGGGAAATCAGGCTTGATCTTAATAGAGTAAGATTCGCCTTAGGCTAACCTACAAAAAAATCAGTCAACAGAAAATATACTATAGAAAACTGATCCCCTCCCCCCTAAAAAAAAAACACACACACACACACACAGAACACCCATCATTACTTTGTGAAATGGAGAAAAAATGAAAACAAATAATATAACATCAGTAAAAGAAAAGACATCCTGGAAATGAAAGGAAATGCAAATATCAGGCAAGTTATACTGGATAAGATATTTTGAAAGGTATGAGAGCTTCTTTCTTGAAAAGTAAGATATGCTATCCAAATATAAAAAGGGTGTTTATAGGGATAGCAACAACAAATTATACCATCAAAAGATCCACCAACATCAATGGAAATTGAAGTATATTCAAAGATTGTATGGAGCAAAAACATTTTGCACATTTAAAGCACATATTGGATTAGAAGGTAGGTGACAAATTGGCAGAGTTATTAGAACATGAGATGGAATGCTTTGAAATATTCATTCTGGCTCTCTGCATTCTCTGAGTTCAAATCCTGCTGAGGTAAACTTTGCCTTTCATCCTTTTAAGGTTGATAAATAAAGTATCAGTTCAGTACCGGAGCTGATTCTTTCATTATATATCATTCTCACTCCTTCACTCGAAGAAATTGTCTATGCTCAGACCTGGAGAGGGACTGGGCTTTACCAGGCTGAAAGTGTCCAAGATATTCTGTATGTCCCACCACCACCACCTTTACAACTCTATCAAAAGTTATGGGTCTGTATATACATTTATGGATTAGAAGAGAAAGGAATAAAAGGAAATGTAACTCAACAAGCATGTCCCTCTATAACTAGTGAAGACAATTAAATCTATTAAGGATAATTATAACTTGTAGAGACAATTATAACTAGTTGAGACAATTATAACTAGTAAAGACAATGATAACTAGTAGAGACAATTATAACTAGCAGAGATAATTATAACTAGTAGAGACAATGATAACTAGTAGAGACAGTTATAAATTATGGAGACCATTATAACTAGTAAAGACAATGATAACTAGTAGAGACAATTATAACTAGCAGAGATAATTATAACTAGTAGAGACAATTATAACTAGCAGAGGTAATTATAACTAGTAGAGACAATTATAACTAGTAAAGACAATGATAACTAGTAGAGACAATTATAACTTGTAAAGACAATTATAGCTAGTAAAGACAATTATAACTAGTAAATAACAAAGACTGCAAGAAAATGTATAGTCTCAGAATTAGCAGCGATATCAATTGGGTGAAATACATAATCCATATTTATGAATCTAGAGGGGGAAAATGTTGATTTAAATACAATATATGACCAGAGATGCCCAAAACTAAGAAGCAGTATCTTGTTTGCTGTAACATACAAAGCTATTATATTTATACTCTATAACAGGTTAATTGCTCATTTGGATAACAACACCTGACCTGAAGAACAGAATAAGCACAAGATAGAGATGTATCATAGTAAAGAGCAGCTGCTAGTGAACTGAACAATTATTGGAGACATGAGATTAAAAAGAAGAAAACAAAAATGAAGCATAACATCAATTGATTACTACTAGCATGCCACAGTCATCGATATCAGAACCACTATCATCATCATCATCATCATCATCAACGTTTAACGTCCGTGTTCCACGCTTGCATGGGTTTGGACAGGGGTTTTCCCACTTGAGGCAAGAGTGATTATCTTGCTCGCATAGGACTGTCTGGCGGGTTTTCTACAGCTGGATGCCCTTCCTAACACCAACCACATTTACAGTGTGGGGCTGGGAGGTTTTTACTGTGTTGCCTACACGGCCACATTACAGCGTGGACTGTGTGTTTTTTGTCATGACACCTACATGATCTCATTTGTTTCGGCCTGGATGTTGTGGCACCAACATAACTTTACATTGAAAGGGGTGGTGTGGATGGGGTGGGGGTGGTGGGACGGGGGTGTATTTTGTTAGAGATACCTACTGACTGTTGTAGGTTTTACTTTGTATTTAGGTAAGGCGTGTCTTCTCTATTACTGAGTACCGCCAAAGGTCTCGGTCCAGTGACATTGTCTTGGTGAGGTGTAAGTGTGTGACATCGGAATTTATCAGCTCGTCCCAGGTTTTTCTGGGTCTGCCTATTCCGTGGCTACCGTCTATCTTTATTGCCCTGCACTTTGTTATACAGCTATCGTCCTTCATGCGCATCACGTGACCATACCAACGTAGCCTTCTCTCGAGTAAACAACATCTGATCCCTCTTATTTCTAATTTTTTCCTTAGTTCGTTTATGCTTTGCCGTTCACGTATATTACTATTACACATCCAGCGGAGCATGCAAGCTTCGTTTCTCTCTAGTCTGCTTATATCCTCTGCACACAATGCCCAGGTCTCACTGCCATGCAACATTGCTGTTCGTATGCAGGCATCGTACAACCTGCCTTTCATTTTTAGGGAGAAACCTTTAACGGCTAATAGTGGTATAAGCTCTCTGAACTTTTTCCATCCAGTTCTGACTCTAGCTACTGTACTTTCAGAGCACCCTCCCCCACTGCTGATTTTGTCACCCAGGTAACGGAAACTGTCCACTATTTCTATAGAACCCTCTGCGCAGTTGAAAGAGCTAGTATTTTGTGGGCACTTGCTGCTACTTATTGCACCAGAGCACCGGCCACATGTAAAATCTATGTTCTTAGTTAGCTTACCTGTGATCCCACTACATCTTTTATGCACCCATATTTTGCATTTGGGACACAAAATGGAGTTTCTACCTACGCCTTTCCTACACACTGAGCATGGCCACTTCCCGGAAGGGACCGCCACCTTATTTTCTTTCTTACAAACTAGAACTTTTGTCTTAGCCAGGTTAATTTTAAGGCCTTTTGATTCTAGGCCGTGCTTCCATGTTTGGAATTTCTTCTCTAGTTCGGCCATTGATTCAGCTATGAGTGTTAGGTCATCTGCGTATAGGAGTTCCCATGGGCAACCGGTCTTGAACTCCTCTGTTATAGCCTGAAGGGCAATAATAAATAGTAGGGGGCTGAGAACAGAGCCCTGATGGACGCCAACTTTTACGCTAAACTCTTGACTATATTCGTTGTTAATTCTAACCTTGCTGACTGTTTCTTTATACATGCCTTGTATAGCTCTCACAAGCCATTCGTCAACACCTAGTTTTCTAAGAGCCCACCAGATAATGGAACGGGGGACTCTGTCGAAGGCTTTCTCCAAGTCGACAAAAGCTAAGTATAGGGGTTTACTTTTAGCTAGGTACTTCTCCTGTAGTTGTCGTACAATGAAAAGAGCGTCTGTGGTACTTTTACCTGACACAAACCCGAACTGCATTTCATCTAGATCAATTCTCTCTCTGATTAGTTGTGCTATTACTTTTTCCGTGACCTTCATGACCTGGTCGATTAATTTAATGCCTCTATAGTTACCCCTATCTAGGGCATCTCCTTTACCCTTATAACAGTTAACGATGATGCTGCTACGCCAGTCCTTCGGAACAACCCCATTCTGTACGACTTGGTTAACTATCCGGGTGACGATGGTGTGTCCCACCGTACCAGATGCCTTCAGCATCTCGGCAACTATTTCCGAAGGCCCAGCCGCCTTGCCCGTCTTCATATCTTTGATTGCTTTACTTATTATACTACCCTCGACTAACACTGCTGGTCCCTCTATTGGGTCGATGTGGGGGAGACTGTCTTTTTCCCATTTATTCTCCTCATTTAGTAGCCTTTCATAGTGACACTTCCAAGCTACCTTCTTATCAGCGTCATATATATATATATATATATATATATATATAAGATAAAAATACTTGAGTGTATTAGAGTCAAACACACTCGTCGTATTAGAGAAATAACAGTATAAGAGATAGCTCAATGTTATCAAACAGAGCCGAAAAATTATATAAAACAACAAAGAAGCCTTTAATACATTAAAAATCTTTATTTGCTGACAATGTTTCGTCCCAGTAATTAGGATTGCAATCGAAAGGTTGTGAGTTCAATTCTCAGACCGGGTGATGTGTTGTTTCCTTGAGCAAGACACTTTATTTCACATTGCTCCAGTTTACTCAGCTGTAGAAATGAGATGATAGGGACTGGGGTCCCTATCATTCCACTGCAAAGTGGTCGTGTAGGCACCACTGCAAAAAAGTACCCAGCACTCACTGTAAATGAGGTTGGTGTTAGGAAGGGCATCTAGCTGTAGAAATCAAGCCAGAATCAGTTCCCGTCCCACCCTTGGAAGCAGGGAAAAAGCGGACGTAAAATGATGATGATGATGATGATATAAAGCAGCTCCAATACTGACAAAATATCAACAATGCCATATCAAATGAAAGAAAACTATAACATTGCAAAGCAGAAAGATGATAAGAATCATCCCTATAACTGTAAGATAATTGTTTCTACTTTTTGGCACAAGGCCAGCAATTACCCAGTGCATTACTGGTACTTTATTTTATCAACCCAGTAAGGATGAAAGGCAAAGTTAGCCTCGGCGGGATTTGAACTCAGAATAGCAAGGGCCATAACTCTATGCATCAAAGCATGGCGCCCGACCCTCTACCGATACTGCCAATCCTGTAAGATAATGAATCCTTCAAGGAAATTCATTAGCCTGTCTACTATTCTATCTAGCTTTGACTTCACCAGAAAATATTTCTTGAATGGAACCATCAATGGTTGTAAATGTTATAGACACATTATAAAACACTTCCTAGATGTCGATAACTGAAAACTATTTATAAGAGACAACACCTAGCAGAAGAAACTGCAAATAACTCACATAAATTCAACATAAGCATTGGGTTAAACAAATGTAAAAAAGATATTCTAATAAAAGGTAAATTAATTAAAACTAAAAACATTAACTTAGATTTAATTATTGAAATATGCAAATTAGACCATGACCTTCCATACTAATACTTAGAAGAAAAAACTGTTAAGCTATATCACATAGAAATTAAGAAAAAAATATAAAGATTACTACAACAGAATTGGACTGATACTAAAAACTGAACTCATTGTCAGAAATGAAATAAGAAGCATAAATATACTAACCACTCCAGTTATAAACTACAGCTTCAGCATAATAAACTGAAAGATAAGTAAATTAAAGAGTTTAGAATGGAAAACTAGAAATCTACTTACTGCATTATGAACATACCATCCTAAAACTAATGTAAATAGGATGTACCTACACTACAGAAGAAGAGCTTTAATGTACATAAAGAGCGATCTCAAAGTAAAGAGAGGGGGGTATAGAAAATACATAGAAGTAAACAAAGCAAAAATAATAAATGTAATAAGAAAACAATGAAAACAAAATATTTTTCTCGTTATATATAAGGAAGCAATAAAGTACAAATTAGAAACTAATTATGTCAAAAATAAGAACTAAACAGCAGAATGGATAAATAAAATTCTATGGCTAATATTCTGCAAGATTCTATAGGTAGGAGGTAAGTCAGTATGAAAGTCAACAATGGGACAAAAGGCAGAAATAAAACGTCTGATTTCAGTTACCCAGGATCAATTCCCAATATTAAAAAAAACTACAAAAATAAAACAATATAATAAGGACCTAACATCAACTGCAGACTAATAAAAATTTCTGGTTATCCAATCCTAACAATGATCTAATATATCAACAGATATAATTGGGCGAGAAGCTACGTCAATCAGGTAGCGTGCTGATACTTGGATAGTGTATGGCAATGACCTGGCTATGACAATGTGATCTGTTCTAATATAATAAAATACATAAAAGACAGCAATAAAAATCAATTACTCTTATAGACATTTCAATCACTTCTGATCAAAGCATTGTGAAAAGGTGTATTAAAGAATCTATCAAAGCATCACATTCAATGCAAAACCTTTTCCATTGAATAACACAATTCACAAAATACACTTTCTGCTCAATCTTCTTCTCATATTTTAAACAAGCACCACCAAGTAAAATAACACAATTCAACAAGAAATAATAGTTAAATCTTGCTCAATGCATACTCTATCTACTTGTAAAGAAAAGTCATGGCTAAAATACCTTGGTCATAGTTCCTCTCAATCATGGTTAATCTGGAGCTAAACAACATCAACATAGCCCACAAAACCTATATGCTATACAATTAGCATTCAATACTATATCACAACAGATAAAACAGTTAAGTGACATCAAAAACAATACAATAACATCCCACAATGAAGTATATACAATCCTACACTCTAAAAGTACAATGCTGCACACACTTAAGGAACATAGAAGTGCAACTAGTAATGCAGTAGAAACTTGCTGAAAATAAATGATTGTAATAGTGAATTCTAATATTGGCAGAAAAGCACCAAGTTATGCAGAAGGAATGCATTCAATTGAATCAAACACAGTAGGAAATGTTATGAGAAAGTTTCCGGACTATGCTTGCTGTGATTCTAGTGTTCAACGGAAATGCATGTGCAGCTGATTATCAATGCTATCCAATCTACCGAGTCAATCTACAAGTAAGTTTCACGTTATTTACTTCTGTTCAGTTACTGTGTGAGGGTTTGTAATATTATGTTAGGATGGTTTTGCATTTTTTACAATGGCTGACAAATATGAACAACACACTTGCATTAAATTTGACACAAAGCTTGCTACTGAGAACTGCAAAATACTTTGGAAACAGTTTTTAGAACAAACAGTTTTTTGAGTAGCACACAAATGTCAGTTGAAAATGATGCACATTCAGAGTAGACAGGTAATGTAAAAGGCCCTTAACTCCTAATGGAGTTGTAGACATACCATCTTGACACAGCTTGTCTTGGGAATTTTATACCTGGCAGAGCACATCCTTCCCCAGACAAAGCACAGTCGATTTCTTCTAGATAAAAAAAGAAAGGTTAGAAGAATCAACTTCGGTCCTGGACAGGCACTTTATTTATTGACCTTAAAAGGATGAAAAGCAAAGTTAGGGCAAACAATCACTAGCAAAATGCCAGAAAATATGGAAGAAATTGTCACTGAAAAATCTATTAGCTCTTTTGAATGATTGGAATCAGTTGTAGTATCTGCAAGGACATTCTCGCATCAAATTTGAGTATGCATCACATTACAGCAAAGTTTGTTCACTGGTTCTAGATACACAAAAGCAGTTGCATCTTGTGACTGCTGTTTCTCAAACTGGTGTTGAAGCTGAAGATGTGCTGCTTTGAGATAGGAGAAAACATTCAATCTTATCTCAAGCAATATTATATGACCTTCAGAAAGAGAACTTCCATGGTGCTTTTGAAGATAATAAAACATGTTGGTATTACTGTATCAAAGCGAGATTATATTGTCAAAGGAACTATTTCAAAGGGGATGGAATGTGAATATACATAATATATTAAACACGTTATTTAATAGAATACTGGTGTCGGTGCTGGATTTACCATTGTGTTTAGGATTTACCATTGTGTTACCATTAGGGCCCCATTGGCCAGGGGGCAACCATCTCCCTGACCCCCCAAATTTTTTACGATAAATTTTTCGAATGTTTTTCAACATTTGGCACTGACTGGTGTATATTTTTGTTTGATCCAGCAGCTTTCTGATACCACATTTTATATGGCTTCTAGTAATTTAATTACTCTGGGAAAAGGAATAGCAAAGGTGGTCTCAGTGGGATTTTAAGAAAAAACATAAAGGACTGTAACTAAATATTGAAAGCCATTTAATCAACAAGTTCAAAATACTGAAGCAGTAAATAATAAAATAAATTATGAACTTCTGAATATTTCTATATTCAATTGCACTCAACTCTGATATTAAATAAAATTATATTAGCTTTTTAATGTCTGTCAGTCTAGTTGGTATTCAATAGAAACTTATCTAGCAGTACTTTCCCACATTCCAAACAAATGATTCACAACAAGATGAAACAGGAAATAGGCTATATAGATTCAACCCTTATATATCCTAAAAAGAGAAAGAGTTTTTGGTTTTATTTACGAGAAGTTTTGCTTTGCTTTTGATTAATAGTTGCATGCTAGTAACAAATTTTCGTTGTCCCCCAGTTTTCACAATGAACTGTGTAGTAAATAATATATATATCTATCATTTAAATTGTAAGTTGAAATTTATCACTTTGTTTTCCTACTTCGATTTATTTATTGTTTGCTGATGTTTTGTTTCCTTGAGCAAGACACTTTATTTCACATTGCTCCAGTTTACTCAGCTGTAGAAATGAGATGATAGGGACTGGAGTCCCTATCATTCCACTGCAAAGTGGTCGTGGAGGTGTCATGGCAAAAAGGCACCCAGCACTCACTGTAAATGAGATTGGTGTTAGGAAGGGCATCCAGCTGTAGAAATCAAGCCAGAATCAGTTCCCGTCCCACCCTTGCAAGCAGAGAAAAGCAGACGTAAAATGATGATGATGATGATGTACTGTATTTGTTTCCTATTTGAAAGCACCCTGGTAGAGTGCTTTTGGCAATTGTCATATATTTTTTCAATGTGAATAATAAATTTGCCAACGTTAGTTCCAGTAAATGGTCAGGCCCAGCTTATCTTTTCTTTCATGTGACATCACACGTCACTAGAAGTTGTAAACTACTAGTCAGTTGCTTCAGCAACTGAAGGTAGTGGTACACCATATTGGTCTTTCCATTACAGGTGGCAAACTGCTGTTGACAACACGGTCCCACACCAAGTTACATAATTCATAATATCATTACCTAATATTCTGCATATGGTTGCTCCATTTGGTAGATTGGAACTGCAGAAACTGATGCATCAGTCCAGGTATATTAACTATCTTACTCACATGAAGTCATCTTCCTCACTGATTAACCAGTTGAATTATATTACATGACTTAATTAACCACATTGAGAAAAATATCTGGTAGGTTGTTCTTTCATTATTATTTGGCAGTATCGGTAGAGGGTCGGACGCCATGCTTTGCAGCAAAGAGTTGTGGCCCTTTATGATCTGAGTTAAAATCCTGCCGAGGTTAACTTTGCCTTTCAACCTTACGGGGTCGATAAAATAAAGTACCAGTAATACACTGGGTAATTGCTGGCCTTGTGCCAAAAGTAGAAACAATTATTTATATAATCATTCCACACAAATACGATTTTTCCAACATAAAATAAAAACTCTCTTATCTTCCCATACACACACATATATAAGTATTTTTTTTTCATTATAATTTTATTCATTAATATATATATATTAATGAATAAAATTACTTTGCCTGGAGCTATTTATCAAAATTTATTCCAGACTTGAATCAACAACCTGAAATTTTGTGGTTTTTTTCTCTCAATTTTTTTAAACTGTATACATTGATGACATTTCATAACAAAGAATTTTGAAACGTGAATTATTGTCTGCCATATTTTATTAATTGATTTATCATATTTTAGATTGGCTGGTGTACCTGGTCACCTAGCATATCATCTGTAATGTAAACAAAATACTAAGATACTTTTTATATATTCAAAAAATTAAAATATTCGTAGCACCTATATATCAATTATAAAAAAAGATGCAATGTGTTTATATATGAGGCATAATGGCTGCAAAATTAAGTCACTGGGTACTTATGAGTTAATGTTGAGAGCCCTTAACTCTTTAGCATTTAAACCGGCCATATCCATCCAGAATTCTCTCACCTTTTTCTGTTCAAACCAGCTGTAACCAGCTGCTCATGCAGACCTTAAGGTACTGTTCTCAAAATAAATAATATCAAAATCTTATATTAAGGGAGATAATTATGTGAGGTAAAGCTTTAACTGTGAAAACAATCCTTTCAGACCACAATATTATTGAAATGCATTTACACATTGGTAATGAGCCCAATGCCACAACTCTTAAACAAAAGGACATGCCAAAGCTATGCAGGTATGATTATCACCAGGCAAATTGGGAAACTATTAACAACCAGTTACAAATCATTGACTGGGATCTCTACCTTACTGGGCCAGATAAACACAAGAAATTCTTAAACAAGATCGAAGAAATATGTGCAAAAAATATTCCTCTTAAGAAAACCAAATCCACAAAAAAACCTGTACCACGGGAGCGAAAGATCCTGATGCGCAAAAGGTCAAGACTAAGAAACAAAACATCTAAGCTGACATCAAAACATGAACTACAGAAAGTCCTTGACCAAATATACAGATTAGAAGACAATCTAAAACAACACTATGATGAAGAACGTAACAATGCAGAAAAGAGAGCCATAGAAAACATCAAGAAAAATCCAAAATGTTTCTACAGTTTTGCAAAGAAATACTCGAATACCAAGTCAACAATAGGACCTCTCCAGAGACAAAATGGGGATGTAGTGAATAACCCTATTGAAATGGCAGAAATGTTGGGTCAACAGTATGAAAGTGTCTTCAGTGAGCCATCTAAAACCATGAAGATCCATGACCCAGGAGAATTCTTCAAGGATATCGACCATACTAAACCTATCCGACATTGATTTCAACCCAGAAGACATAGAAAGAGCCATAGACAAGCTCTCCATGCACTCGGCTGCGGGGCCTGATGGTTTCAATGCCATGATACTTAAAAACTGCAAGGTACAATTGTTGAAACCCCTTTACATAATATGGAAGGAATCTATGGAGAATGGCAAAATACCAAATACATATAAAGAAGCACACATAACTCCAATACATAAAGGGGACAGCAAATCAAAACCAAAGAACTACCGACCAATCTCACTGACATCACACATTATCAAGGTCTTCGAAAGAATAGTTCGTGGAAAACTGGTTGAGTTCTTGGAATCCAACAATCTGATGAATTGCAACCAGCATGGATTCAGGTTAGATCATGTCTTTCCCAACTACTGGCACACCATGACCAAATCCTAGAAAATCTAGAGAATGGATACAACACAGATGTTATTTACCTCGACTTTGCCAAGGCATTTGACAAGGTAGATCATGGCATCCTGGGACACAAACTTCGAAAGCTAGGAGTAGGAGGAAAAGTTGGTACATGGATACATGAGTTCCTTACAAATAGAACTCAAACAGTCACTGTGAATGGAACCCATTCAACACCATCACCTGTGACCAGCAGTGTTCCTCAGGGTACAGTACTCAGCCCGATCCTGTTTCTCATCCTCATCTCTGACATAGATGAAGATACAACCAGCAACGTCTCATCCTTTGCTGATGACACCAGGGTCATGAGACAAATCAAAGACGAGGTGGATACAGAGGCCTTACAAAAGGACCTGATCACCATATACAAATGGCAGGAAACAAACAACATGTTGTTCAATGATAAGAAGTTTGAACTAATTCGCTACGGAACAGATCAAGGTCTGAAAAATACAACAAACTACAGAAACCCATCAAGGCAACAAATAATGGAAAAACAGTGTGTGAAAGATTTAGGCATCCACATGGGAATCAGCCTAAAATTCAGAGAACACCTTGACTCAGTCTGTCTTACTGCAAGAAAGTACAGCGGGTGGATCTTGCGCACCTTCAAATCAAGAGATACCTCAACAATGAAAACCCTATGGAACAGTATGATACTTCCGAGGATTGACTACTGTTCTCAGTTGTGGTCACCAACAACAAAGGACCAACTATCTAAGATGGAATCGCTCCAAAGAAATTTTACCTCATACTTCTCAGAAACGAGGGACCTGGACTATTGGCAAAGACTCAAAACCTTGAAGATGTACTCAATAGAAAGAAGATTTGAGCGATACCGAATTATATACATTTGGAAAATGATAGAGCAAAAGGTGCCAAACTTTGGTATCAAAACCTACCACTCACTGCACCACGGAATATGCTGCCAGCTACCACCAATCAACAAAAGGGCTGGCCAGGCAGCAAAAACCCTGCGAGAGTCAAGTCTGTTGGTTCGAGGGGCACAACTATTCAACTCCATTCCGGTACATGTCAGAAATCTATCAGGATGCAGTGTGGAATCATTCAAATTGCAGCTGGATAGATACTTAAGCACCATTAGAGATGAACCTCATCTCCCAGGATATACACAACGAGCACAAACTGACTCAAACTCGCTCCTACACATGTCAAAATTAAACAGAGAATACAACCTGGCAACCACACCAGACTCTGAGGGTGGAGTCTTCGACTTGGCCTGAGCATGGACTCAAACTCAAATGAAATGAAATGAAATATAGAGTAATATAAATGCTAAAGGGTTAAAGGAAATCACATAATATTAATTGTTTCAATTTATCTCCTTATGTTGCATAGTTTAGTGGTGAGCACAAGAAAGGTCACCCACTGTAAAGAAAACTGGTCAAAAAATATACCACTGTCCCATCCAACTATGCCAATTTGGTTAAAATTAAAATAAATACAATATATAGTGAGAAACGAAGTTATATTTTCAAATTAAACATTTAGTTACTAAATTTCTAATGAAAGATACTAACTATAATTTTCCAATCATTTTGAAAAGAGGCATTGAGAGGGTATTAGTTTTATAAATTTCTATTGCTTGGATCATAACTTAACAACATTAATTAAATAGCAGGTGAATTGGCAGTATTGGTAGAGGGTCGGGCATGCTTTCCAGCATAGTTACGTCCCTTTACGATCTGAGTTCAAATCCCGCCAAGGTTAACTTTGCCTTTCATCCTTACAGGGTCGATAAAATAAAGTACCAGTAATGTACTGGGTAATTGCTGGCCTTGTGCCTAAAGTAGAAACAATTAATTAAATAGAATTATGATTACTTAACTCAACAGATGATCATCTTCAAATTGCACTTGATAGGTTTGATGCCAAGTGCTGCATGGCTGGAATGAATTAAGTGCAAGAATTGCAGGAGCTGGTGCAGTAATGTGCCAGCTTCAGAATTCAGTAAGCAGAAGGAAGGCAGGTGTAAAAGCCAAAGACTCTATCTTCAATTCGGTAGTCATGCCAACTCTTACTTTTGGTCATGGATCTTAGATAATGACCAAAAGAATATGATTGCGAATACAAGCAGCCAAAATGGGATTTTTCTGAATGGTCTTTGGAGTAATGATATTTAATAGAGTGTGTAGCTTGGAGATCAGAGAATCACTCCAGGTTGAGCTGCTACTTCTCTTAATTGAGAGATCACAGCTCTGATACTATGGGCATATGGTTAGAATGTCTCAGGAAAGAATTGCTGGATAGATTTTGTGGGTAAAACCAACTGGCAGGAAACCTAGAGGTAGACCCTGAGCAAGATGGTTGGATAACATACATAAGCTTGACTGGTCATGCTTGGGGATCCAACTGGATCAGTTGGAGACAGTTGCTTCTGACAAGACCTGCTGCAATCAGTGTTTGAGGACTCTGCACCCGTGATCCTCTCTCGAATAAGTGGCTGAAGAAGAAGAAGAAGAAGAAGAAGAAGAAGAAGAAGAATTATGGTGGAAGGTTTTTAGATAAATAAAAACATTTAAAAATAAATAGCTTAGTATCAGAGCTATGAGCAGTTTCAGGAAGCTCAGTGAAAAGGGTTAAATATAAAAATACATGTGTGCTTGGTACTTCATCAAACTCATTTTTACATTTGTTATTCCATACTGGCATAGGTAGGACATGACGTTTTAGCAGTAGAATTCTATAGCAGCATGACTTACCTGGTACTAAGCTATTTTAAAAATAAATTTTCTTAAAGACAGGTAAATATCTTTACACATGCAACTACTAAGCCTCAAGTATTTTCCTTAAATTGGATGTAAACAACTACCGCAACCTACTATAGCAATGCATTGAAGAGAAGGTACAAATACCAAAAATATCCAGACAAACAAGTACCCATATACACCAGACTTTGTACAGTTTTTGTCTACTAAATTCACTCAGAATGCATTGGTTAGAATGAGGTTATAGTAGAAAACAGTTGTCCAAGCTTGTCCACAGTGAGATAAATGCTACAATCATGTAGTTGCAAAGAAAACTTCTTAACTATATAGTCATATATATATATATGAGTCCTGGGATCAATCAGGGGTAACCACAGTAAGGAAGCTACTGAATACATTGGTAGAGTGTTAACAGCAAATTTAATGTAGAAATGGCTACAGGGATTTCCTGGTGATTTCCTTCGAATGAAACAGTTCTAGTCCTGTAGAAGCCAATTCTATATTAAATTTATTATATATATAACAGCTCTGTTTTCTCTTTTTTAATTTATATATATATATATATATATATATACTGAATCCTTCAGGTGATAACATAAGATGAATTACTTTTGTGGCTTGAAGGATTGCACATAAAAAGGGGAGTCAATAGCCTCAAGTGAATGAATATACTGTACTTTGAGTACTCTTTCTTCTGTTTGTACACCAAAAGTGGATCTCTCTCTATATATATATTTATACCATATTTATTCAAGTAATAGTTGAATCCCTAGTTTTGGCAAAAAATCTGGAATTTTCCATAGACCTTGTATAAAATTAGACCCTAGTATTTCATGGATAACAGGTCAACATTTGTGGGTCAAGGTATCATCTTGTACATAGAAATAACACTGTTACAAAATGTTCATGAATTTAAGACGAATATATATTATTACAAATACATGTCTGATACTAAAGATTTACCCAAATGTGTGCTTACCTTACTATATAAATATATATATACAACTCTCTGTGTGTATTTAATTTGTTCAAAGCTATGAAAGCATTGTTATGCCAAATTTACCATTCTGTAATATTTTCACATTGACAAATGTTTTACAGATCAGGAAACCTGGAATCATGTTGAAGTGAGTTTTTGACTTTGATCAAATGAATATATAAACTCTACTCTTTCAATGTTATTTGCATGGTGAACTGCACACATACTCACACGCACATACATACCTTATTCTTCCTCTCATCTATTGGTTTTGGTGATGAGTGTTCCAGTTGTTTGATCAATGGAACAGCGAGTTCATGAAATTAACATGTATGTGACTGAACATTACATAGACATATGTACTCTTAATATAATTCTTAGAGATATCCAGCATAACACAGTGACCCTTTGAATTACAGGTACATCTAATTTTTGCCAGCTGTGTGTAGTGGAGCAGCATGAAATAAAGTGCCTTGCTCAAGGACCTAATGTATTGCTGGGAATTGAACTCATGACATACGACCATGAGCTGAATATGCTAAACCATGTACCTACTGACTCACATACACACACACATATCATCATCATAATCACTGTTTAACATCATTTATGCATGTTAACATGGGTCAAATGAGTTGTCCCATTGTGAGACAAGTCACATCAGGTGATCATATCTTGCTCATACAGAAGAGTTTCTGATTTTGTTTCTATGCCTTTACAGTTTGGCTGGGGGCTTTTTTCACGTCACCAATTTGATTGCTCCACAGGGTTGACTGAGTACCTTATGTTGTGCCCACCAATATGACCACTTTACAGGTTTCAATAGGTGCTTTTTGTTGTGTCACAGACATGATCTCCTTAAAGGGTGATTTATCATGTCATCACCACAACCATATATATCATGATCATGATCATCATTTTACGTCTGCTTTTCCCTGCTATTCAGCAGAGGTGTAGGTATGATTATATGGTTAACAACTTGCTTTTTAATGCCTTGAGAGTAAAATTTGGTCGATGGAAGCTGTACAGAAGCCTAATGTGTGTATTCCTATCTGTATTTGACACTACTTAAAATCAGGTGATGATATTTTATGTCACATAACTTACCAGTTTGTGAATTATAGATTGATAAAATAAGAAGATAATTTATATACGGAGTTGATATGATTGACACAAAACCATTTCAAGGCATAGCCTCAATCTAATGACTGAAACCAGTAAAAATTAAAAAAAAATAATAATAAAATATATATATATGGTTCTTTGGTGTTAGTTAATCAATTATTGATTTTCAGGTTGTACTTGTTGATCCACTAACAAATGTGGAGTATTAATATAATAATGAAGTCAATGTACTTGAATCTTACATAATGTTATTGATTACTTTGCTACTATTATATATATATATGTATTTCAGTGGTATCGATTATGTAATAGATACAACCTTATCAGAGAGCTATTGTGTAATCTTTTGTATACATCTCAGGCAGGCTTTGAGGTTTCTTCTCCAATGCCCAGCTGACATATCATTTGATGAACAAAAGATTACATAACAGCTGTCTGATAAGGTCGCATCTATTATACAATAGATACCACTGAAATATATATAACAGTAATAATGTAATCAATAAAATGATGTAAGATTCAAGTACATTGACTTCTTATGTGTTTGTATTTCTTTTACTGACATTATGGGATACTACTTTCAACAGTACAGTTAATAATTGTTTCTACCTTTGGCACAAGGCCAGCAAATACCCAGTGTATTACTGGTACTTTATTTTATCGACCCAGTAAGTATGAAAGGCAAAGTTAACCTTGGCGGGATTTGAACAATATTGACTAGACATAGACTGGTAGTTGGTCAATTTGTCACAGGAATTAAAGTGTTGGATATTTTCTCAGGTCTCTGCATATTGAGTTAATATCTAGCTGAGTTCCACTTTGTTTTTCAGTCATTTGTGGTTGATGAAAAGGTAACAGCTCAGTGCTGGTGCAGCCCTCTCTCCTTCCAGCTGTCACATCCAGGATGTTCTATTGGATGGAGTGTAAAATGATTGAGAGCATGCCTGTATCTTCCCCCGGGCTGCAGGGGAACCTTTAGGTTCCCCTGCAGCCCGACCCATAGAGTAAGCAAAGTAGATACTTGAATGTGAGTAAGCAAATCATACTTGAATGTGACTGAGAGCTGTAACTGTAATTTCCTCATAGGTACTTTATCAACCTTGGAGAGATGAAGAGCAAAGTTGAACTGGATGGAACTTGATCCCTGGCTATATAAGGATGTAATCCAATTATCACAAAGTTTCTTGTCTGATATTCTTCTATTTCTGTTACTAACCACCCAGACATACATGTGAAAAATAAACCCACAAATAACAAAGAAGTGAAAAAGTTTAACTAACATTCCCTGTGAATCAGTTACTAGAACAACTTCAACAGGTTATGTTATAAAAGATTTTATAGGTAAACTTATATAACTAACTTAATTTTATTTAGGGTAGTGGATTGGCAGAACTGTTAAAGCATTAGACAAAATCCTTTGCAACATTGAGTTCAAACCTTTCTTAGGTCAACCTTGCCTTTCATCCTTCTGGGGGTTGATAAAATAAAGTACTATTTAAGTACTAGGGTTGATATGATCGAGTTTCTCTTTCCCTAAATTGCTGGCCTTGTGCCTAGGTTAGAAATAATTATTATTGAGGGAGAATAATTGGATTCTCCCTCAATAATAACAATTCTTTCTAACCTAGGCCAGCAATTTAGGGAAAGAGAAATACTTTGCACCATTTAGTTATGGACTTTTATTTTCTGAGGTAAAATCCTACACAGGTCAACTTTGCCCTTTATCCTTTCAGGCAGTAATAAAATAAAGTACAAGTCAAGTATGGACTGACCCTTAAGTTTCACTTATGGTGGTTTATTTGTCTCTTATTCTATTGTGTAACTTTCCTAGCCAAAATTTAATGCAATATTAAACCTCGATATATCTCAAATACACACAATGTACCCTTTATATGGTGACTCTCTTATGCCTATGTTAAATAAATAAAGTTTTCGTACTGGGTTATTTAATTGCCTTTACCTTCCCCTAAATTGCTGGCCTTGTGCCAATGTTAGAAATAATTATTATAGGCATTCATCATAAGTTCTATGCATAATTCAATTATAGCCTATCTAATATTTATACCTCATGGTAAGTAGATAGGTCAACATAGTCTGACTTTTAAACTGAACATTTTGTGGTCATATATCTGCCAGGCTGAATAAAATGCGGAAATTTATGATAGCTTCTATAACTAAAAGTAAACATTGTTGGTACAGATGAAGTAAATGATGTTTTGTCTGATGAGAAGGCTAGCAACAATTTATCATTAAGTAATGAACAACTTCAAAGTAATCATCAATCAGTTGGTTTTAAGAGCAATAAAATAAATACACCATCAACAATTTATCAAATGCTTGAAAGTATATAAAAGAAGAGAAGACAGAAAAACGAAATATCATTTTATTTGTTTCAATTCATTTCTCCACACTCCTTTTCACAGAAATTTCAAAGGTGTGCTCACATCATCATCATCATCATCATCATTCTCCTCATCATCATCGTCGTCATCATCATCATTGTCATCATCATCATCATCATTGACATTTGCTCGTTATTATGAAAAACATTTAACTTTTGAAGCTGCATGGAGATAAGACAATCCCCTCGTAGCTGCTAGTTTGTACATTTGCACTGATCTCTTGAAAGATCAAATCTCCATACATACACAGATGCATGCATATATAAATACATACATATGTACACACACTCACATATGTGTGTGTGTGCGTGTGTGTGCATATTATATATATGCACACATTTATATATATATGTATATATATATATATGTTTGCATACATATTATATATACATATACACATATTATATATATATATATATATATATAATATATGTGTATATGTATATATAATATGTATGCAAACATATATATATATATATATGTGCATATATATATGCACATATATATATATGTTTGCATACATATTATATATACATATACACATATATATAATGTTTGCATACATATTATATATATATATTATATATATATATATATATATATATATATATAATGTTTGCATACATATTATATATATATATTATATATATGTATATATGCATATATATGTTTGTGTGTACATATACATATATATATATTTATATATATATATATGTATGTATATATTATGTATATATATATATTTATATATATATATTTAAATATGCATATATATATGTTATATATATATACAGATATACATACTCATATACATACATATACATACATTATACATACATACATATATATATACATAATATACACATACACACATATATATATATATATATATATAGGTTGATTTATTCATTGGTGTGCAAGGATTTGAGTTTGGTATTAAAAATGATGTTGATAATTGAAAGATTGTTTTTTTTTCTTTGAATTAGAACTCTTGTGAATATATACTGACTGTAATAACAAGAAAAAATACAAAACTCAACAGAAATGCAATATTCAAAGACATTTGTATCCTCTCAAATATGTTCTTTTTTAATTTTTTTAGCAAAATGGAATTTATATGGGCATTGATTTGGTGAATTTAAATTAAGGGGGAAAAATTTGAAAATTGCTTGTATTTGTATGTTTTGTAAAATAAACATATGCATTTAATAGATAAACAAAAATAGAAACCTTTTTATATATATTAAGGAAAATAAAACAAATATAACACACATATATATATATATATATATATACACACACATACATATATATAATATATATATGTAAATATATATATATATATATATTTACATATATATGAATATATAAGTAAATATATATATATTTACATATATATATATATACACACACATATATATGTTTGTATGTGTGTGTGTATATATATATATAAATATTTACACACACACACATATATAATATATATATATGCATACATATATATCTATACGTACAAATATTTATATATTCACATACACATGCATGCAAATATATATATATATATATGCACACAAATTTCTGTGTCGATATTTCTTAATGAAAATATATTAAAAAAAAAAATGAAATAGGCTAATCCAGTAATGGACTTGCACAAGGGAGCAAACTGAATGTTTTTAAAAATTTAAATAAACAAAACCTCCTGCCCGAAATATGTAAAACAAATTAACCTTCCCTGATTCAACATAGTCCATTTATTAACATTATGAAATTTTCTAATACAAACAGTCAGATTTTTTATTTTGTTTCATTTATTATCAAAAGCATATGGAAATTGTGGAGGTATACACTGTTCCATTAGTGCTAACCCCTGTATCTTTGGTTGATTAAACATAATCTGTAAATAGTTCTTGCTTATTGTTTTGCAACTTTCAGATTAGTTCACTGAAAGAACACATCTCCACTTCACACCTGATGTGTTCTCTCCTAGGTACAGGAGTGCCAACAGAATCTTGTATCCATTTATATTTATCTTTAAAGATCTCTGAGCAGTAGAAAACCATCCATTGGTTCATTGGATTTGTTTTGGAGGAATCAAGTATCTGATGAGACTATTGTTCACAATAGCTTTTTATTTGAAAAAAAAAAAAAAAAAAATCATAATTGAAAGAAAATTACCACATATGAGTTTGCCACAATTACTGAAATTGATATGTGTAAACTTAAGCTAAAAATGATTTAAAATATCTAAACATTATTAAAAAATAAAATTTAAGAAATAACTACAACCTATCCAATTATACTTAGAAGAAAAAACAAATTATGTTAAAGAAATAACATAGTTATGATTGAAAACATTTTGATCATAAAAACCTTAGGTTTAAGGGCCCTTCAAGCTCTTAAGATTTCATTTTCATGATTATGTATACGAACATACATTAGGGCAGTTTGAATCAAAAAATATACTAGATTTCATATATGAAGTAGGTGATAGAAGGGAGCAATCATAATTCCTCCCCAAAGATTCATTCAGCATGCTAATTATCTTTTGATTTCGTTTCAGTTACCTTTTTGTTAATATTTTCAAGTTTTTGATTATTGATGTATTACCCGAGTTTTTCTCTTTCATTTCCAACAAGGACATTGTCGAAATCAAGTTATTAGGTAGTTTGTGTTTAGTTAACATAAACTGAGATTGTTCATTTGTTATTGGTTTTCCTGACATTCTCCTCTTCACTACACCATAGGATATTATGCTGATATATATACATATATATATATGTATATATATCAGCAGAATTTGAGGAAACTAGTGATGACCTGTGCTGGCAAATTCTGATACAAAGAGTTTAAACAGAGGAATAAATTTAATGCTGTGAGAAATTAAAGAACTTATCTCTCTTTCTCTCTGATGAAGGATTCTGCCTGAAATGCCAGAATTCTCTTTTTCCTCACGGTATAGAATTTAGCCCACTTTTTCAACTTTTGTTTATATATCTTATATGTATATGTCTCTTCAGCACATGTACTTGACATAACAGAAATTTAAAAGATAATCTTAGAGATTCTTTTTCTTTTACTTAATTAAGTTTTCATAATTGAATTCAGGAATTTGTCGTAATAGAATTAATTTTTTCTTTGCATGTTAAGAAATAAAAACCATTTCCATCTGTCTCAGAATCAAACTTTTAGTTTACATACTTTCATATTTATATTCATTTAATTTCATAATATAATGAAAAATGTCCCCAGATCATTATTCATCTTCTTTTGTTTTTTTTCTTTCCTTCCTTATTTCTTTCATTATTCCAGTGGTTCATATTCCCTCTGGTGAGTTTTACCATTTATGGAAAACCACCATGGTTAGACAATGCTTTTGTTTGTAGTATTATTTCTTCGTCAAATTGTATTTGCATACAACATGGAATTTTGGTTTTATTTAGGTATTGTGAATTGTTTTCCAAATACTATTTTATTTTAAATGTTACTTCATACATTTCTTAAAAAAAGAAATATTTGATAAATGTTAAATTAACAAGATAAAAATGAAATATCTTTTCATATTCTTTAAACAAAGCTATAATAAAAAATGGTAAAGTTATTTTTATCATTTTATTATTTCATTAGAGAGAAGTAGGCTTGAGCTTGAAGTCATTTTCTTTATTTTCAAGACAATGACACCCAACCTTATTTAAAGAAATTATTGGCAATATTTCCAAACAACTCCTCAGCAGATAAAATATCATTAATTTTGTAGGAAATAATAAGATTCTGTTTGGTATGGCAAGAAATTCAATAAAAAGAAAGAAAAAAAATAGGGAAAAAAATTTAAGCCTTTTGAAATATTATTTTTGTGGAAAATCATTATGTATGATGGAGATATGCATTACACATTTAATAGAAATTCCTGGTAAAAGATTTATATTTATAAACACAGACATATTTACATGGTGAGTTTTCTTATACACATGTACAAAAATACACAGACTAATACATATATTTTGAAAATATCTTTCTATCATAACATAATAATGTAATAGAGAGATACTCAAGTTGATTCTGTAATACCATAAAAGCTATGTTCCTATTTAAAATTTTAATAAATAAATCTAAAATAAGTTTCTATAAGAAGTATGTCAGCTTTATATCTGGTTGGTATTAAATATATTTGAAATCCAATGTAAAGATAGAAACTAAAATGTAAACAAAGAAATTAGGAAGGATTTTGAAATTCTTTATACGGGATTTCAATTAGTATTAAGGGACCTCAAGATTGACACTAATTTTACAGAAATATTTCAAAGATACTAGTTCATAGATATTCCATGAGAGATGTTATTTTAAGAATTTAATGTTTGATAAATTACAACCTTAAAAACAAGGTCTGTAATAACATCATGATAAACAAAATAAAAACAGTAAGAAAAATGAATACATAATTTTGTATAAAGTTTGATATGATCAACAGTAATGGAAGTTCTAATTCTTATTGTCATTAAAAGAATTACCAGATATAGACTTTGGGCTTTTATAGAGTTGAAACATATCAAGAGGTTGCAATCTGCATTGGTAGTTCCAGTGATCAACTCTGTTCAAGTGACCATGTATATTTTCATTGAGGGAAGACAGGCTGTGAGCAACCAACTGATACACTTTGAACAATGAAAGAAAACTTCACATGGAATGTCAATATCTGAAAATTATTGATTTCTTAGTTTTTTTTCTCATAATTTCTTTGGATGAGAAGATTTTCCTTTTGTTCTTTCTCTTTTGGACAATAAAATATATCTACATGATCAACTAACTTTCATACAGATGTTACAGTCTGACATAATTCACGTGACACTTCACTAACTTGGTCAGAAACATTACTGCTTTCAACCTTATTGTCTATAGGTACAGAAGGTGCTTGCATTCGAATCTGTGGTGAGCTCATATGAAAATTTTGAACTGTCATCACAACAGATCCCCGAGAGTTATTAAATGGAGCAATTGAACTGTTACTACGTGGCCGACCAAATAAATGGCCACCTGATTTGTGAGCTTTAGCAGAAGATAGTTTTCCCCCTGGACTATTTTTCCGTAACATTGTGCTGACTTCTGAGGTAGTCCCTGGTGATGTCTGAAGTAAAGTATGTGATGTATTATGACTTAGAGATGTTTGACCAGACTGTGGTGCTATCTCAATTGAATAAGTTCCTTCTAAAGCAACACTAGATGAAGGAACATCTAAACAAGGTTGTAGATATTCAGTATTTTCTGAAAATGCTTGTAAAATGTCATCCAGTTTTATGCGTTCCGATGGATTGAAAGCCATACAAGAATAAATCAGTGTTCGTCTGAAATATAAAAGAAAATGTTTAAGTTTTCACAATAACTAGAGTAAAGAATTATATTTCAAAATATGCAAAATATAGTTTTCAACTAAAGTAACAACTTAAATGGGGTAAATTCTTCTGTTTTGTGCTTCAATTGAACATATCTGTGAAATTGCTGTGAAATTTGAAATGTGAGAAATTAAAATTGTCAATATGACAGTTATGAAGGCTGTAATCAAAAGCTATACTGTCTTTTCTTTTTAATACAATGGCAGATAATAAAATTGTCATCTTCTTTCTGTAGTAAAGATGTCAGAACTTGAAAGATTAGATGCTCGAATTATATTGAAATATAATAAGTGACTTTAAAAAACAACAACATATTTACCATTACAAGAGGAAGTTGATCTTCCTACTCGTCAAATGTAATATAGGTTTTTATAAGATTGTCATCATTTTAATAAGGAAGTTGTAAACTGCCTGACATATCATCATCATCGTTTAACGTCCATGTTTGACGCTTGCATGGGTTTGGTATGAGTATATATATTCTAAATACATATACATCAATATGCACTCATACACACACATATTTAAATACACTCAATACAAACAATTTTACATATATAGATAAAAATCTATATCATAGATAATAGTTTTAGGATAAATATTCAAAATGGAAAAGTGATTTGTAATTGGAATTGTGAACTTAAAATGTAGTTTTCTATAAATTAATAAAGAAATAACACATGACTAAATAAATATGTAAGAGTGAACACAAGAAACTGAAGTAGAATTTTAGAATCAGCAGACTTTTGCTTTATGTATATTAGACATGTTATTATAAAAAGATACATATGAGTTTCAAATAATAATAAAAAAGAGTTTTAAAATACAAGAATTATCAAAGTTATAAATGTATTTATTTTGAGGAATATCTTGAACATTTCATGCTTCATTTCATGCTTCTAGTAATTTCTGCTGAATAGAAATTATACATTTAGATAACTGGATAATATTAAAAGGATTGTTTTGCTTTCATTTTTTTTGTAATGCTTAGAAAAGTACTTGTTTTAAATTATAAAATTATTTTTCTTTTATACCCCAATAGGTTTTAAACAGTTTTTGTACAGGTAATCTGCTATTCGTTGTTTTCAATTATTTTTCATATTCGTATATAGACTTGTTTGGAAAATTATGATGCATCTGTGCACTCTAAATAACACAGAAAAAATGCAAGCAAGTCAAGATAGGAAGCACATGCCTCTGTATATTCCAGTTAATATGTAATAAGATATTTTAATTCTCCATAGTAAATTCTAAAATGGCTGTTTCCATTTGCTATAAAATTACTGAAATAATTTTTTTAAATGACTAATTTTGAAAACAATAGTCACATAAGTATATGGTATCTAGGTTAGAGGAGGAACAATATATTATAAACCAGTTCATTCAGCTATTGGACAATCAGTTTTGTAACATGTAAGTGGGTGCATCTTTATAAACATTTTAAAGTTGATTGACTTTGGAACTTTTCAACATAATTTTTCATTCGTATATTCTAGATGCATGCATGAGTGTAAATCTCATAAATGTGTATCAATTTTTCACAAATGACACACAATGCTATCTGCTGGGAGGAGAAATCTGACAAAAGTTATAAGCATGACTTTTTTTTAAAAAGTAAGATAAATCTAAATTTTATACATGTAGAGTTATTTGGTGAAAACCTGAAAGACTTGGCACAAGGGACTAAATGTCATATACTACTGCACAAGTTAGCAGATATGAATGTTTTATTACAGAAAATAAAAAAAAACCCTTGTACATTGGAACAATAGGAATAAGCTATATATAAATATATTTATACAGAAACATTGAAGCTTAAAGTTATATATAGAACATAATGTAGAAAAATCCAGAAAACCGCCTTTGAATTATCATATCTTCAATTTATCAATTGAAAGAAACACATATGCACATATATCAAGTGCCGAACAAATATGTACATTCTAATAGTTGTCACAATTCACTTTCTACTATGAAATCATTGTCACTTTGCTAACAACTGATGTTTATTGTAAAAGAAAGAAAGATCGATAAATATTAAGAATCACATGCACAGTTTATATACTTATGTTGTAAACTCAGGAGTGGGTGGAATGTAGACTCAACAGGATTTGAACTAAAAAAAATACAGTTCAAAATAACAGGTATTGGTAATACTAAACCTGTTTATAATATGTGAGCATATGCACAATTTTGATACAATTATTTAAATAAAATTGCTTTGGGTGCAATAATACAATTTCATTAGCAAATGAACACCCCTAATTTTCTCATCAAGTTTGGATCATAATTAAATGGTTCTTATATAAATTTATGATAGGTTTTTAGATGTATATAAACAGTATAAAACAAGATTTTGAGTGGTTTGGTATCAAAACTGTGAAACAATATACAACAGAATGTGGTACTTTGTTGAAGGCTTTCTATCCAATAAAAGCTAAATATAATGGCTTATTTTTAACCATTCCTATTTCACTAAAAAGTAGTTCTCAATCTTGGCAAATATCCAAACTGCATCTCATCTAATCTAATTCTTTCCCTAATCAGTTATGCTTAGACTCTTTCTGCTACTTTCATAGCTTGATCCATCATTTAGATGTAACTATGTAATTTTAGTTGCACCCATCTAGAGCATCACTTTCACTCTTGCAAATGATGATAGTGCTATGCCGCCATTCATCAGGTATGATACCATCATATACTACCTCATGAGTGACTAGCTCAAACTATATTTGCCAAATATTTTCAGCATCTCAGCAATTGTCCCTGTTCGTATGTCAGCTTTTTCCTTCATATCCTCGATTGCCTTTTTGACCATACAACTGTCTACCTCAATAACTAGGTTCTCTGTTTATTTTACTGGGAATTGTCCATATTTCCATGTGTGTCCTCCACATTCAGCAACCACTCATAACTTTTTCAAGCTTCTTTTTACTGAGCAAGAGTGAGGATAAGTGCATCAGTGTCATTCTCCAACAATGATTTGATTCACACTGATACCCGTCACCCTGCAATCCAGAATATCTCCTACCTCTGATGCTCTCAATGAAGAACACTGGCTTTCAGTTACATGGTATGTAAACTTGATATCTAGCTTCTCATCTATTTCATATTCTTCTTTTCCACTAATATAATCACATAATTAGTTAACTTTGCCTTTCATCCTTACGGGGTCGATAAAATAAAGTACCAGTAATGTACTAGGATAATTGCTGGCCTTGTGCCAAAAGAAGAAACAATTGTTATCAATATGACTGGATCCTAAAACCTCATCTTTATTGAATCTTATCAGCTTATTAGAATCAGAAAAAGCAACTTCTACTGTATATATGTATGTGTGTGTATATATATATATACATACACACACACACATAAATATGCACAAGGACATAAAATTAATTGGTTTCATGCCTGAGCATGCAGTTAGGTGATTGGGAGTAAGATACTCCTTGTTCTTGTCAGGACATCATTTTAGGAGAAGGAAAACTCTGATGTAAAACCTTTTAAGTAAGTTGTGTGAACATGACCTTTCTTTTTCTGTTACTGCAGCATTTGCAGAAAGGAATGTGCCACCCATTTATGAAGAAATGGTTAAGGGATGGCAATTCTTAAAACAGTGATGCAGCCAATATATATATATATATATATATATATAAGACTCGCCTTCCCTTACATACAAACTGAAACCTACAGTCAGTAGGCACCTCTTAACCCAATAAATGCCCCACACCCCCTACTCCATCCTCCCATTTCCATTCACTGTAAAGTGGTCATGTAGCAGACAACAAAAATCACCCAATCCACACTGTAAAGTGGTTGTGTAAGAGACACGGTAAAAAGGCTCCCAGTCCACACTGTAAATGTTGTTGGTGTTAGGAATGGCATATCCATCTGTAGAAAACCTGCCAGAAACAGTTCTGTATGAGCAAGACATAGTCTCCTGACCAATCTCACCTCAAGTGGGACAAAACCGTCAAACCCATGCTAGCGTGGAAGATGGACGTTAAACGGTGAGGGTGATGATGATGATGATATATATATATATATACGTGTGTGTGTGTGTGTGTGTATTTATATACTGTAAATACACATACACTGGGAAAATGGAGGTTAGATGATGATGATGATGATAGTAAGCAATAGCATTAACACAGCATGATTCAGAAGAGAGACATATATGGAAACATGTCTATGTAATATAAACATACATAGCCTTGCTGTATTTTTAACTTTAATTGATGAGTAGCAGGTTATCATTTTGGACCAAAATTGTAATGTACAGGCAAATATGTGGATTTTTATATTCTGACGCCTATTCTAACAAGATACTGGCCATTTCAAATGACAAAAATTGTGAGTACTTTAATGTTTTTACATGTTAAACTGTTGAATCAATAATTTCCTTCTGCTTCTTGACAAGGGCTCCTGACTGGGAATGTTGCTTTACAAATCATCCAATGCATGGGCTCCAAATGGATTTGTTGAGCAAATTGTAAGCTCTGAGATCGAAATCATTGTATATCAATCTAAATCCTTATTATCACACACACATATATATATATATATATATAACATCATTTAACATCTGTTTACCCTGTTGGCAATATATATATATATATATATATATATATATATATATATATATATATATATATATACATACATACATACATACATATATATATGGTGGCTGCCAACTCGTTTTCGAGTACGGCCACTACTTGATATCCATGTAGGAGAACTCCTACCGATGCACTGAACGAATGTGACTTTAGTCCAGCCAGCGACTTGAAAACTCTGGTACAAACACTACACTTGTGACAATTATTGACACATAGTGCCCATGGTACCATGTGATGACAAGTGCAGAGAGATCTCCAGATATAAAGCAATGCCTGTGCCGTGAAGCTTTTATAGTGAGCAAAGGC
>OZ024743.1:20958794-20996294 GCA_964016885.1 Eledone cirrhosa | reverse complement strand
TTTATACATTTAATGTCTTATTTGCATTGCTGAAAATATATTTATTTACTTTAAATATCTTACATTTCAATTGAGCATGAATCTGGTAATGTGATACGACTACCGCTTCGGATATATTCTAGGACTTGGTTATTAGAGAGGCCTTGGTAAGGAAAACTGCCAAATGTCACTATTTCATACAAAAGTACACCAAAGCTCCAAATATCTGATAATGCTGTGAAAATTCCATCCCATATACTTTCTGGCGACATCCACCGAACTGGAAGCATTCCTGCAATGAAGGAGACAGTAAATAGTATATATTTTATGTATATATTTATAAATTACAGGAAAATAAAAGCATGTCAAGTTCATTCATAAACACTGTTTCATGTGTGAGATGCAGTAATACTCAACAATTTATGTATGTTTACAATTTAGTTGGTGCAATTTATTTAGTTTCTTTATTAAATCTCATATAAATGTTGCAGCAGTAATTTTGAAGGACAGGAAAATATATTATTTTCATCCAGTATTTTATGATGTTATTTATGATTATACAAAAATAATGATAAACTAATATTTTTGAAGGAAAAACAACTTTACACTTATAGTTTCCATGTAATATGGGTTGTGAAACCCTATATACCAAGTCACATTGATTATCAACTCATAAAAACTTTTTCTTGTAATATAAGATTAAAACTTACTTCTTTGGCTAGTAAGATTCATTGATAAGGTTGATATGAAATGTCTTTGGCAAAGATTGGATCAACTTATATATATTGAGATTGAATGGTTCAGTAGATAATATTTTGAACTATCTGCCAATAGACCATGAATCCAAATTTGTTTCTATTATTTTAGACAGAACTCTACTTTGATTTAGTTGACTTAGTTGTTAAGAACAGGTACTAAGTATCTCATAATTATCATAGCCTCTTATCCTATCCATAGGGAGGTTTAATCTCTCAACTGCTCAATTTCATATAAAACCAGAGCTAAAGAAGGTCCTTAATATCTTCTTTGACCTAGGAGGCATTTAATGTTTCAATTCACATATAAGATGTTAATCACTTAGCCACTCCATTCAACAACTGCAATCTCACAAATCACAGGAAAATTCTAACTTCTAATCCCACTGGGTTTTAACATTCTAGCTATTGTTGCTGGTGAATTAACTCTATCTTGTTTGCTTAAGTAAACATATAACATGAAGTTAACTGATCAAAATGTCATAAAAAATAAAATAAATTTGAAAAAATAATGACATAGCACTTCAGATTTGTAACAATAAGAGTGTTGAGTTATGCTTCCATTATGTGATAAATGTTTTATCTATGACCATCCACTACTTGCTGTTGAACACATTATTCTAGGATTTAAAATTCTATGCCATAACTTTAGTACAGAAAAGATAGTATGGGATCTGTCGAGGAAGATTTGTTTGCTACTTTGAACAAGTCAAATAACTGTGAAAGCTCCCTAAATGACACAACGTAGTTATTGATTTTTTTTCCTGTTGTATTGTAGAAGCAGTGGATTTGTCTGTTATATGTTATAGTTGAAGAGTTGTGAAGTATCTAGTTTGATCTACAACAATAAATTGGTCAAAAGTTGAGAAGTCATATGTATCATTGCATTTATGCTGAACAAATATATAATAATCAAACAGATAGAAACGGTTTTGATGTTAATGATGTAATGAGAGTGATGTTAAAATTATATTCATGTTGAATGAGAAGTGCCAATAGATTCAGAACTGTTATATTGAGCACATCAGAGTGGCAGCCATGTTAGCTGCAGATGAACAAATAAAGTTGCCTGCCAGTGGCATACATAAAATTAATATTAATATTTCACATTAGTACAAAGCTACATATTTATTCTTATATGTATAGGTGGCATTGTGCATTGGCATAATGCCAGATATTTATATAGGATGGGAAATAAGATTATGTGATATTCATGCTTTACTCAAAAGACTGAACAAAATAAGTAGAATTTTGAAATAGCTAAAACCAGGAATGAACTGGATCTCAGATTATGCTTCTCAAAAGATTTCCTCAACCTGTCACAAATAGCATCAAGTGCGAAATGAACTATGTACCATCCAGTATAATTACTGAGATGAGGGATTGGCTGAGTTGTTAGAAGAGTAGAATACTTTGTGGTACTTGTTCCAACTGGTTGATTCTTCCTCTATATCTCCTCCTCAGTTCCTCTGTCAGTTGTATTCACAACTAGAAAAGGGATGGGCTTTGCTAGATTTAATATGCCTAAGACTCTATTAGGAGTTATGGGCTCATACATACATTCTTACATGTTATTTATAATCCTAAATATTTAAGCAATTATGTGACTGACAATGAAGCTACTGGTTTGGTGATTTAATTGTTCCACCCAACTCTCTCCCAGGTTTATTTATTATCTGGCAGATGATTTTCTCAAGTTAGCATAGAGTTACTATTAGTAAATCAGTCATATTGTAGAATTGTAACAAATTCAAACAAGCTAGATTTATTAAGAACACCCTCCATTAAGAATGATAAACAAAATATTACCAAATGAAGATATAAACCCAAAATTTATTATTCTTAATATGCTTGGAGGATAAAAATATCTTATAAGAATTACAGCTGATTCTTTTTTTTAATCCTTACCATTTTCTCTATTACAATTGAACTAAAAGATTAAATGTCAAAGACAAAAAGGATGCATGCTCAGATTTGCTAAAGCATGGAACAAACTACCTGCATCAGTTGTTAGATTTTGGGACACTGCATCCTTCAAAATATCCCTGCTTCCTGAAATTCACCAACACTACACCTAATATTCCCCCTCCATACACACACACGTGTGTGTATGTGTATAATGACTCATAAAATGTTTACTTTCCTGACTTTTATACACCGAGGGTAACTTTGTCTTTCATCCTTACGGGGTCGATAAAATAAAGCACCAGTAATGCACTGGGGTAAGTGCTGGCTTTGTGCCAAAAGAAGAAACAATTATTCTATGTGCTATACATGCACTTTTGATGAGTTGTAGTGCACCTGAGCATTGTACACAATAATTTTCATTATATATTATATTAGATAATGATGATGAGAGTGGTGGTGAAGATAATGGTAATGATGGTGGTATTGTCAATAATGAAGGTTTTGCTTTAAGCCTCTTCTGAAAACAAACATTTTTATGATTATGACATTAATCATCAAACTTTACAACAGTAAATTTAATATATTAATAATTGTACAATTTAATGAGTTATTTTATTATGAACTCTATATTGATGTAAACTGGAAAATCTGTTTCAAATAAGATGTGTTTAAGTGTTAACTGCTTTTCTAGTAAATAATCTTGTACAACTTTATTAGCACTTCTGTGCAGTAATAATCTTGTACAACTTTATTAGCACTTCTGTGCAGTAATAATTTGTGAGAATAGCATCAGATATATTTTCAACAAATAGCAGGGAGAAAGTGAAGATAGCCTTTTGTGAAATTAAGATATTTATGAAATGTTTGTAAAATCTACTAGTATATAATGTATGTACATATGGTCTCGTAACTTCTGATAGAGTCGTAGGGGCGCTGTATTGAAATACAGCGTTTCTTGGGCATTTTAAGCCTCGCATATCCCATCCCTCTACAGACCTGAGTACAGCAGATTTCTTTCAGAGAGAGGAAGAATTGACCCCAGTATAAGATTGGTACTTTTTTTTTTTATTGATCTCGAAAGGATGAAAGGCAAAGTTGATCTCGGCAGGAATAAATACTATAAAGTATTCTATCAAACATTCTAACAACTCTGCCAATTTGCCACCTACTGAATATTATAAGTAGACTCTTAATTAAGATAATAATTAGAAAAAAATAACAGCTTGTCTTAAGTAATTGTGTTGTTTTTAATATTCATAAATCTGATTATCTTATTGGATTGGCACAATCATTAGGGTGTCAAACAAAATGCTTTGCAGTATTTAGTTACAATTTTCTACATTCTAAGTTCAAATCATTCCATCTTGGAGTTGCTAAAACAAAGTACCAATTAAGTACTGCGGTTGCTATAATTTGCTTTTTCTTATCTCCAAAATATCTGGCATTGTGTCCTTGTTAAATTTCATTTTTATTGTAATTATTATTATTATTATTATTGCACATACTCATCGAGTGTCCGAGTATTGCTGACCTGTGGATTCATGTCAAACACCTGCTGTCACATGTGGGATGAATCCAACTATCAACTGAGTCCATTGTGAAGATTACCCTGCCATCTTCCTTCAGATGGGAAGGACAGGCAGTTTTTATCTATCTGGTAGCCATGGC
Source organism: Eledone cirrhosa (assembly GCA_964016885.1). Lineage (NCBI taxonomy): Eukaryota > Metazoa > Mollusca > Cephalopoda > Octopoda > Eledonidae > Eledone > Eledone cirrhosa. The sequence goes on along the minus strand of OZ024743.1, from coordinate 20,991,984 downwards.
AAAAGAGGTTGTATGGTGGATATGCATGAAAGTTTTAAAGACAAGCACTTTTCTCTTTGGCAAAGCCCTAATTAGCTTTTTCAAGTTTCACTTGAAGAGAAAAATCATGGTGGAGAGGAAATGCTGCCTTCCAACCAGTTTGTTGGGAGGTGGGTGAGAGTGGTGAGTATGGTCCGAGTGAATGGGCTGGCTCTGAGTATGCGCTTGTAAATTGGAGGATGATAAATCAAGGTTACCATGGCTTTTTGTGGTCTTTCTCCATGTGTAGCACTCTGAGGTATCTCCACTTTTGGGGAATTGTTATGTTTAATTTTTAATTTTTTTTTATAAATCTTTCTTTCACACAAAAATATCACACTGTACTGTCCTCATTGTCCTCTTAATGTAAGCCCTGTGTGGCTAATAAAGAAACCTTTATTATTATCACTATAAAGGATGGAGGTGGATTGGCAAAATTGGTACAGCATCAGACACCATGCTTTGCAGCATAGAGTTACGGCCCTTTTCGTTCTGATTTCAAATCCTGCTGAGGTTAGCTTTGCCTTTCATCCTTTTGGGGTCGATCAAATAAAGTACAAGTAATGCACTGGGGTCGATTTAATTGACTTTCCCCTCCCCGCCAAAATTGCTGGTCTTGTGCCTATATAAGAAACCAACCGGTAAAGGGTCTGACGCCATGTTTTGCAGCAAAGAGTTACAGCTCTTCATGGTCTGAGTTCAAATCCTGCTGAGGTTAACTTTGCTTTCACCCTTATGGGGTTGATAAAATAAAGCACCAGCAATACACTGGGATAATTGCTGGCCTTGTGCCAAAAGTAGAAACAATTATTATTATAAAGGTCATAGTGATATAAATAGTAGAACATCTGATTAAATGTCTGATAGCATTTAGGTTTGTTTTGGTCTATATTCTCTGATTGTAAATGTCTTTCATCATTCCATTGACTAAAATAAAAAAACAACCACAGAATGGTTCACTTCAAGATATAATATTGTAGTCACTGCTGCACTGCAGAGTTCAGCATTGTATTTAAATTCTATATAGTATTGTTTATAATTTGAATGTGTGTTATTTTTTGGTATCTATGAGAATTTATTTTATATGTTTTCATTTCATTATATATATATTTTTTTGTAGATGTGTGAAATGTCTAACAAAGCTGATTTTTATACCTTACGTTGACGAAGCAATATATTTTTGCTTTCTATTACTTTTCACAGTAAAACCACTGTTATTTATATTTTTTACACATTCAGCAATACATTCTTATTCAATGAATGAGGGGTTTTGTTTTACCTCACTGAATCAAAAAGTATTTTTTTTCTTTTGGCTTCATAATGATGTCTGAGTGGTTTAGCTCTCATCAAGATACACTGGAATATTCAATATCACTATAGCTTCATCATTTTCAGAAACATGTGTAAAATAACTACTATCTGTTATTTGTATCAATTTTTATTATTTCCTGTGTTTTCAAGGTGGTGCGTTGGCAGAGTCCTTAGATTGTCAGACAAATACTTTGCAGTGTTTGTTCTGACTCTTTACATTCTAAGTGCAAATCAGGTAAACTTTACCTTTTGAGGTCAATAAAATAAAGTACCAGTAAGGAACTTGGATTGATATAATCGACTTTCCTCTCCTCACAAATTGGTGGCTTTGTGCCAATGTTAGAAATCATTATTTGCTGTTTTCTGTGTATATAGCTAGCAGCTATGCTTCCACATAATTACAGCTGAACTCTGTTTATACAATGTTCTTGTTACTATAGTGTAGCTTGTGCAGCCAGCAAGGAAGCCTCCTAAGTATATAAGGAAGTTATACATAGTTACTAGCTGCTTACATATATAGAAACGCAGGAATAATCACAACTAGAATAACAATAAATATTTATATTGTGTTTATTGTATAGGTGTTATGAAGCAAATATTGGTCTTGTGCACATCAGTTATATTCAGTATTAACATAAATCCCTAACCCATTCTTAGTCTATATTTGGTATTTGAGACGTCTATGAATAATTGTTTCTACTTTTTGGCACAAGGCCAGCAATTACCCAGTGCATTACTGGGACTTTATTTTATTGACCCCGTAAGGATGAAAGGCAAAGTTAACCTCGGCGGGATTTGAACTCAGAATGGCAAGGGCTGTAACTCTATGCGTCAAAGCATAGCGTCCGACCCTCTACCGATACTGCCAATCCACCGCCATTAATAATGACCTATAAAAGCTTCTCCAGTTAACTTTTTAGCTTATTTCTGATTTTTTTTCAGAACATATTCTTCCTTCAATACTCATTTTCTTCCATTTCTTAAAATAATAACCACTATGAAATGGAAGATATTGTTTCGTATCTCACATCCTACAATTATTTGCATTAATTTGTAGCTCTTTTTCCCAAATATTTCTGCAAAATTCAGTCATAATTTTATAGCAATTTTCTAATTATGTTAGAGAATGTCTGTCTTTGGGTGATGTGCTATGTTTTAATAATCATTGAAATCAAATTTGTTGCAACCATATTGAATACAAGAGACAAATAACCAACAAAATTCATGTTAAAATAGAAAAATCACATTTAATAGCAGATATTTTGTCTGTTAAATAGTTTGTAGAAAACTCATTCAGAAGATGATGTACCTTATTAATTAGGGAGGTGTAAACATAAAAAAAAATGTGCCCTTACGTCTAACCCATGCAAGCGTGGAAAATAGATGTTAAATGATGATGATGATGATATACATAAATACATGTACCTTTTAAGCATGGAATCCACCAAAATATTTTGAATTTGTATTTCGATCTCATTTAATTCCCATATTTTCCAATTTATCACATATAAAGTAATGATTGAAACTGCCAATGTATTTTAATTTTTTTCTATCATAACTATTGATTATAATGATCAATAATAATATTTTTTCATTTTTTTGTTGTAGCCTCATTTATGGAACATCTGTTCATGAATATTTGTTTTAACTTCTTAATCTCTATATTTTTTAAAATTTCAACTATATGTCTTTATAACTTATTAGAATCATCATCATCATCATCATCATCATCATCATCATTTTACGTCCGCTTTTCCCTGCTTGCAAGGGTGGGACGGGAACTGATTCTAGCTTGATTTCTACAGCTGGATGCCCTTCCTAACACCAACCTCATTTACAGTGAGTGCTGGGTGCTTTTTTGCCGTGGAATGATAGGGACCCCAGTCCTATCATCTCATTTCTACAGCTGAGTAAACTGGAGCAATGTGAAATAAAGTGTCTTGCTCAAGGAATCAACACATCACCCGGTCTGAGAATTGAACTCACAACCTTTCGATTGCAAGGCCAATGCTCTAACCACTAAGCTATGTGCCTCCATAGAATTTCTAAAGAAATAATTGCTTGACAGATTATATGAGTAAAGTCAACTGGCAGGAGACCTAGAGGGACACTACAAGCATGATGACCAAATAACATCCATAAGCTTGGCCAGATCATTTGGAGATGGCTGCTTCTGATAGGACCCTCTGAGGACACTGGTCTTATAAAACTGCTGTACTGTTCCAAATATTGTTGTTTAGTGTACAGAACTTTAAATTGTTTTTATGAAAGATCAAATTGAATCTGTTTTATTTCCAAGCCTTCTGGCATACTTTATTTATTAGTTAAAAATATAAGTGCTCAATGTGAAATATATCTCGAGGTGTCTCTTTGATATATTCTTCTGTTGCAATTATTATAGTTATTTTCACTGATATTTTTAATAATATGAAAACTGGTGTTTAACATTGGCTGCAAAATTATATAGAATGAAAATATTCAAATAAATTGAATCCTATTATATTACTGGTGTTTTTAATCCATTCTGCTTTAAGAGGAAAAGTAAAATTGGAGCAATTTTATTTCAACTTATAAAAGTAATGTATGAGAGCTCAACAGATGCATAGACCCCTAATTTTCAGCTATGACGAAAATTACTGCTGTCTATCTCTGGAGAAGAAGCTAAAGATGGAATAAGAAATGTAGAAAAATATGGAGGTGAGTATGAAAGCTAAAAGATCACTCTTTTAAATATAGGTTCAGAAAGCCCCATGTGATGCAGATGACAAGAGGGAGGAGCAGTTAGATACATATGACATAGAAGACAATTGAAGTTTCTACATGGCAACCTAGAACAGGCTACTAACAGGATTTGTGACTTGAGCCCCAGCCAGACAGAGGGTGACCTAGTGTTGGAACAGCACAGTGGATACAACTGTTATAACCATGAGGCAGAAAAGACTGGAAAAATAGTGGCAGCAAAGATCAGTACCACATAGCTAAATGAGAAGCTAGATGACAGGTATACTAAAATTTACATGAGTAGGAAAGAAGACAGAACCTTAATTCTATCAAAGAAGTGGCCTTGCTCGATATGTAGAACAGAAGTAAGTAGAAATACTATATGATGTACAGAATGCTAATCTTGGCTGCACAAGAGGTTTAGTGGGATAGCAAGAAGATTAACTGAAAATGTAGACTTTCTATGTAGCTGATGCACAAGCAGAGTTGGTAGTAAGACCATTGGTGAAATAAACGTTTTTCAATCCCAAAGAGGATCCATAGAAGTTGTTGATAGCTTTTGCTAATTAGGTGATCTAATTAGCAGTGGAAGAGGTGGATGCTGGCATTGTTCACTAGTAGCCATGAAAGGAATAATTAACTCTAGTGAATTGTTAGTGATTAATGCTACTCTGTAGGGAATAATATTATAGTTGACTAACATTTGACAGGTGGAGGAGGGGGAGCGTCATTTAAATTTGAAAACATTTTCAATTTTGAAAATTTGTTTGAATTTTCCAGGAGATATGGCCTTTTGTGGCAGCAAGAGAAAGAAAATTCTATTCAATAATCTTGCTGGTTTTTTTCAGCATCTGGAATATTATCAATTTTATTAAGAAATGCTAATATAGTTTCAAATGTATTTTTATCCCCAAAGAATTTTTAGTGTAAATATAAGGACTACATATAAAGAGAATTTATTTCATTGTCTCAACCTCTTTAAAAACTAATTAGCATGCTCATAAGCATTCTACATACACATGTATAGATGGATATACATATACACATCTATATTACCATATACATGTGTCATATACATATGTAGTATATATCCATAAATGTTTTCCAGTTTGATCATTTTCATTAACCCTTTAGGATTTAAACTGGCTGTATCCGACTAGAAGTATCTAATCTCTTCCTGTTCAAATTGACCACTCATACTGTTCTTAATGTATTGTTCTCAAAATTAATAATATCAAAATCTCATAGATTCAATATATGTGAGATAATTATGTAAAATAAAGTGTTTACAGTGAAAATACAATAGTAAATATAGAATAATGTAAATGCTAAAGGGTTAAAGATTTTTTTTGTATTTTCTTATTTTTAGTTTGCAACAGTGGTGTTCCTAATTCCACGTGTGCATTAATGTTTCAAATTCTTCTAGGCTCCATCTTCAGAATCAGAATGGTCATAATAGTGGTGTATTGTTCAAGTGATTAACGGTGCTTGTAAAGTGTTATGGGGGTGATATGGTCTCAAATCTCTGAAAGGTAAAAGCATGGTAGTCACTATAACTAGTTTTACACATGCTGTACCTGTGTGACAGTTTTTGCCATACATTTTGATACCAGTAGAATCTTCAAAGCTGTTCACCTTGTTTTGTGTGGAACTCTATATAGTCCCAATATAGTCCCACTATAGTCCCAATTTTTTGGCATGCACTGTTATAGAAATGTTGTACCTTACCTCATGAGTTTACCAATTATCTTCTCTATTAGGTTGATAGAAGTAAGTGGTAGTGTGTGTGTGGCAGTGTTTGTACTTGTGATCTTTTGATCAGTCTTCTATAAGCTAAATAACACAGTCATCACAATGTAAATAATCATTATCTTTTATTACAAATAGTTGTGGCATGAAACTATTCAACCTTTGAATTAAATTATAAATGAAAAACAATAAAAATAATATTCTTTCAGGAAAATTAAACCTCACATATATATATATATACATATAAGAACATGTACATACTTATGTATATCAAAGTAAGGGAGAGAGAAATTGTAGATAATTTAACATTCTATTCATGTTACGTTTCATTTAAGATGAGAAAACCTTTCTTCCTGAATTTTAATAGCATCTGATTTGAAAATAAAAATTTCAACATCAAAGTAAAAAAATATTTATGACTAAATTACTCACCTTTTTTAGAGAATTTATAAAAATCTGATTCATATAGTGATCTTGTCATTCCAAAATCACCTATTTTCACTGTTTTATTTGAGTGCACCAAACAGTTACGACAAGCTAAATCTCTGGAATTTTAAGATATAAATTATCATCAATATCATGTTCAATATATACATGACCACCAGTAGTGTTATCATAATATCACTGCTAATGTTCTCCAGGTCAACTATTTATAGTAAAACATTTAAAAATACTTCAGGTTCTAATTTGTATGCATTACTGCCTAGATCTGTATACATTGATCTGTCTGTCTATCTACAAATATATATATTTCTAAAGCAGGGGTTAGCCCTGTGAGCCCCATATAATGTTTCATACTCATTATAGGATCCCTTTCTACATTAATCATCTGATTCCTATTACCTAATCTTATTTTTCTTCAAAATCTTCTCTACTCTATACACACACCTTAACAGTGTGGCAGCTATACAAATTTCCCTCATATGTTCTATTATGTTGAAAAAAAACTCCAAAAAACAAAACACATTAGACAATGTAGTCTCTTCTTATTCACCCACTTATTCTTGAGAGGGTTGTGGGGCATAGTCCTCAAACACTCCTTCCAGCAAGTCCAGCCAGAAGCAACCACCTCCAATTGATCTGTCTGGACCCCCAAGCAAGGCCAGTCGAGCTCATAGATGTTATCTAACTATCTTGCCTGGGCCTCCTGCTGGCTGGTTTTGCACATAAAATCTGTCCAGTGATTCTTTCCTGATACATTCTAACCACATGCCCATAGTATCAGAGCTGTGATCTCTCAATTCGGAGAAATAACGGCTCTACTTGGAGCGACTCTCTGATCTCCAAGTTTCACCCTTCGGTCATTACCCAAGATTCATAACCATAGGTTAATGTAGGCACTGATATAAAAAAAGTGAAATGTTCATAGCTAGAGTGTCTTCACAATCATAATGGAACAAAGTCTCATCAACAATAATTAATTCAATTTTGAATTTAGTTTATATTATGTTTCTGACTTATTAAGCAATGAGCCCTAAACTACTGTCTACACTTTCTACTGTTTGTAGATTAAGAAGAATGAGATGTTAATCAAAAATTTAAAAAAGGAGAATGACATATAAAAAACATTGATGCAGCATACCTGTGGACATATTTAAGACTGTGGAGGTAGTTTAGTCCATTTGCAACATCAGTAGCCATTTGGGTCAGTTTAAATGGAGCAACATCTTCAGCCTCAATAGTTTCTCGATCAACAAGACTTCGGCGAGATAATAAGTAAGTTTTTAGGTCACCTGTTAAATACAAAATAAAACTTATTTGTGAACTTTAAAGATAAATTCATATTTAATTTAACTTAGTTCTTTGAATTATTTCAGTTAAGAATTAAATAAAATTTTCTTATTTCAGCATTTTATCATTAAAGTAGTAAATACTTTGAAGTAAATACACAAACAGCTATTAATCTTTCATTTCCATAGAATTAAATAGATGAGATAAATATTTTCTTATTTCTAATCTATCAAAAGCTTACTTCTCACATAGAGTTGTCTTCACACTATAACTGAGTAAATAAAGTGAAGGAAATTTGTGAAGGTTTTCCAAACAAGCAATGAAATTCCATATATAATTTGAACTGTTGAACAATGAGTGAAGCATCCAGGAATAAGAAAGTATTGTTAGCTAATCTACTGAGCAGTTATACTTTTGAAATAATGATTTCTGATTGGTCGACAATTTGTGAGGAGGGAAACAAAGACAAAGTTGACTGTGGCAGGATTTAAACACAAAACATAAAATGATGTAATTTTTATTCCATAAACCACTGTGTGTGATGCTTTAATGAGTCTGTCAATCCACTTCCCAATTATTTAAAAATAATGAGGTATATGTTGTATCACTGTAATGGGGAGTTCTAACTCTATTTTTAAATGAAAAGACCATGCTAATTATTTTCTATATCACTTCAATATGAATCTATGCTTTGTGAGAATGTGTAATTACACAAAATGGAATCAATATATAGATAATAAAAAAAGAGGATAAAGATCCCATAACTCCTTGTGGGGTTGTAGAGGCACCGTCAACCAGCATTTCTAGAGCACTTTTAAACCTGGCAGAGCCCAACCCTCTCCAAGTCTGAACATAGCCGATTTTTTCTATAGAGGAAGAATCGACCAGAGTACTGGACTGGTAATTTTTTTATTGACTTTGAAAGGATGAAAGGCAAAGTTGACCATGGCGGGATTTGAACTCAGAGCATGCAATGAGGTGGGATGAATTCCGTAAGCATTCTATCCGATGTCTTAATGACTCTGCAAATGCGTTGCCTTATATAGATAATACTCCACTGATATACAGTGACATGAGAGTATAGTTTAAATTCTGGTTGACTTTTTCAAATACCTAACACAAAATATGAAACAAGAAAAGATTTTATACACTGGTGACCTCTCAACTATTTACTAGCATTTTAAAAATATATCAATTTGATATCAAACTGCCTGAAACTGCTCTGGATTTGTAATACAAAACTGGTCATTTTAAAATGTTTATCCCTCTATCACAATTTTATTCAAGACGTTTTTGTTAAGTAATGTTCTAAATATCAGCTTACTAATGAAAAAGGTATTTTATTAAGTTCCTTTTAATTTTTGGTTATTTTCAAAATTAATTGAATCCTATTGGCAGAGTATTTTATCAGAAAATTGAGACCATTTTAGGCCTTTCTCAACTGAGATATCAAGAAACATTCAGGAATTCTACCTTTACAATGTAATTTAGGAGCTTATTTAATGGGACTATGAACAGAAATATTTTTATAAGCAGAGATAGATGTCTTCTAAAATTTTTATCCAAACAACTTGAGCTTTCGCAAGGTGACTTGGCTGCTAGATACAGCTGCCAAATCTCCCTCAAATTTCATTTCACCTTCATAGAAAAGGACTTATGTGGTCCAGAATTCACTGATTAACTGCACATAAAAAGATAGGATGGCCTTTAAGATCTGCTAATTTTAGTTATTTATCTGATCAGTCAACAATATTCAGAAAATCCTCTACCAACCAGTTCCATACATTTGAATTTCAATGTTTCAACTCTCATACTATGTTTCTCTTCCTAAATCCTGTATCAAATCCTTCATTTCAAGGATCCAGGATTATTTACAGCTATGTAATTCCCTTCCATTTAACTTTTTTTACAAATATTAATTTTGTATTCTTTCATCCCTGTATTAAACGTAGCAATTCATTTAGATTTTGTTAAACATCAGATTGCTGTAAACCCTGTTTGTCTTCCAAAGATGCAGCGATTAAAAAAAATCATCAAATGTGTAACATCTAATCATATTTCTGTTGAAATCATTTATGATTTCAGTACACAAAGCATCATGACATTTTATGAATTCTTTTTTATTACAACTAAATCGACTTTCACCAATATTAAATGAATTGACATTGGTGTCACATATAACTGGGTGAATCCAAATAGCTTCGCTTAGAATGGAATAAAATTAATATCAAGAATATGCATATATTCCATTCTTACCAATTACAGAAGGAAATCAATATTGATGCTTGAAGTGTTAAGGTTCTCAAATGATCAAAATATTATATTCCTCATAGATTTAAATAATCATGAACATTTAACAAGATGTGCTTTGAAACAAAATTATAATATAATGAAGGATTTTATTATATAGATGAGATTGACTAAATCAAAATTATGTTATAGTTAAAACCAACTTTATCAATATTAAACAGTTGAAGGCTACACAGAGTGTCATTAAAAGATAAAATAGCCATCATTAAAATATTTGCCCTATAACACTTAATGGGAGGGCACAGTCAATTAGATAAAACCCAGTTCTTCAGTGGTAGTTTTATCTACCTCGGACAGATGAAAGGCAAAGATGACATTGGTAGGTTTTGAAGTCAAAATGTAAAACAATATGCCCAGATACCACAAAGCATTATTACGCCGAGGTTGACTTTGCCTTTCATCCTTACGGGGTCGATAAAATAAAGTACCAGTAATGCACTGGGTAATTGCTGGCCTTGTGCCTAAAGTAGAAACAATTATTACTTGTTCTCAATCAATTTAAAGTTGTAGTATAAAAGTGGATAAGGTGTGACTATATTTCAAGAGAAATACTGGCAACAAAATATTTAAAATTATCCACCCACTCCTTAGAGATACAAAATATATATATTCAACATAACCATTTTGTCATCTGAGCTTAAAGTAAGCTATAATTTGTGTGAAGGCAAACATATTTGCTCTTTTTGAAGCTGCATCTCAATAAATTACCAAAATCCTCACATCTACTCTCATGCATTTTTAATTTCCTTCTCTATTTAATCCAGACAATTCTGTTATTATAACCTAGCAGCCATTCACCTTGTCTCTAGCATTTTGGTAAAAAATAGCAGCTTTATAAAAGAGATGAAAACAAAAGTAAGTCTGATCTTATTTGTTATGCTGAAGTTGAATATTATATGGAAAACAGTGTTAATAGTTTTACCATGAAGCTCAAACTGTACAAGTAATTTTACTTTTTCTGAATGGATGCAAAAGCTGGACACTTTCAGCCAGCACAGATGAATAATTTGGGCATTTGAGTGCAAGTGCCTCAGATGGCTGTTATGCATCTTGCACACAGAACACAAAAAACACCTTTGTCAGACATCAAGTAACCAGTGAAAAAATGAATGCTTGCTTGCCTGGTACAGATATATATCTCACCATGATTCCCTGTCAAAAAACATTCTCCAGCAAAGTTAAAAGTTAACAAAGATGACACAAAGAAAATCTTATTCTGATAAGATGAAGAACTGGGTAGGTCTGAATACTGTGGCCCTTCTGTGTTTATTGGAGAACAGGGATAAGTGGCAATTGTTCACTGCTTGAGTGTTAGTTCAACGACTGGCTGTGACAGTCATAGGAAGATGATGATTATCATTGATGTGCAAAATCATTTTAGGAGAAGGAAAGTTTCATATAGTTCTTGACTCTACTGATAACAATTTTTATAGAAATCATTTGTGAATTTAAGTTCACAATTGATGATTATTATTTTTTTTATTATTATTAATTTTTATTTGCTATAACTGAAAAAGACGAGGAAGTGTAATACTTATGGCTTTTCTTTGGTAGAGGGGAGGGGGAACTAGAGAGGAAGTTATTCTTAGATTGAAAACCTAGTCGAAATACTTACAACAGAGAGGACTCAACAAAAGATATCAAAGCACCAAGTGGTGGTATTAAAATAGATTAACTCTTCTATCCAATTAATCTGATAATGGAAGCAACACCTATATCCTATTAATCTCATCAACTGAGAGGATTAAAATAAACAGATGTTTGTACAATTAATATTAAGTATAAATTATTACAGGTTTGTAGCAAAAGGGGAACTCTGAAAGGTTGTAGGTTTAAGAGAAATGACAATTGATTAACCTTTTTATTACCATATTTCTAATGAAAAACACATTCTATGATTTTGAAAATAATCAAGAATTTGTATGTATTTAGTAATATAACTAATGTTTCCATTATTAGTTTGGTGTTTTGAGTATGATATAACAAAGATTCTTACATAAAATTAGGATGGAAGGTTTTTAGATTAATACAAACACTTTAAAATAAACAGTTTTGTTTCAAAAGGTTTACACAAAGTTTACACAGTTTAGTATCAAAAGGTTTACACAAATTACTCAGTAATATTTCTGGAAAATGAGAGAGTAGATAGGGAAGAAAACTGATCAAATTGATTTACGTGACATAACATAGAGTTACAAAACCCATTGTATTAGTGGAAGAAGATTTAAAGAAGGATAACAGCTTAAAATGAATAGGATTTCAGATTGATTTTAACAATTGTTAGTTTGTCTCTCTGATGAATGCCTCTTGATATCTGTTTTTGTAGGCACAAGTCTTCAGTTTTAAAGAAAAAGATGGGATGATGTGATGTTCATACTTTTTCCATAAGTAAAATGTAATGGCTACAACTATACTTTATAAGTAATGAGTTCATCAAAGAACAATTTGCCAGGTATAAAACTATTAGCAAATGTGTTAGAAGCATGTTAGAAGAATGAGCTCACAAAGAACTTATCTAATATAGGTACCTCATATAAGGTCAAAGAAACTAAAATTAATTTGCTTGGCTCTTCATATGGACTGATATGAAATATAAACATTAAATGGAGCATATATTTCATAGTTTATAATCTCGTAAATTTGAATAAAAAATTGTACTGTTTTTAGTTTCAAATGAATCTTTTGTTGTGATATGACGGATTTTTTTATAGAGAAAAAAAGGTTTGGCAAAAATAGTTGAAATGATTTCTACTTCTTACAGACTTTTGCTTCTAAACATTTGTTGAGAGATACACACAATTAATTTCTGGCATTTTCTTTTTTTCTTTTGGTGGTTGAAAATTATTGAATCTATTCACTAGATGTTTTGTCATGCAGTCAAATCATATTTTTATTTTTTCCTCACTAAATTATCATTAAAATATTAAAAACTAATATGCTAACAATAAAACAATGTTTCTTAGATGATCTACTGAATGCCAGAGAGAAATAAACAACAGTAAAAATACTATTTGATGAAAGAAGTGGAAACAATAAAATACAAACTATAATTAGATATTCAATTCACTGACTTAATACATATAGACACTGATGGATAATATTTTAACATCAGACTCATTCTCTGGATATTTAAAGAGCATAACATTTACATAAATAGCACAAACAGTCTGCTAAATTCTTGATGTAATCAGCTTAGTTTGAGCGACTTAGAGCGACTATTTGCTGAATAAAAGAAATTTCAAGAATAATAAAAAGAAATTTCAAGAAATTAAAATGGATTGTGAATATTTAATATTGAAATGTAGTCAGTGAAAATCTGACACAAAATGTTACTAATCACTCACCATGTAGCATAAATTCCATTATTGTATAGATAGGCTCCCCCTGGGTACACACTCCAAGTAGCTGGACAATATTAGGATGGTTGAATCTTTTCATCATTTCAGCTTCACTCAAGAAATCAAGCTTTGGAAACAAAAATAAATTTTGCATAACTGTTTAACAGAATTAATCAATATATGGTTTCCAATAAAGTAAATGAATGTATGAATATGAGGCTAAAAATCAATCTTTAGATGCAGAAGAGTATGAGTAAGGAATTCAATAAAATATAAAAATTTGATTGAAGGGTTGACAACAATGAAGCCATTTGTAGATGACAGTTTGCTTAATGTCATTTTAAATTATGTCCTAAGAAAAATAAAACAATCAATTTAGGATTTTTTAATTTTGTATTCAGAATTCCATACCGGCATTAGTTAGGCAATGTTAAAAAAATTCTGATAAACATTCACTGATATATGCTGAACAAAAATAAAAGAATATAATGGACATGATTCTTAATGCTAATCTCAAGCTATACAGGGATTCAATCTGCAAGAGTTTATTCACTTGAATAATTATTTTAATGTTTTGCAAATCAGTTTTTGCAATAGAAGAATGGCATTATAAAATTAATCAAAATAAACTAGCAGAACTAATGTGTAGTATTATGTGGCAACGTGTAGTTGAATGTGTGGATGTGCAGTGATATTAGTAGTAGCATACATTGACTGGAGATGTTTATGCAAAAATCAAGATTGAGTATAACAAAAAAAAAAATAATTTAGATTAATTCAAATTAGGATAACCTATATACATAGGAATGCAATTAGAAGATACTTTACAACAACAGAAACTGCATTTATGTTACTTTGTCTAGAATTAAATTACTTGTTTTGATATATATTTTCTTACTGATTATACAAAGGTGTGGTGGTTGAAGGGCTGACTAAATTTTGTATCACCATATAACTAAAAGATTATGATTTCAGATCCAGCATTGAGACTTGAAAAATACAATATACATAACTTATAACATTTCCTAATAAAAATACAACAAACAAAAAAGAAAACTAAAAATAATATCAGTTTACATTTTAGTTGTTGCAGCTTATTCAACTGGGAAATGTCTTTATTGATTCATGTAAATATCTTGTTGTAGAACAAGTCTGTCATGAACAGTCTTCTATTAAACATACTATCTAAGGTAACCAGTAAAAATGTAAGCACTTTAACTGATAAGAATTCTAACAGATCATACCATTTCAATATGTGTTAATGGATTTCCTTGTAAATGTGCACACTATCAAGTCGTCTTCTTTACATTAACATGGTCAATAACCTCAAACATTGCTATATTAAGGACATCAATCTATATATCCTCAGCACTCTTTTCACAAAAGCTTAATTCATTCAGACAAGAACTCAACAATGATGGCCTCCAAAACATGAAGCAATATAATTCTTACTGTTAAGTTATATCTTCAACAGAAGCTCCACAAGCTAGTATCAAAATGTAAAAATAAAAGATTAAATTATTTATATATTACTCTATGCACTATTGTAAGAACCCTATAAAGGAGAAATAAGGTGATGCCTAAAAAAATAGTAGCTATAAATGGAGATCAAAAAGTTGTATTCAGAAGAGGACAATGGAGTTTGAAATCCAAATCATTATGCCTCTATGAGATGCTTTTCCTATCACTAACTCCTTTACAGATACTGTAGTGGGTGCTTTTATTGGATGGATATATATATATGTGTGTGTGTGTGATGGAGGCACATGAGTAATTTCTATAAATTGTAATACTTGATTGAATCAAACAGCTCAATAGCTTAGCTGCTGTACAATAAGTGTAGAGAAAACAGATTTGCTGGAGCAAGGAGTTGAAGAGATTCATCAGGCAGTTGTTTCTATTGGCAATAGACAGTACAAAGTAAGAAGTTTAAACAAAATTTAGACTGAATAAAGCTTATATAAGAAGTATAATGATGTAAGTTATTGAATGTGGGAGATCTATGGGAGTTGCAGAGAGAGAGTTAATGTTAGTCTGTATGAATAGTGGAGAAACATTCAGCTTAACATTAAAGGCATTGGTTGAGCTTGGTTTAGGAGATACTGAACAATAAAGACATTGCTTAATGTATGACCAGTGTTAAAATTGGAGAAAATATGTTAGGTAAAAATGTGCTGAGTGATGTCAGTTAATAATAACTCTAGTAGTGGAAAACTATGAAAGATTTAAGAAGGAGTGTTAAGATCAGTTTGTTTAATTCATGTCAACCTGGAGAAATAAGTATTAAAACACTCATGGTGTTATTGACAGTGGTATAAAGAATACAAACTCTGCACCTTTGCTTTATGAATAATGGTTTGTAAGTTTAATAAGATATGAAAATATTTATAACCTGAACAAAAGAGTAAAATGTCAGTCAATAGATTAGATTTGTAGATTTGTTAATACCTATGGAACACTATTTAATTCAATAGTCAAACTTAGATATTTCATATTTCACAGAAACAAAATCATACATCTTTTCAAATACTATACTCTATGGAAATACGTAACTTTTATGTGAAGATAACATATTCTCCATATTTATTTCCTTTCTGTACTAAATCCTCTGCAAACTGGTAACGATTTAAAAGCATAAATACATTTGAATATTGCTTACACATCTATAATGGAAAACCCATCACATTAATAGCATAATATTCATGATAACTAAGCTGCTCTAAAACCCTATTCACTTTTAAGCACTTATAATTCTTGAGATTTTCTTCCACTACTACAACAGTCAGTCTTCATTCATATTAGCATTATAACCCTTATGTCATGTCATCTAAATGAATTTGATGTATTATTCACTTCTAGTCCTCTCATTACACCCATTCTCTCATATTCCTGAGCTCTTCCTAAGCATTTTAATCCTTTGTCATTAAAACTACAACCTTTCAGAGTCCCTTAATGCCTATAATTTCCTTTATACAGCAACAATCTACTTTGAATATTGATTGCACAGACATTGTGCTTAGTTTAATTCCTTCCACTTGAGAAAGAAATACTCAAGATATATGCATTACTCTCATTCTCAGACTACTACAAATAATAATTATCATCTGTAAATTTATATTGTACATAATATCATATACAATATATATTTATATTGGTGAATGATTTCTGTTCATAAATGTTCTCTTGCTAACACGAAAGTCAATAACTGAGAGGAAATTTCCTTTTCCCAAACTTCTTTGGCTAATCTGAGAAAATACACTTATACAGAATATATGTTCTTTAAAGTTTGGTTAATGCTTTTGGGACCAGTTTGTTTTCTAGTTTTGCTAAATGATCTCATATATCATGAAACTAAAGACTTACAACCATTTAATTTAAGTATCAATAATCTCAGTTTTATTCTAGACATTTTCTCTTTGAAATCTCCAACTTATTTACTGTTGCAATGAACAAAAATAGCTAATAAATTAGTACATACTGTCGCCACTGTGGCTGCAGCCATTAGAATTATCATAATAATGCATCAGTCATATGCATGGAAGAACATAACTAGATCTATTTGGCAAAATGTCGTCAATAAAATAAATTGAAAAAAAAAAAAGTAATTGAACTTTTTATATAATTATGCAATGTTTTTTTGGTTATCAGGGTAATTACTTTTGACAACACAAAGGAATTTTAATAAACGTAATGGACAAAGTTATGATTTTATTTGTACTGGTCGAAGCAGAAGTGGTGTTTTTTCACTTCTTCAATACCAAAATGATTCATTGTTTAAAAGTACAAAATGGTATGAGGTTAGGAAATCTGATTTGCAATTAAAACAAGCAGTCACCGACTGACTGCTATGGGTTTTGCCTTTTACTCCCTCTCACCTTTTTCTTTCACAACCATACAGAGATATTTGATCTTTAACATTTACAGAATATAGGAGAGACATTAATATTTTAAAATTAAGGCACCCAAGTCAAATTACAGGTGAAATGTTAATATCAGATGCCATCTAAAAGTGTAAACAAAAACACAGAAAAATAGTAGGATTTGTAATAGTTCAATTAAATTTGAGGCCTCTAATTTAAGATAAACATTCAATTATGGTAAGTTTCAAATTAACTACCGTATTTCCTGGCCTCGAAGACACTACCTTTTTTCTAAAATATGTCTCAAAAATCTACCAAGTGTCCTGGAGGCCAAAGGTTGCTTATTTTTTTCCAAATTTTTGGTTGTCAAAATTAGGGTGCGTCCTCGAGGACGAAGTGTCTTCAATGCCGGGAAATAGGGTATATTTAATAAAAGCCATACTTATTTCAGAAATACTTAATACAACATTTACAATTCAAATAGCAAATATAATATCATTTTCTTGGGAAAAACCTATAGTTCTTTGTAGTGCAGTTGATAAAAGTTATATTTTTAATGCTAGTATTTTCATTCTCGAATGTCAGAGGATGAAGGGCAGTACTCACAACATTTTTACAGAAGCTTAGAAAAAAAATGAAGAAACAGATCTTGCCAAAAAATAGAAAAATAAAAAATAAACTCCCGTAAAAGTACACAAATACTCGGTGGTGAGGTTAGCCTGGCCAATGGGTTAAGTTTACCCTGGATGAACATGTTGAGTGAATTCAAGGTTATAGTAGCAGATACATTCCCATGATGGACTTTGAAACAGCTTCTGTTAAAGTTAGTTTCCCTCACAAAAGTTGAGACCACCCAAAGTTATAGTAGAAAATATGTTCTCAAAGAGCCTGGCAGTAGGATTGTACTTAAAACCATGTCATTGTGAAGCAAAGTTCTCATCCACATGACCATGCTTGTAACTATGTTGATTGATGACAGCTTGTAGAGTAGTTGTGGAGTAGAACAATATTTTATCTGTATACACTGAAAAGGGTCTTTGATAGCAAACCTTGAACTTCCATACTTATGATATTCAACTTCAATAAACAGTTTCTTACTTGCTAGAGATAAAAATGTAATAATAATTCCTTCATATAAGAGGAATGTAAAAAAGGAATATCGATAAATTGTTATTATGTATGAATGCCTTTTAAGTAGAAGCCATTGCATGAGTTTATTACCACTTGGCAAGTTATGCATATCCAACAACGATGAAAAGACTCCTTTTGGAAACATATTGATTGTAAGCTACTCTCTATTTTTCCTTTTTATTGGTTTCAGTCATTGGATTCCAACTATGCTAGAGCAACACCTTCAAGTGATTTTAGTTCATTCTATCGACCTTAGTTTATTGTTTGGTGCTTAATAAGTCAATGTCGGAAGGAAGAAAGGCAAAGTTGACCTTGATGTAAGGAAATATAACCAGAATAAAAAGACATGTAACCAAATACCAAAAGATATTTTTGTTAGATGTTTTACTGATTCTATTGTCTCCCACCAATATACATACATCTTTTTCTGTCTGGAGAGGTACTTCATCCATTTGGCATGTGAGGGGTGGCATGAACAAAAGTTCAAATATTGGTGTGTGTCTGTCCTTTCGTAAAATATAACAGATTTTATCCTGCTGTTACATAAAGTTATGAGGATTTCTAAAAATTATAGTTCTTTCTCACTGGTTTCAGTTGGGAATGTAATGGATGGGTAGAGAGCAATGGGAAAAGTTCGTAGTTTGCCTGTTGATTTCTTCCAAAAATAAAGCAGTCACTAAGAAACTATTTCTACTATATTTTTTAAAGTTTGGGTCAAAGTTCATTTCTAGTTTGTGATATAATTCCTCTTCTAGGAAACCCGCCACAGGCTTCAAATATAAAAGTGATACTTCTGTATCAATACTTATTCCTTTTATAGATCACACCCTCAGGACATGGATTAACAGTGTAACCATAAATTTGTATACTATTAATCTCCTCTTTATCCCTAAAAAATATAGGCTCCTAATGTCAATGATAACATGTTTTCAATCATCTACTTACATACATTATTCAAATGCAATAAAAAACAAACACAGTCCACCTGGTTTACACACCTTATATGAATAAAGATTTTCAGAACATTATTACAGGATATTCAGTCAAATGTTATTGTTTACAGTAGAAAACAAACAAAAAGACATCATTGGGACGTCAAATTAATTAAAGCGCTGATAATTTCAATAAAACACTAACTTATTTAAAGATAGTAACCTATTATATGAAACAGGATTAACTATTTCTCTGATAATATGTGACTTACCTTCTGTTCAATGGTCGACCCGACTTTCAGAGTTTTTACCGCCACAGGCTGCCAACCTTGATCATCGAGGAAAGCTTCTCCTCCAAATACAGTACCAAATGCTCCTGCTCCTAGTTTTCTGTTCAATACCACATTATCTCGTGGTAATTCCCAGCCATCAAGAGATAGGCACCGGGAGAACCGAGTAGATAATAACCCGAGTTCTTCCATTTTCTGGTTCGAACCTCTGTTACGTCTGCAATATCTGGAAAAATGAAAACTAAAACCATAAATAAATAAATAACTTGTCATCACTGTTTAACGTCTATTTTTGATGTTTGCTTAGGATATCAAATTCTATCGGTTTTTCCTAAAAGATATGAGAACTAACACAAGAATTTCATTTAAACATTAAAACAAATTAAATTTTTCTACTCGTGTTTCCTAAAATTCTGTAAAGTAGAGTATTTTGTTACATCAGCCACAATTTATATCTCTAACAACAACAAAACTACCATTAATAACATCAACATAAAAAAACACTTCCCATTGATGCCATAATTAAATTCCTTTTATTTATTTATCTATAGGCTAGATGAGTTTTTTCTACCTTCTTTTATCACATCATTTCTATTACTTAACCACCTCGTTTAGATTACCTTTAACAATTTCCAACTTTACTTTGTATTTTTTCCTCATACAATACCACCACACCATAGTTATTCATTCACATCTCATTGTCTATGCCCATCACATGTCTAAGTCATTTTATCTTTATTAATAAGCATGGAAAATAATATATATTTCTACCGATTTTCATGAAAAAGATTTTAATTAATTTCTTAACCTAATAAATGAATATACATTTAATAAAATAAACTAAAAGTTAGCTCTGAAAAATTTGGTTTAAAATCTTATTTTTCTATTCTAGAAGCATCGACAATCTGATTTCTTATGCATGTCTTTCATTTATAGTTTCCCACATGTACCTGAATCTATAAAACTTAAACTTCCTTCTATTTCCCAGCAGCAACTTTCAATACTCTCCTTTTCCATTAGCATTTCTTTAGTTTTCTAAATTTATTCAGAACGCAAAGCACACACAATCCCTACAGCCTAACACAAACTATAAAAATAAAACAAAACTTTGCAACAAAATAGAACCATGACATCTAAGGAACATACATCAATCTAGATCATAGTTCTCAACCTGTGAACTTTACATCTCTCTATACCTAGCTTCCTTTTAATGAATTCAAAAGCTATGATTACATTTCAAAACAGGTTTATAACTGATAAACGTTTATGTTGAATCTAGTTCCAACTTAAATTCTCTTTCAGAAGAAAATTTCATTTCCCCATTCCTTCTTTTCTAACCTTGGTATAAGTTATGAATTCATTACAAAATTATGAAACATCATACTAAAAATAGTGACTATCATGCCAAGGGTTCACAATCAAACTGTCCTATCATCATACTAAGTTTTGAGAAGACAATGATTGTTACTGCTTAACAAGTATTAGAATACAACAAATATTTCAGGTTAGCAGATTTCAAAATGTTTGTATGAACAGGAAAGAAAAACAACCCCATTGATTATTTCTTCTCAGTCAGTCATTAATGGGGAGTTTGTCGGGGAAAATATGATACAGATACAATTAATTATCAATAGTTATTACTCTTCAGGATAATTCAATTACATATCTAAAGTTTTACACACACAATTTAATGGTTTAGAACATAAAAATAGCTTACCTTTGTCTTATAATTATAAGAACAACAGATATGATGATAGAAAAAAAGCCAAATGCCATGACATTTGCAAGAATTACAGCCATTTCGCAGTTGACATTCAAAAAAGCTCGAAACTTCTCTATATGGCATTCAGTGACTTTTTCTTAAAATACAAAAGGAAATTATACAGAAAGAATAATCATTTCTGTAATTTCAACACAGAAAAAAAACAAAAAAACAGAACTGCAATCAATGTATCAGTGAGTGTTAAAAAATACAAAAAAACAAACAAACAAAAAAAACAACAATTGATAAAAGTTTTGTTTTTTTATTATGGAGCTTATATAAATATATCAATAAATATTACCCAAATTCTTCCAGCCATTCTTCCCATTCTTATCCTACCTTTCCTAAGTAACTCATACCTCATACCATGTACCTCACTAAAGGAATGGAATAGAAAGTGAATGTATGTGTGTGAGAGAGAGAGAGAGGAATTAGGTGTAGGGTGGCATCTGCTGTTCTGGGTGTTCAACAAGACAGCTGCCATATCGGATATAGCAATAAAATCCTCATCAATTACACTCTATTTGCTTAAATTAAAATATACAACATATACAAGATGAACATAAAATCTTGGGTGAGCATGAAGTTTTTCCCTGGTTATAAAATACCATATCTCGGATACTATTTGAGATTTTACTTATTCATTGTTTTAATTTATAAATTTCAGGGTTAAAGTTTTTCTAAACATGTTTTACATTTTCTCTTCTACAGAAAGTTGTAATTTTCAGTAACAAAATGACATCTATGAAATAAAAAGGGAAAGACTTTATGCTCACCTTGTATATATCAGTGTGTTTGTGTATAGTACCTCTGATAAATGATGGAATGTATAGTAAAAAAGAATATTTAATTTAACAATTCCATGAGTACAACATTACATGTGAAGACACTTGAATGGGCACATTTCTCTTGACTTTCAGAAACTTCAAACTTCGTGCTCTTGTTTGTACTCCCCCTCCTTCATCTTGCTAGTCCCTTTCTTTATATATAAAAAATTCCATTCACTAACTTGCCCATCCTACTATTTTACATATAAACATTTTCAATATAAACATTCAACCTAGCAGAAATAGAAGTACATCTCCCTCAAATTCACACCCTACCATCTTAAAAAGAAATTATATTAAACAATATAGTCCTAGTACACAATGCTTGAAAATATATAGGATTGCAATATCTTGAATACCTATTATTATAGGTTTGGTCAATCATGGTTGACCTGAAACTAAACAACTACAATGGCAACCAAATACTATAGATTTTAAAGAACAAGGGAGCTGTACTAGAAAACAACTCAGCCATTCTTCTGAAACATTTACTAAACTACAAAATTTGCTCTCTCAAGAGAAACTAATGATACAATTCTATTAGTTTGTAATGTATAGAACTAGATCAGTTGTATTTCATCTTATTGTATTCAATAATACACCTCCCATCATTATGGTATATTTGTTCTGATAACCCATAACACTGGATTTCATTTTCTTCAAAATGTTCAACTGGTGCATGTGTTTTTATTGGCAAACAGAAACACACAAAGCAGAGACATGGAGAAGCAAGAATAGTCATTGAGAGGGTCACAATGTGTGACAGAAGAGGTTCAATAATCAAATAAGCATCCAGTTACTAAACTAACCAAATAATGCATTAGTTAACTGACTCATAATTAATCTGAAGTCAAAGGCAACCAGTGCATGTGATTTTATTGGCAGCATTGACCCTCCAAAGGTATAACAAAGGTATTAACCATATTTTGATAACTATTATTTCATGATTATATTATGGGAGATATTCTGTCAGTGCTCTATCTTCTTCTATGTGATGAAGACTATAAGAAAAGCTGTTTCATGGGTGAGGGCAAGTGCTGCCTCACACAGTACACAAACAAGTTGAGTCAAATAAGCTAAAATCATAACGTCTAATTCTACTAATTTTAAACTCAATATACAGTGTATTAGATATGAATTAAATTCTTATTAAGGTGGC
The DNA here is from genome assembly GCA_964016885.1 of Eledone cirrhosa. Taxonomy (NCBI): domain Eukaryota; kingdom Metazoa; phylum Mollusca; class Cephalopoda; order Octopoda; family Eledonidae; genus Eledone; species Eledone cirrhosa. The sequence continues at coordinate 20,968,845 of OZ024743.1, read as the reverse complement.
AAATTGGCAGAGTCGTTAGAAGGTTGAATAGAATGCTTTATGGTATTTGTTCAAGCTCTCTGCTTTCTGAGTTCAAATCCTGCTGAGGTCAACTTTGCCTTTCATCCTTTCGAGGTCAATAAAAGAAAAGTACCAGTCTAGTACTGGGGTTGATTCTTCCTCTGTATTTCTCTCTCACTTTCTATCTTTCTCTGGGAGAAATCTGCTGTACTCAAGCCTAGAGAGGGATGGGTTCTGCCAGCTTTAAAATGCCCAAGATATGCTGTATGTCAGTATGGCGCCCCTACAACTTTATCAGGAGTTACGGGACCAGCAATCCCTCCACACATACATACATACAAACAAAGTCTTATTAAATCAAATCTACATGGAAATTAAAAACAAAAGATAATATTACAATTACTGCTGGAAGAGTCATTTTAGCCATTCAAAAAACAGAAAAACTAACTTTACTTTATATATATAATTTATTATCTAGTGTCAAGATTTTTTTGTACTGTCTGCAGCCCAGTCACTGAGAGGTTTCACTGTAGTGGAAATCTGATAGCAACCAACCATGAAAATTCTGACAGTAGGAAATAAATGACATACACAGGGTGACCCCCAAAAATGTATGCATACTTTGATTACATGTACAGGCAATATTTATTAGAATGCTGTTGAAGTGTGTATATATTTTGGGGGGACACCCTGTATATAAAGTAAATGTTTTTTGTGTATTTTTAAAATGATTCATCCATGCAGTAGTAGTTTTAATTTCAACACACAGACTCAGATCATGTCCCTTGCCAGACAAGTACAACTCTGAGATAATATTATTACATATTCTAAGAAAATTGTTTCAAAGTTTTGTTTTTTTTGTAAACAAAGTCTTCAATTACTGTAAACAAAAATGGTGATTAAATATTCCAATATATTACATCAATACTAATACTCATTATTGGTTTGTTGCTGATCCTAAAAATGTCAGTCTTATCACTCAATATCTTACATCTCTAATTAATTGATAGTTAAACAATATTATTATTATTGATCCCATATATTTATTGCAAATATGTAAATGAGAAATTTATTTTATTCAATTTTTATTTTAACTTAATATTTCATTTTGAAAATTAGAATTTATTTCATTATTTTGTATAAGTACTATGAAACGTTCTATGAAAAGTAAAATTATTGTACATATGTAACATTACTTGGTATAGAGGAAAAAGTATATTTCTAGTATTACCTGTCATATGATGTGTAACACTAGTAAATTCCATGTTTTTAACCTCATGATTTTTGTCACAATTCTCTAACCTATACTTTGATCAATGTACTGTGCAATTCAAGAGTCCTGTTTTTGAACAGATACATGGCTCAACGTTCTCAACTATATTGCCGTCCACATTCAACGAAGGATACACACAGTTATATAGACATTTAAACAAGCACTAACATATGTAAAATGAAAGCGCATGGCTTAGTGGTTAGAGCATTGGGTTTGCAATCGGAAGGTTGTGAGTTCAATTCGTGGATCAGGTGATGTGTTGTGTTCTTGAGCAAGCCACTTTATTTTGCGTTGATCTAGTTTACTCAGCTGTAGAAATGAGTTGTGACATTACTTGCACCAAACTGTAATAGCCATTGTCTTTCACTTGGAGAACAACAGTGGCCTGGAGAGGGGAGACTGGTATGCTTGGGCAACTGCTGGTCTTTCACAAATAACCTTGCCCAGAATTGTGCCTCGGAGGGGAACTTTTTAGGTGCAAATCCTATGGTCATTCGTGACCAAAAGGGTCTTTACCCTATGATGAGTTCAGGAACTTTAATTCATCAAGAATACCTCCATTGAGGAGAGATATTGTTTCACAATGCTTTACAAAACCAAAAGCATCTCAGAATAAAGAAAAAAGATCCTTTAAAATGAATTGATGCACCAGAGTTTCAATTATTCAAATACATTGATAAAAAGGCAATGAAAATGATAGTTTGATCTTTAGTGAACAGTATGGCAATTTTGGAAAACTTTGGCTTTTTTATACTTTCTCAGTACCTGTCTTTGTAGGCAAATTTAATAATTGTTGCCTGGAAGATCACATCAAGCAGGAAAATTTAACTAGTGATGGACTGAATCACTTACTTCATAAAACAATGGGTGATGATTAGAGAATTATCTGATCAAAGTGCAGTGTACAAAATTGAAAGATGGACTTAATAATTATATGCCTAAATTGTTAAGTTGAATTATTATTAGTAATGTTAAAAATGTTTTTCAGGCTCAGCTTTCTCTATTTTGTATTGGCAGAGTCTGTAGAACATCAGACAATATGCTTAGCGGCATAGAGTTACGGCCCTTTACATGTTGAGTTCATGTCCCTCCGAGGTTAGCTTTGCCTTTCATTCTTATGGTGTCGATAAATTAAAGCACCAGTAATGCACTGGGGTCAATATAATGATATTTCCCCTCTCCTTCAAATTGCTGGCCTTGTGCCTAAAGTAGAAGCAATTATTATTACTTGTGAAGTGGGTTTGGAATAGCTTGATCTCTATTTTTCACCAGATCATATACAGTAGATATATGTAGGGTGAGATTGAACTAACAATTCTATATTTCATACATCGCTCCAATACTCATATACACTATGTCACAAACAAGTAGTGTATAGCAACATTGCACTTGATGAACAGAAACTAGTTATGTTTTACAAAACAAAAATCTAAAAATTATGAACAGCAAGAAAGTATAAAAGGATAAAAAAACGAAGAGAAAAATGAAGTCAATATGTCCAGAAAAGTTTTTCATCATTAGTTCAGAAACATCACATATTTAATCCTTTAGCATTTACATTATTATATATATATTATTGTATTTTCAAGGTAAAGGCTTTATCTCAAATAATATTGAATCTATGAGATTTTTATATTATTTATTTTGTTATGGCCAGTTTGAACAGAAAGAGGTGAGAGAATTCTGGCCGGATATGGCTAGTTTAAATGCTAAAGGGTTAAATATTACAAATGAGAATTCTAAACACATTTACTTGATAAAATATATAAGAATCATATCACAAAGAGTACTTTGAAATTAGAACTGACCATTTAGCCTACCATCTGCAGGAGGTTTCCCATTTGGTGAGAGCCAGCGCACCTTTCTCTTGTAAAGCCGCAGAATTCCATTGTCAGTCTCTTCTGTTTCTAAATCTACATTACGGTTGCTACCACGTGTGTTCTTGCGAGTAAGGGAGGGGATAGTTGGGATATATTGACCAATGAGACGGGTTTCGTTGTGAAAATATTGTAGAATGTTAATTGTACCTATGCGTTCACCTCCTTGGAAGCTTATGTGGCCAGATACACCATCAAATTTTGTTTCATTGATGTATTGTACCAGCTGACTGAAAAATATTAATGGGAAAGAAAATTATTTAGAAGCAAACAAAATATAATCAGAAAGTTGAAACTTTGAATTTTATGTCTAGTAATGCTATAGAACCCATAGTGTAATTACTAAAAACTCTAGAAATAATTTTCTTTTTGATGGGGCAGGCGAGAGTTTCATAAGCCATAACCTGTATAGGAGAACTGTCACAGAGAGTACACCTAGATAGCTTCGTTAGTGCTGGTGACACAATAAAATTCATCAAGTTTATGCTGTAAGTGGTTGGTGGTAGTAAGGACATCCAGTTAGAAATCTTAGCAACAAAATCATTACTAGCAAGCATACACAATTAAACTATGTGTATCTGGTTTAAAATAGATACACTGTATCCCTGTTGGATGAAAGAAGTAACTAAAAAGGTTGGTGTCAGGAGGGGCATCTGGCTGTAAAACATTTCCTCAAAAAGCCCTGTCTAACCCAAGCCAGTATGGAAAAGTGAATGTAAAAAATGATGATAATGAATGTTGTGGGGGAAAATACATTTCTACTAGACCCAGGAAATTGTTACCTATGTTAGTCTTCATATTTAATGAGAGAGGTGTGAACCAGATGACGTTTATTGCTCTGTTTCTGGATTTTTGGGGTAGAGGGGAGGGGAAGTATAATAAATCATATCTTTCGAACTACTATCTACGAGGGCTCTTTTTAGTACAAGGGTATCTTATCAAATATGACTCTAGGATAGATTAGAGTTTCTGTGACAGGTGAGTTGTCACCCCTGGTTTATTTCTTCCCTGCTCTACTCAAAGAAGTGTACAATTCTCATAATTTCTTCCAATCTTTTGATCAGCCATTTGTAATATTTTAAGGTCTGAAAAAATGCTGATCTGATGTAATATATATCATCTCCAATGAAAATAAAATTTGCATCTGCTGGTAACATTAAATGGTGTTGTGTAATATCATTACTAAGTAAACTATATAGCTTTCTCAACACTTGATTGCTATGATTTACAGCTAAACCCTCACCCCTTCTACTAACACTGCCTGCTTCACCCCCTCCCCACACATTACTAACAGCTGCTTCCTCTGGAAAGAATCCATCTTGATACATATACATACATAAACACAAATAATTACAAATATAAATAGAGAAATATATCATCATGATCATTGGAAGCAGAAAATTCAGAAATTGCTAAGTTAGGTTTTTTTCATGGTCAATCTTTGGATGAAGAAGAAAGAAATTGTGAAGTTTTATCTTTCCATAAATTACATAACTCTATTTTATAGAACTGAATAATTTCTGTCTACCTATTTATATATATAAAATCACACACATATGTATGTGTATGTGTATGTGTATGTATGAATTATGTGCAAAGGTCAGCTCGAGAGTAGCACAGAGGAGACTGAGGTTAGCTGGACATGCTGACTGACATCCAGAGTTGACACTGCACTCAGTGCTCCTGTGGGAGCTCCTGCATGGATACACTGAAAGAGGAAGACCGAGGTTAACATATGTTGATGTCCTAAGGACAGACACTGGTCTCTTGGAGATGCAGGACATGGCAGCGATAATGAGGGACAGGGACCACTGGAGAGAACTCGTCTATGGATCTCAGGAATTTTACCTGCCCTAGATAGATAGATAGATGTGCAGGAACAAGAAAATACTTTGTTTTATGCTTAAGCATGTCGTTAGCTCACTGGGAGCCAGAGAGCCCTAGTTTTTGTTAGGACATCATTCTAGAAGTAAAACTAATATAAAACCTGTTACTCGATGGCAGCCAATGATTTGTTCTTCTTTTTGGATACCATTCACCATTGTTCAGATAGTGGGATTGGTCCAGTGCAAGGTCTTTCTTCACTTAAAAAGGCTTCACTTGATCTAATTGACATTCATATTTGTTTCATGAGCATAGCCTTTTCTTTTTTCTTTTGCTGCTGCATATGCAGAAAGGAATCTAAGTCATTGGTAGGGCTAAAACGTCATGTTTGTGTCACTCATGTATGAGAAAAAGATCAAGGGATACCAATTCTAGAAACTGAGATGAAGCCATTATGTTTGTGTGTGTGTATGTATGTATGTATGTATGTATGTATGTATGTATGTATGTATGTATGTCAGGTCACCAGTGGGTGCTACTGGTAACATGCATCCCAGTACAACCTGTCTCATGGTCGGGTCGTTGGCGACTAAACTGGCAACCCCACCAAGGTTTCATGGTGAGGAGGGTGACCTTGGACATCCTGCAGGACTAAAAGCAAAACCTGTCAAAGGGCAAAGGAGCTCTTAAGAGTCAATGGCCATCCAAAATCACCGGGAGATATGACCCCTTAGCCTTTGTCAAGGCAGAATTCTAGGAGAAGGAAAACTCTGATATAACACCTGCAACCCTGATGGTATCCAATGATGTTGACTTGTTCTTCTTTTTGGTAAATATCATCTTGGTTAAGAGAGTGGGACTGGCTTTGTGCAGTGCCTTTGCTCACTATAAAAGCTTCACGGCACAGGCATTGCTTTATATCTGGAGATCTCTCTGCACTTGTCGTCACATGGTACCATGGGCCCAGCAATATGTGTCAATAATTGTCACAAGTGCAGTGTTTGTACCAGAGTTTTCAAGTCGTTGGCTGGACTAAAAAGTCACACTCGTTCAGCGCATCAGTAGGGGTTCTCCTACATGGATATGAAGTAGTGGCCGTACTCGAAAACGAGTTGGCAGCCACCACCATGTATGTATGTATGTATGTATGTATGTATGTATGTATGTATGTACAAACCTATGTATGTATGCGTGTGTGCGTGCATGTGTGTATGTATGTAGGTAGGTATTAAATAGTTATAAAATTATAATTAGCAGCTCTTGGGAGATGCATAAAATTAATATTATATTAATTAATACTCAATGAAATTGTATATCTGTGAGAAGTCAGATTAGGCAAATAACCATAACCTAGTTAGCTAATAATTGGTTTTCTTAAGATGATTTTGTTTTTATTTCCATCAATTTCATTTCGTTCTTTGAATTTACAGAAGCTAATCAGCAATTTGAAATTAGACAGCAAGCTATGAAAAGTCTACATTGAAGTGCACTAACAAGCATATTATGGGATTCAATTTTCAATAGTTATTAATAAGATATCTAGGTATCATGCTGGAAGTGTAGTGCTAATTGTTTTCTGCAACCCTTGCTAGCAAGAAAAGCAAGCATTAAACGATGATAATGATGATGGTGGTGCTGGGGTGGTAATGATGATGATGATAAACTATTCCTTCAAGATTTCCTTTTCAGTCAGACTGACATTACTTTCACAACACTATTACTATCATGAAAGGCAAGCATATCATTTCATGTAATAAGTTGTGAGATATTATTAACTATTTAAGTAATTATAAACATAAATGTTTGTTTATATTAGTTTCATTCATTCATTAGTTATCTAATGAAAGAGACAGCATGAGACCATGATCAGATACTTTCAAAATACTGAGCTGGGTAGCTCACATTCTCTCTGGGATAAACTATGTATTTATATGATAAAGGATTTTATATAACTATATAGCTATATATATATATATATATATATATATATATATATATATATATATATATATATATAACTATACTAACCCCTTTTCTAAAGATTCTTGAGAAAAAGATCTTATGGAAAACAAAACAAAACTACCCACTTTAAAATTTATGACAAAACCTAACTCTTGGTAATTTATATACAAGAAATAATTATTTATCATGTTAAATCTAATTATCATCAGCTCATCATCATTACTGTTGTTATCAACAAGACGCTGATTATGATGATGATTTTTATAAGTAAACAATGTTTTTCTATACACAGAAAATCAGTTAGACAGTTGATTGATTACTATCTCATATCAAACTACATAACATTTTCTTCTTATATAAATGATTTAATAAGTGTACTTTAATTTGAAATTTTAAAATTATTTCAATTTATCAATATTAACATCACAATCATCATTCTTGATGTCATCAACATCACCATCATCATCATCAGTTGTTTATTAAGAAAATATAAATTATTATATTAAAATATAATATCTGACCTTGTTGTTCCTGTTGTATGTAGAGCTTCTAGTGCACTTGGGTTACTTTTTAATAATTTATCCAAGGCATAAGCAAACACCCAAACTGCGTCATACACATAGCCTGCAAATGTGCTTTCATCATTATTCTAAAAAAAAAAACAACAAGAAATTAACATTGATAATATTAAATAAAAAATAAACATGATATAATATAGATAATAACAAATAACTGTAAAGTATAAAAAAGTATCTTTGTATGGTATCAGCAAATGTTTTAATACATATATCTATTTATATTATTCTAAACTAAGAAAATATTATTTCAACTTAGAAAACCAAAATTTAAGATAACATTGTGAATGAAAATGTATAGATTATTCTAAACTAACCAGTTATATCTTCCATTGTAAATCTAATGTAAAATAAAATATGGTTTTCAGTAAGTTGTTCCTTGGATCTGATATAAATACTGAGGAGTTAGGAAGATTTTTTAGAAATATTTTGGGGTGTTTTCTGTTCTTCAAACTAAGATTTTCCTCAGCATAGATTGCAGCACATAACTTGTTTTTGCAGCTGTCTCCTGACATGCTAAAATCATATCCCACCCATTTTGAATAAAGAGAAGTTTCTCAGTAGGTTGTCTCTATTAAGAATTACAGTATTCAGAACCATGTCATGTGAAATGATTCTTGAGAGGCAAGTCACATTGAAATGATTCATTATACATGTAATATATTTTCATCCTACAAGGTTTATTCTTGTCTGAATTTAATCTTTTTATTTTCAGATACAAAGTATTTAGCATTAATATTTACATTTCAAGGGCGGTGGATTGGCAATATCAGTAGAGGGTCGGACAACATGCTTTGACGCATAGAGTTACGGCCCTTGCCATTCTGAGTTCAAATCCCGCCAAGGTTAACTTTGCCTTTCATCCTTACGGGGTCGATAAAATAAAGTACCAGTAATACACTGGGTAATTGCTGGCCTTGTGCCTAACGTAGAAACAATTAATATTTACATTTCTCAACAAAATACTACCAAAAGATTGTAAAGTTTTCAACTATCTAAATTTTTTGTTCATGGAATTGTTATATTACTTTCTGGATAATAAACTGGATCTTTAGCTATATTTTTTAGCTTTTGTGTTGGAGTTGCTTTAGGCTGTGGGATTTGATTTCCCTGTACTGCATCCTTTTCTTTTTGTTTGTATTCTCTTCAGTAAGTATAGTAAATTGAAATGAAGAAATGCACTAATGTATTTATGATAGCTAATAAATATATCCTCTCATTTGTGAATGGTACAGTTGGAATGCCGCACAGTCATTTTTGCAACACTTTTAATGCAAATTATACAAAATAATCATAAAAGCTGAAAAAATTCCATCATAAGAACTACACAATCGAACTTTCTATTGTTGTTATTTCATATGATAAAGCACTAGCAAAATGACAAAAAGCCTTATTTTCTTCATTTATGACCACTAAACATCTTCTCTTTAAGATAATATTAAGATACCATAGCATAACAGATTTTCCTCTTGGAATTTAGCAATATTTTGCAAAGTTGTATTAAACTACTGAATATACTTATGTAAAAGTGGAAAATTTAGATTATTTTGTTTTAGGTCAAAATATTAGGTTTGAATATTAAATAGAGTCTACTTTCAATACAATCCAATATATTAAATAAACTCTAAATGAATAAAACAAAAACTGAAAGAATGAATTATAGTAACACTACAGATGTTTCTATGCATTAAAACAATTCATACTAAATAAACACATAAATAAGGTTGTGTAACTCTTATAAACATTTCCATTTGTACTTTTCCTCTCTTACGTGTAATCAATTATAAAAGCCGATGAAAAGCGGGTTTTATAATTGATTACACGCGATGATCCGACTGTTGTGTTGGTTTTCCTGGCTGTGCGCCCGGCGCTCTGGTGCATAGGCCTCCCTTGAGTACTTGAAAAAATAAATTTCCCCTTCTTTTGGTAAATGAAATTACTCGGAGCAGCTTGATTTGCCCCGGGGCCTGCCGCGCCGTCGTTTTTGACCGCCATATAGTACCTTTAAATTCTAGGCGTAATCATAACTATTAGCTGTATCATGCCTCCCTCTACAGGCACTTAAACAAATCCCCCTTCTGTGTAAATTAATAGTACTCGTTTTTGTATAACGATGGCTGACTTCCCACTAGCACACCTGAAGCCTGGAACAGATACATTCCTCGAGTGCTCGGAAAAATTGATTTCCATATCTTTCGCTAGACGATTTCACTCAGAATGGCTGACACGTGGTTAGGATGGGCTGGCCGGAGTCTGCAGTCGCCACATGCTGTTTGACTGCTAAACAAGGACATAATCTTTACTCTATATCCCACCCTGATAACTTAATACAATTAACTTAATACAATTAAAGTTTCTTCATAAAAGACTCTTTATTTAACTACACCTCGCAACCCAACCTTAAAATCTTTTTAAACTGTTTAATTTTTAATTTTCTAATTTTTTTTTTATTTTATAATTTTAATCTTTAATTTAATTTTTTTTTTAACTTCATCCTATAAATCTAAACAAAAATTTAACGTTCCAATTTTCTGTTCACA
>OZ024743.1:20891294-20953794 GCA_964016885.1 Eledone cirrhosa | reverse complement strand
TATTCTACCCTACTGAACTCATATCTTCAATTTTGTCCAATCATGTTTTAATATGGAAGAATGGGAAATGCTATTCACAGTATATAGTAATAGTCAGAGATAATAATACATCAATAACACTTATATGATAGAAGAACAAATATTATTTGAGTGAATTATATGAATCACATCATGTTTGATGATAACAGACATTTCAAAAAAATACTACAGCAAAAATATCAAACAAATATTATATATCAGAGATAACATTCTAATAACAAATCTAAATTTGTTTTCAAATGATAAAATAATCACTTGTGAAATATTATATGTGGCAATAGCAATACAGCTAAAGAAATATATTTCTGGAATATTCCATCTAATTCTAGGATGTATAACTTTAATGTTCCCCAATTCCAGTGTAATGGAATAGTGTCAATCATATATTCATATATATATATATGTGTATGGATGAATAGATTTATATATATGTGTGTGTGTATGCGTGTGCGTATGTATATATATATGTGTGTGTGTGTGTGTGTGTATATCACCATCATCGTTTAACATCCATTTACCATGCTAGCATGGGTTAGATGTGCTGTCCTATTGAGGTAAACAGGTCTAAGAACCATGTTTTGGCTTGGTTTCTACAGCTGGATGCCCTTCTTAATGCTAACCAAATTTACAGTATGAACTGGATGCTTTTATCATGACTCCATATATATATATAAAGAGAGAGAGAGAGAGAGAGAGAGAGAGAGAGAGAGAAAGAGGTAGTATATATGCATATGTATATAGAAGAAAAGAACATAAAACTCTGATATTGTCAAAGACACGTCCTTGTTCAATATGTCAAAGAGGAATTGGCAGAAATTCTATGGATGCAAGATATATAGTGGGACTGAAGTCATTGAAAGCTTTTTCTACCCAGCACAGCTAATCAGTTGTAGTGGATGATGCTCAGAAAGTATAGTAGCCAGAGTAAGAACAGGATAGATAATATCCAGGGAGGTAGTGTCACTGTTAGGATAACTAGGCATAAGAGCAATGTAATGTGCAAGAGAAAAGACATGCAAAATAATCTCAGTGGATGGCGACTTATGGAAGTGGTAGACCTAAGAAGAGAAGTGATGAAGAAGTGTAGATTGACCTTATGACAAACATGACAAATGACTGTGAGAATTGAAGACATGCTGTACTGGCAAAGTCTTATCTACCAGTATGTGAATGTGATCTGACCCATTCATGCACCCCCTGTCCAACATAATTACTTAGCAACTATTCTCACACCTTTCTTTTTCTCATCATCCTGTTAAATCCTACTAAAGCAGTCACAGCTCCTTAGTGTCTGTTCTCATCAGCACTATACCCTCATTCTATCCAAGGTCAGCCCACACACTTCCTTTCTTGCATTACCCTGAAAAACTAATCACAATTGTCATACACCCATCACATTACACTTGTCATACATTCATGACATTATATTTGTTCTTTGCTTTTCCCACCTATTGATATTCACTCTTGATATCATGCTGATCATCTTTCTTACTCTTGATTCTCCCTTAACACATCTCACATAGGACAAGTCATCATCTCTCCAACCCAGAGGGTAAAGAGCCCTTCAATTGAGTCAGTGGCCAACAACTTTCTTATTACTGGTGCCACAATAAAATAGATTCAGTAGACTATGTAAAAAGATTGGTGTTATGAAGGGGATCCAGTCTTAGAAAGCATATCATAAGTGTTGAGAGGACTCTTTAGTCACATCACAAACATGATAATCTCTCTAGTGCTGATGTTATAAAAATGCACCCAGTACACTCTGTAATGTGGTTAGTATAATGGAGTGCAATCATCCATAGAAAACTTATCAAACAAAGGGTTGAGAGGACTCTACAATTATGTCAAAGATATAACCTCCTCCCTAGAGTTGGTGCACAGATAAAACACACCAAATGAAAACTATAAAGTGCAGAAATACATGTAAGCTTTGTTTCAAAGCCATATGCCTTACTGAGCTGTAGAAATGTGTTGCGACATCACTGGTGCCAAGCTGTATCAGCCAATACCATTCCCTTGGACAACATCGGTGGCATGAGGAGGGGAGATTGGTATGTATGGGTGACTGCTGGTCTTCCATAAACAAACTTGCCTGGACTTGCACCTCGGAGGACAGTTTTCTAGGTGCAAATGCCAAAGGGGTTCTTTATATAAGTCTAAAGTCTGTCTTAAGCCAGAAGGCTCATTTGGGTGCTGCTTATCCTGGTTTCATGGCGTGAAGCCATAAGAGTACAAGACTTTCCCCTGGACAGGACACCAGTCCATTGCAGGGTTAAAACTACAGCTATTGCTGGCACTCATTTTTAGCTGAGTATACTGGAGCAACGTGAAATGAAGTGTTTTGCTCAAGAACACAACACATCATCATCATCATCATCATCACCGTTTTACGTCCGTTCTTCCACGCTAGCATGGGTTAGACGGGTTGTCCTGTTGTGGGCAGTGTCTGGTCGGCTGACCATGCCTTGCTCATACAGGAACTGATCTGGCTTGATTTCTACAGCTGGATGCCCTCCACAACTCAGGAATTGAACCCATGACATTATGATCATAAGCCCATCATCCTTACCACTAGGCCACATGCCTCCATCTTTATATATATATATATATATATATATATATGGATATGTGTTTGTATATATATATATATATATATACAAACACATACACATACACATATCCAGAATATATATATATGTGTGCGTGTGTACATCTGGATATGTGCATACATGTGTATGTGTGAGAAAAAGACAGAAAGTTATAGAAAAAACATATGATGATATACTTGAATTAAATTAAAGAAAAAAATATTTGCTTTCATATGCACAGTAGGTCTGCTCTTCTTTTAAATGCAACTAAAGATTTTGCATTTTTGCTTGGGAATAATTTTCCATATATTCCAAGATGAAAGTATTAAATCATATTAGTGATATAATCTATTCACAATCATACGGTATCTTCTTTATGTGTTTCTACTGATGGATTGAAGACAACGTTGGTTTCAGCAATGGATTATTCTTTAAAAAGGATGAGGAATTAATGAGTCAAAAACTGTTCTTATAGGAAAGAAATATCTCATAAAAAGAACAAAATCATATTTGTGTTTTTATTTACTGAAGCTACTGTATAGACTACATGATAATTGAGTTTTCAGCATTGCCATCAAATGAATGTAATCAAGTTTATCACTACATTTCACAGACATTGACATGAATGGGTGCAGTAAAAGAACAATGTAGTTTATTTAATTTAGTGTAAGTTAAGATGTGTAAAGTAACTTTTAGTTTTTGGTGTAAAGCAACATTTCAAAATGATACTTAGACATGATATTCAGTTACATCATTGCTATACTAATGTAAAATAACAAGAATTATGTAAATGAAGAGAAATATAGATAGTTGAAAGAAAACTATAAACTATTGAAATGTATGCAGGTAGTATGTTTTCATAAATATTTTACTAACTCACATATAAGTCTCATCGAAATAGTAGTGTCAGTAATGTATGTATGTATCTCATTTGTATATTATATTCTGGTGTGGCTTCTATACCTGGATGCCCTTCCTAACACCAGCTATTTTGCAGAGTATACTGAGAAGGTTCATCATGGTACCAGCACAAGGGAGGTTGTCAAATCCCTCACATGACTAAAAACTCCTTCCTGAATCCAGCAAGGCTGAGTGATAAAGCTCTTTGCTTTACAATCATGAGGTCTTGTGTTTAATTCCACTGTGTAGCCTCCTGGGCAGGTTTATTTATCACAAATACTGACCCAAGTCTTAGCAGTGAAATTTGGTAGATGGAAACTGTGTGGAAGCTTCTGAGATAGACTGTATCTATAATCTAAATGTTCAGCATTGGCATCTAAATATCACACTGATTTGGTTTTAAGACAATCTTAAAGCTCTGAAGATAGATATGGAAAAATGGGAGAGACTGGCTGAAGACCGTACATCATAGAGAAAGATCAAGTATGGATGTGATATCTTTGAGAAAAAGTGTGTGAAACATGCTGTTTTGAAGCATTCACTTCATAAGAGGGACTCAACTACAGTTCCTGAAAAAATCCAGCAGGAATTTGATGTGCAATGTGTGGCCATTTTTTTCTAACAAAAGCTGTTTCCAACTTTACTTGGACTACCTTTTATTTTCAGCACTATACAAAGTTATTTCCCTTGCAGCATCAGCTTTAAAAAAAATTTTTTGTTTTGCTGTTATCGTCTGCCCAACATAGTTCCATACAATTTTATTCTAGTCAATTTCTCTTCCAATACTTGGTTTTGCCTGAGGCTACACATGTTCAAGGTGTCATGCAATAAAGTCAAAGTTGAGACTTTGTGACATTCATATACATGAATTTATTACATATATGACTTATGCATATACTATCAATATGTGTCATAAATGACATTTAGATATATGTAAATGGAATGATATTTACATATATACCATAAGCCACATGACATATATGTAAATTTGGTACGAATGTGCTTGTCGATATTGTCTTGGAGTCTTTTGAAATGTAGATATTTTCTGGTTTTTACCTAAAGTTAATATTTAATATTATAGTATGTGTATTTAGGTATATGTATACATGTATATATGTATGTATGTATGTATGTATGTATGTATGTATGTATGTATGTAAGTGTTTATGTGTGTGTGTGCATGTATGCAGGTATATGAATGAAGGGAAGCAGAGGAAAGAAAGTTCAAGCATGTTCTACAACGTGAGGACCAAAAACGTGAGGTGTTCAGGATTGCTAGGCAATGTGTCAAGGAAAACAGTGATATTGTTGGGGAGAAGTGTGTACTTAACGATGACGGCGTACTTGCCATCACCGACGCCGATGAGAAGGTAGCTTGGAAGTGTCACTATGAAAGGCTACTAAATGGGAGAAAGACAGTCTCCCCCACATCGATCCAATAGAGGGACCAGCAGTGTTAGTCGAGGGTAGTATAATAAGTAAGGCAATCAAAGATATGAAGACAGGCAAGGCGGCTGGGCCTTCGGAAATAGTTGCCGAGATGCTGAAGGCATCTGGTACGGTGGGACACACCATGGTCACCCGGATAGTCAACCAAGTCATACAGAATGGGGTTGTTCCGAAGGACTGGCGTAGCAGCATTATCGTTAACTGTTATAAGGGTAAAGGAGATGCCCTAGATAGGAGTAACTATAGAGGCATTAAATTAATCGACCAGGTCATGAAGGTCACGGAAAAAGTAATAGCGCAACTAATCAGAGAGCGAATTGATCTAGATGAAATGCAGTTCGGGTTTGTGTCAGGAAAAAGTACCACAGACGCTGTTTTCATTGTACGACAACTACAGGAGAAGTACCTAGCTAAAAGTAAACCCCTATACTTAGCTTTCGTCGACTTGGAGAAGGCCTTCGACAGAGTCCCCCGTTCCATTATCTGGTGGGCTCTTAGAAAACTAGGTGTTGATGAATGGCTTGTGAGAGCCATGTATAAAGAAACAGTCAGCAAGGTTAGAATTAACAACGAATATAGTGAAGAGTTTAGTGTAAAAGTTGGTGTTCATCAGGGCTCTGTTCTTAGCCCCCTACTATTTATTATTGCCCTCCAGGCTATAACAGTGGAGTTCAAGACCGGCTGCCCATGGGAACTCCTATACGCAGATGATCTAACGCTCATAGCTGAATCAATGGCCGAGCTAGAGAAGAAATTCCAAACATGGAAGCACGGGCTAGAATCAAAAGGCCTTAAAATTAACCTAGCTAAGACTAAAGTTCTAGTTTGTAAGAAAGAAAATAAGGCGGCGGTCCCCTCCGGGAAGTGGCCATGCGCAGAGTGTAGGAAAGGCGTAGGTAGAAATTCCATTTTGTGTCCCAAATGCAAAGTTTGGGTTCATAAAAGATGTAGTGGGATCACAGGTAAGCTAACTAAGAACATAGATTTTACATGTGGCCAGTGTTCTGGGGCAATAAGTAGCGGCAAGTGCCCACAAAATACTAGCTCTTTCAACTGCGCAGAGGGTTCTATAGAAATAGTGGACAGCTTCCGTTACCTGGGTGACAAAATCAGCAGTGGGGGAGGGTGCTCTGAAAGTACAGTAGCTAGAGTCAGAACTGGGTGGAAAAAGTTCAGAGAGCTTATACCACTATTAGCCGCTAAAGGGTTCTCCCTAAAAATGAAAGGCAGGTTGTACGATGCCTGCATACGAACAGCAATGTTGCATGGCAGTGAGACCTGGGCATTGTGTGCAGAGGATATACGCAGACTAGAGAGAAACGAAGCTTGCATGCTCCGCTGGATGTGTAATAGTAATATACATGAACGACAAAGCATAAACGAACTAAGGAAAAAATTAGAAATAAGAGGGATCAGATGTTGTTTACTAGAGAGAAGGCTACGTTGGTATGGTCACGTGATGCGCATGAAGGACGATAGCTGTATAACAAAGTGCAGGGCAATAAAGATAGACGGTAGCCACGGAATAGGCAGACCCAGAAAAACCTGGGACGAGCTGATAAACTCCGACCTCACACACTTACACCTCACCAAGACAATGTCACTGGACCGAGACCTTTGGCGGTACTCAGTAATAGAGAAGACCCGCCTTACCTAAATATAAAGTAAAACCTACTACAGTCAGTAGGCATCTCTAACAAAATACACCCCCGTCCCACCACCCCCACCCCATCCACACCGCCCCCTTCTCTGTAAAGTTATGTTGGTGCCACACCATCCAGGCCTAAACAAATGAGATCGTGTAGGTGTCACGACAAAAAAACACACAGTCCACGCTGTAATGTGGCCGTGTAGGCAACACGGTAAAAACCTCCCAGACCCACACTGTAAATGTGGTTGGTGTTAGGAAGGGCATCCAACTGTAGAAAACCTGCCAGACAGTCCTATGCGAGCAAGACAATCACTCTTGCCACAAGTGGGAAAACCCCCGTCCAAACCCATGCAAGCGTGGAACACGGACGTTAAACGTTGATGATGATGATGATGATGATATATACATGTATGATAAATATATATATATAGATATAGATATATGAATGTCTATATATATATATATATAGTAATAATAATAAATTTGAAGACTAAAATCCAAAGAGGGCTTGATAAGGATAAATATATATCAAATATATAAAAACCGCAGAGTAAATATTTATTAAAATAACAGATTAAAGTTTAAGCAAAGAATCGTTGCTTTCACCCTTAACGGGATCTTCTGAAACTAACAAAGTCAATCTGTGAACGCAGACGTGAATATTTCTAAAAACGTTGCAACCGGAGGAAGACAGGAAGACGATACTTTGGTTCGTGGAAACGTTCCCTGGCAAAGAACGGGAAAAAAACGAATATAATACGTCATTATTTGGAGCGGTGAAAATCAATTACACGCAAAGACAAAACCACGTTTGTGGTATAAAAGAAGTCGTAGACTAATATTCTATTAGGTGGTTCATAGAGACATTATCTGGCAATGAACGGAAAAAACGAAGATAATACGTCATATGTGGAGCGTGGAGACAAAACCACGTAAATGGTATAACTGAAGTCGTAGACTAAAATTCTAACTAGGAAACCGAATGATTCTCCGCTTCAGAGTTAAGAATAAAGTAAATAAAATACAGAGGTAATAGAAATTAAATAAATACATACACGCATCCTTATAGTACATACACAAGCATACGCGAAAACACTCGCCATAGGTATACACATTATTAAATAAACGTATATAAATAAATAAATACGTATATAACAAGCGCACACACATACCTACATGTAAATACACATGTTCAGAGACGTACGTCAACCAAAACATTAAGTACACATATACACACACCCTACATACGTACGAACCCGCATACTCACATAGACGCAAAACTCACGTATACACATAACCAAAAGCATATGTACCAGAATATGTAAAATATACGCCATAACATATACAATCAAATATACGTACCTTCACAAAACATACAGGTAATATATACTTACCTATAGAAATAAGTAATGGTATAAATATAACATATACTTAGCTACCACATCAAGACGTAAAATATCCGCGTATAGATCATACTATCCGTTAGGGTATAATGTGGGGCTGTAATACAGGAAAGTTTTGTGCAATTTATGTTTACAAGCCGAAATTGCCTCAGATTTTTTGTTTAAGATGTGGTCTGTGGCGTAGACTATTTCCAGGGCCTCAGCGGCGCAGAGGTCACATGGTCTTTTATTTCCATTATACGATCTAGCCCTAGCTAGGATCTCCCAGTGTAACTTATATTGGGTGTGGTTGTCTTTTAGACTCCTGATATAAGCTGAAAGTAACGTCATATTCCTTCTTAGAGGGTAACGAAAACAATGGGTATGCATGTAAAGACGCTGCTTGAATCTATTGGCGGTTAACCCTATGTAGGCCCTACGGGACGTGGGTGTTACAACCTTACATTTGTAGACAATGTTACTAGAGAGGCATTTCCCGGATAGGGGGCAGTCAACCTGATTCCTACAATTACAGTTAGTACTAACTACAGGGTTGCACGTGTTCTTATAGATAGGTAGTTTAGCTAAATTAGAAGCTGTGATGTTATGTGTAAGGTTAGGAGTCATAGAGTAAGAAATTTTAATAGTATTTCTATTAAAAATTTTACTATATTTATGTGTAGGGGGAAAATGCTTCGTAATAAAGGAGAGACAGATCTGAGCTAATGGTGTGGCAACCAACGACCATTCCACATATTACAATGAAGCTCTTGCCATATACAGAGTACGAGAATATACCTAGAAGAAATAGATCCTGACGCATTATATGGTATAACCCACCATATAATATTGAGGGGGCCACACCATTAGCTAAGATCTTTCTCTCCCTTATTACGAAGCATTTTCCCCCTACACATAAATATAGTAACATTTTTAATAGAAATACTATTAACATTTTTTAATCTACGACTCCTAACCTTGCACATAACATCATAGCTTCAAATTTAGCTAAACTACCTAGCCGTAGGAACACGTGCAACCCTGTAGTTAGTACTAACTGTAATTGTAGGAATCGGGTTGACTGCCCCCCTATCCGGGAAATTCCTCTCTAGTAACATTGTCTACAAATGTAAGGTTGAAACACCCACGTCCCGTAGGGCCTACATAGGGTTAACCGCCAATAGATTTAAGCAGCGTCTTTACATGCATACCCATTCTTTTCGTTCCCCTCTAAGAAGGAATATAACGTCACTTTCAGCTTATATCTGGAGTCTAAAAGACAACCACACCCAATATAAGTTACACTGGGAGATCCTAGCTAGGGCTAGATCGTATAACGGAAATAAAAGACCATGTGACCTCTGCGCCGCTGAGGCCCTGGAAATAGTCTATGCCACAGACCACATCTTAAACAAAAAATCTGAGGCAATTTCGGCTTGTAAACATAAATTGCACAAAACTTTCCTGTATTACAGCCCCACATTATACCCTAACGGATAGTACGATCTATACGTGGATATTTTACGTCTTGATGTGGTAGCTAAGTATATGTTTTGTTTATACCATTACTTATTTGTATAGGTAAGTATATATTACCTGTATGTTTTGTGAAGGTACGTATACTTTCTCGTACGTATATTTGATTGTATATGTTATGGCGTATATTTTATATATTCTGGTACATATGTTTTGGTTATGTGTATACGTGAGTTTTGCGACTATGTGAGTATGCGAGTTCATACGTATGTAGGGTGTGTGTATATGTGTACTTCGTGTCTTGGTTGACGTGCGTCTCCGAACATGTGTATTTACATGTAGGTATGTGTGTGCGCTTGTTATATACGTATTTATTTATTTATATACGTTTATTTAATTATTTATGCACACGCACACACACACACATTTATATGTGCGTGTATTTGTATACCTAGTGGTTAGAGCATTAGCCTTGCAATCGAAAGATTGTGAGTTCAATTCTCAGACCGGGTGATGTGTTGTTTCCTTGAGCAAGACACTTTATTTCACATTGCTCCAGTTTACTCAGCTGTAGAAATGAGATGATAGGGACAGGGGTCGCTATCATTCCACTGCAAAGTGGTCGTGGAGGTGCCACGGCAAAAAAAGCACCCAGCACTCACTGTAAATGAGGTTGGTGTTAGGAAGGGCATCCAGCTGTAGAAATCAAGCCAGAATCAGTTCCCGTCCCACCCTTGCAAGCAGGGAAAACCGGACGTAAAATGATGATGATGATGATATGATGATGGCGAGTGTTTTCGCGTATGCTTGTGTATGTACTATATGGATGCATGTATGTATTTATTTAATTTCAATTGCCTCTGTATTTTATTTACTTTATTCTTAACTCTGAAGCCAAGAATCATTCGGTTTCCTAGTTTGAATTTTAGTCTACGACTTCAGTTATACCATTTACGTGGTTTTGTCTTTGCGTGCAATTGTTCTCCACGCTCCACGTATGACGTATTATCTTCATTTTTTCCGTTCATTGCCAGAGAACGTCTCTATGTACCACCTAATAGAATATTAGTCTACGACTTCTTTTATACCAAAAACGTGGTTTTGTCTTTGCGTGTAATTGTTTTTCACCGCTCCAAATAATGACGTATTATATTCGTTTTTTTCCTGTTCTTTGCCAGGGAAAGTTTCCACGAACCAAAGTATCGTCTTCCTGTCTTCCTCCGGTTGCAACATTTTTTGAAATATTCACTTCTGCGTTCACAGATTGACTTTGTTAACTTTAGAAGATCCCGTTAAGGGTGAAAGCAGCGGTTCTTTGCTTAAACTTTAATCTGTTATTTTAATAAATATATATTGCTGAGGGTCCGCTAAGGTGAAATAATTGTTCTCGGTATGGTGAACTAACTGATGTGAAACCACTTCTATATATATATATATATATATATATATAGAAATGGTTACACATCAGTTAGTTCACCATACCGAGAACAATTATTTCACCTTAGCGGACCCTCAGCTCGTAATGGACATTGTTATACGGAACCATATGCTGTTCCATATAACAATGTCCATTACGAGCTGAGGATCCGCTAAGGTGAAACAATTGTTCTCGGTATGGTGAACTAACTGTTGTGTAACCACTTCCACCTAACTTGTCCCATGGACTGAGTGCTCTACCACTACGGATATTACCTTCCAGTGTTCTACCACTATATATATATAATATCATATATATTACCTTCCAGTGTTCTATCACTATATATATATATCATATATATATATATGAATGTACAGTTGAAAATTGCAAACTTGACTGTCACCACACATTATGAATCTGAAGATTGCGAAAGCATGAAAGTACTTGTTCAATTAACACTTAACATTTAATATTCTATCATACTATTTCATTATAATACCATTATAAATTTTAAAGGATTGTAAATAAAACGAGTAAATCAGACAAAGTTGGAATTCCTTTTATTAATATAATCTTCTATACACAATCATACACACCCGTGTATATTTATCTATCTATATATATATATATGAATATATATAAGTATGGACACGTGATGCGCATGAAAGTCGATAGCTGTATAACAAAGTGCAGGGCAATAAAGATAGACGGTAGTCACGGAATAGGCAGACCTAGAAAAACCTGGGACGAGCTGATAAACTCCGACATCACACACTTACACCTCTCCAAGACAATGTCACTGGACCGAGACCTTTGGCGGTACTCAGTAACAGAGAAGACCCGCCTTACCTAAATATATAGTAAAACCTACTCCAGCCAGTAGGCATCTCTAACAAAATACACCCCGTCCCACCACCACCCCGTTCTATGTAAAGTTATGTTGGTGCCGCGCCATCGAGGCCGAAACAAATGAGATCGTGTAGGTGTCACGACAAAAAAAACACACAGTCCACGCTGTAATGTGGCCGTGTAGGCAACACGGTAAAAACCTCCCAGACCCACACTGTAAATGTGGTTGGTGTTAGGAAGGGCATCCAACTGTAGAAAACCTGCCAGACAGTCCTATGCGAGCAAGACAATCACTCTTGCCTCAAGTGGGACTACCCCCGTCCAAACCCATGCAAGCGTGGAACACGGACGTTAAACGTTGATGATGATGATGATGATGATGATGATGATGATGATGAATGTATATATATATGAATGTATATATATATATGAATGTATATATATATATATATATATATATATATATATATATATATATATATAGACAACCCTATACGAGCAGGACAACCAATCTTGCCTCAAGTGGGAAAACTCCCGTCCAAACCCATGCAAGCGTGGAAGATGGATGTTAAACGATGATGATGATGATGATGATGATATGTGTGTGTGTGTGTATTATTTAGAAGAATCATACTATACAATGTGTGTATGCATTTGTGTGTATCTGTGTGTTATTACACTACTGTTTAGTGGAGTTATTTTATTCGATGTGTGTGTGTGTCTGTGTTATCAAAGTATTCTTTAGAGGAGTTATTTTATACAATGTGTTTGTGTGTATGTGCACACCCGTTTTTGTGGAACGAGATTTCATGCTCAATCTGGTAACTGTTCGTGTTTGTGTGTGTATATGATTACGGATAGTTTTCTGAAGAAGATTGAAAAGAAATGCAGTTAAATAAGGTACTCAATACATTAGTAACAAAGAAGCATATTTATTATATATACAAATGATTTCTACAGGACTAGAACTGTTTCATTCATATGAAATAATCAGGAATTCATGATGTTTTCAAGACAAATGAAATGGTTCTAGTCACGTAGAAGTCATTTATGTATATATATACATATAATTGTTTCTACTTTTGGCACAAGGCCAGCAATTACCCAGTACATTACTGGTACTTTATTTTATCGACCCCATAAGGATGAAAGGCAAAGTTAACCTCGGTGGGATTATATACATATAATATCTAATAATATGGATGGGGATGTTGAATTTTCATTTCATTACATAAACTATATAAATATATATATATATAATTATTAGAGGTAATAGTAATAGATATACATTTTGTTGTTGCACATATATAGGTAGTGCAATTCAATGTATATCTTCTAAATCTATTCCACATGAAGACTATTTAAGGTGTGAGTGTGTACATGAGTATGTGCATACATGTGTGTGTGGTATGTGTGTACATACAGGAATATCAGTGTGGCTAAGAAGATTGCTTTGTAATCATGTGGTCTTTGTTTTGACCCAACTGTGCAGCACCTTCATTGTCTTCTACTGTTGCATCAGATTGTACAACACCTTGTGAATGTAGTTTGGTTGGTGAAAAGCATGTATGTGTGTGTGTGTGTCATGTATGTGTGTGTGTGTGTCCATGCCTATGTTTATGTTGTATTTATGCTTTGACCTATTATGTTCCATAACTTATTCTAATGAAATATAGATTGATAAAATATGTACCATCATCATCATCATTTAACCCTTTACCATTTACATTACTCTATACATACTATTGTATTTTTGTGGTAAAGGCTTTATCTTACATAATTATCTCATATAATATCAAAGCTATGAGATTTTGATGTTATTTATTTTGAGAACAATGCCAGTATGAACAGCCAGTTATCGCTGGTTTGAACAGAAAAAGGTGAAAGAATTTTGGTTGTATATGGCCGTTTTAAATGCTGAAGGGTTAACATCTATTTTATCTGCTAGCAAGGATTGAAACTAGCAGTCGAAAATGATTACTGGGGGGTGCTATGATTGACAAAACCCTTGAATGCATTACCCCAACATGACCATAGTTCAATGACTGAAATCAATCAAATAATAAAAGAATAAACTTTAGTATGCTGAATATTCTTGTTTTTATGTATTTATTGTAAAAAGAATATTTAACAGTTGTCAAACTATCTTATATATGCAAATTATTTTAGCCATTTATAAGCTAAGCATAATTTTTGCATGAAGTCAAAAGCTGACATGTATCAAAAGTTCTGTAAGGTTAGTGGGAACTGACAAACCTGTCTGTCTTTGTATTTTTATGAGTTTAATTTATACTAATGTTTGTTTTCAGACTATTATCTTCATCTGAGATATCCATTCTGTTGTCTAACTCAGGAGTTTCACCTAAATATGACTGGAGAAAACACTGATTCGAGACCTTATGGCAATAATACATTCGAGATAAGGAGAATACACTTCTTTTTGGTGGGGTGGGTGGGGACTATACTATTTTGCATATCATGCAACAGCAACCCTCTATATGCAAATCATATTTCTGATAATACATAAATATAATTCACTATAACAGACCTGCCAACCTCTAAAAACCCAAACAGGGAGTACCATGAAAGACAGTGCCCCAAAACGAGGAGAAATGAGGCAAAATGGGAAGATTTTACATAATAAAAGCTATACCCATTTTCACAAGAGACGACATCTCTCACCCACCCTAAAGTGGGTGGGAGATCTCCCACGGGGAGAGTTGACAAGTCTGATATAATCTCAGATCCGGTAACTTAGGTATTATAGTATTTATTTCAGATTTTTGGAATGTGGAATTTTGATTTTTACTGTTGCAACTATTATTTCATATTTTTATTTCTTTAATATTTTCATCAAGTATAACTATGAAGGAGAAGAGGATACACCATATCAAACATTTATAATTTATCAAATAGTTTTCTAGCTGTCCAGAAGCCATGATTTCTATACAAAATGACAAACTTTGAAAGACCATAATATTTGGTAATTGTTGACTACACTATAGAACAGAGATAACAATTTTTGATATAAATTATTGTGATAATAATTTCAATTTTCCAAACTATTAATCACATTTTTCTCCTTTTTATGCTTCATACAGTGTTTCAATTAGTCTAATACTTGATCATCTTTAGATACCCTATTCCTACATAAACATTTCCATGGACAGGGTTTAAAATTAGAACCTTTGTTTTGAATACAGTATTTCAAAGTTCTTAACTACTTTGCCAGATGAGATTAACAGTCCAGAAAATCGAATTATGACAGAATAGAGCTTGTTTGTAACAATGATACACTTTAGAAGTCCAGTATTTAGCCTGATATAAATTAATTTGAGCTCATTTCATTCTTAAAATGGATGAATTGGAAATAATTTCATTTATGTATAATGTTTCCATTACAATGATTACATATATAGTTGTTTTCTGATCTCAATTCTAGACAACTGTGTGTACAAGTCATAGGAGAAAAGAGAAAGATAGTGTTTAGTGTAGCAGATGTACAGCAATAGTTGCTAGTAAGAGCATCAGTGAAATAAACTTTTTCAAATTCTAGGAAGGATTGATGTCCACATTTCCATGGTTCTAGGGGCTGAAAATGATCTAAGTAGCAGTGGATGAGATTGCCCTGAGAGCATAGTTGCTAGAATAAGAACAGGATGAAAAAAGCTGTTGACAACAGAAGGTGTTTCACTAAGAGCTAAAAGGTCAGCTGTGTGATGCCTGTGAGCAATGGGCAATGTTGCATGGTAGTGAGACATGCAGAGTGGAAGCAGAGGACAGGAAAAGGCTGGAGTGAAATGAGGCAAGCATACTTGAATAGATGTACAATGTTAACATGTGTGAACAATGAACTGAGAGAAAAACTGAGTATAAGAAAATTTAATGTAGTGAGCAGGAGAGAGGACTGCACTGGTATAGACATGTGATGCATATGGATGATGAGGGGATAGCGAAGAACTGCAATAAGTGGAGGGATGTTGTGCTAGAAAAGACCCATTCAACCCATACAACCATAGAAAAGCGAATGTCAAAGGATGATGATGATGATGATGGTGGTGGTGGTGGTTATGGTGGTAATAACTTGCAGCATTAAATAGAATCTTTCTGTTAGAAATAACAACTAAACCACTTTCCTATCTCAACATCTTTAAAAAAAAAAGAACAATAGATAATATAGACTTAAATATACTATGTCTAAATAAAAGATAGGATGGTACAAGCTAAAATATCCTTGATCTTAAGTTAAGCAACAACAATCTCCATTTAGATAATATATTATTTCCAGAAATGCTCTATCTATTTTCAACATTCAGGTCCATTGAAGCATACATAGTTGTGCTTTGCTGCCAGTAATACAACATTTCAGTGTTAGATATGAATCCACAATATTAGTTTTTCTGTTTGATACAATACCTTATCAACTAAACACTACAAAAGATACACATATAGCAAATGCATAAGAACAGAAACTATTGCACTCTGACAGATCCTCATGTCTCTGTCATGTCCACCAAAAAGAGAAGGTTACATTAAACAATGTAGTCCGTATTATAAATTAATATGGAAGGGTCATGGTTGGAATACCTTTGATAATAGTTTTTCTCCATTAAGAACTAGCCTTGAGGTGGGGTGGGGTCTAAATAACTGCAGATGTACCAACACAAACTGTGCAATAAAGAGTTCACATATCTAGACTGTCATAGTGCATTCTACATGAGTCATTACTGCATCTTGGAGTGTATAGTACATCTTTCTGACAGCGACATGATATAACTAGAACAACAAACTTGTGGCTAATGACTAGTTGTTTGGCCAACTACTGACATACCATAAGGCAGCTTGATCTCAGCTGGTCTGGAGCTACACAACAACAATAGTGAATATCATACAAATATCCAAATGAAATGATGAATCAACTATGAACTTGTCTAACAATTTAGTTTAGAGGATCTCATTGAAATATTAGTTCTGAAAATCAGCATTTTTCAAAAGTAGCTTAATTAACAATTCTTCTTGGAGGTTAGGAGTCTTTATATTGTGAATAAATTGATTTTTATTTTGTGAAATGATTATCAATATATTTATTATAAATATTACTGTTTATTTTATCTTTTACAATATCTTTACAATATCATATGACGTAAAGCTTGTTTTACTGCAGACAAATAACACTTTGCAAATATGTCTCTCTGAATATTACAGAATTGTAGATTGTCTGTTGATTTTTTGTTTTATATCTGAATAGAAAAAATTCTAGGTCAGAGTTCCAGGTCAATGTTCCAGAGAGAAAAAAAAAATGTGTTATAAAAAGATGCCTTTCTCTTCTCCAAATTCATTGATTTGTGGATGTCAGAAAAAGAATGAAATATTAAGCTAACTAAATATTTTTATGATTACACAAGTTGTGCAGTCTTATAACTATGGATATAAATTATGGATTCATAAAATCCCAATATATCTTTGAGCATCAAAATATCTTTGTATTTCTGAGATTTTTCCTACCATTTTCCAAGTTGCTTAGCAAAAGTTATTATTAGTCGCTGTCAATTTTGGACAGAAGTAATAAAGTTTCTTTGGTTTTATAATGATTTATTTGGGCAAAACTAATATCTTCAATTGATATACTATACAAATCTAGAAGTACCATCTGAAGACTCCTCATAATTTTAACATGATAAAGAAACACACTAAGATGAAAACCCTTATAAACTATGGAATACATAAAAAAAATGATATCAAGAATTGTAAATGACTATTGTTAGAGCAAAGATAAAAAAATGTTTTGCTTATGACACAAACAAAAGATTTAATGCTGTTTCTAATATAATCAGAAACCTTTAGGATATAAAGGTGAACTTATTCTGAGTCAACCAGTTCACTATACAAAATGCAAGTATTATTCTAAAGCTGTATTCTTAGAAAATATTCTCATATGAATGCAACTGAGAAATAAAGAACTGAAAATATACTAAGTAATTTAACTGTGTCTATTGGCTACAATGACAGGCAAAAATGTTTTACAATATACCTGACAATGCAAAATAAAAGAAATTATATATAGTTAAAATCTGTCTGAAATTGATAAAGCTCTTTAATCTATTTAAGATATAACTAAAATGTATGTCGATGTTATATGAATATCAAATACAAATTTGCATGTTAAAGCACCAATGAGAAATAGTGATTACATATAAGTAATATACATATTGCATTGGATGATAGTTAATAATAATGGATAAGAAAATAAACTATAAAATACTAAATAAAATCACACTGAAATTATTGGAACAGTTCTCTAGTATATATATAGAACTTTTTAAAAATAAATTTTATGAATAAGAAGAGACAGTCACTTTACAACTGTGTATTTATGGGTTCAATCTTGCTGTGTGGTGCTTTAGGCAAATATCTTCTATTATAACAATGGGTAAACCAATGCTTTTAGAGTGGAATTTTGTAGATGGAAACTGTTGAAACCTGTTGTTTATACATACACATGCACACATATATATATTGTCATCATCATCATCATTTATTCTCCATTTTTCCATGCTAGCATGGGTTAGATGAGTTGCCTGGTATATATGTGTGCGTGTGTGTGTGTATTGGTCCTCTTTGTTTTAATAACATACCAACAAACATCAAAACAGAAAAAGATCCCATAAAAGTCAAAAGACCCCTGGACAATTCCTTCGAGAAATTCCAGATAAAACCCTTATACTCAGACAGGATTCCAGCAACAATAACACTTTATTGGAATGGACCTTGGTCTCTAAAACTGAGGTGTGAAACATGATCGGAAAGACTTCGCCAGGTGGTGCTAATTTGTTAGACATGGCCTAGACCAATAGTGGCCAAGGTCTATCAAAGTATGAATATATATATATTTTTGTTAGATTCATAGAACAGCTCTTGTATGTTTATTATACATAAATATATAGTATATGCTTTCATATACATCCCTATATATATATACATCATCATCATTTTTATGTCCTTCTCAGCATGGCATCTGTCCACTCATCTCCTCTATGAGACTCTGTTATTTGAGGTCAGCTCTCACAACCTCTGCCCAGGTCTTTCCTTGTTTAGTTTCCTTCCACTGGTATTTCCTGGCACTTCTTCACCCAGTAATAATTCTCCATGTGCATCACTGACCCATACCAATGTAGTTGGTATGCTGTTTGCTTGTCAGTAGTTTTGCTGAGGTGCCTCTCTCTCTCTCTCTCTCTCTCTCTATATATATATATATATATATATATATATATATATATATATATATATATATATATATATATATATATATATATATATATATATATATATATATATATAGAGAGAGAGAGAGAGAGAGAGAGAGAGAGAGAGAGTTTCAGAAGATCCCGTTAAGGGTGAAAGCAGCGATTCTTTGCTTAAACTTTAATCTGTTATTTTAATAAATATTTGCTCTACGGTTCTTATATATTTGATATATATTTATCCTTATCGAGCCCCCTTTGGATTTTAGTCTTCAAATTTATTATTATTACTATATATATATATATATATATATATATATATATATATATATATATAAATATATATATATATATACACACATATATGAGGTTTGTCCCAAAAGTAAGGGTATTGATTTTCCTATGTACATGGCAAAGCAGCACCTTGATTTATATAGACATGTTGGTTACAACATTGGCTGCATGTACATACTTGTTTCAAAATGATCGACTGAGTCAGCCGTGAGCTGTTTATATATAGACATGTTGATAAATCCTTATGTTTGCGATGCAAGAAAAGATCAAACAATGATATACAATCAAATTTTGTGTGAAACTCAACAAATCTGCCACCAAATATATTTAATTCTTTAACACAAGCTTATGGTAATGCCACTCTGTTGTGAAGTATCATTTTTAAGTGGCACAAGCTTTCAAAGAAAAAAATCTAGAAAATGTTGAACACAAACCTTGTTCTGGAAGGCCAATCTTGTTAACAAATAATCAAAATATGGAAGTGATATGAGCGGTGATGGCAAAAGATCACCAATAAAGTGTTAGGATTATTGCAGAAGAAATAGGCATGGATGAAAAGTTCACAGAATTTTAACTGACCAAATGTAAAAAATTTGTGCAAAATTAGTGACCAAACTCTTGTCTGTGAAGTAAAAATTGAAATGGTTTGAAATTTGTCTGGATTAGCTTGAAAGCCTCAAAACTGAGCCAAATTTCTTTGATAAAGTAACAACAAGATATGAAATATAAGTATTTGAGTATGATCCAGAGACAAAATGGCAAAGTGAGAAATGACATGAAAAATTCTTCCT
This sequence comes from Eledone cirrhosa, assembly GCA_964016885.1. Taxonomy (NCBI): domain Eukaryota; kingdom Metazoa; phylum Mollusca; class Cephalopoda; order Octopoda; family Eledonidae; genus Eledone; species Eledone cirrhosa. Next base: position 20,933,714 of record OZ024743.1, on the reverse strand, counting down.
GTCCGAAAGCTTGCATGAACAGATTATTATTTTTTTCAACAGCCATGTTCTCAAAAGATATCTTGGAAGGACTTCGAAAATGTGTCCAGCGAATCAAAAAATACATTGTAGGAGATTGGGTACTGCACCACGATAATGCGTCTACTCACACAGCACTTTCAATTAGAGAATTTCTGGTGAAAGAAAACATTCCCACTCTTCCACATCTTCCCTACAGCCCAGATCTAGCTCCGTGTGATTTATATCTTTTCTCTAATTTGAAATCAAAGTTGAAGGGTCATCATTTTGGGATTGTGGAAAACATACAAAAAATTGTAACTGATGAGCTAACAACACAGAAAATGAATTTTGGTACTGTTATGATCAATGGAAAAAATGTTGGAACCACTATGTGACTTCCTAAGGGTCATATTTTGAAGGAGAGAACTTGTAATTTAATTACATTTAATGTACTTTAAATAAAACATCAGTACCATTATTTTGGGGATAAACCTTATGTATGGAGGCACATGGCTTAGTGGTTAGAGCATTGGCCTTGCAATGGAAAGGTTGTGAGTTCAATTCTCAGACCGGGTGATGTGTTGTTTCCTTCAGCAAGACACTTTATTTCACATTGCTCCAGTTTACTCAGCTGTAGAAATGAGATGATAGGGACTGGGGTACATCTCATTCCACTGCAAAGTGGTCGTGGAGGTGCCACGGCAAAACAGCACCCAGCACTCACTGTAAATGAGGTTGGTGTTAGGAAGAGCATGCAGCTGTAGAAATCAAGCCAGAATCAGTTCCCGTCTCACCCTTGCAAGCAGGGAAAAAGCGGACGTAAAAAATGAAATGAAATGAAAATGAAATATATATATATATATATACACACACACACATATATATCATCATCATCATTTAACATCTATTTTCCACGTTTGCATGGGTTAGATGGGTTGTCACATCATGAGACAAGTCAGGTCTGGAGACTGTATGGATCTGTAGTTTAGCTTGGTCTCTATGGCTGGATGCCTTTCCTAACACCAACCACATTACAGTGTGGACTCTGCACTCTTTGTCATGTCACCAGCATGACCATCTAACAGTGTGGACTGGGTGCTTTTTCTTGAATCACCATCATGTATATATATATATATCATCATCATTGTTTAACACCTATTTTCCATGCTTGCATGTGATGATACAAGTCTGGCCAGTTAGCTGCGCCTAAAATGGAACTGATTTTAGCTGAGATTTTTACTGCAAGATGCTCATTCTAACACCAACCACATTTATATATATATATCTTCTTCTTCACTCACTTATTCCTGAGAGGGTCGTGAGTGCAGAATCAATACTCTTTCCAGCTGGTGCTGTCAGAAACAACTGTCTCCAACTGATCCGGCTGGATCCCCAACCATGACCATGTTATCCAACCATCTTGCTCAGTCTACTTCTGGGTCCCATCTGGTTGGTTTTTCCCGTAATTTTGCAGTGATTCTTTCCTGAGACATTCTAACCACATGCCCATAGTACTGGAGCTGTGGTATATATGTAACAGCAGAGTGACTTTACAAATACCCTGTAATTTATAGACACAAATATCTTGTCAATTACCATAAATTACAAAAGACAGCAACAAATTCTATACTATGACAATATTTACATCAGCTTTAAATTAATGTTATATTATCAGTTCCTCCAAACTATCTATATTTATGTCTAACGAGTAAATGCAGTTAAGATTTGTTGCAGTCTAAGTTGATTCCAGCTGCTGGAAAATAAATTTTTAAAATTTCAGTAAAAATTATAAAATTTTGAAGAAAACTTTAAATTCATGCAGTAAAAAATTAATTGTAAAGTGAAAGGAATATTCCAAGATATTTCACTGTATTTTTGATATACTGTATTTCCTATTTACACACTTTTAGATTAAAATGATAAAGTTTCTCTGAGGCAATTTCATGTAAGAATACTGAAATCAATAAATAAGGCAGAGAAAACTACGTAAGAAAGAATTTGATAATATTACAATAATTATTGTTTGTTTACAATAATTATCTTAAATTTAAATGGTTTATAATGTTATAATTAACATTTTTTTAACATTTTCAATTCTGCTATATTAAAAAGCACTGCCAACTGACAGCCTTGAAACTGCAAGCAAGATTCCATTTGTTTTAATAAGAAAAAAATACAAAAAGATGAAAGAAACTGTAAACATTCTGTCTGTAGGGAGTAAGGTGCTGCTCCGCCAGGCTCACTTGGTAGTGAGTTTATACAAAATAGAGTGATGGTAGGGAGAGGAAATGTATTGGGGTGTGTTTTTATGACACAGAGAAGATACATCATCATCATTTAATGTCTATTTTACATGCTTGCATGGGTTAGAAGAGATGTCACATGCTGAAGCTAGATTGTTTTGGGCTCAATTTCTATGGCAGGATACCCTTCCTACACCCTTTACAGTGTGTAAAGGAATCATTTTAGTGTTACAATCTTACAGGGTGAACTGGGTGTTTTTCATAGGAGCACAAGCACTGCTGTCTTACAATGTAGACTGGAGGTTTTTGTCATTGCAACAGCAAAACCACCTATTGAAACTAAATCTCATTCAATGAAAAGGAAATGTGCTGTAATGTATAAAGCTATAACAGTGAAGCAACATAAATTTAATCCTGATAGTAAACTTCAAGATTTAATTTACCTTATTACTGGTCTATGATTACATATGACTTACTAGAATGTAAAAGAGGCAGATATGGTAGAGTACTAAACAATATGCCTTGTTGTTTTTAAGGATTTTCTCTTTATATCCTGCAAAAGTCTGCATTGTATATTTATTCTTAGGAATTAATAATATAGTAACAATTAAATGGTGGGGTTTATTCAATTCTTTAGAGCCCTTTATCAGAATGTTGTGCCTAAAGAAAAATAATTACCATAAGTATGGTGGTGAAGTGGTAGAAACAGTGGTTTGGCAAACTAAAGTCATTTCAATGATTCTTTTTTAATTCGACATTCTGAGTTTAAATCTTGCCAATGTTTGATTATCTTGGAATTATTAAAATACATACCAGTCAAGTACTATTTATTGATTCTACCTTCTCCCTAGACATTTGTTAATTTGCACCTATCTCAGAAACTATTATTAATAATAATTGTTTCTACTTTAGGCACAAGGCCAGCAATTACCCAGTGCATTACTGGTACTTTATTTTATCGACCCTGTAAGGATGAAAGGCAAAGTCAACCTCGGCTGGATTTGAACTCAGATCGTAAAGGGAGGTAACTATGCTGGAAAGCATGGCGTCCGACCCTCTACCGATACTGCCAATCCACCGCCCCTACAAAACTATTATTAATAATAATAATAATGAAAATTATTGTGTACAGTGCTTAGGTGTACTACAACTCATCAAAGGTGCATGTATAGTACATATAATAATATACAAATGTCAGGAAAGTGAACAATTTATGAGTCATGATATACAGACAGATACAGGCATCTGTGTGTATGGAGGGGAAATATCAGTTGTTGTATTGACGAATTTCAGGAAGCATGGAAGTTTTGAAGGATGCAGTGTCCCGACAGCTAACAACTGATGCAGGTAGTTTGTTCCATGCTTCAGCAACTCTGAGTGTGTTGTTGTTGTTAAAAGAGTTGTGGATTTGTATTATTGATAGAGCATCAGACAAAATATTTTGAGATATTTAGTTACAAATTTCTATGTTCTGAGTTCAAATCATACCAAGGTTAACTTTGCCTTTCATTCTTCTTGAGTTGATGAAATAAAATACCAGTCAAAAACTTTCCCCTCCCCTAAATTACTGGCCTTGTGCCAATGTTAGAAGTAATTATTATTGTAGTTAACAAATGTTAGTATGTTAATAATCACTACTAATATAACAACTAATACTAACATAAAGTAATCATATGCACATAATGAGAATCAGTTAAGTAATATAAGTATCAATATTGAGATTTTAGTTTGTGAATAATGCTATAAATATGAGGATAAATGACATCTAATTGTTTAGATCCCTATAACATTAGGCAAGATTTCTCTATGCTATACTGTTTTACGTCAGTATTATCAAAGTGTGGATTAACACCAGTCAATCTCTAAATGACCAATACACATTACAGAGAAACAAAGAAAAAGACAAAGTAAAAAGAGTTCCAACAGAAATATGAACAAATTGATCACTTGAGATTATGGAGACAACAACAATATGGCCATCCATAAGAAAATAATATGACAAGAACAAACTAAGGCTGCAAATGTTCATTTAACAATTTATGTGATCACTGAAAACATTGAATATAAATAAAAAGCAATTAACTAGCAAACATTTTACATTTTACATGAGGAGCCAACAGAAAATTAAAAGCAAACCTAAACTAAACAGAAGCATAATAAAAAGCAAATGATGTTTTTAAAGTCACAATAATGTGCACAACATAATTTGTTATGGGGAACATAAATTGATGTTCATGAGTTTGATGAAACATTAATAGGCTTTATGGTATAGAATACAAAAATATAAATGTTGTTTGTATGTATATTAGTGTCATAGTATGAAAGACAGATATGATCTGTGTTAAAGGATTTTTACAAGTAAAAATATTAGCTAACATAAAGTTTATGTTTAAAACTAGAATGAATAATAAATGAATCTGTCTTAAGAATTTGTTTAAGTGGAATACAAAGGTTAAGCTTGGACCTAGAAAATTATAGTGGTAAAGAAAGTGAAGTCTAAATGTTATAGGTGAGCTTTATGTTGACACTGAACTTTTAATCGATATTGTATGCATGTAAATAGACAGTCATAAATGTCTTTGTGAGCTACAGGATTTGATAAAATTGACATGTACCATTGCATTCAGTAATATACCAAACACCCTAGTGTGGTAATGTGGTAGTGCTAGTGCCACGATAAAATACATCCTGCCCATTCTGTAAAGCAGTCTTATTGATGCCATGATAAAATCTCACATAACCCACTCTGTGTAGTCCTGGTGCTATGACAAAATGCACCAAGACCACTCTGTATGATGGTAGTACTGGTGCCATGATAAAATGCTCCCAGTACACACTCTAATGTATTTTGTATTAGGAAGAACATCCAACCATAGAAATCAATTCAAAAATGGAACATTATGAGCAAGATTTGCTCAACTGACCAGTCTAGATACAGAATATGACAACATGTCTAACCCATGCAAGCATGAAAAACAGATGTTAAACGGTGGTGATGATGATGATAATGAAATTTAATACATGAGACAATTTCTGTATTAAGTAATATATATGATATAAGAGTTAATATTTCCAGCAAATCTAGCAAAAATATGGAACCTATTTTCTGCAACTAGGTGAAATAGATCACAAAATGTCCTGCTTGAAGACATAACAATACCTTAAGTGCATATGAACTTACAACTAATGATCTGCTAGTCAAATATATATCACCAACTGAGTTATTTTCCTCCTACATGAATATATACATAGTTGCCACATACAAACAACATGTTGTTTCTTTTTTAAAAATCTTTGGAAAAAGTCGTTTTATTCAAATGAAAGAGGTTTGTAGTTTTCTAATTAAATTTAGATTCCACATAGAAAAAGCTCTGATATAATTCAATCCGAGAAGTAATAGGGCTTTTATGAAAATCAAACAAAGCAACAATATAGTCCCAAAAGTGGAGCATTAGGCTCTGAAATATTGATAAGTTTAATCAATGATTGCAGCTGAGATTCCTCTTTGTTAGTGAGATAAAGCTGTACTATCCTAATAACGCAGAAGAAAAAGCATTACAATCCTTTAAGTTCTCTTTTAGATATTATAAATAGAAACTTAATTATTGCAAACAGATGAAATTGTGATTTTTTGCAATGCCTAATCAATTTTTAGAACATTTCAAATATAATAAAAAAATTAATATAGAGAAGAGTGATGGTAGTGCATGAGGAACTGTAGAAGAGAGAAGCGGGATTTAAGAGATATATCAAAATGGATTCAAATAGGAATGAACACCAAAACATGATCAACAGTCAACAAGGTTAATCTGAAGTTTGTTTGTTAGACATTTCTTTTGTTTTCTTTAAAATATTTAATTATTTTCTAATGGATGTTATGTAAAAGTAGAACACATCATGTATCAACTATAATTACATTCTAAAAATAAAACATTGCTAAAATAAATGTAGAGCAAAATGTAAAATAATAAAATATTTACACAATGAACCCAGATAGTATCTCATTATTCAGCATCAACATCCTTCAAATGTTTTCCTAATATTAAAATTGCCTCTCCAACTGGCTTTGTCTTCAATTATTTATACTGCATAGGTAGAATATTAACTATAATTGCCCACTATTACTTAATCCTTACTTTGATTACTAAGTAGATACACACATACACACACACACACTGAAAAAATGAGAATTGCATTCACAGTTAATTTGTTTTGTAATCAATAATAATAAAACACAAATAAACAACTAGCAATAATCAATAAAAATAAGCTGATTCCTTAATTTTAAGACATTGTATTAGCTGTAATCTACGATCCATTCACATTAAGTATTCATCACATGACAGCTTTAAAGTTGCAAAGAAAATAAACAGTATCTATAAATAGCTGCGTAATTTTCAAATAAAGAATTAAAAGTGAAAAAAGTTGCTGCTTACTGCTTTTCCGGCTTTGACGGCATATATTGATCTAAATTTATTCACAGTGATATCTCCTGCAACACTTTTCTTTCCATTATCGTTATAAAAGCTCTTGGACAAAATGAAATATCCTTCAACGGCTTGTTCCATTTCTTCTGTTGAGCAAGGCACTGCTTCCTGTGGCCGAGTGTCATCACGTCCTGGTGGACTATTGTAGTAGTCGACATCCCACCAGTCTTCAGAAAGCCAAGCTGGTAGAAACCAAGCGTAGCCTTCATATGATGTCATTTTCTGGAAAGTAATAGATGATTTGATAAGAATTAGACTATAAATCTAGATATTAAGAAATATAGACAACAATACGAACTTGAATTATGTATATATAGTGGACAAGCAGAGTTGTTAGTGCATCAGACAATGTATTGTATTTGTTCCAGCTTTTTATCATCTGAGTCAAAACTTCTTCTGAGGTCAACAGTGCCTTATCATTTCAGCAACTTCCCCTGTAATACATAACCATTCTATATGCCATTTACTACATTTTTCAATACCATTACTTTTATCTCCTCAATGTATTGACTAATCTTTCAACAATTCATTTGTTTTTGTAAATTTCAATTCATATTCAGAAATGCAAATTAGATAATGGATTCAATATAGACAAAAAGAAAAGATTGTCTTTGATTAACAATTATATTGTCATTTGAAATATGTAACTTCAACATACAACAATTAAACATATGTAGTTTATTCTATTTTGAAGTGATATTGACAAGCATTTTGTAAATTGCTTTTGTAAACAAAAGGGTCAGGAGGACACTTCAGTTGTGCCATAGACATGACAATCTTCCTAGTGTTCATGATCTACATGACAAATGTATCCAGTACACTCTGTAAATTGGTTGATGATAAAAGAGGCAGCCCTCTATAGAAAACCCACCAAACAAAGGTTTGAGAGGAGTCTTCAGGAGAGGACATAACAAATTCCCTATTTTTGATGGTGTCATGATAAAATGTACTTCGTAAAGTGCAGGATCAGTTGTCTGACCCTTGTTGCACCTGAAAGTCAGTAGCTCCACTTGAGTGTTGAACAGATCCAACACTTACTAGCAGAGAAAACAATAATGATGGTGATGTAACATACACAGTAGCTTTCAAAAATATCAGCATAGAATCAGCTTTCTATATGACATGATACCATAGTTTGGATGAGGCATAAAGTGGTGGTTTGGCAGAACTAGTACTTGTTCTGGCTCTCAGCACTCTGATCTGGAAACCAGTTAGGACCAACTTTGATTTCCATCTTTTCAGCCTTGATAAATAATGCACTATTTCAAGGTGTTGGATTGGCAGAATGAAAGCCTAGCAATATCTGTTCTGACTTTGTGCATTGTAAATTCAAATCCCGCCTTAAGCCACTGGGAAAATGGTGACTTGATATAACATTAAAATGCTAAACAAACCTTATGTAGATATGAGTTGTAACAATACATAATACAATCTGCACAAAGTATCACAACCTACATGCAACTACACTTTTGATAAAAAGGAATATGTATTGAGTTATATTAGTCAAACCTTCTATCAAAGACAGCTATAACAAACAAAATATTGTTCACTGCAATGTTTTAAGTTAGATTGTCCAGATGTTGTAAAGATTATGTTAAATGCTGAAACCAAAGGGAATAGCCTTAGTCAACTGACACAGAATTATCAATTAGTTTAATTTTATCATCACTTTAGTCATTGTTGTACTTTTATTATAGCATTACTCATACAATGAAATCCTGATGCAGTAATCTTAGCAAATTATGGTTCCCAAAAGGCAGAACATAAATAACTGATACAGATTAACCACATTCAATTTGTTACAAACATTTTCCAAAGTTCTGCATATGACAGAATTTATTGCTGTCTAAAGAGCAACAATAGAATATTATCTTTAAATTAATGTTTGTTGTTTCTAAATTTATCACTCACCTTCACTTAAGCTATTTTATTAGATTCATAGGGAATAACATTTTAGATTTTATTTCTGCTCGCTTTTACTTAAACTTTGTCAACAGTACTTTGATGTTGAGCTCGTAAATGTTGTTAACTAACTTTTAAATACATAAATTCATCTACAGATTAAACTAAAATGTGATTTTATAAACAAAACTGACAATATATTATATGAATAGCAATGAAATAATATATAATGTAGGAATATTTTCAAATAAATTCAAAAATTTACAAATACCTGTTGATATGCTTCACACATAACTAAGCGAGCTGCATAGTCAAAAAAATCTCCAATGATGATATGAATTTTATTTCTTCGTAAATCAGCAAATATCTGAAATTAAGGTAGACAGTAAATTGTTAAGAAACAAAAATAAAAAAAACAACAGAAACACACATACGACTATAATTTGGCACCAGCAGAGTTATAAAAGTAATATTTAATGAAAACAAAATATTATTATAGTGAAAAACCAAATTGTTGTAAAAGTTCATTTGATATTTATATAAAATATATTGATAAAGTGATTTTCTTCCGACATCATTAAATCAGACCTCAAATCAGATAAAAAAAATTGTTTCAGACTTTTACTTCAGTTACTAATTTAATCCCTATGATTGTTTCAAAAGTTTGCAAAGAGTTTCAAAACGTATAAAATCTTTTCCAATGTTTTGAATAACAAATAGGAAAAAAATATATTTTATTCTTCAAATCGATAATTTTCTATTTTTAACAGTGACCTTGATAGACTACAGCTTTTGAATGATATGTAAATATTTGTCCAGGATGGGATCAATAATTTATATTTATTCAGAAAAAAAAATGTTATAAATAAAAATGTATAAATGGAACAATTGATGATAAAATAACAAATATTAAGAAGTATTTCTTACTGAGAAGTAAACAATATATATATTTATATTTATATATTTCATAGTAACATCTAAAATAGGATTGACTATAGGATTAAGGTTGAGTAGAATAGTTCATCAAGTAGATGCCTGTGTATTGGTATGTACATAAAGAAACTGTGGAGAAAGGAACCACAGAAACTGACATAAGTTCAACGACATCAGAAGTCTTATTTGAAGCACTTCAATTTCAAGGAAGTTTTATTTGATGCATTGCGACATTCAGAATCAGCAAAATATAGGATTTCTAATATAATTCATATCTAATTCTATAACAAATAAATATATTTTTTACCATGAAATCACATACTTTTATATAACTGAGGCAAAATAACGATGACATGATCGATCAATCGATGGATCTCCATTAATTTGCAATGATGACAACCTGCTTAAAGTTTAAATAGTTGAGCATTTCACAGACATATGTACCTTTAACCTATTAGCATTTAAACCAGCCATATCCGGCCAGAATTCTCTCACCTATTTCTGTTCAAACCGTCCATAACTCTGCTGGTGCCAGATTATAGTCATATGTGTGTTTCTGTTTGGGTTTTTTTTTTGTTTCTTAACGTCACTCACACCAACGTTAAGATATTGTTCTCAGAATAAATAATATCAAAATCTCATAGATTCGATATTATGTGAGATAATTATGTGAGGTAAAGCCTTTACCATAAAAATACAATAGTATATATATAATGTAAATGCTAAATAAAGGATTAACAGGGATATTCAGGCTGACACAGTGTGTGACTAAGTTGGCTCTTTCAATTAGATGTGCCTGTATTTATTGTAGGTTTCTGCTGTGTGTTGGTACACTGCAAGACAATTCTTTTGTGCATTTTCTTTTTTGTTTTGGGGTTCCCTCTCATCTTCACTTTGAGATGAGGAGGCAACAGTGTCTGTGGATTTTGTTTCTGACATGGATGAGAGTGTGCTTGTGTTTAGAGAAGAGAGAGAGTTTCATAGGGAAACCTCCTGGGAGCTTTTCCCATTGTCTGTTGGTGGTGCTTCTATTGCATTTGTGGGTGATGCTGCAGTTGTTGGTTTTATTGTTGATTTTGCTGCTGCTACCATGGTTAGTGCCACTGTTGTTGTTGTTGTTGTGGCTCTTGGGGTCCTGATATTGGCAGCAAAGTGGCCTGGTGGTTTCCTTATCTTCTATTAAGGACAGAAAGCTCTAAAGTGGCCAGTTTGCCTACACAGAAGGCAACAAGATCTGGAAATTTGTGGATGTCATCTGGTTTGATGTAAAGTAGTACCTTCACAATGATCCAGGACCAGTTTCTTGCTTGGTTCTTTTCACTTCCAGGAGGATATTGCTTCCTTCAAGGACAATGCAGGTGAATATCCTCCAGATATTCACCTCTGATGGGATCCCAGAGATCTTAACCCTTACTGTCCTTCTTCCTAAATACCATGGAGTGTTTAATGGCCAGAGCTTCACTTTTGCCAACATATTGCCTAGCCCTTGCAATATGCTGAATATTAGGCATTACCTCTTTCAGTGCCCTTTCAATGTCTGTCTGATTTCTTGGTTCAGTCAATTTCACATTTGTGAACACACATTTGTAGATGACAGTCTTTTAGGGATCCTTAACAGAAATAAAAAGACTTCTCGGCCTTTTGTTTGACATGTTTTCTACAGCTGAATGTCCTTCCTAATACCAAACACTTTACAGTGTACTGGGTGCATTTTATCATGGCAGCAACACTAGAGAAGTTGTCATATCGATGACATTATGTGACTGATGAGTTCTCTCAATCTTTTTGGCATTAATTCAACTGCTGGAAGCCTTTCCTAAACATCAACCACTTTACAGTGTAATGGGTGCATTGTTCATGGCACAAGCACTAAGGAAGTCATCATCTTGATTCAACTAAAGTGTCATCTCGGCTATACTGAGAGAGAGAGGGTGGGGAGCAAGGATACCCTGCCTCATGGAAGATATGTTTAGATGAGAATAAGAACTGAGTAAGAAGGATGAAAAGTTGATTGTCATGTATATATAACAAATGTGGAGGGAATTTTAATGCCAAATCTCTGTTAAATGGAAGGGAAAATATGTTTGTTCAAGATAATGAACACTATTGAAGATCTTTGTTTGCAAATATCTATTCTATTTACTATGTAAATCCATCAGAAACTTGCCATTCTTTAATAGTGAGATTGAATAATCCTATTTTTCTGGCTTCAGTGACTGATATAGTTATTGGATAATTGAGTATTCAATGCACTGTACTAAGCCTCTGATGCTATGAATATTTAAAATTTACAATTCAATATGTATTAATTGACATGTAGAAGAGTATCCACTATTCTATATGGCAATGAGTAGAATTTTCTCCAGTCCAGCAAGATTATAGTCCTACAACTACTTCCAGGTTTATATGTAATCATGGTGATAGATAAAAGCAAGGGGAAATGAAAATAAAACAGAAATTGATAACCATGAATACTAGCAGGGAAAGCGGATGTTAAAACGACGACGATGATGATGATGACGACGATAACAACAAAATATATAAAGAATTTACATCATGAAAAATAAAATTGAAATAAATAGAATATCTTTCTAGCTTTTAAAAATATGCCCCCTAATGTTCTTTTCAAAACTGAGATAATGTAGGTCTGAGAAAAATTAAAAACTCTATTACTTTTAAAGGTGTATTGATTCACTTACTCACCTTTAAAGACAACTTGAAAACTTTAAGAGTTAAGATAGAGCACTTGAAGTAAATGCTTGCTGTCAACTTGTCAAGAATAAAACGGTATTTCATATATATGTGCAAGTATTATTGCTTACAATGAACTAAGTTTCTCTCTACAGTGCATGTTTACCTTCAAAATAAGGCAACATTTGAAAGGCTATTTTATAAAGCCTAATATTTATTATATTCTTTCAATACTTTTAAGTGTAAGTTTTAAATTTTCTTTTAGCTCTTCCAAGGTTTTCAGATTGTGAACTAAGCATTGTATTTTAAAATATGTTAGATTAAATAATGGAATTCAGAAAGAAAAAAAAAAAAAAAAAAAATGAATTCAGCTGCTATTTTAGCTTTTTTGATTGATCAAATGTTATTGTGAAGTGTAGCTAAACTTTAAAATCATTAACTGCAATTAGGCTTCATTTAGACATTACAATTAGCACTAAACTTTAACAATAATCATAATGAATAAGAGTTTATGGCTTCATCCTATAATGCAAATTGGAACAAAAAGAAAATACAGAAAATATCTTTTAAACATCAAATGAAGAATTGAAAAATGTAAAGATTTCACGTATCAATCTAATTACCAATAGTGTAAGATTGAATATTAATGAATCTGGACTTACATCATTTCATTAAGCAAGTTATTAATTCATAATTAACTGCTTGAACTTATAAATTGATGTTGTCTCTCATACTCTAAATATTTTTCATGTCATGAAACCCTATTCTATTTCAATTTACAGTAGCTTAATATTTCTACCTAATTGTTAGTAACAGTTAAATACATAACATAACCATGAAAAACATCTCATTTGGAAAATACATTGTGAAAGCATTCTTATAAATTAGATATTTAAAAATAATTAACTCTGTGTAGTATATCATTTATAATGAGCATAAAGAGCAGATTATCTGGAAAGTATGTAAAATATAATTCATATTTATGAATCACATAATGTACTCTGTAGCTCAACTGGATAAAATATATATCTAAAATAAAACCTATTTTAAACCATATCAAATATATTTAAAAAAAGTTTTTTTGAGGGAATGTTTTATAGTAATATCCTTTTCTATTACAAAAATATAAAATAGTTTTTATAGAAGAGGTAAGAAAGATATTTTTTCAGCAATACATTTCAAAGCCTTTTGGCAGGGTAAGACAGAATACAGTTTCTATGAGTATGTTTTAATATAGTAGAGGAATGAATTCAAAACATTGAACACAATATGAACTAACAAAATAAACTTGTTAATATTACATCATCATCATCAATTCTGTTGCCACGAAAAATTTTCTTTTATTAAATATGCAAGATAATACTGCAGTTAAATACTTTTATTAGGGTGGAATAGATTTTTATTTCAGTATCACAAATAGTGGGACACAAATATTGCTGTTTTGTAGGCAGGTATTGATTGAAATCATATGAAGTCTCTACTTTTTAAATCAAAAGATGTATTTTATGAATCTTAATCAATGAAGTTTTCTGACACATAAATCAAATATTAAATTATTACAACTGAAATTTTATGCACATATAATAAAATAATTTCAGAGATAATATGAAATGACTTAATATTGAAATAGCAGACATTTTAAGATGAAAAATATATATGCTTGCAGATGCTACAAAACCAACTAATAAAAAGAAAAGAAAATGTTCAAAGATTTAGCAATGTGTTAATATACACATTCGGAAGTTAGTAAAGCTGTATGCTTTATAAGTGTTAATCAAAGTTGACTACATTCAGATTGGCATAAATGGATATAATTTATTGAATAGACGACTGAACTTTTATTTTCTTTGGAGAGGGAAAGAAGAATTGTGTGTTTCCCACATGAGCAGAGCAAGTGAAGCAAAATAGCAAAATTATTCCAAACAAAACTAGGTACTTATATCAACTCTAAGGTGTTTTCCAATTGTGGCTGAAATATGAATAACATTGTAATTCACAATTTCTTGTAGCCCTAGTGAAATATGCAATATTTGCTTTTGTTTAGAGAAGGATTGTAAAGAGGAACAGTGACAGGCATGGAATAGCTGATAAACAAAGCTGAGGCAGAAAGTAGCTAAGGAAAGAAATCTATATAATGATTAAAAATATCGAAACTTAGCCCCCCCCCCCCCCCCCAAAAAAAAAAGACATACAAAAAACAAACAAAAAAATGACTTCTTAATGGAAAAAATGTATTACTAGACCAATAAAACTTATTCTTAATGGAAAAAAATAGTATGAGGAAAGTTTTATTAAACAGCTTCATATACATGTTTTCTCCTCTCACAGACATAAAAGAAGCTGGCTTACTTCAGAAAATCTAGAAAATTAATAGCCAAATTTTTAGTATCAAAGTAGTAAAGCTAAAAGCTTAGAAAATAACATTTCTTACATTTATCTAAATAGATCTTCAGAATAAGTGATTATCTCTTACACACTATTTTAACTTCAGAAAGTAAATGGACAGCCATTGGAGGGCAGATATACTGAACATTAACTTAAATGAATAATATAAAATATACAGGTTATGATTAATATCTCTCACAGTGATATAATTCTGGCAAAAATATCTGATAAAAAATGCAGTATTAAAACAAAAGAAATGATCTAAAGAGCTAACATATGCTGAAGATAGTAGGATTCGGGGATGATAGGTCTCAATTTAGTTTCCAAACAATGTTTCACAACTAACATACAGAAAATCCTTTGAAGTTTTGTTAGCTACATGTTACTAAAGACTTTGTTCTAAATTTTCCTTTTAGAAGTTTGAAAATTTGGCAAATACATTCTAGCTTGGGTAATGTGTGAACTTCTTTAAATAGTCAACTTGATTCTCAATGCACCTTGCATAAAAAATAGATTTAAAGCTTTTTATAGAGTTGATGTAGAAACATGAGAGAAAATCTACTGTGTTAATGTGACCTTCATATAGCAATAGAATCAGGTAGGTGGTATTGTTTGGTGTGGACAAAAGAAACATGAAGAAAATCAATATATCAATCAATGAGACTACTGGGTATACTATAGTTGCTGTAGCATTCCAAAAAGCTACTGATTATTATTCCAGTTTGAGCTCAACATGCTGTAGTATAGCACATACTATGTTTAAATTACTTTCAAAAGCCATGATCTTATTAAGTTACTGGGCAATGTAAATAAGATTCAATACTTAGAAATATTAATTACTTCTGGTAAATAAAGTAAGTTCAATGTATTGTATTCCTTTTTTTAATAAAAAAAAATTTAAATTACAATTTTCTGTTTGCTTTTCAACTGTTGATCTAGAAAATAATACCCAAGTTTAAGGTGTAATAAAGCAATGTTTATAATGTATCTTTTCAGAAAGCCCTTCCTTGTGAAAAGTATAATTTATATTTTGATATTGTTAAAGTTAGTATGTTTGCCAGATTACCATTGCCAGAGGGGTGTTAGTCAATTTATTAGAGACAGCAAATATATTTGGTATGATAGAAAGGATTAATAAATTGTGGCCTCTGTATATGTATATATAACATTTTAGGTGATCAAAACTTAGGTATGAACAGGTAAAAATAGGTTGAGAAATATAAAATAGGATAAATAGAATACCCAGGTATTCATTCATATGAAATATTATGTAAAGCTGAATCACTAACAATAGTAATAAAAGGATTTATAAAATAAGAAATATGAATATTTCCTAACTGTGTACTAAAATGATATGAGAAAGTAATTGAAGATATTGTATACAAAGATTGGAGAAAAACATTAACATGAGCAATGCCTATGGTATCAAGTTTCAAACATTTCTAGATCTTTAACAGATTTTACAATGAAAACTATATTATGTGTATAGATCTGCAATTCCTGATGGAGTCATAGGGAAACTGTCATGACATGGTTTGACTTGGGCTTTAAACCTGGCAAAGCTCATCTCTCTCCAGATCTGAACATACCTGATTTCTTAATGTGTGTGTGTGTGTGTGTGATATATATATATATATATATATATATATATATATATATATATATATATATATATATATATATATATATATATATATATACACAGAGAGAGAGAATGGTAGAGCAAAAGTAAGAAAGAGATATTAGTGGAAGAATCGACCCAAGTACTGGATTGGTACATTTGTTTTCCACCTCAAAAAGATGAAAGGCAAAGTTGAGCTCAGGGGATGTGAGGGGTTAATTTAAACTCAGAGCATAGAGAACTGGAGAAAATGATATTACCAACATACAAAGGTAACTTGGGCCTCCAAGATTATGACAAGAAAAGAGATGAGATTAGAGACCTGTTGATCATTATTGTTGAGTGATCTTTATAAATGCTGGCTTTGCTTTTAGTATTTTCATGACATAACAGCCAATTAACTAAATGGTGACTAATGCAACATCCATATCTCCTGCTTCTACACTCACAGTAACTCTTCTATATATATATTCTTGAACTTTTACTTAACAAAAATAAAATAAAAATCAAACTTGCCAGTTCAAGAAAAACAAAAGAGAGTTAGCTGTTTAATAATTATAAAATAAGTTTATAAAGACAAATTCAATTCTAGAATATTATATTCATGTCTTTTTCAGATATCTATTTTGACAATAGACTTTTTCTGTATATTAATAGCTCTTAGAAGATTGTATTTTTAAAATATGGTTTTAGAGAGCCTTCAAAATATACATTAGCATTTTGAAGAACTGACATAACAGATTTATCAATATCTTATTGTAAGTCTTATTCATTATTCTCTCTATTTTCTAAGATTTATATCTTGAATTTTATATAGTAAAAGAAGCAATATAACTGATCTATATGAAAGTAGGAACTTATAGTGAAGGATCTATAAAAGAATATTTGTCTAGTATCATTCTGTTGGGTTATATTGATAGAGTTTATAAAATGAAGTAAAGATAATATATGAGGGACAATTGGAAAACAAACAAATGAAGATGTGAGGAAAAGACATAAAAGTGAAAGTAGTACACACACATAAATATATATATATATATATATATAAATACATACATACATATATACACATACACATAAACTTACATATATAACTCACACACAGATACATACATATTCATTCAGCCGTGTTTCCTGAGAAACAGAATCCTACATTTTGTGAAACCCAAGGCACTGAGCTGGCTTTGATTCAGGTTGAACATAATGCATTAGAGTACTCGATACTTAGGGTAGTAGAGTGGGTAATAGGAAAAGAGACAGGACCCTGACGGCTGACCTCCGGCCATTTTGACAGCTAGATCCGAACTCAATCCATTTGGATCTAGCTGTTAAAATGGCTGGAGCTCAGCTGTCGGGGTCCTGACTCTTTTCCATATATATATATATATCATCATTGATTAATGTCCATTTTCCACGCTAGCATGGGCAGGACAAAATTATGACACTCTTAGTATAGAACCCGACAGAGATTGAATGCCAGAACAGGACCTCCACCATATCATCATCATCATCATCTTCGTTTAACGTCCATCTTCCACGCTAGCATGGGTTAGACGGGAGTTGTCCCACTTGAGGCAGGGCTGGTTGGGTGACCGAGTCTCACACATATAGGACTATCTGGCAGGTTTTCTACGGATGGATGCCCTTCCTAACACCAATACCTAACATTAGGCCACTGATATATGTGTGTGTGTGTGCAGGTGCGTGCATGTGCGCGTGTGTGTGTGTGTGTGTGTATGTACGAATGTGTGTGTAAATGCATGCATGCATATGTATATATGTCTAACTTTCTAGTTCTTCACTCTTATCCTATCTTTTGATGGAAGATGTTTTTCCTACTATATCAAGCATTAAAATAATATATATCACCATTCTATTGTATTGTTCTGTCATATTGTTTCCTTATTGATTTTTCTCCTCTCGTCCCTGCTGTAACACTTGTTCCTTCATTTCTAACCTCACCACTCTCACAGACACCAATGGTTTTTTCTGTATCTGCCATCCCTTCACCTGCACTTCTACCCTCATAGTCTAAGCCCTCCGGTGTTCCCTTTTCAGGTCCATATACATCAGACAAACAGGCTGCCATCTGGAAGACCACTTGAAGGACATACAACTTGGTAATGATACCTGCATCGCTCATCACTTCCATTCCAGAGGCCACTCCTCCTATATATTCAGTCCTAGGTGTCCTTTTAGGTCACATATTGCTGGCCTCGTACACCAAGACTGAGCAGAGCCTGATTTTCTGCCTTAGGTCCTGTTTCCCTAATGGACTCAACTCCCCTCCCCAATCTCTTTAATCTTTATTTACCATTGCACACATATACACATATGCTGGTACTTACTTCTATACCCCTAGCCACTGTCACTCCTACCTTGTCCAATGTCACACACGCATGTGCACATATTCACCTACTAGGGTCCTATGGCTCAGTTACAGCCAGAAACACACACTCTTACAGCTTTGTACAGACTAACAACAAACATGCACACTCTCTTAAATTTATATATGCACACACATATCCTCATAGCTATGTACAGACAAAACGATAAACACACACACACATTCTATAACAAAACAATTTTATTCCTTTTCAGCACAGATGCCTTTGATCACCTCCTTTTAAAACATGACTAATGCTGGATTCCAGTTTTCCAAGAGATGGCAATCTGAATAGACCTACTTGTTCTCAAAGAAACTTTTTTTCGTTACTTCCATGGTTCACTCTCCTCTATCTTTCTATTTCTTCTTTAATTTCTCTTTCTATTTTCTGATGAAGGTCTTGCAACCGAAATATTAAGACTATTTTCCTACTATATCAAGCATAAAACTAATATATTTCTTCACTGTACTGTGTCATTTGCTTTGTTATTTCTGTTTGCATACACACATATATATATATGTACATATTTATGTGTGTTTATGTGTATGTATACACACACACACATATATATATATATATATATATATATATACGAGGTGTGTCAGAAAAGTTCCAGGACTGATGTCACAAAAGATTTATTTCAAACCCAAACTTCACACTAAGAGTTTTCCCCTTCAGAGTAATCCCCCTGGAGTATGTAACTGTAATCTTAACTCTCTGCAGCGATCAAACTTTTTTCTTCATAATTTTATATACATGTCCTCTGTTTCAGGTCGTCAATCAATGAGTACAGAGCAACGAACAAACTTGAAGTTTCTGGTACGGTTGGGGAAATCTGTGTATGGAGATGAGACGATGTCACGCTCACGTGTTTTTGAGTGATGCAAGAGGTTTAAAGAAGGACGTGAGGACGTGGAATATGACCCCAGGAGTGGAAGGCCCTCAAAAACCAGGACTGAGGTCAACGTTGAGTGCGTCAGGTAGATGGTGCGTAGCGATCGTTGGCTGACTGTTTGACTGATGGCAAATGAGCTGGGCATGAATTGGGAAAGCGTCTGGAAGATTGTCACTGAAGATTTGGACATTCGGAAAGTCTGCGCGAAGATGGTGCCAAAACTGCTGAACGATGACCAGAAGGGTCGATGCATGCAAGTGTGCCAGGACATCCTCGAGCGTCTTGAAACCGAACCAGACTTGCTAGAGACAGTCATCACCGGTGATGAGTCATGGATCTTCGAGTACGACCTGGAGGGGACTCGTTTTGAAAACGTGGACGACATCAAAAAGGCCGTGACGACAGAACCACGGAGGATCCTGGAAGAATCGTTCCAGGAGTGCATGCAAGCGTGGCAGAAAAGGATGGAAAATTGCATTAGACTCCAGGGGGATTACTTTGAAGGAGAAAACTCTTAGTGTGAAGTTTGGGTTTGAAATAAATCTTTTGTGACATCAGACCTGGAACTTTTCTGACACACCTCGTATATATACACAAACACACATATACACATATCTGAAGAATATTAATAAAATAGCTAGGTCATACTATAAATGTTGACTACATCAATAATACAAGCCATTTTCCTTGCAGCCCCCACCCAAACACTTTACACTAAAATGTAGCTGCCACATCACTTAATTTACATCAATACTCTTTAGATGTACTTACCTTCTGTATATACATTTAATGGAGTTTGTTTGAACACTCCATACAATCACCTACTTGTACTTTCAACCTCACCACATGCTTTAAAATTTGCCATAAATTTCATCTTTCTGATATTCTGCCTGCCACCCTCCCCATCTCATCAACCCTCTTTTTAGCTTCATTATCTCACCACCATTTTTCAAGTGTCTTGATAGCCCTCATGTCACAACACCTCTAACAACTCCTAACAAGCCATCTTTCAGAGACCTCCAAGCACTCCCATTCTTCTTTTAGTGCCTCCCAAGCAGTTGCCTCTTTCAACCAGTCTTAGTATGATATTTTCTACACTGAGCTCTCCTTCCACCTCTCATTCTCAGGTCACAGACAACTAGATGGTGCTGCGTGACACCATCCGTCAGTGGGATTACTGTTGTATCATGAAGGTTTTTCCTATCTCACTTATGTTGGAGAGTTGATGTTTGATGAGAATCCACCTGAAGTTTATTTTCATATTCCTGGAATTAGATCTTATAGATAGACATCTCAGCTCAATAAAAAAACTTCCAAATCCTTTCACCCTTTCCAGTCCTCACACCATACTCGTAGACCCAATGGACTGCATTAACACAACCCCTACTCCTTTCCACATGTTTACCACAATAACTTCCTAATTGTTCAAAATTTTAATGATCGTTATTGTAGACCAAAATTTGTCTTTCACTTCAACATTCTGACCTGCCTGTAGGGTATATCCATATCCTTTTCAATCACCAGTTTCACCATCATCAACTATTCACTGAATCTAGCTATATTGACTTAACTGTGTACAGACTCTACAGAAATCAAAATACCAACACTGTGCGCACCTTTTAGAAACCCTTGACATACAAAGTTTTACTTTCGTCCTTTTCTTTCTTTCACCAATCTAACACTGCTTTCCTTCCATCTTGTCTCCAGCACAATATATTTCCTCTCTTCTTCTGTTCAGTGCCTCCATCATGTTTCCCAATCTCCCTGGAATTGTCCCTATACTTCATGTCCCAATTCTCATATGCTGGTTTCCACCAAGAACATCAGCCAATATATTTATGTTGATTGAACTTCTTATTTGTTTCAACTGAAAAATCGCAATTGTGATCAATGTTCTTCTTATTCTATATGAAGTCTTCCATTCTCATTGAGTGTTTTGTGCTACTAATATGTCTGTATGTCCTTTTCTTTGTGTGTATTCAAACGTAATTGTGTATATGTTTCTATATCTGTGTGTTTGCTTGAACAATTTAATATATGTATGTATATGCATTTATTATAACTAACTAATATATGCATGTGTTTATATATATGTATCAATGTATCAATTTATTTCTATTGGGATATATATGTATATATTTCTATGTCAACTGTAGCTACAAACATCCAGTTGTTGAATATATTTATAAACAAAGCAAGGTCATTGTAATTTGATTAATCATTTCATTTTCCTAGAATTTTCATTGTAGAGAAAAAGAAAATAGAAAATATAGATATGAAGAGGAAGAGCAAAATAAATAAATTGAATAGGGATGTTCCACATTCATATTATATGTATAGTGTTTCTGTGTATGTATTTATTGATTATTACTGAAATGATGTCCCTCTAATTTTATTATTAAATTAATTAGATATAGAATATCATTTTAAGGGAAAATAGAAGATGATAAATATAAAAAAAAAACATGAAAATATATAAATATGAAAATGAAATGAATATGATAGGAAACATATGTAGTATTGTTATCTCCTGTTACTTAAATTGAGATGTTGTTAAAAACTTTCGGATTACCACTGCCGTTGTCATCATCATCACTGTCGTCATCATCATCTTACATCCAGTTTCTATGCTGAAATAGGCTGGGCAGTCCGCCACGATCCGAAAGTTGATGAGTCAGAAAAAAAATGTATATATGCTATTTCATAGCATTTCTGTGCATGAGCACACCATTATTTATACTATATTATCATCATCATCATCGTTTTACGTCCATTTTCCATATATATATATATATATATAACAAATGAGGTGTGGTAAGGAACCAGACACACCAGAGTACTCAATACTTAGGGTAGTAGAGTGGGTAATAGGAAAATCTTTAACCCCGACAGCAGAGCTCAAGCTGTTTCGATGGCTATTTCTGGACTGTTAGAGTCCAGAAATAGCCGTCGAAACGGCTTGAGCTCTGCCATTGGGGTTAAACATTTTCCGATATATATATATATTATTCAAAATATTAATAAATGAAAAATATTCTCATAATCAAAATATATATTTTATTATACATATTTCAAAGGTACAATGGTGATTAACTACGTTTTCATCAGATAAAATATATAAGATTGGATATGCGACATACTGCTACGGTTTTGATTATTCCATTCCAATAGTGGCAGTGATTTATTTTACCAACTCTCAACGTTTTTATACCACAAATAATATGTTAAACTTAGAGAAGAAGAGGACGTAGAGCAAGGTAGAAATATAGAAGGGAAGTTGAGATGGAAGATGCGAAGAAAAAGAAGGGAAATAAACAAATAAATAAATGAATGAATAAAAAAAGAAGAAAAAAGGGGAATAAAAACAGAAGAAAGGGAAGATGCAGGGAGAAAAAAGAAAAAAAGAAGAGGAATAAAGAAAAACGAAGAAGAGGAAAAGGAAAAGATAAAATAGAGGGGAGAATAAAAAAACCGTTGCTAGACAAAATTAGAAATTAAAATTTTTTTCATATTTATCAGTGAATATCGCTTGTATTGGATTACGCTTTGGTTAATTATAAGTTTATATTGTATCCAGATTATTAGGCGTAGATTACTTTCTATAGCAATCAAATATTTAAGTTAATTACAAATTAATATGTTTAAATTAATTTAATTTAATTTAGCTCATTCTAGATTATTATAATTCTTTAATTTTTTATTATAAGGTAAGATATTCTATTAATATTATACTACAACTTTAAAAGAATTTATCTTTAAAGCCTAATTAAATAATTATTAAATATGTATTAAAATATAATAATATGCATATATCCCCATCAATACATATAATATATTTTGTTAATTTATTATCTAAATTAATTTAAAATTTAAAAATTCACTTTTTGTGAAACTTCGTTATTTTTTAATTTACATTTATTTCTTAGAATCCAACTGTGGTTATATTTCCTCTCCATAAATTTTATTTCATTTAATGAATGGTTATATTTACTTCTGTATTTAATTATTCTGATATATATAGTTTACTTTTAAGTCTATGTATTATTAAACTATTAATCATTATTTATTAATCCATATTTTATATTTTATATATGTTTTTTCAAGCTAATCAAAACAATTTTCGGACAATGTAAACAAAAGGAAAATAACTCATTTACAATGTAAAAGCATTTTTTAACTTATAGAGAATCTCTTCTCTCACATCCAGCGATATCTTAAGAACCTTAAACTATCTATTGTATATATCCTAATTGATGTCTAATTAAATATGGAACTATCCTAATCAAATCATAGGATAAAAAGCTCTCAATGAGGTTATTCTAGTACATATAAATATTTATAAATTATTGCTTCAATTAGGCAAGATTTACATATATTTAAATTGTTATTTGTCCTTATTTGTTTGGAACTGGTACATTGCCTGGAAAGTTTTACCAATTTTATGATGACAACTACTAAATAATTCATTTTTGTTGTTGATTAAATTGTCATAGTTCATGATTATGTGAAGAATCTCTTCATTGGAAAGATGGCAAAATTCTGAGATTGCTGAGTTCCGGTAAGGGGAAGCATACCGTAATTTCCTTCAAGAGATGGAGTATTTAATGTTATTGTCCTTTAAAGACGATACTAATTGTGAAAGTGAAGTTGAAAAATATTTTTTTTTGCTTCTAATCTATTGTAAAATTGTATTCGTTGTAGTCGTTGAATAATCAACAAACCATATAAATCTTTGGTTATATATATATATATATATATATATATATAGATAGGTAGGTAGATAGATTAGGGCTTGTAACGTCCAGTTACTGTAGGTTCACCAGAAGTCCGACGAGCTTTTGATTCCAGAGTCAGGCCCGATTGAAATAGATCAAACCTTCAGATGATCAATCGCACAATGTGCATCACACCTCAATAAATGTAATCAAGATCTAACACCTCATCCTTTTTGTTATTATTACATTATATATATATATGTAAAGGGTAAACAGAAATAACAACACAATCGGTACAGTATATGGAAGGGATATATTAGGTTAACGCTTGATATAGCAGGAAGAGGGTCTTAACATTTCGGACACTAGTCCTTCATCAGAAGAAAGAATGAAAAATAAGATAGATTGAGGGGACGGGCAGGTTGGAATTGGAAAAAATGTCTTTATATATATATATATATATATATATGTATAAATTAATAAAATAATGAATAAACAAAGAAACAGTTCCTTATATTAAAAGAAATTCATCATTTTACGATCGATTTATCTACATATATATATACATATATATATAGTTTGTTGATAAATCACATATACAATAATGTAAATGACTGATGAGTTAGCTAATACATTGTCTACCAATGTAAGAATAGTGAATAAAACAGATGATTTAAATGTAACAGAAACTTACAAAACATTTTCTAGAAACCTTCGAGTGTAACTAGGACTATATTTATGACACAGTGAACTGTTTAGTGACACAACAGACAATATCCAACTTAAAATTAGATATCAAATTTGGTTATCAACATTTTATATGCTCATACAATATATCATGTATAATAGTGAAAGACTTATTCCACAGGTTTTGTTTGATGTCTCAGAGATTTTAGCAAGAAATTATCTATTGGATCATGGAAATTTCAAAATGAATACTAGTTTGATATTAAAATGTTGGTGGGACTCTATGCAATTGCTTTTGCTTAATTAGTTTACTTCACAGAATATTTCAGAATATTAATCATTTCACTAGATATTGATATCAGATATACAAGTGATATATTTTGAAGTGCTATGACTTAAATATTTGAAACCCGAGATTAGGAAGCGAGGAATAAATGGTACGGAAAATAAAATTTGTTTGAAATATTGAGAAACCATACATACATACATACATACATACATACATACATACATACATACATACATACATACATACATACATACATACATACATACATACATACATACATACATACATACATACATACATATATGGAGGCACATGGCTTAGTGGTTAGAGCATTGGCCTTGCAATCGAAAGGTTGTGAGTTCAATTCTCAGACCGGGTGATGTGTTGTTTCCTTCAGCAATACACTTTATTTCACATTGCTCCAGTTTACTCAGCTGTAGAAATGAGATGATAAGGACAGGAAAAACTTCAACCATTAAGATCTTCTTCCTGGTTATGTGAATATTTATAAAACAAACTTTATATTTTATTAGATGAGAGTGTACCAAAGTTTTGGTACCCTTGAAATATATACCAGAATAAATAAGGTTTTATAAATATATATATAATATAAATATATATATATATAATATAATATAATATATATATTATATAATATAACGAAGGAAATGTGGTAAGGAACCAGGTGGACCATAACGCACCAAAGTACTCAATACTTAGGGTAGTAGAGTGGGTAATAGGAACAAGTAAGACCCCGACGGCTGAGCTCAAGACGTTTCGATGGCTAATTCTGAGTCCAGAATTAGCCGTCGAAACGTCTTGAGCTCAGCCGTCGGGGTCTTACTTGTTCCTATTATATAATATATATATAATATATATATAATATAATATATATATATAATATAATATATATATATAATATAATATATATATATAATTCTTTTCTTTGTTTTGTGCCTCTCCTTTGTTCTGTCCTACGCCATCTTGTTTTTGTGTGTTGTGTGCTTAGTTTGCGCATGTGTTACATCCGGGTGTCTGTGTGTGTTTTTATTTGTTTGTTTATTTACATGTTACTAGTTAGTTGTTTGTTCTGTGTGTGTGTTTTCATTTTGTCCTTAATTGTAAGTTGTGATGTTGCTATTCCATTGATGTTTTCTATTTAATTTTGGTTGGAGTTCATTTATGTTTATTGCCTCTGTGATTTGTCTAAACATTGCGTCTTTTTTGTGTGTAGATTTTATTTTTATTTCTATGTTCTCTAATTTGCCCTTGTGTTCTATTTTAGCATGTTGGTGGAGTACTGATGATTCTTTTCTATCTTGAAGCTCTCGCCAGTGTTCATTTAATCGTTCTCCTATACTACGAGCTGTTTCACCTATGTACACTATATTCTTATCTTTACATTGTCCCTCAGTACATATGCAGTTAATATGGGGGCTTAGTTTACAGATTATGCATTTCTTATCTATACAGGGAGGTCTTTGAAAAGGGTATGTATTGCTAATAAGTGTTTTTATGTAGGTACCTGGTCTTTCCACTATCTTAATATTTAGTTTATGTTTATCTAGGGCCCTTCTAAATTTGTAAGCTAATTCACATCTAGGGTTTTTATTGATGAACATTTCACTCTGGTATTTATTGCTATCATACCATGAGTTTATTCTATTAACCTTATTCCTAGTTCTTTCTATTCTATTCCAAAATTTGCTACTATACAAGAGGCAGGTCTCATTTGTATCATTATTTACCATTTTTTCCCATTTAATTCTGGCTCCTCTATATACTCTGATTTTAACTCTCTGATTGTAACCAGAGAACTGCATACGGCGGATGAAGTGTTGTATGTGTCTCTCTAGTTCTTTGGGGTTGCACATGCGGGACACGTTCCTCATCACCCGTACTAAATCCGCAATCAGTATGTTGATTTTGGTATGGTCCGAAACAGCTGAGTTTCGGTGGATCAGATATTTGGAAGTCATGGATTTGGCATAATGGGAATGGAGGAATTGTTTTTTGTTATTAATAGTTTCTAACCAGAGCTCTGTGTCTAGTACAGGTAATCGATGGTTGGGGTATTTGCTTGGGTAGTCTATAGTAACTCTAATATTCTAGTGGATGGAGTTAGCTATTTACTGGATGTCTTCCATGGTGTTTTTCTCTAATTCCTGACTGTTCTCTAGTGGGGGTGTTTTTACTACGATATTTATATCATCAACGTAGCAGGAGTACATTATCAGGGTTAAGAGGTTGCTGTCTTCTAATTGTTCTTTAACTTTAAGTTTATTGTCCCACCATACCATGAATAGGTTAGCTATGTCACCTGCAATGCTAACACCAATGGCTGCTCTCTCCTCTTGGGCATATGTTTTTCCATTAAATTTGAACATATGTTCCTTAAGGGTTAGTTTTATACTGGCCCCCACCGCATGTGCAATCATTTTCTTAAGTTCATCATGGTTTTCGGGGGTCTATATGGCTCTGGTCCACCCGTACCATCTTTCTGTGTGGGTTTTCTTGACCATTGAGGTAATGGTAGGTGGTCTGCCTCTTGCTGGCCTTGTGGGGCAGACGTTGCTAAGGTCTAGATAATCATTATTATAAGTAAGTTTAAGTAGGAGTCCCAGCTCACTGGTATCAATCCCACGGAATTCAACATTGCTCACACTGATCATTTCTACGCATTTCTCCACAGCAAAATCCACGTCAATGGATGGATATAGAGACACTACATCCATACTACTTATTATACAGTCTGTTAGGACCCTAGATCGATTATTTTCGCTGATTCTGCTGAGGAGGTCCTCCATGCTGTCACATATATCTGGGGAAATTTCAATAATGGGGCGTACGATCCGGGAGAGGCAGTAGGAAAGTCTGTAGTTACTAGCAATGGTAGCTCCACAGACTGGCCGTGTTTGTGGTCCTGTGATTGGGTCACTGTTTGTCTTATGGTCTTTTCGAAGCCCATACAACGCTGGCACGTCATTGTTGGCAGTCCGTTTATTGGGCTGCATTATGTTTGTCCACATCATCATATGAGCGTTGAGGGTTTTCTCCCTATCCTCATGCTCTTGTGGTGTTACTTCTCTTGTGTTAGTGATGTGGGGTTGCATTGCCTGGATGTAGTTTGACAGACTGTCAACAGACATTCTGCCAGACTTGTCTGTTGGAAAGCATGCAATCTTTCCATTACATGAGCGCTGCATGAGCTTACGCAAACCATTTGCAGATTTTTCTCCCAGTTGCTGGGCCTCCCTTCTGTTTTGCTTCTTGCTATACTATTCTATAATATTTCTAAATTTAGATCTAGCTATACTAAATTGTGCTTCTGTTTGTTCATCGACCTGCGATGGCAATTGTGTGCATTTGTTAAAAGCTAAAGTCGTGGCGTGCACTCGTTGTAGGTCGAAGGACATATCGGAAGGGTTATAAAAAGTAGAATTCCGGGCTGTGTTGTGTGTTCTATCGCTATAGTTGGTTGTGTTGTTGTTTCTATTTCTATTTCCACAAACAGCCTCATGGTTGTTTCTATGTCTCTCATTGTTACTCCTGTCTCTTTCCTCTGGCTCATTGTTATTATCTAGTCTATTTTGTGTCTGTGTGTTCGTCCTGGTTATTTCCTCTGTCAGTGTCAAAAGTCTCCCTTCTTTCAATCCCATTACCTTCCCTTACTTCTGTGTTACTGTCATTATCTGTTTTCTGTGTCTGTTTGTCTGTTAAGATTGTGGTGGTGGTGAGAGGCATAGGATGTGTGTGTGTTGCTGTTGTTGATGTGTGTTGTTGTTGTGTTGTTGTTGATATTGTTGTTGTCTGTGTGTGTTGTTGTTATCGTTGTTTGTGTCTGTGAGTCTGTTGTTGTTGTCTCTGTGTATGTTTTTATTATTGTTGTCTGTTGTTGTTATCGTTGTTTGTGTCTGTGTCTGTTGTTGTTGTTTCTGTGTATGTTTTTATTATTGTTGTATTGTTGTTGTTATCGTTGTTTGTGTCTGTGTCTGTAGTTGTTGGGATGTGTGTTGTGTGTGGGTGTTTGCGCGTATGTTGTTTATGTTGTTACTTTCGTTTTTCTTTTTGTTGTTGTTGTTTTTGAGGCTCCAATGTAATTTTGTAAATGATTTTTTCTATTTCTGACAAGCATCTTATCATATTTACCTTATTTTATGTTGCATATTTAGGTGGTAGCTGTAATATGGATAGTTCATCAGGGTCTACTGTAGTGTTGCCGTATATATTTGTGTTGTTGTTGTCAAATTCGTCCATTAATGAGACGTCGGCCATGTTTATACCATCAATCCTATCTGGATATTTATCTCTATTCTTTGAAGTTTCTTGGTTAGTTTAATCTGTTTGAGCCACGTTAATTTCTTGTTAAAGTGTTTGTTGCATTCTAGGATGATGTACTTTTCTTCTTCGTGTATAATGTTTATGTATTCTAATTTTTCTTTTGGTGTGGTGATCTTAGTTATTTCTTGTATTAGGTTACGCTTATGTTTTTCTTGACTTATTTCTCTGTAAATCTTTTTTATGTTTAGAATTAGTGTTCGTTTTAGCCTATCTGCTTGTTTTTGGTAAGTTGTAATCTTCTTATATCGGTGTTGATGGTGTTGGTGTAAACTCGGGATGAGTCACATTCTTTTATAAAGTGTAGTTGTCGAGATGTTAATGTTTTTCGTAGACAACAGAACATGGTGGTATTCAGTATCTTGTTAGCCTGGCTAAGGCTTACGATATTTTGTTTCTGAATTTGTTTAGCAAGATTCTTTATCTGAAAACGTGTGTTGAAACCGATATTATTATACTTTGGGAGGGCCATGTTGCCAATAAGAAACACACGCACCAGTGCTTTCACTCCAATTTATTATAAATTAAATTTATAAATTTTCAGTTGGTTGGTTGGTTCCACAACCAGACGGTTGTTCATATATTGTCAAAGTTCTTTCGTCACACATTCTGTAACCTCTTCAGTGACTGGGGATTCTTTTCTTTGTTTTGTACCTCTCCTTTGTTCTGTCCTACGACATCTTGTTTTTGTGTGTGTTGTGTGCTTAGGTTGCACATGTGTTACATCTGGGTGTCTGTGTGTGTTTTTATTTGTTTATTTATTTGTTTATTTGTTTGTCTATTTACATGTTACTAGTTGGTTGTTTGTTCGATGTGTGTGTGTTTTCATTTTGTCCTTAATTGTAAGTTGTGATGTTGCTATTCCATTCATGCTTTCTATTTAATTTTGGTTGGAGTTCATTTATGTTTATTGCCTCGGTGATTTGTCTAAACATTGCGTTTTTTCTGTGTGTAGATTTTATTTTTATTTCTATGTTCTCTAATTTGCCCTCGTGTTCTATTTTAGCATGTTGGTGGAGTACTGATGATTCTTTTCTATCTTGAAGCTCTCGCCAGTGTTCATTTAATCGTTCTCCTATACTAAGAGCTGTTTCACCTATGTACACTATATTCTTATCTTTACATTGTCCCTCAGTACATCTTATGCTATATACTATGTTTCTAGTTTTGCAGTTAATATGGGGGCTTAGTTTACAGGTTATGCATTTCTTATCTATACAGGGAGGTCTTTGAAAAGGGTATGTATTGCTAAAAGGGTTTTTATGGAGGTACCTGGTCTTTCCACTATCTTAATATTTAGTTTAAGTTTATCTCGGGCCCTTCTAAATTTGTAAGCTAGTTCACCTCTAGGGGTTGTATTGATGAACATTACACTCTGGTATTTATTGCTATAATACCATGAGTTTATTCTATTAACCTTATTCCTAGTTCTTTCTATTCTATTCCAAAATTTGCTCCTATACAAGGGGCAGGTCCCATTTGTATCATTATTTACCATTTTGTTCCCACTTGGTTCTGGCTCCTCCATATACACTGATTTTATATCTCTGATTGTAACCAGAGAACTGCATACGGCGGATGATGTGCTGTTGCACATGCGGGACACGTTCCTCATCACCCGTACTAAATCCGCAATCAGTATGTTGATTTTGGTGTGATCCGAAACAGCTGAGTTTCGGTGGATCAGATATTTGGAAGTCATGGATTTGGCATAATGGGAATGGAGGATTTGTTTTTTGTTATTAATGGTTTCTATCCAGAGCTCTGTGTCTAGTACAGGTAATCGATGGTTGGGGTGTTTGCTTGGGTTGTCTATAGTAACACTAATACACTGATGGATGGAGTTAGCTATTTACTGGATGTCTTCCATGGTGTTTTTCTCTAATTCCTGACTGTTATCTAGTGGGTATGTTAAGATTGTGGTGATGGTGGTGAGAGGCATAGGATGTGTGTGTGTTGCTGTTGTTGATGTCTGTTATATAATATATATATGTATAATATGAGGAACGATCGACTTTCGTCAAATCAGACCGAGGAAACAATGTTTCCGTAGGTCTTTCCAATTGCTAATACTATCTATCGCTCGCAACTCCAGGTAGAAGGAGCAACGTGAAATAAAGTGTCTTGCTCAAGGACATAACGCATCGCCCTGTCCAGGAATCGAACTCACAACCTTACAATTGCGAATCCAATTCTCTAACCAGTCAGCCACATGTCTTCACATATATAATATATATATATTATATATATATATATGTATATATATATATTATATATATATATATACATATATATTTATATATATATATATATATAATATATATATATATACATATAATATATATATATACATATATATATATACATATATATAATATATTTATATACATATATATAATATATATATACACATATATATATATACATATAATATATATATATCATCATCATCATCATCATCATCATCATCAACGTTTAACATCCGTGTTCCACACTTGCATGGGTTTGAAAGGGGGTAGTCCCACTTGAGGCAAGAGTGATTGTCTTGCTCGCATAGGACTGTCTGGCAGGTTTTCTACAGTTGGATGCCCTTCCTAACACCAACCACATTTACAGTGTGGGTCTGGGAGGTTTTTACCGTGTTGCCTACACGGCCACATTACAGCGTGGACTGTGTGTTTTTTTGTCGTGACACCTACACGATCTCATTTGTTTCGGCCTGGATGGTGTGGCACCAACATAACTTTACATAGAACGGGGTGGTGTGGATGGGGTGGGGTTGGTGGTGGGACGGGGGGGGGGGGTATTTTGTTAGAGATGCCTCCTGGCTGTAGTAGGTTTTACTATGTATTTAGGTAAGGCGGGTCTTCTCTGTTACTGAGTACCGCCAAAGGTCTCGGTCCAGTGACATTGTCTTGGAGAGGTGTAAGTGTGTGAGGTCGGAGTTTATCAGCTCGTCCCAGGTTTGTCTAGGTCTGCCTATTCCGTGGCTACCGTCTATCTTTATTGCCCTGCACTTTGTTATACAGCTATCGACTTTCATGCGCATCACGTGTCCATACCAACGTAGCCTTCTCTCGAGTAAACAACATCTGATCCCCCTTATTTCTAATTTTTTCCTTAGTTCGTCTATGATTTGACGTTCACGTATATTACTGTTACACATCCAGCGGAGCATGCAAGCTTCGTTCCTCTCTAGTCTGCGTATATCCTCTGCACACAATACCCAGGTCTCACTGCCATGCAACATTGCTGTTCGTATGCAGGCATCGTACAACCTGCCTTTCATTTTTAGGGAGAATCCTTTAGCAGCTAATAGTGGTATAAGCTCTCTGAACTTTTTCCAACCAGTTCTGACTCTAGCTACTGTACTTTCAGAGCACCCTCCCCCACTGCTGATTTTATCACCCAGGTAACGGAAACTGTCCACTATTTCTACAGAACCCTCTGCGCAATTGAAAGAGCTAGTATTTGGTGGGAACTTGCTGCTACTTATTGCACCAGAGCACCGGCCACATGTAAAATCTATGTTCTTAGTTAGCTTACCTGTGATCCCACTACATCTTTTATGCACCCATACTTTGCATTTAGGACATAAAATGGAGTTTCTACCTACGCCTTTCCTACACACCGAGCACGACCATTTCCCAGAAGGGACCGCTGCCTTATTTTCTTTCCTACAAACTAGAACTTTAGTCTTAGCCAGGTTAATTTTAAGTCCTTTTGATTCTAGGCCATGCTTCCATGTTTGGAATTTCTTCTCTAGCTCGGCCATTGATTCCGCTATAAGTGTCAGGTCGTCTGCGTATAGGAGTTCCCATGGGCAGCCGGTCTTGAACTCCTCTGTTATAGCCTGAAGGGCAATAATAAATAGTAGGGGGCTGAGAACAGAGCCCTGATGGACGCCAACTTTTACGCTAAACTCTTCACTATATTCGTTGTTAATTCTAACCTTGCTGACTGTTTCTTTATACATGGCTTGTATAGCTCTCACAAGCCATTCGTCAACGCCTAGTTTTCTAAGAGCCCACCAGATAATGGAGCGGGGGACTCTGTCGAAGGCTTTCTCCAAGTCGACAAAAGCTAAGTAGAGGGGTTTACCTTTAGCTAGGTACTTCTCCTGTAGTTGTCGTACAATGAAAAGAGCGTCTGTGGTACTTTTGCCTGACACAAACCCGAACTGCATTTCATCTAGGTCAATTCTCTCTCTGATTAGTTGTGCTATTACTTTTTCCGTGACCTTCATGACCTGGTCGATTAATTTAATGCCTCTATAGTTACTCCTATCTAGGGCGTCTCCTTTACCCTTATAACAGTTAACGATGATGCTGCTATGCCAGTCCTTCGGAACAACCCCATTCTGTACGACTTGGTTAACTATGCGGGTGACCATGGTGTGTCCCACCGTGCCAGATGCCTTCAGCATCTCAGCAACTATTTCCAAAGGCCCAGCCGCCTTACCCGTCTTCATATCCTTGATTGCCTTACTTATTATACTCCCCTCGACTAACACTGCTGGTCCCTCTATTGGGTCGATATGAATATATATATATACACAGTTTAAGAGTAACCAATCTTAAAGAGAGAGATGGAGATAGGAGAGGAGAGATTGGTGAATTAGTTTGAAGCCAAAGCGTAAAGTCATGTGCTCAATGTGCAATATGCAGTGGAAGGCAACTAGGTGGCTGGGTTCATTTGAGGTTAGGTGCACAGAGCTGGAAATATTCATTAGTTAAGCAAAACAAGACCACAGATTTCACAAGAAAGACATTATTAAAAGATGTCAACATATTTTAGTTTGATGTAAGGAATGTAGAGATAAATAATAATAATATTAATAATAATAATGTCCGTTTACAATTGTTTCGCTACTCCATATAATATTTCTGGATCAAATGATTATATATCATTATTGATCTGGTTCAGTTGAAAATAATTAACATGTGGAACATTAGATTTATGTAACATTCTTTCCTTATTTTAATTTATATTCCTTTTGAAGTTCCGATGAGCTGCTCTAGTTCTACGTATGTTAATTATTTTCAACTGAACCAGATCAATAATTATATATAAATATTTGATCCAGAAATATTATATGGAGTAACGAAACAATTGTAAAGGGACATTATTATTATTAATATTATTATTCGCTACATTCCTTACATCAAACTAAAATATGTTGACAATCTTTTAATAATGTCTTCCTTGTGAAATCTGTTGTCAGGTTTTGCTTAACTAATGAATAATATATATATATATATAATATATATAAATGGATGTGTAATAGTAACATACGTGAACGGCAAAGCATAAGCGAACTAAGGAAAAAATTAGAAATAAGAGGGATCAGATGTTGTTTACTCGAGAGAAGGCTACGTTGGTATGGTCACGTGATGCGCATGAAAGACGACAGCTGTATAACAAAGTGCAGGGCAATAAAGATAGACGGTAGCTACGGAGTAGGCAGACCCAGAAAAACCTGGGACGAGCTGATAAATTCCGACCTCACACACTTATACCTCTCCAAGACAATGTCACTGGACCGAGACCTTTGGCAGTACTCAGTAATAGAGAAGACCCGCCTTACCTAAATACAAAGGAAAACCTACTACAGTCAGTAGGCATCTCTAACAAAATACACCCCCGTCCTACCACCCCCACCCCATCCACACCGCCCCTTTCAATGTAAAGTTATGCTGGTGCCACAACATCCAGGCCGAAACAAATGAGATTGTGTAGGTGTCACGACAAAAAAACACACAGTCCACGCTGTAATGTGGCCGTGTAGGCAACATGGTAAAAACCTCCCAGCCCCACACTGTAAATGTGGTTGGTGTTAGGAAGGGCATCCAGCTGTAGAAAACCCGCCAGACAGTCCACGCTGTAATGTGGCCGTGTAGGCAACACGGTAAAAACCTCCCAGCCCCACACTGTAAATGTGGTTGGTGTTAGGAAGGGCATCCCGCTGTAGAAAACCCGCCAGACAGTCCTATGCGAGCAAGACAATCACTCTTGCCTCAAGTGGGAAAACCCCCGTCCAAACCTGTGCAAGCGTGGAACACGGACGTTAAACGTCCGTGTTCCACGCTTGCATGGGTTTGGACGGGCGTAGTCCCACTTGAGGCAAGAGTGATTGTCTTGCTCGCATAGGACTGTCTGGCAGGTTTTCTACAGTTGGATGCCCTTCCTAACACCAACCACATTTACAGTGTGGGTCTGAGAGGTTTTTACCGTGTTGCCTACACGGCCACATTACAGCGTGGACTATAATATATATAAAATAAAGTTAAATAAAAGTCAAATGATTAAAATTTAGCTTCGTTTATTACTGCTATATATATTTCAGTGACAGCCATCTTTGGCTGTGACCTCTTCAGGCAGTTTGAATTACTATGGTATAGACAAGTACATATGTTGTTTAGGTGTATAATATTGTCAATACTCTGATATGCCCAGTTCCTTGTTGGGTTGTTATTTCAATGAGGAACTGGAGTCATATATATAATATATAATATATATATAACATATATCTATATATATATATATAATATACATAATATATATATTATATATATGTATATATATATATTATATATATATATAATATACATATCTATACTAGACCGAAAAATGTGGGCGCATGTGTATTAATATTCATAAATAATAATAAACCTAGAAAAGTACAGGACAAGTAGAATTAACTCTTAAAATATTGAAGCTGGAATTTGAATTTGATGAATTCAATGTACAGTAAAATTAGCAATGCCAAGAGATAATAAGAAATAATAATGAATTAGGGTATTTATTAGATATTAAATCATCAGGTTGCCTAAGTCAGCAATCACCATTTTGCCAACCAAATGCAATTAATGTCATCAATCTTTTTTACATAAATTGTCAGTTCATTTAAGTTGTCACTTTTTTTGTCCCTTTAGTGGGTTAATTATACTGTATTACTTTAAAAATTGACATTAAAATTTAATTGAAATTAATAGTAAAAAGTAATGAGCTAAATTTTGCATAAAATTGTCATCATATTAAAATTATTAATCTAATTTCATTTAAAAAAAAGTTAAGCCAAAATTTGTCAAGATCGAATTACAGTTGACTCTCCCTAATTGTCAACGCCATTTTTGGCCCAACTTTTATTTTTTGTAACTCTCCCTAATTGTCAGTTATTTTTACAGTTCCTTTGAGTGACAATTATAGATAGTCAACTGTATTTCAAAAAGAAAATTTAGTGATCAAGTGCGATATCATTCTGATTGATAATCTGGATTACTGTTCCTTTCTTATGAGGAAAGCAGAGACTATGTTTTAGATAAGATTAACTAGACCATTCCTAATGAATCAAGGTGATTTCTAGATCGTTTCTAATTATTTAATTAATAATTAAATTAAAAAATTATCTTGGTTGTCTTTAGGTCATTCTTGTGTTATTCTAAATCTATCCATGAAAGAGCTAGGAATGACCATTCCACATGCCTGTGCTGAAACGCTGGCACAGAAATGCCTGCACCGAAACGTCCTGTTCCATGCCATCTTAACAACCTTCACCTCCTTGTGATTAAGTGTGATGTCATAGGCTTATTATTGTACATTTAATTCATCAAATTCAAATTCCAGCTTCAATATTTTAAGAGTTAATTCTACTTTTCCTGTACTTTTCCAGGTTTATTATTATTTAATAATATTAATACACATGCGCCCACATTTTTCGGTCTAGTCCCCCTTTTTTTAAGGCATTGCAGCAAATTATTTTATTTAAATTACCTTGACCATTTGCTAAGGCATTTACAATCCTTTTTACATCAATACAAATTAATTTTTCATTTCAATATTTCTATAAAATCCAAAATATTAAAATTGAAAAGGTATTTTGTAGAATATAATCAATAGAGACATTTGCCTTTTCTGAACACCCTTACTACAAGCCTTCGGGTGTGCCCATAGAGACAAAGTTATAATTGACTATACTCTAATGATCAATTTAGAGTTTAACTTAACAAGTGAAGTTATTAAAGATGCTAGAAAAACAAGCAATTAAAATAACTGAGTCAAAAATAAATAAAATTAAGTACTACATAAATAAAATGCCAATATATAGTGAGCTCAAATTCAACAATAATTTGTCCATAATTAGCAGTTAGTCCAAAATAAAATTAAGTAGTCCAGAATTAGCATTTAGTCCAAAATAAAATTATGTAGTCGAAAATCAGCATTTAGTCCAAAATAAGCAGCAAGTAGTCAAAAATAAAATTAAGTAGTCCAGAATCAGCATTAGAGTCCAAAACAAAATGAAGTAGTCCAGAATTAACAGTAGTCCTAATTATAAGTTGGTAGTCCAAGATCAATAGTCCAAAATCCAAAATCTAAATTTTTTCCATAAACAATACAACCACATTAGGTAACTTAGGAGGAACTTTTTTGTGCCTTTTTTTGGTAATGTTGTCACTAATTTCATCCCAATTTTCAGCACCACTTTTTACCAGACAAGTATAATGGCCTGCCGTAGATGATACTCCTTCATGAAGAATAGCAGTTTTTAATGTGAAATTTGTGCCATATATTTGCTGCTTTTTTTAGCTAAAGTTCATAATATCACAATTAATTCTTTGTTCTCCTTCATTATTAATCAAAAATCTACTACTTGAGATGACAAGATATTTGAAATCGTTAGTAAATTCAATTCTTGAAGTTATTTGATGCTCAGTATTTTCAGAACAAGTATCACAGTATTTAGTCAAAGTATTTGTTGGTGAAAGTAGAGATTTAAATTGTTGTGTGCCATTAATAGGATTTAATATCAAATCCTCTTTTATTTGAAATGGAAGTTCAGATTCTATACCACATCCAGGTCTTGAATTACAATTGCAAACATTGTTATTTAGAGCTTGGCAATTTGTTTGATGCAATCGGATGCATCTAGTATGATCAGTTTGAATAAATTGAAGTTTTTCTCTAAATACCAAGTCCAAATGTAGAGAGAGTTCTTTCCAAAATTCATGAGCACATTGCTGATTTCCATCATAAATTCTTCCTCCAATTATTCTTCTTAAGTTAGAGACATTATTAAGATTATTAAAAATGATATTGCTTAATTCTTGATGTACTCCATTCATGTTGTTAAAATTATGCAAATACTCTACAAATTCAGGCAATTGATTCAGTGATTGCACAACTGAATTTGCAAAACAAGCATTTCTTTGGTTGATCAATTGATGTTTAGTGATTAAAGTTTGGCTGTTTTCATTTCTTTTCTTCTTTTTGGCAGGTTGGTTTGAATTTTCTTCCAAATTAAGTCTTTTAGTTCTTTTCTTGGGGATGCTAGAAGCATTTGCCATGCAAGGATGCTTTTTCCTGCAAGGTGGCAATGGAGGCAAATCTGCTCTTCCAGTACTATCCCGTAGTTTGTTGTACTCTTCCCATGCAGATTTGTCAACCATGATCAATGATCTTGGATCAAAGTCACATAGATACACATTGCAAAATTTTCTGGCTCTTGACCATCAGAAAATATCTGATTTCCTAAATCAGCAATTATTCCATCCACAGAAATTCCTTGTGATTTGTGAATTGTTATAGAGTAAGCAAGAGACAATGGAAATTGTGTTCTGGTGACAAAAACACCAGGAGAAATTTCATAGTCTGCTTGAACTCTTCCAATGGAAATGGGTTTGTCCTTTTTGGTATCAAAAGACACCAAAACTTTGTCAACATTGCTTCCGTTCCCAATTAATTTAATAACTGTTCCAATAACACCATTGCATAAGCCTTGATCTACATCAATGTTTCGTTACAACATTACTCTTGCTCCAATTCCAACATTTAGCAAAGTTTCTAGTCCAGCAGTATCAGAAGTTTTCTTGTCTTTGCCTTTTTCAACATTTTTCTTTTTTCTTCCATTTACTTGTCTCATACCAGAATCTTTTGCAGCAAGTTTCACTGCATTTATGTTGCATATTTTAATCATTTCATTATTCAACTCATCAACAGCTTCATTCAAAGGTAAAATGCATACAAATTTTAATTCAGGAATAGAATACAATTCAATCAATTTTTTAGCAATTTCTTCAACAGGTGCTTTTCTATCAGGAAATAGGCATCTTTTTTGAAGAATGCTAATATCAGAGTCTGATGGGGAACCAATCCTAATTGTTCCCAAAACATCAACATAGTTGTCTTTGTCTTCTTTTTATCTCATATTAATGGTTAGCTCATCATATTGAAAGTATTTCCACAATGAATGCCCACTAATGCCATTTTCTGTTCTTTTGGCATCATATGATGAAATTCTAGAAAATACTGGTTTTTCATTTACAGGTGGCAATTGCATCAAATCACCAAACAAAAGAAGATTCATTTTTCCAAAAGGATATGCCAATTTTTGGGGATCTCCAAAAATTTCATCAAGCCTTTTGTAAATAACTATAAATAAGGGAAACTACTTAGTACAGCTACGATAGATTTATACTAGAGTTATGTCCCTTAGCGTTACACTTCATCTGATTTCGTCACTTAAAGTCATACAACTCGATTTCTATATCACCAATCTTTTCAAATTTTGTTTCAGCTTATCGAGTTCTATCTAACGAGAAAGGTAGCATGAAATTATATTCGGAATTTAAAAAATTATGATGAGTCAAAGTCAATGAGGGGCCTTATCCTCCACTCTTTGACCACACATATTTTGGCGTAACTCATTTTCTACTGACCCAAACTTCAATACCTTAAACCAAAATGTAGATTGGGATGAGTCCATTCTAGTGCAAAAACCCTGATCGAATTTGGTTGAGAACTGAATTAGTGACAAGTCCTAGAATTGGGTGTCGTTGGGCAAAAGTTGACCGTAAGAATATTATTCACACACTACCGTGTGTGAATGATATATATATATACATATGTATATATAATATACATATATATATACCACCCCCTTCTATGTAAAGTTATGTTGGTCCCACGCCATCCAGGCCAAAACAAATGAGATCGTGTAGGTGTCACGACAAAAAAACACAGTCCACGCTGTAATGTGGCCGTGTAGGCAACACGGTAAAAACCTCCCAGACCCACACTGTAAATGTGGTTGGTGTTAGGAAGGGCATCCAACTGTAGAAAACCTGCCAGACAGTCCTATGCGAGCAAGACAATCACTCTTGCCTCAAGTGGGAATACCCCCGTCCAAACCCATGCAAGCGTGGAACACGGACGTTAAACGTTGATGATGATGATATAATATATATATATATAATATATATATATATAGATATATAATATATATATATATATAATATATGTAGGCAACACGGTAAAAACCTCCCAGCCCCACACTGTAAATGTGATTGGTGTGTGGAAGGGCATCCAGCTGTAGAAAACCCGCCAGACAATCACTCTTGCCTCAAGTGGGAAAACCCCCGTCCAAACCCATGCAAGCGTGGAACACCGACGTTAAACAATGATGATGATGATGATGATGATGATGAATATATATATATATATATAATATATATATATATATAATATATATATATTTAATATATATATATAATATATATATAATATATGTATATATATATATAATATATATATATAATATATATATAATATATGTATATATATATATAATATATATATATATATATATATATAAATATATATATAATACATATCTTATATATATATAATATATATATATATATATAGTATTAGTTATACTATTTATGGTTATGTAAACACAAAACCTTAAGCAGTTGTAAGTATTTTACACACACCCTAAATAGTGGTAGGCAGTAATGTATTACTACCTTATTACCAGTAAGTTAAGTAGCTCAATGTAAAAACATCAGATGATTTACAGAGCAGTTATATGAAATATAAGAATCAAAGAACTGTTCAAAACATTA
Source organism: Eledone cirrhosa (assembly GCA_964016885.1). Lineage (NCBI taxonomy): Eukaryota > Metazoa > Mollusca > Cephalopoda > Octopoda > Eledonidae > Eledone > Eledone cirrhosa. The sequence continues at coordinate 20,892,238 of OZ024743.1, read as the reverse complement.
TTGTGCTTACAGCTGTTTCCTCCAAACCGAGGTTTGGATTCTTCGGAGCAATTTATTAATGCATGGACAGTTATATGACCTCCTTTTCAGCCGAGAGACATACCAATACATATTCAAACATTGATACATATTCAAACATTGTGGGTCAACATTCATTACAAAATTTAGAGTGGCAGTACACACTTCGAGATTACATTTATATTAATAGGTACAATCAAAAATCAAAGATATAGGTTAAAGTACAACATGAAGATAAGTGGTTATATAGTGCAAATGTTATATGTGTGGCACGCATGTGCGTCTTGTTTATATAGTGTGGCAGAGAGATATGTGTGGTAGAGGCACTTAGGTAGGTAAATAAGAGTGTTAGGTTGGTAGATCTGGTGGCAAAGTCTTTATATGATTGATGTAGTCTGTGTGTGGAGAAATATTATAAACATTAAAGATAGTGCAAGCATTAAAAGTGTTATAAGTATTGGAGATGCACAACGCAGGGATGTCACGTAATTCATGTACTTCGGCATTTTCATGGTCAAGGGAGTGTATATTTCGATTATATGCCTTTCACATAATCCACGACAATCCAGTTAGAGATCGTAGTCTGGTGTTCCTTAGTTCGATACAGGAGGTTGTTACGTTTCGAGAGACGCCATTGAATACCGGAAGTGTGTGTGTGGCTAAGGGGAGTTAATGCATGCGGGGAGGTAACTCTGGGGTTTCTATATCTAGCCATTAAAATGTGTCCCAATATGGACCCTAAATTCTATGGTGAGGTGCACCTTCCAAGAGAGACTTTTAAAGCATAAAGTGTACTAACTATAGAGTAGTTTAACTAAATTATGCTGAAGGAGATCATATTATTATTAAGGTGGATTAACCCATCTTAAGGTGCTACAAATGGAAATTATAGATGATGAGCGAGGATTCTAAATTAATGATCTCTG
>OZ024743.1:20626294-20873794 GCA_964016885.1 Eledone cirrhosa | reverse complement strand
TAACACAAACTTTAAAAAACCCGACAACCACCTGATCACCTATAGATCAGGGGAGCACTCTAGTCAGTTAGATTTTATCCTCATCAGAGGACGTGACAGATGGACGGTCGTAAACACAAAAGCCTTCCCTAGTGAGGAATGTACATCCCAACATAGCTTAGTTGTCAGCGACCTCACGGTCAGAACTAGACGAGCCCTGAAACAGAGGCCAACCTGGAGAAGAAAAATCTGGAAGCTGAAAGTCCCCTCAACCAGTAGCAGATTTAAAGATATTTTACTCAACGCCTACAACAGTAAAGAAGAACAGATAGAGACATTTAACGTAGAGGAGAACTGGGAGTTCCTAAAAAATAACTTACTAGAGGCGACGGATGAGGTTTGTGGCTGGAGTAAGACCTCAAGCAGGAGGAGAGTGACTTGGTGGTGGAACAATAAGGTAGATGAAGCAGTCAAGGCCAAGAGACAGGCATGGAAAGAATGGAAGAACGGGGGGAGCAGGGTACATTACATAGAGACCAAGAGGGAAGCTAGGCGACAAGTATACTTAGCTAGGAGGGAAGCAGAGGATAGAAAATTCAAGCATGTTTTACAACGTGAGGACCAGAAACAGGAGGTATTCAAGATTGCGAGGCAGTGTGTCAGAGATAGTTGTGATGTCATTGGAGAGAAGTGTATCCGGAATGATAAAGGTGAGCTTGCCCTCACAAGTGCTGAGAAGAAAGATGCATGGAAGAGTCATTATGATAGATTACTAAATGAGGAGAATGCATGGGAAGAAGAGACCCTACCCCACGTAGACCCTATAGAGGGACCAGCAGTACAAGTCAGCGGCAGCGTAGTAAGTAAGGCAATCAGAGATATGAAGATAGGGAAGGCAACCGGTCCATCGGGTATAGCTGCCGAGATGCTGAAGGCATCTGGGTCTGTAGGTCACACTATAACCACACGTATCGTTAACCAGGTAATACTAGAGGGGGCCATACCAAAAGATTGGTGCAGTAGCATCATTGTCAACTGCTACAAAGGTAAAGGCGATGCACTAGATAGAGGAAACTATAGAGGTATAAGTTGATGGACCAGGTCATGAAAGTAACAGAAAGAGTTATAGCACAGCTGATTAGGGACCGGGTGAATATAGACGAGATGCAATTTGGGTTTGTACCAGGGAAAGGCACCACTGATGCCCTCTTCCTTGTGAGGCAATTACAGGAAAAGTACCTAGCTAAAAGTAAGCCACTCTACTTGGCATTTGTCGACCTTGAGAAAGCCTTTGACAGAGTTCCACGTGCAGTAATCTGGTGGGCTCTTAGAAAACTAGGAGTAGATGAATGGCTTGTGAAAGCGGTACAAGCCATGTATAGGGGAGCAGTCAGCAAAGTTAGGATTGGCAATGAGTATAGCGAGGAATTTAGCGTACAGGTTGGGGTCCACCAGGGCTCTGTTCTTAGCCCTCTCCTGTTCATCATAGTCCTGCAGGCAATAACGGAGGAGTTTAAGACCGGATGCCCATGGGAACTCCTGTATGCTGATGACCTCGCACTCATAGCTGAATCTATGGTAGAACTAGAGAATAAATTCCAAACCTGGAAGCAGGGACTAGAGAGAAAGGGCCTCAAAGTCAACATGACAAAGACTAAGGTCCTTATAAGTAGACGAGAAAACAGAACCCAGATCCCCTCAGGGAAATGGCCTTGCTCAGTATGTAGGAAAGGTGTAGGTAGGAACTCCATTCTCTGCCCCAAATGCAAACAATGGGTACACAAGAGATGTAGCGGGATCTCAGGAAGCTTAATTAAGAATGTAGGATTCACATGCAGCAGCTGTGCTGAAACAGCAAGCAAACAGCCACAGGAAACAAGTACCACCAATCTCTGGGAGGGCCCTGTAGAAACAGTAGACAGCTTCTGCTACCTAGGTGACCGAATTAGCAACGGAGGTGGGTGCTCAGAAAGTACAATAACTAGGGTAAGAACGGGATGGAAGAAGTTTAGGGAACTACTACCACTGCTAGCTGCAAAAGGCTTCTCCCTCAGAATGAAAGGCAGACTGTATGATGCGTGTATCCGAACAGCGATGTTGCATGGTAGTGAGACCTGGGCGCTGAAGGTGGAAGACTTACGTAGATTAGAGAGAAACGAAGTCTGCATGCTCCGATGGATGTGTAACAGTAATATACGTGAACGACAAAGCATAAAGGAATTGAGAGAGAGACTGAGCATAAGAGGAATCAAATGCTGCGTGCAGGAGAGGCGGTTACGCTGGTATGGACATGTGATGCGTATGAAGGATGACAGCTGCATAAAAAGGTGCAGAGCACTAGAAGTTGATGGAAACCGCGGAGTGGGGAGACCCAAGATGACTAGGGATGAGGTGATAAAAGCCGACCTTACCCAACTACACCTCTCAAAGTCAATGACACACGACCGTGACTTCTGGCGTCATGCAGTTATACAGGGTACCCGACCTCCCATGGGTACATGCTGAAGCATATAAACAATATGCCCCCCCCCCCACCGCAAGGTGGTCGTGGAGGTGCCACGGCAAAAAAGCACCCAGCCCACACTGTAAAGTGGACGTGTAGGCGCCACGAAAAAGCACCCAGCACTCACTGTAAATGAGGTTGGTGTTAGGAAGGGCATCCAGCTGTAGAAATCAAGCCAGATCAGTTCCTGTATGAGCAAGGCATGGTCAGCCGACCAGACACTGCCCACAACAGGACAACCCGTCTAACCCATGCTAGCGTGGAAGAACGGACGTAAAACGGTGATGATGATGATGATGTGAGGAGGTATAAAATGTGTATATATGGAAAATATGTATGTGTATGTATGTGTATATAAAATGTGTAGAATATATATATGTGTATATGTAGGTGTGGTGTGTGTGTATGTATATATGTGTGTGTATATATGTGTGTGTATGTATGCATAAAATATATGTGTGTGTATGGGATATATATATATATATATATATGTATATATATATATATATGTGTGTATATATGTGGGAGATATATATAATATGTATGTAGGATATGTATAGTGTATATATAGGATGTATATGATATATGTGTGGTATATCTATAGGATATATATGTATGTATGGTATATGTGTAAAAAATATATATATGGGGTGTGTATAGGATATATATGTATGTAGAAAAAATATATGTGTATATATGTGGTGTGTATATATATGTATGTGTTTGAAATATATGTATACGTATGTATGGGATATATATATATATGTATGTATATATATGTGTGCATATATATATGTATATATATGTATGTATGTAGAAAATATATATTTGTGTGTATGTGAGATATATATATGTGTATATCTGTATGTACAAGATATGTATAATATATATGTATGTTTAGTGTGTATGTGTACATGTGTATAAGATATATATATATATGTGTATATGTATGTATATATATATACATATATGTGTGTATGTGTGTGTATATATATATAAATATATATATATGTGTTTGTATAATATGTATATGTGTATGGTGTATATATATATATATATATATGGTATGTGTATATGTGTATAAAATATATATAAAATGTGTGTGTGTATATATATGTGTGTGTGTGTGTATGTATGTATGTGTGTGTGTGTGTGTATATATATGGGTATGTTTATGTGTATGTATATATATATGTGTGTATATATGTATATATGTGTGTGTATGTGTACGTATGTGTGTGTATATATATATATGTATGTATGTATATATGTGTTTGTATGTAGTATATATGGACTGTAGATATATTTACATATAGGGAAGTGAATATGTGAGCCAGCATGTCCCTCCACACTTCCTCTCCCAGACCAATATCAACAACACATCTTTGACAAATGTTCCCAAACTATCCTTCTTTTCTTTTTTCCTGTCATCCCATTCTTATCAAAAGACATGTATCTTACACCTCATTAAAACCCAGACAAGCACCTAAATTCATCTTTGATATAGAAATTTGTAGAAGATATTCTTTATTGATTTGGAAGAGTTGATTCAGCTATGCCATTATATACTCAAAGGTCAGCTAATGAAATAAAATCAGCAGGAGAGTATGTTTACCACCACCTTCTCAAACACCCTTATCTTACAACCTCCCCATTTTCTGAGTGTATATATATATGTAAGTATACTTTAATTCCTCCGGACCTTCATCATCATCAACACTCATTAACACCACACGCCACACCTCAGACACATCCAACTCTCTCTCTTATATATAGTCACACATTTCAACACAACCTGATCTCAGTTTGACAATCGCCACAGACAGACGAATGCGAGAAAGTTCTCCAATCCAAGTTAACCAGGAATCTCTAAAATTCTTCCCACCGAAGTTAACAAAGAACTTACTGGATCTACCAACTCATAATATTATAATATTATATAACATGAAATCAAAAAATTTTTAACACTACAAGTGAAGTAATTCTTTTCCTTTTTTTCAAATATAATACGCGGACCAATCATAAGCCAGAGGCCTATACTTTCGCTTGCCCGGTTGCCTTCGATATATGATGGATGGATGGATGGACTGCGGAATCCTGGAGAGTGGAAGGGAGAGAAAAATCTGGACGCTCAGCGAAAATGCCAAAGTTAAAGTCAAATTCACCTCGTGGACGAGAATGCAAGCACTCCTCTTTGTTTCGTCCGCGGATGGCTAACATAACCCCATCTCCCCCCGCCCCCCACCGCCCCCACCCTCCAAACGCAATCCAAAACTTCAGAGTTGGTACCATAAATGTAGGCACCCTAAAGGGTCGCGCTAACGAGGTTGTAGAAATGCTTGAACGTAAGGAGGTCGATGTATGTTGTATTCAAGAGACCAGGTGGAGGGGTGGGTCTGCTAGATTCATTGAGGGTAAAAAACGATGTTATAAGCTTTTCTGGGTGGGAAACGACGATGGGCTGGGTGGAGTAGGAATCATGGTAGCAGAAAAGTGGGCAGATAAGATAATAGACGTAAATAGAGTGAACGACAGAATAATTAAAATACGACTTGTCCTCAATAGAACTACGGTGACAGTAATATCTGCGTACGCACCCCAATCCGGACTGCCCGGCACTATAAAAGACAGATTCTATGAGACACTGATGCTAACTACCTCCCAAATATCCGACAGTGACTATATAATTATTGCAGGCGACCTAAATGGTCACGTTGGACAACATTGTGACGGCTACGACGAAATCCATGGAGGCTATGGGTTTGGTACTAGAAATGAGGAAGGCTCCAGAATCCTGGAATTCTGTGATGCAAATAACCTAACTATCTGTAACACTAACTTCAAAAAACGTGACAATCACCTGATCACCTATAGATCCGGGGAACACACAAGCCAGGTAGATTATATCCTTACCAGAAGACGTGACAGAGTGTCTGTCGTAAACACTAAATCCCTCCCCCATGAAGAATGCACCTCCCAACATAGACTGATAATTAGCGACCTCATAGTCAGGACGAGACATACTCGACAGCAAAAGAGGACTATCCTCAGGAGAAAAATATGGAAGCTAAAGGACCCCACAGCCAGAAATAAATTTCAAAGCATATTACTTGATGCTTTCGACAGTAAGGAAGAACATTTACAGTCGGACAATATAGAGGGACAGTGGGAATTTCTGAAAGCAAACCTGCTGATGGCGACAGACGAAGTCTGTGGCTGGAGCAGGCCTGTAGGCAGGAGGAGAGTAACATGGTGGTGGAACAGTAAAGTGGAGGGGTCAATTAAGGCCAAAAAGCAGGCTTGGAAAGTATGGCGGGATGGGGGAAGTAGAGAAGACTATCAAGTGGCCAGGAGGGAAGCTAGGAGACAAGTGTACTTAGCAAGAAGGGAAGCTGAGGAAAGAAAGTTCAAGCATGTTCTACAATGCGAGGACCAAAAACGTGAGGTGTTCAGGATTGCTAGGCAATGCGTCAAGGAAAACCGTGATATTGTCGGGGAGAAGTGTGTACTAAACGATGATGGCACACTTGCCATCACCGACGCTGATAAGAAGGTAGCTTGGAAGTGTCACTATGAAAGGCTACTAAATGAGGAGAATAAATGGGAGAAAGACAGTCTCCCCCATATCGACCCAATAGAGGGACCAGCAGTGTTAGTCGAGGGGAGTATAATAAGTAAGGCAATCAAGGATATGAAGACGGGTAAGGCGGCTGGGCCTTCGGAAATAGTTGCTGAGATGCTGAAGGCATCTGGCACGGTGGAACACACCATGGTCACCCGCATAGTTAACCAAGTCGTACAGAATGGGGTTGTTCCGAAGGACTGGCATAGCAGCATCATCGTTAACTGTTATAAGGGTAAAGGAGACGCCCTAGATAGGAGTAACTATAGAGGCATTAAATTAATCGACCAGGTCATGAAGGTCACGGAAAAAGTAATAGCGCAACTAATCAGAGAGAGAATTGACCTAGTTGAAATGCAGTTCGGGTTTGTGTCAGGCAAAAGTACCACAGACGCTCTTTTCATAGTACGACAACTACAGGAGAAGTACCTAGCTAAAGGTAAACCCCTCTACTTAGCTTTTGTCGACTTGGAGAAAGCCTTCGACAGAGTCCCCCGCTCCATTATCTGGTGGGCTCTTAGAAAACTAGGCGTTGACGAATGGCTTGTGAGGGCTATACAAGCCATGAATAAAGAAACAGTCAGCAAGGTTAGAATTAACAACGAATATAGTGAAGAGTTTAGCGTAAAAGTTGGCGTCCATCAGGGCTCTGTTCTCAGCCCCCTACTATTTATTATTGCCCTTCAGGCTATAACAGAGGAGTTCAAGACCGGCTGCCCATGGGAACTCCTATACGCAGACGACCTGACACTCATAGCGGAATCAATGGCCGAGCTAGAGAAGAAATTCCAAATATGGAAGCACGGCCTAGAGTCAAAAGGACTTAAAATTAACCGGGCTAAGACTAAAGTTCTAGTTTGTAGGAAAGAAAACAAGGCGGCGGTCCCTTCTGGGAAATGGTCGTGCTCGGTGTGTAGGAAAGGCGTAGGTAGAAACTCCATTTTATGTCCTAAATGCAAAGTATGGGTGCATAAAAGATGTAGTGGGATCACAGGTAAGCTAACTAAGAACATAGATTTTACATGTGGCCGGTGCTCTGGTGCAATAAGTAGCAGCAAGTGCACACAAAATACTAGCTCTTTCAATTGCGCAGAGGGTTCTATAGAAATAGTGGACAGCTTCCGTTACCTGGGCGATAAAATCAGCAGTGGGGGAGGGTGCTCTGAAAGTACAGTAGCTAGAGTCAGAACTGGTTGGAAAAAGTTCAGAGAGCTTATACCACTATTAGCTGCTAAAGGGTTCTCAACTAAAAATGAAAGGCAGGTTGTACGATGCCTGCATACGAACAGCAATGTTGCATGGCAGTGAGACCTGGGCATTGTGTGCAGAGGATATACGCAGACTAGAGAGGAACGAAGCTTGCATGCTCCGCTGGATGTGTGACAGTAATATACGTGAACGGCAAAGCATAAACGAACTAAGGAAAAAATTAGAGATAAGAGGGATCAGATGTTGTTTACTCGAGAGAAGGCTACGTTGGTATGGACACGTGATGCGCATGAAAGTCGATAGCTGTATAACAAAGTGCAGGACAATAAAGATAGACGGTAGCCACGGAATAGGCAGACCTAGAAAAACCTGGGACGAGCTGATAAACTCCGACCTCACACACTTACACCTCTCCAAGACAATGTCACTGGACCGAGACCTTTGGCGGTACTCAGTAACAGAGAAGACCCGCCTTACCTAAATATATAGTAAAACCTACTCCAGCCAGTAGGCATCTCTAACAAAATACACCCCGTCCCACCACCACCACCCCGTTCTATGTAAAGTTATGTTGGTGCCGCGCCAGCCAGGCCGAAACAAATGAGATCGTGTAGGTGTCACGACAAAAAAACACACAGTCCACGCTGTAATGTGGCCGTGTAGGCAACACGGTAAAAACCTCCCAGACCCACACTGTAAATGTGGTTGGTGTTAGGAAGGGCATCCAACTGTAGAAAACCTGCCAGACAGTCCTATGCGAGCAAGACAATCACTCTTGCCTCAAGTGGGACTACCCCCGTCCAAACCCATGCAAGCGTGGAACATGGACGTTAAACGTTGATGATGATGATGATGATGATGATGATATATATGGGAAAATGTATGACGTCAATGGCAGAGCTCAAGCCGTTTTGACGGCTATTTCTGGACTGAAATAGCTGTCGAAATGGCTTGAGCTCTGCCATTGGGGTCATACATTTTCCCATATTTTCCTATTACCCACTCTAATACCCTAAGTATTAAGTACTCTGGTGCGTTATGGTCCATCTGGTTCCTTACCACAACTCCTTCATTATATATATATATATATATATGTAACACATCAGCACATCCAGGAATCAAATTCACACCTTCTCAATTGCAAGCCCAATATTCGAACCACTTAGTCATATACCTTCACACACACACACACACACACACACACATATTTCAAAGAGAAGATGACAGCTGCCATCAGACAAGCCTTCCATAATAAGGGCCTGAATATACAGCTGGTGCACTCGAGACCCCCATCTGCTCCACAGACACTGATCTACATACAACAATATGTAAACACTTCCTAATTGTCCCACCAACAGCGCAGAAGTGTGCATATGAGCATATGTGGTTTACAAGGTCACATGTAAAGAATGTCTATCGGTGCAGCCAAGGCATCGAGGTCAACCATATAGGGGGTGGAAATGAATGAAGGCAATTTAAGAATCAATGTGACCATTATTATCAACCAGAAAATAAAAAAAAAACTCAGATAAATGATAGATTGGAAATGCACAATGCACAATTGAAAAGAGGGTATTTGTCCTGCAATATCATGTTGAAATATACTGGGTAACTATCTTTTTCACTATTTGAATTGAGAAAACAATAAATGAAAATGAGTTGATTGTTAAAGATATTTCCTATCCCATCAAGCCTCTGTCACATTCTTTTGTAATTTGACCACTGACTTGGTCAATTCATTTCACCCAATAGTCATCATCATCATCATCATCATCATCATCACCGTTTTACGTCCGTTCTTCCACGCTAGCATGGGTTAGACGGGTTGTCCTGTTGTGGGCAGTGTCTGGTCGGCTGACCATGCCTTGCTCATACAGGAACTGATTTGGCTTGATTTCTACAGCTGGATGCCCTTCCTAACACCAACCTCATTTACAGTGAGTGCTGGGTGCTTTTTCGTGGCGCCTACACGTATAGTATGTATTAAAATTAGTTTTAGGGCAATTGCTCAAATTAACATGTAATTATTTCTTTATTCCTATTATGGTTACCTACCCACATTTGTGTGTTGCATTAAATATTCCTGTCCCATATTGGTATGTAGATATATTGCCTTGTTTTTTTGTCCAACCTCCACTGTTGTTTTCATTCTGAAAAGATATCTTTCTTTAGCCAATATTGATGTGCTGGTGGTGAAAAATCCTGTTTGGCAGCATCTGAAACTATAATGATTCCCAAAAGACAGCTGATGAAAGGGAATTGTCCATCTGCTTGTCCCTCCATGCTTTCTGTTTCCTTTATATGTCCCACATGTGCTTTTAATGATATATATACATACATATGTATATATATATATATATATGTATATATATATATATATATATATATATGAAAAAATATGATCCTGACGGCAGAGCTCAAGCCGTTTCGACGGCTATTTCAGTCCAGAAACAGCTGTCGAAATGGCTTGAGCTCTGCCGTTGGGGTCATACTTTTTCCTATTACCCACTCTACTACCCTAAGTATTGAGTACTCTGGTGCGTTATGGTCCATCTGGTTCCTTACCACAACTCCTTTGTTATATATATATACATATATATATATATAACAAAGGAATTGTGTTAAGGAACCAGATGGACCATAACGCACCAAAGTACTCAATACTTAGGGTAATAGAGTGGGAAATAGGAAAAAATATAACCCCAACGGCAGAGCTCAAGCCGTTTCGACGGCTATTTCCGAGTCCAGAAATAGCCGTCGAAATGGCTTGAGCTCTGCCGTCGAGGTCATACTTTTTCCTATATATATATAGATTGTTGATTTAATGAAGCAATATTTTTTAGAACTTTTCTCTTGATTAAGAATAAAATATATATGCTTGTGCTTTTATATACTTATGTTAATATATGCATATGTATGTATGTATGTGTGTGTATGCATATGTACATACATATGAGCAGGAGAAATCGTAGAAATGCTAGAGCGAAAGGAAGTTGATGTATGCTGTGTGCAAGAGACTAGATGGAGAGGAGTGTCTGCTAGAGTCCTTGTAGGAAAAAGTCAGTGCTACAAATTTTTCTGGGTGGGAAATGACGATGGGGTGGGTGGTGTAGGTATACTATTAGCTGACAAGTGGGTAGATAAAGTAATCTCAGTGTACAGGGTAAATGCAAGAATCATTAAACTCAGACTAGTCCTGAATAAGACAATTACCACAATAATATCAGCTTACGCACCCCAATCGGGGCTGCCAGACGAACTTAAGGATAGGTTTTACGAGTCCCTAATACACACTACTGCTCTAACAGACGACAAGGACTTCCTAATCATCGCAGGAGATTTTAACGGACACATAGGTAAACACTGCGACGGCTTCAATAGAGTACATGGAGGCCATGGAGTTGGCACAAGGAATGAGGAAGGATTCAGACTTCTAGAATTCTGCGACGCCAATGACATGTCAATATGTAACACAAACTTTAAAAAACCCGACAACCACCTGATCACCTATAGATCAGGGGAGCACTCTAGTCAGTTAGATTTTATCCTCATCAGAGGACGTGACAGATGGACGGTCGTAAACACAAAAGCCTTCCCTAGTGAGGAATGTACATCCCAACATAGCTTAGTTGTCAGCGACCTCACGGTCAGAACTAGACGAGCCCTGAAACAGAGGCCAACCTGGAGAAGAAAGATCTGGAAGCTGAAAGTCCCCTCAACCAGTAACAGATTTAAAGATATTTTACTCAATGCCTACGACAGTAAAGAAGAACAGATAGAGACATTTAATGTAGAAGAGAACTGGGAGTTCCTAAAAAATAATTTACTAGAGGCGATGGACGAGGTCTGTGGCTGGAGTAAGACCTCAAGCAGGAGGAGAGTGACATGGTGGTGGAACAATAAGGTAGATGAAGCAGTCAAGGCCAAGAGACAGGCATGGAAAGAATGGAAGAACGGGTGGAGCAGGGTACATTACATAGAGACCAAGAGGGAAGCTAGGCGACAAGTATACTTAGCTAGGAGGGAAGCAGAGGATAGAAAATTCAAGCATGTTTTACAACGTGAGGACCAGAAACAGGAGGTATTCAAGATTGCGAGGCAGTGTGTCAGAGATAGTTGTGATGTCATTGGAGAGAAGTGTATCCGGAATGATAAAGGTGAGCTTGCCCTCACAAGTGCTGAGAAGAAAGATGCATGGAAGAGTCATTATGATAGATTACTAAATGAGGAGAATGCATGGGAAGAAGAGACCCTACCCCAAGTAGACCCTATAGAGGGACCAGCAGTACAAGTCAGCGGCAGCGTAGTAAGTAAGGCAATCAGAGATATGAAGATGGGGAAGGCAACCGGTCCATCGGGTATAGCTGCCGAGATGCTGAAGGCATCTGGGTCTGTAGGTCACACTATAACCACACGTATCGTTAACCAGGTAATACTAGAAGGGGCCATACCAAAAGATTGGTGCAGTAGCATCATTGTCAACTGCTACAAAGGCAAAGGCGACGCACTAGATAGAGGAAACTAGAGGTATAAAGTTGATGGACCAGGTCATGAAAGTAACAGAAAGAGTTATAGCACAGCTGATTAGGGACCGGGTGAATATAGACGAGAAGCAATTTGGGTTTGTACCAGGAAGAGGCACCACTGATGCCCTCTTCCTTGTGAGGCAATTACAGGAAAAGTACCTAGCTAAAAGTAAGCCACTCTACTTGGCATTTGTCGACCTTGAGAAAGCCTTTGACAGAGTTCCACGTGCTGTAATCTGGTGGGCTCTTAGAAAACTAGGAGTAGATGAATGGTTTGTGAAAGCGGTACAAGCCATGTATAGGGGAGCAGTCAGCAAAGTTAGGATTAGCAATGAGTATAGCGAGGAATTTAGCGTACAGGTTGGGGTCCACCAGGGCTCTGTTCTTAGCCCTCTCCTGTTCATCATAGTCCTGCAGGCAATAACGGAGGAATTTAAGACCGGATGCCCATGGGAACTCCTGTATGCTGATGACCTCGCACTCATAGCTGAATCTATGATAGAACTAGAGAATAAATTCCAAACCTGGAAGCAGGGACTAGAGAGAAAGGGTCTCAAAGTCAACATGACAAAGACTAAGGTCCTTGTAAGTAGACGAGAAAACAGAACCCAGATCCCTCAGGGAAATGGCCTTGCTCAGTATGTAGGAAAGGTGTAGGTAGGAACTCCATTCTCTGCCCCAAATGCAAACAATGGGTACACAAGAGATGTAGCGGGATCTCAGGAAGCTTAATTAAGAATGTAGGATTCACATGCAGCAGCTGTGCTGAAACAGCAAGCAAACAGCCACAGGAAACAAGTACCACCAATCTCTGGGAGGGCCCTGTAGAAACAGTAGACAGCTTCTGCTACCTAGGTGACCGAATTAGCAACGGAGGTGGGTGCTCAGAAAGTACAATAACTAGGGTAAGAACGGGATGGAAGAAGTTTAGGGAACTACTACCACTGCTAGCTGCAAAAGGCTTCTCCCTCAGAATGAAAGGCAGACTGTATGATGCGTGTATCCGAACAGCGATGTTGCATGGTAGTAAGACCTGGGCGCTGAAGGTGGAAGACTTACGTAGATTAGAGAGAAACGAAGCCTGCATGCTCCGATGGATGTGTAACAGTAATATACGTGAACGACAAAGCATAAATGAATTGAGAGAGAGACTGAGCATAAGAGGAATCAAATGCTGTGTGCAGGAGAGGCGGTTGTGCTGGTATGGACATGTGATGCGTATGAAGGATGACAGCTGCATAAAAAGGTGCAGAGCACTAGAAGTTGATGGAAACCGCGGAGTGGGGAGACCCAAGATGACCTGGGATGAGGTGATAAAAGCCGACCTTACCCAATTACACCTCTCAAAGACAATGACACACGACCGTGACTTCTGGCGTCACGCAGTAATACAGAGTACCCGACCTCCCATGGGTACATGCTGAAGCATATAAACAATATGCCCCCACACACCCCACCGCAAGGTGGTCGTGGAGGTGCCACGGCAAAAAAGCACCCAGCCCACACTGTAAAGCGGACGTGTAGGCGCCACGAAAAAGCACCCAGCACTCACTGTAAATGAGGTTGGTGTTAGGAAGGGCATCCAGCTGTAGAAATCAAGCCAGATCAGTTCCTGTATGAGCAAGGCATGGTCAGCCGACCAGACACTACACACAACAGGACAACCCGTCTAACCCATGCTAGCGTGGAAGAACGGACGTAAAACGGTGATGATGATGATGATGATGATGATATTTACACAAACACACACATGAGAAAAGTTTTAAATAAAAAAAAACATTGTATCATTGAATAGGCAACACAGGTTTTATTCACTTTAATAGTTTGCAAAGATAGATTATTGAAATATATTCATTAATTTTGAATGATGGAGAATTACCAAATCCACTGGGTTTGAGTATGAGTTTCATCTCTCTGTGGTTACTATAATAGCTACCAGCAATACACTGAGATAAATGTTATTGATTTTACTGCTTTCCAACACAGTTTGCCTGTTGTTTATACAGGAAGAAATCAATAATAATGGACTTGCTATTCATGCTGAGTTCTCTTGGGACAGAGTTAAGAGATAAAATAAGGTATATAGAATTTATTACAGGGTCGAGGGAGAGGAATTGGAAATGTTCTTAGGTTGGTATTGTATATAATTAGTAAGTTCAGAGAAGCTTAAGCAGGTGAGAAATCTTAGAAAAAAAAAGGCATAATACATAAGGCATAATAAATTGCAGGTGAAATTTAGTGTCTATCAACTAGATGGAATTTTGTGGAATGTAGTTTGATATGTATCTTTATATTCTAAGTACAACCCCCTAATATGTAACTAATACTTCGGTCTTCAGCATTTTCTCATTATCAAGAAAGTTAACAGCTCTTTAAGGATAGACTTTCCTCAGGACCTGAAGAAGAAACCTACTCTTTCTTTTGTAGATTTTTACTTTATGCAGGTTACAGATTTAGTACAAATATTACAGAACACTGTGAGGCAAAATTTATAAGAAGTGACACATTTGAAATGGTTCAAAGTGAGAACATACATCAAATGAAACAGGTGCATTCTATTACTCACACACATACGTATTCAGCATAATTACAGTGATGTTAAGAGGCTTGACTACTCACAACTAGCTCATAGATTCCTTACTATAGCTATTGTGTTTTGCCCTTGTATATGCTATATATTTTTCACACTCTTGACTGACAAAAACAAAAATAAATAACGTTTAACAAATAAAGAATGGTTAGCAGAAGGGAGAATAACCTTGCCACAGTTGTATTTGAATAGATAACAGTAGGAAGAGCAACATCACTACAGCTGTACTTGAATAGATAACAGTAGGAAGAGCAACATCACTACAGCTGTACTTGAATAGATAACAGTAGGAAGAGCAACATCACTACAGCTGTACTTGAATAGTTAAAAGAAGGAAGAGCAACATCACTACAGCTGTACTTGAATAGTTAAAAGAAGGAACAGTAACCTTGCCACAGCTGTACTTGAATAGTTAACAGTAGAAATAGCAATATTAGCAATACACCTTCAACCCCAAACCCAATATTACCCTAGCAAGTCTGAAAATTTTAGTATAAAACATACATATATGTATATGTAAATATATGTATTATTAAGCAAGAAAAGGATGGTGGAATGGCAGAATGCATTGTGACATTTGTTCCAGCTTTTTACATTTTGATTTAAAATCCTGCTGTGGCAAACTTTGCTTTTCACCCTTCCAGGTTCCATAAAAAATAGTACCAGTCAAAAACTGGAGTTTATATAGTCGACTTTCTCCTTCCTATAAATTGCTGGCCCTGTGGCTAAATCAGAAATCATTATGTAGTAAAAAAAAAATAAGAAAAATGAGTTGCAGTTCCTTACAGATTAGTATCATCAGTTTGAGGTTCAGTTAGTTTGAAGCTTGCAGTTAACAACTGAAATAAAATTCTAGAGGTCTACAGTTCTGAATGGAAAGAATGCTTTCTCAAAGTGTTTGGTGGTGAGTTTGCAGGTGAGATACAGTAAGGAAAAGATGAATTCAGGTTGCTGTTTAGTTCCTGGCCGGCTCTGTGTAGGGAGAGCTATGATATAAGCATTCCAGCCAAACTATCCAATCATTTTGCCAGACTACATTATCCAATGTGTCCTTCATATGTTTATAACTGCAGAGCATGGTTTTAGAGACATTTTTCTAGTAATACTACAGGTTGAGCAGTATAGAGGCCCTTTCATTGGCGAAAGTGTTTAGTGCAGTTTTAATGGGTAAGATTCAGTAGGGATGATGAGAGGAAGAATGGTAGTTGCATTAGGTATGTTGGGGCGGAGGTGGTACTGTGTTAGAATTTAAACTGCATGTTTGTTGGTTATTATTTATATTGAGGGTGGTGGATTGGCAGTATAGGTAGAGGGTCGGACGCCATGCTTTCCAGCATAGTTACGTCCCTTTATGGTCTGAGTTCAAATCCCGCCGAGGTTGACTTTGCCTTTCATCCTTATGGGGTCGATAAAATAAAGTACCAGTAATGCACTGGGTATTTTCTGGCCTTGTGCCTAGAGTAGAAACAATTATTTATATTGAGTGAGTGAATCTTCTCCAAAAGAGTCAACAACTGATTAGGGGTGAAATGATTTATAATTTTGAAGAGGAGGCTTTGAGAAGCACTTTTAGCAATGTTATATACATAAGTCACAATGTAAAATCATCAAATACTGTGTGGCCTAGGATTTACAATAATTAGGATTATTTATGGGTGTGTAGTTTATGAATGCATTGAGAGTAATGTAAGATTGTTTGCTTGATGTTTGAAATGATTGTGCTTTAGAGTTGTGAAAGGAAACTCGGCTGTTCTTTCCTTAATTGCAAGTATTTTTTAAGACTTCTGAAGATGAAAGTAGGTCAAGCGTAGCATAAGATGTTTAGGTTGTATATGAATGCATGACAGGTTAAAGAGGTGCAAATTTTAGTATCATCTTTATAGAACGTAACAGTGAGCAGGGAATTAATGCCAGGGGAGAGAGCATAGGAGAGAATTCTTAATTCAAGGAACAGTAGAGTTGATAAAATGTGCATTGAAGAGCACTCTATTTGCACACTGTAATAGAACAGTCAGTTAGGAAAATATCAATCCAAGAGAGAGGGGAATTAAGATCATAGGTAGGCAACATACCAACATTTCTGTATAAGATATGGTGAAATATATCGCTGATGGAGAAGACAGTAGAACTGATTTCTGTGAAAATTTCAAGGGTAAGAGAACATTGGTGTAGTATAGAAGAGCAGGTTCTCATAGTTATGCTTTTCCAGAAACTATATTTCTGATCAATGAGATGAAAAAAGCAAACATAATATAGTGGCGAGACTGCTTCCATTAGTTTTGGGATATTGGATGTGTGAGTTAACTATTATTCAGAATGGAATGGTGTGTGTATCCATAGATTGGAATATATATTAAATATATATGTGTGCTTTAATATATGGTATTAATAGCATGCCTTAGAAAAACTGCAAGTTTTATAGGTATTCTTTGTAAGGACAGTTGTTCTCCATAATCAGAGCTTGTACATGTGTCCTGTAATGCCTAACCAACAGGTTTTGAATGCCCTATATATGTGTGTCTATATATATATATATGCGATTCAGTTATGAGGTAGGTTTTTCATTTTAATTATTATGTTACTCCTACACCTCTCTTAGCTTTTATTCTATTCACACTGGTGATTAAAATCCTGTAAATGAAAACACACTCTCCTGTGTTTTTCCTTTCTATATTGTATATATATATATAGATATATAGAGATAGATAGAGTGTATATATATATATGTGTGTGTGTGTGTATATATGAGAGAGAAAGAGAGAGAAAGAGAGAGAGAGAAAGAAAGAGAGAGAGAGAGAGAGAGAGAGAGAGAGAGAGAGAGAGAGAGAGAGAGAGAGAGAGAGAGAGAGAGAGAGAGAGAGAGAGAGAGAGAGAGAGAGAAGAAAAAAGAGCTATTTTTGAAAGTAATGGGGGAAATAGAAAATATTATCAGAATCAGTCACCTTATTGGGTTGGACTATTTGGAGAATGTATAACTCAGTTCATCCTCAAACATCAGACCTGTATACAAAGGCATTCCAGTTATAAATATCCTGCATTTTGGGAAGTATTTAGAAGCAAGATATGGCCACCCGACTAATCTAGCCTCAATACATGATAAACTGCCTAACCAATCCAAGCATGGAAAATGGACATTAAACAGTGATGATGATGATCTCTGAGAGAGGTAACAGTAAGGAGATTGACTTTACTTGTGTGTATATATTAGTTTTTAATCAAACTTTGGACAGCAATGATGGGTTATATGTAAAGGATGAACAAATTTTATAACAAAGTGGAATAAGATGTGTGGTTTGAGGTGGTGGCTTTGACAGACATATTTACAGGTATTTATGATGAAACAAATAAAATTATCCAATGGATATCTTTGTTGTAGTTTTTTTTCTTTTGCAAATTGGATGTGTTTGTGAGAAAGATGATTGGTGGTGGAGAAAAATAAAACATCAAAGTTCACTGGTACTTCCTTGCCAATAATCTCTGAGTACCTCAGAATTTGTAATTATATACATGCCCCTGTACTATTAGAGTGGTGGTGTATCTAGGAAAACCTTTTCAACTAGAATCCTCTGTTTGGAAATAGTATGTTGAGAAATTTTGCTACCTTCAGACTGGGGGCATTGGCCTGGCTTCTAACAGAATAATGAGCTGTTCTAAAGAATCCAAGTGTCAGGAAGTGAAATTAAGTGTTAATTATCAAACCAAGTATTAAATGAGTGGTGGCAACGATAATAGTAAATGGAGAGAGATAGTGAATGGAAGAGACAGTGGGAAGGGAGGAGAAAGAGAGGCATGGGGAGAGAGAATGAGGGGGAAAGAGAGTGAGAGGGGATCAGAAAGCGAGAGACAGACTAAAATATGGAGATAGAGAGATGCTTGTTTGTTATTATAGTGGTTCTGTTGGTTATTGGTGTCATCACTACACCATGATTACAAACATAGTTTTTATATACTTTCCATTATTCATAAAGAAGTGTTAATGTTGTTGAATAGAATTTAAAATTAACACATAAATCTATGTAATACATCAATGGTTTCAAATGTGATATGCTACATTAAGAGAAAACTTCAAATATGAGAATTTAATTTGCTAAAGGCATAACATTTTTAGCATTAACCCTTTTGTTACTGTATTTCTAATGAAATACACAGCCTATATGTATCGATTAATTTTGAAATTTTGAAGAATTTAATGAGATAACTAATGTTTTCATAACTAAACTGATGTTTGAAACATTATTTCAAAATTTATTAAATGAAATTATGATGGAAGGTTTTAATATAAGTATGAACATTTTATAATGAGCAGTTGTGTATCATAAAAGAAGAGTTGTTTGATGTTAAAAGGGTTAATAGAAACTGGTTAAAATTAGTTAAAATAAACTATCAATTAAATTTTATTTTCATTGTACATTTGTTCTATCAAATACCAATAACTGAAAAATTAGCTAACATTTGAATTAAAAAATGTGAACTACAATATGTTACTGCAATGATTTCTACTTTAGAAACAAAGCCAGTAATTGTTGAGAGTGTGTGTAGTATTTGACAGACATTCTACTTTATCGACCCCGGAATGGTGAAAGGCAAAATTGAACTCAGTGAAATTTGAACTCAGAATGTTAAATGCAATATGTTAATATAAAGCATTCATGTGTACCCCAGTTTTTAGTACACCATATACTAGCCTGATTTAAAAAGCAACTAAAAGGGTTAAAATGGTTGGTGTCAGGAATGTCAGCATGAAAAAGTGAATGTAATTCTGCTGATGATGTATCCCTAGGTTTAATATTGATTTTATTGTGGAAATATATATGTCATTTTTCTCAAAGAATTTCCAGTATTTATTTTAATAAATAGTAAGAATTTCCAGAGATACCACTAGTATTTATAATAAATTTTTATAGTTGGACAAATTCCACTACTCAGGTGTTTCATGACAGAATGGTCATGTTTAAATGTTGGCAACTGTTGAATTATTCCAACACTGATGACTTTAGGTATTGTATTTACATATCGTGGTATTTCTGTGAACTTCTGGTTTTTCCTGTTATCCACACTTCATTGCTTTTTGTCTATTGTAGTTGAATAAACTGAACAACATTTTATTCAGTTTTAGATATTCCAGAACTTTAAAGAATCTCATGTAGCTGGCAATTCCAAAAAAATATTCTTAAGACTCGAAATCTAGAATTGATATGATTTTAGTTCTTCATTATTCTTATATGATTAGTGTTATCAAAGCTTTGATAATCCCTAAGCATTTATGTTATACTTGCAAAAAGAAATGGCCTTGAAAAATAATTCAAATAAGAACAATTTCTTGTTTTAAACAAACAAACAAAAAAAAAAAACTATAAAAAAATGTTAATATAATCTATCAGTAATTCGATTTTATTATATTAAAATTTCAATTCTGATATAACTTTGTTATTTAAACAAAATTAAAGAAGCAGGTAAGAATATTACCTTACAATACCCAAAGCAATATTAGATATAATTTCAAGAGCTAAATTTTTATGAACAAGAGACAGAAATGCCTTACATTATATTTCAGATAATTATTTTTCATCCAGTTTGTCTGAATATTGGAATTTTCCTCAGAGTTATTTAATTTTCTTTAAATCTTGGATTATAGTAGTTTTCTCATATTGTAATTATCAGAATTCACTATTAGATTTCTGCAACTTGAACTTTTTTTGATTTTGTTCTTTAAAGTCATTATTTTAGGTTTATCTAGAACACAAGCTATGCATGCATATTTTTTTAAAAAGCTATTGATAATTATTTGCCTGTTCTTTTTTTATGGTTATTTTACTTTTAGATCTTTTCATTTTTTATTGTTAGTCACGATACAATAGAAACTACACACAGAATTCATGGTAAATGTCAATTTAGAGATAGAAGTTAAAGATATCAGCAAATCATGGATGGAGTTCGGTTTTTCATAGAATGTCAATTGTTTCTTACTCATGAATAAAATAAAATATATTTGATTTAATTTACTGAAACAATTCTTTTTAAGGTCAACTTAATTTTAATCAATTTGTTACATAAGAAAAGATATAACAATAAAAATGCAGAAACAGTATAGCAAATAATTGTTTCTATTTTAGGCACAAGGCCAGCAATTACCCAGTACATTACTGGTACTTTATTTTATCGACCCCGTAAGGATGAAAGGCAAAGTTAACCTCGGCGGGATTTGAACTCAGATCATAAAGGGACGTAACTCTATGCTTCAAAGCATGGTGTCCGACTCTCTAGCGATACTGCCAATCCACCGCCCTATAGCAAATAATTGTTTCTACTTTAGGCACAAGGCCAGCAAATTACCCAGTACATTACTGGTACTTTATTTTATCGACCCCATAAGGATGAAAGGCAAAGTTAACCTCGGCGGGATTTGAACTCAGACTGTAAAGGGACGTAACTATGCTAGAAAGCATGGCGTCCAACCCTCTACCGATACTGCCAATTCACCGAACATTAAAGCAGTGTTAATCCTTTCATTAAATCAGTTTCTGTAACATTAACAAAATAAGAAGTAAATCTTACCACTAATAATTATAAAAATTATATATCATGAGTCTACTACTAAATGTTTTAGGTGCACATTCAGTCATGAACAGACACAGACACACTCTTCACCCAACTTCCATTGATCCAGTAGTACATCCAGAATGTGACAGCTGGAAAGAGAAAGTCCTACACCAGACGGAGGCAGATACTTTCTTCAACAATACCAAAAGGAGGAAAAGCAAAGTGTATCTTAACAGTATTTGAACCCAGAGCACAGAGACCTGAACAAATATCAAATGCTTTACCAACTCTGCCAAATCAACCATCTGCATGTTATGAGTAAAGACAGTTAAATGTATGCATCAAGATATGAATACATAACATCAGAGCCAGTCGTCTGATGTTTTATTTACAATGGTATTTCATCTCTAAATTATGTTAGTTTAAATAACATTGGCAGTTGCTTTTTGGTGTCCTCAGCCTCCGATCCTCTTCTGACATCCACTCTCCTTAATCTCCTCCAGCGGCATTCTCATTAATGTCCACAGCAAGATGGCAGTATCTGACGTGTCCCAGAAAATGGAATCAGCTCTGGCTGATTGGACCAATGAATGCCTTGCTGTCCCCTAGTATATAGATGTGCAACATAACTGAGACAACATCAAATATGGCATGTGGTTCAATTTGGTACCATCCACATCAATGAGGACCCTTCCAACTGCAGTGCAGAGGAGAGGAATATAAATAATTGTTTCTACTTTTGGCACAAGGCCAGCAATTAACCCAGTGTATTACTGGTACTTTATTTTATCGACCCCGAAAGGATGAAAGGCAAAGTTAACCTCGGCGGGATTTGAACTCAGAATGGCAAGGACCGTAACTCTATGCGTCAAAGCATGGCGTCCGACCCTCTACTGGTACTGCCAATCCTCTGAGAGGAATATAAATAATGGGGCTTGATCAACTCCTTCATTTTTCTACTGGTCAATGTTGAGACCTCAGTTGTTCTTGGTCACCGCACTGCTAATTTCCTTAGTAAAATCAGAACGACATCAGCCCACCTGAAGAAGGAGTCATATGAGGTGGAGTGGCTGATGTAGTGGGCGTCACTGGTTATTTTCCATGGGATTACTTTTGCCCTTTTATTCGTGTGGTGCATTCCCTCCCCTTCTCCTTTTATTTTGTTGCTTAATTCCTTTTTTCTTACACTTTCTCTTATTTTCCTTTCTCTTTTTTTGTTTCTTTACTACCATGTATATTGTGCAGTTTTCATTTCTACTGGATATTTTATACAAATATAATTATTTCTACATTTGGCACAATGCCAACAATTTGAATGGAAAGTGAGTCAGGTTTACACCAGTGCATTGCTGGTACTATATATTCGTAAGGATGGTGGAGGGAGTAAGGCTGGCCTCAGCAAGATAGAATAATAATGCCATACACAATATCATTTCTACGACTACGAATTAGATAAAACGTTAAAAATATTATCAACATAATCCTAATCTTATACATTGGAAAAATAAACAGGAAAATGTTATTAATATTCTTTTATAATCTTGTTTGTAAGGTTTTTTAAGTCAGAGAAAATAGGGAATTACATTTGCTATATTTCCTGAAGAAACAGGTGTAAACCTTAATATAATTAGTAATGCAGCAGATAAGAACAATGAAATGTAGTTGAATATTTCATGTTTTGGCATATGCATGCAATATTAAGTTGTTTGCAAGACTTTTTTCTGTAGAAGAATAAACATATAAAGAGATTGGATATCGTGAGTCATTTAAATAAATGTTTATAAGCAGTGGTTCATAATCAGATAAAGAACTGATCAAGAAATGCTTGTAATCAAATCAAGAAATAAACTTATGTAACTGCAATAAAGAAATCAATCTAAAGTTAAAGTCAGCATTAAGAAAACAATGAGACTCAAAGTTCAGAAAATATAGTATATTATATAATTTGTTTTAGTCTTTTCTAATAAAAGTTTGATGCAATTCTTGCTTTATGGTTGTATGGTTAGCATCAAAAGAGACACCTAGACATAAATTTCCTTCATCTAAGCTATATAAATGATAATATAAAAAAAAAATAGTTGAGCTGATTACCACTATATTTTCACTATTGATAAATATTATATATATATATATATATATATATATGTGTGTGTGTGTGTGTGTGTATGTGTGTGTTCACAAAGGCAATCGAAAGTCAAGATACTGTGTTATATATACACATATCATCATCATCTGCATATTTTATTCTATTTCAAGAAACTTGAAACATTTTGAGGATATTTTAATTTGGTTCATCACACAATCTGCAAAATTTTCCTTTATTTTTTCTAAGATTTCTTCAATGGATCTCAATTTGTCAGATTGAAAACTTACAACTTACAGATCAATAACAATAAAAAAAAATTAGATATGAAATCTGCTTTATAACTATGCTGTAGTTATAAATATTTATCACCAAATCAGAATA
This sequence comes from Eledone cirrhosa, assembly GCA_964016885.1. Taxonomy (NCBI): domain Eukaryota; kingdom Metazoa; phylum Mollusca; class Cephalopoda; order Octopoda; family Eledonidae; genus Eledone; species Eledone cirrhosa. Next base: position 20,850,358 of record OZ024743.1, on the reverse strand, counting down.
ATGATTTACACTTGAAAGAGAAACGTCTTTTTAAAAAGAACTTCAGAATTGATTAAAAAAATATAGATGTATCATCCTTTTTCTAGTCCTGATTAACAAATCTCCATTGTAATCTGTCTGGTTTACCAATACAAGTTTACTATCTAGCACTTTCCAGATTTCTTTCTGCAAATTTTCTTTACTTTTTTGTCGTAACTTTGAACAAAATGTTCATTTCTTTTTACCAACACATTATGATAAATGTTTAGAATAAATTATTTCATTGATTTTTTTTCTCCCTGCTGTCTATCAAAGGCAGTCGAAAGTCAAGATACTGTGTTAAATAAAACTAAAAAATATTTTATTCTTAGTTTTTGGTAGTAATTTTTTTTATTGTTGCTGTATTCACATAATCAATCTAAATTTTTCATTGGGGATTGCCTTAAATAACATAAAGTCAAAAAATAAAGCAACAGTAATAATGAGGCAAAGCAGAAAAGTTACTTTGAAAGAATGCAAAACATGAGTTTATGAAGTAAAGAAACTTACCTTTGACAAATCAAGAGGATCTCTGTTATTCATCATTTTATTTCGTGCAATCATATACACGCCTCGAGAATGAAGATGATTTTTTAGAAGACGGTGGTACTCAGTAAATTCCTTGCCAACTTCAGCAATAGCCCCAATTTGCAGCCAATTCATAGCCAAAAATAATTTTTCATATACATATCTGGGGAAATTTAAAAAACCAAATTCAAATGTGCTGGTTAAACTTTATGGTTTAAAATAAGTATAAGTCTATCAAAAACCAACAATAGCTATATGAGGAAATTGTTTCAAAAACTTAGATTTTACAATTTGTATTTAACATGATTCATATAACTTTCATATGTGAAACACATGTTGAATTAATGTTACTACTTTAATGAGAAAGATGAAAAAATATTAAATATTTTTAATATCAATATGTAACAGACTTCATTAATGTAAAAATCAAACAAAATAAAATGAATTTTACTAGAAATTATATAGGCAGACTGATAATTTTTCACATGAAGAATATAATAATAGGTTCCCAGTTTCTTACTCACAAAGTTTGAAGCAACTTTGATAAATAAGTAATTTATGTCAGTAAAATAATTCATATTGATATGTGGTCACTTTTCCCAAAATAAAAATTACAAAAATAGATTTTGCTGTAATAAACATTTAAAATATGTTTTAATTAATAATCACTTCAATTATAGTGAAAATGATTTTATTCTAGGTGGAATCTCAATCTACAGTACTCTCTGTTAAGTGGTTGGTGTTGGGAAGAGTTTCCAGTTGCAGAAACAATGACAAAAAATGGAACATACAAGTGAAATGTAGTCCTCTGTGCATCAAGGTGAGCAGTAACTCTGGATAAAAGCCTGGGCCCTATTGACACATCCAGGAAAGAAAATTAATGTATGACCATGATGATGTTGAGAATGATGATGATATTCCTTTCTATTGCATGTGGACTTATTTGATAATTTTTTTCTAACATAAAATAAATTATATCCCACAATAGAAGTGAACAAAAACTCCTACTAAACACTGAATGATGGGAGGAACAATTATTTCTGGACAATCTATTATAGTGTAACTAAAGTATAGTCTATGAAATCCAAAATATGTTAGCCTTATTAATACTGATTACGATAACAGAAGAAAGTGACTGCAGTAGACATGCTGAGCAGGACATGAGAACAGTATTTTTAATACAATTTTTGCAGTATCAGATATGTTGTTGGAGGAGGACATAAAACAATGCTAGGTATTGATCAGCATATTGTGTGTAAAGCATCTTATGTTTTTGTTTAAATGTTGTTAATCAGTATCAGCAGGTTGTTTTAACACTTTCATTACCATATCTCTGGTGCATATTGCCTATGCTTTAAAATTAATTTTAAAAAAGAAAAAAAAATTGGATGAATTCAGTAAATTTAATTAAGCTGGTGTTTAGAACTAACCAACAAAATATTCTGAGATAACAAAAACTGACAGACAGTTTTTGTTTAAATATGAGCATTTTAAAAGGAGCAACTTTATGTGATAGAGACAGGGGAAGTTTTAGGCAGATTGATATTAAAAGGTTTAAAGTGTTAACCCAATCAATCACTTTTAGTGTTTGTGCTATTAAATGTTAATAAATTGGAACATTACCATTAGAAGTACTTATTTCTGGCAAAAAGAGTTCATACTATTATTAAGTTCACAATTATGCATACAAGGAATTAAACACAGGTTTATAGAGCCATCAGAGTGCCCCTAAGTCTATGCATACATATTAGAACATTCTTTTAGACTTTCTAAAATAGTTAACAACAATAATGGTAATAATGTTTTCTAATTTTGGCACAAGGCTTGAAATATGTTAGGAATAGTCTCATGAATTTAATCAATCTAAATACTAGATTCATGTATATTTCGTTGACTCACAAACAATTAAAAATAAAATTGACTGTTGTGGCATTTGAAGACAAAATGTGAAGGGACATAACTAAATACCACACTCTTGGTATTTTATTTTATCAAGACTGAAAAAATGAAAGGCAAAGTTGACCTCAGAGAGATTTGAATTCAGAACATAAAGAACCAAAATAAATATCACAAGGCCAGCATACTAATACATTACTATTGGGAGAATAATAATGGCACAAGCCCAGCAATTTTGGGGAAGATGACAGTCAATTATATTGACCCTAGTATTTAACTGGGTCTTTATTTTATTGAAACCAGAAGAATGACATGTAAAATTGAGCTTCGTATGGTTTGAACTAGAAAGCCATAACTAAGTACCATAATGCATTTTGTGTGATGCTTTACTAATATTGCTAAATATATAAAAATATGGCAGAAAGAGAAAAACGTTTTGCAAAAATCTGAAAAAATGTAAACTGGAAATTTTGGTTGCTTTTTTATGAAATGTAATGTAGCAAAAAAGTGTACTGTAATATGATATTCTTCAATGAGTGAACTACATAAGGATTAAAAGAATTGATAAAAAGTCAATTTCATACTTTGATATATAGAGGAAGATAGTTGAAAAGATCAGTATATTGATTCTTATCAAACAAATAGTTCTTGATGTGAAGAGGGCCATAGAAAGAACTAGTGTATGGTACAACAATATGAAGAGTAAACTTCATAATAGAAAGATAAAGCCATTTTGAAATAACAGAAGAGCCAACATACCAGGTAGCTGGTGAGAATAAGTCAAAAGTTGAAGACAAGAAGGAGAAAAGACAAATTTTAGAGCAAAGATGAAAATATACTAAGCATATTAGGTATTTTAAAAATAAAATAAAAGAAACTAGAATGTGGGAATATAACAAAGAGTTGGATAGAGAATGACAGAGCAACTGAAATAGCTTCTCTTCATGCACAATCTGTTTCTAGAGAAAGAAGAAAGAAGAAAAAATTACAGATAATGGAGTATCTTTGTGAACAGAACTGGTAATTCGTGAGAATCAGTTAACCACTGATGTTTTTTAAAGAATAAACAAAATGAATTAAACAGTGGGGTCTCTCAATACATCGGAAATAGAAAGGGAGAAAATGGAGGAAAAAAAAGGGAGGAAAGAAAATTACAGACGTATGATAATACATCAACAAAGTGAAGATAACATCTATCATCAAGAAACATAAGATTGTTGGTAGAAGAACAGTAATCTTTAAATTGAAAACAAAGAAGTAGCTTAAAAAGTCCAAGATATTTAAGATTGCATTGAGAAAATTTAAACTGCCCTCCCTGAATTTTCTTCTTTCACTCTCAAATGCATATTTGGACTTGTGACTATGTGTAGGTTTTCCAGGTTTTGTGTAATTGTCAATTTAAGTAAAATCACATAAGCACATAAGCAACATGTTTTAATGTAGAGACACTGGTTCAGAGCAACTAATTATCGAAGAAGTAAACCTTAGTGAAACAATATGGTGTACATGATAACTGTAAATCTTGTCTAATGTAGCTTCATTATTCATAGTCATCTTACACACACATGTTCAAAAAGTGGTAAATATTTGTGTGTGCAAATACTCAATAAATTGCAGTATTTACATAATTTTATGTTGAAATCTTGTTGTGGGTGACTTAACCTTTCATACTTCAGGGGTTAATATAATAAGGACCAGTTAAATACTGAGTTGATAAAATTAATTGTTCCTTCCCTCCCTTCCTCTAAATTTGTGGTATGGTGCCTGAGTTAAGAATTATCATTATATTACTATGTTGAAAATGAGCTGGTGTGATGGAAAAAGATGTAGAGCATGAGACAAAATGCCTTGTTACATACTTTATGTAATAAAGTTACATACATGAGGTTCTCAGTTCAAATTTTGCAGAGATTAACTTTGCTATTTTGACTTATGGAGTATAGATACAATATTAGGTTTGTTAATTTGATGATATTTCTTCCACCACAATCTGTAGTCACATATTAATATTAGAAATAATCATTGTTAATGCTCTTGTTACTACACTTATCATATCTACTATTTTTATTATGTATTTAGGGCTGTATTATGTATAAGGGCGGTGGATTGGCAGTATCGGTAGAGGGTTGGATGCCATGCTTTGACGTATAGAGTTACGGCCCTTGCCATTCTGAGTTCAAATCCCGCCGAGGTTAACTTTGCCTTTCATCTTTACGGGGTCGATAAAATAAAGTTACAGTAATGTACTGGGTAACTGCTGGCCTTGTGCCAAAAGTAGAAACAGTTATTATGTAATTAGTATGGCTCTTTACATTCTGAGTTCAAATATGATTGAGAGTAATTTTGCTTTTTTTTTCATAATTCTGGGGTCAATAAAATAAAATACAGCTTTACCCTCCTTCATTATTTAATGTATATAATCCTGTAAAAGTGTCAATTTCATTAAAAAGTTAACCCTTTCCTACAGTTTACTAAAAAAGTTGAATTTTTCTATGTACCTTTTATAAAGGCCCATCCTAGTTCTTCACTAATATCAGATTTATGAATCAACGTATTATCATAATTATATACATTACAATGACGAATAAATAAGGCCACATAGCTATTATAAATACTGGTAGTTATACTTAAAGCTGACATGCATTATCAAGATAAACCATTGCTCCTGAATCAAGTGTTGATGTGTATTTCTTAGGAAATATTCCATTTCTGCTTTGTCTACTTGCCAGGTATGGGTAGCAATATAGCTATGCCAAAATCTATTAAGATTATATCATTATTTGGTCAGTATATCATACTGCCATTTCTTATATAAGCTATGCTGATACATGTTTACTAGTAGTTTACTATAATTACCAAATCTCTGAATGGGTACTTACAGTAATTACATATATTTCAGTAACTTAAAATGCTAATAAAAGTCTGCCTATGGTTTGCAGATATAAACACAGCTCTTCATAGCAGCACAGCTAGACTGATATGCATTTGCTATATATTATTATCAGTTTCATGCTGTCAAAATTTTAAAAATAAAATATTACTGATCTATTTCCTTTTACGTTAATGTTTTGTTCTGAATTCACAACATCACAGAATTTTAACTCTACCTTCATGTTGGATTTAATTTGACATGAAGCTGCAGATGTATTTTGTTTTTGTGGAATACACAGTATGGAAGTCAAATATCCAATAATATTTTAATAGAAAAATCAGAAAAATACCAGTAGTTTAAAATGTTGGTTTAAGCATAAAAAAACAGACGAAAGAAAAAGAAAAATGAAAGAATTCAGCATGAACATTTTCTAAAATGTCAAAGTCAGGTCAGAACATTACTTTGCAGCATAGCTAAGTTCAGTTCCTGTCTAGTTTTTGTGGAATATAGAGCTTTTTTATTCATTTAGAGTCCATTTGAGTTTCTACTTATTGATACAGTATTCTGGATTATAATATCAATTTCAGCCACCCCGACCCCCAAAGTATTATCCATGTAATAGTTGACCCCCATAAATTTAAGCTAAAACATATAGTCTGAAAAATTTGACTTTTATATGAATATATATGATAATTTTTTTTAAATAATGAAATAATAAAATGATAATATATAATATTGCAGCTTGAGTACAAATTATAACACTCATTCATATTTGCACATGGATTGGATTACTTAGATATATGACAGATAACTACCCTTATATTCTTCAACAACTACAGCTGTGGCAGCTGTGTTAGGAGAGAGGTTCTGTATTTGAGATACTGACAGGGTATGCTGCAACTATTATTTAATCCATTCACTTGAATGATTGAAGATTAATTATGGCTGCGGGAACAACAGGCAGCATGTTATAATAATCATCACCATCATCATCATTTCATTTTACATCCACTTTTCCCTGCTTGCAAGGATGGGACGGGAACTGATTCTGGCTTGATTTCTACATCTGGATGCCCTTCCTAACATTAACCTCGTTTACAGTGAGTGCTGGGTGCTTTTTTGCCGTGACACCTCCACGACCACTTTTGCAGTGGAATGATAGGGACCCCAATCCCTATCATCTCATTTCTACAGCTGAGTAAACTGGAGCAATGTGAAATAAAGTGTCTTGCTCAAGGAAACAACACATCACCCGGTCTGAGAATTGAACTCACAACCTTTCAATTGCAATGCCAATGCTCTAACCACTAAGCCATGTGCCTCCAATAATAATAATGAAAATATTGTGTAAAGTACTCAGGTGCACTACAACTCATCAAAAGTGTATGTATAGTACATAGGGTAATGTACAAACGTCATGAAAATGAACAGTGCATGATAATGATAAGAAGAATGCAAAACAATCTGAAAAGTCTACTGAAGTTGATCAGTTTACTTACCTATAATAATTGATGTGGGGTACTGTTCGGAAAAAATAGGGGTACTTCTGCTTGTTATTTAGAGAAGCAGCACCAGCACTATAGCTGACAATTATCATGTTAAAGTGTTTGCTAATGGCTGCAATTGGTTCAGCTTCATCAGTACAACCAGGACCTATAATGAAATATATTATTTTCCATTATGTACAAAAACACAATATAAAATAAAAGCTTCACAATTAGAGGTATTATTTAACAAAGTTAATCCCGCCGAGGTTAACTTTGCCTTTCATCCTTACGGGGTCGATAAAATAAAGTACCAGTAATGTACTGGGTAATTTGCTGGCCTTGTGCCTAAAGTAGAAACAATTATTTAACAAAGTTTGTACTATTTTGATAAACTTGAAAACATTCAAAGAGAAAACATACATAAATATTTATTATTTCCATTTTGAAGAATGGTTTTAGGAGATTAATTTTGGTAGGACATGTAGACACCTTCCGTTACCTGGGTGAAAAATCAGCAGTGGAGGAGAGTGCTATGAAAGTGTAGTAGCCAGAATTAGAACGGGATGGAAAAAGTTCAGAGAGCTAATACTGCTGTTGGCCACAAGGGGTTTTTCTCTAAAAATGAAAGGCAAATTGTATGATGCATGGATACGAATGGCGATATTACATGGTAGTGAGACTTGGGCATTGTGTGTTGAAGACCAGTGTCGATTAGAAAGGAATGAAGCTTGCATGCTCCGATGGATGTGTAACAGTAATGTGCACGAAAGGCAAAGCATAAACGAACTAAGAGGGAGACTAAGTATAAGAGGTATCAAATCTCGTGTTCTGGAGAAGGTGATGCGGATGAAGGACGACAGCTGTATAAAAAAGTGCAGGGCAATGAAAATTGATGGAAGCTGCGGAGTGGGTAGACCAAGAAAAACCTGGGACGAGGTGACAAAAACTGACCTTGCCCACCTACACCTCTCTAAGACAATGACACTAGACAATGGCACTAGATCGAGACCTTTGGTGCCATGCAATTGAAAAGAAGACCCGACTACCATTGCATACAAACCTAGTCAGTAGGCACCTCTTAACTCAATGTACACCCCACCACCACACGCTACCCCATCCTCCCTCTCCCGTTCCATCCAACGTGTCAATGACACAACAGTCCACGCTCTAAGGTGGCCATGTAGGAGACATGGTGAAAAGGCTCCCAGTCCACACTGTAAATGTGGTTGGTGTTAGGAAGGGCATCCAGCTGTAAAAAAAACGCTTCCATGTGAGCGAGACATGATCTCCCGACCATTCCCGCATCAATGGAACAAAACCGTCTAGCCCATGCTAGCATGGAAGATGAACGTTAAACGATGATGATGATGTTGATATGGAAGTTTATTAAGGCTGGTGAAACATGGAAAAGAGATAGCAGCTGGTCTGAGCACATTCCACCCACAATAGTTGGCAATGTCAAAACTGTGGAAAACTAAATCAGAACCTGCCGTCCCCTACACACCATTGTAAACTGAAATCAATGTACAAATTGTTGTCCTTAAATGCTCGTAGTTTATGCAACAAGATACATCTTTTGGATTCTTACGTCAAATGTACTGAACATGGGCACATTCTTTATTTTGTGATGGGGTTTTCAGCATTGCTGGTTACAACTTATTTCACAAAGACCACATTAATCGTTGTGGTGGTAGTGTCATGGTCTACGTTTGTTCAAACTTTTCAGAAATTCCTTGCATTGATTAGAACCAATCATAACAGGAATTATTTTTCTGCAATATATGTATGACCATGTCAACACTTCTACTTGAAAACATTACCCTGATCATTGATTGTGGTTCATGGGTGGATGTTGTTTATCTTGACTTTGCTAAGGCTTTCAATTCTGTGCCACACAAAAGACTTATGGCAAAACTCTCTGCAATTGGTGTGAGAGATGATCTTTTTAACTGGTTGAAGTCCTTCATTCTCAGTCGAAAAGAAGTAGTCATGGTTCTAAGACAACATTCTTCACCCTATGCCTACAAAGTCAGAAAACAGCACAGCTCCCATGACTTTCAGAAACATTTTTTCATGCTCAGAGTTGCTGAAGCATGGTACAAACTATCTGCATCCAGTGTTAGCTGCTGAGACACTGCATCCTGTAAAACCTCCATGCTTCCTGAAATTCGCCAACACTACACCTAATATTCCCCCTCCATACACACGCACACATGTATATCTTAACTCATACACTGTTCACTTTCCTGACATTTGTACATTATTCTATGTACTATACATGTACCTTTGATGAGTTGTAGTGCACCTGAGCTCTGTACACAATAATTTCATTATTATTATAATAGAATTTTATCAGAGAAAACCATGAATCTATTAGCTCAGTATCAATAGGTGGGGCATACATTTATTTATCTATCCTAATATTAGAAAATACAAATGTCAAAGTGATTTATCTACTTCCTACTGCTTGTTTGAGTTATTTCAAATATCAAAACTAAATACACAAAAGACACCAATCTTCAAATGATCCTTTATACCATTTTGAATTATTTTTAAAACATATTTTCACTTAATGAATAATAGTTGAAGACTGTGTGAAATGTTAACATTTAAGCTATAGCTGTTTTTCAAACTGTTCTTTTCTCTCAACATAATCTTATTAAGAAAGTTTTCAGTTCAATGAACTTCAGAAAGAAATTGTACATCAGAGCTGTTACTTAAAATTAGCATGCTAAGATGCATCAAGATCTGTAAATATGCCAAGAGTTAATGCATCAGATCCTGCGTTGCATATACTGTTATTAACTGGGATCCTCATCTTGAATCAATGGGCTAGTTTGTTTTCTAAATAATGCACTAACTCATATAAATACAAAGAAAAGCACTTAAGTAACCAATCTGAATAGGATACAATGCTCTACATAAACAACATTCTTAAAGCCTTTCTTGGCATATATGATGTTGAACGATAAAATCTATTTTTGGAGAGTCTGTGGTATAAAACCAGACATCCCATTAATAACTGAATAAATGTCAGTTTTATTTTTAAGGTATTTTACTTCATCTAAGCTAAGATTTATTTAAAATTCAATATGCTCTTAAATTTATTGTTTTTCAGTTTTAGATATTTCATTTTCAAATAATAATTGCATAAAATGTATTCATATTCCATTTTGTTTTTCAATTTTAAAGTTTCTAAATCATTGAACTGTGTTGTTTGCAGGTAATATATGACATACTTTATATGAATGCTGAAGCTCTTGTTTATGAACTACTTTTGATAGATATATCAAGTGACCTTATATATTCAACTCCTTGTTCTTCAAATATGATTGATCTTCTGCTTTTTCTAAATGCATAGTGCTTTCTTATATAAAACTTTGGCATCTTAGTTACATAGCTACTAAGTTTTCACCTCATTTATGTGATATTCAAAAGTTAACAAAATATTCTGAAATTGATTGATGGAATATTAGAGCTGTTTTGGTATTTACACTGCTTTTAATTAATCTATTCATCTCTTTTCAATCTTTTATTCTTCTGTAAACAATACTGTACACTTAACTACACAATTTATTAACAATATTTGTGAATAGCAACAAAGATTACATTATTCTGATTCCATTAAGTATCTAACAATGTGACTAGTTCAGCAAGAAAATTTTCACCACTGTTAATTTTAAAGAATAATATGAATTGTGTTATCAGAGCATTCTCCTTCCTTTGTTCTCCAAGAAATATCCAATATTGTTAAAGTTATCAATTTAAGTTTACAGCAATATCATTTTTGTAATATTTTCCCTTATGAAAAATGCATTTCTAAAACAAGTAATAATTTTGATTCAAAGCAATAGTAAATTTTCTAAAAACTCCATGTTGGAAAATCAGTTATTACAAGGACTTGAGTTAAATGGAAAATTACATGTATAATGAATTCTGTTTCCAAGATATAATTGTAATATAAAAATATAAAAATATCATATAGTAGTTTCAACTGTAAAAATTAGCAATGTTTAACAACGAGGGGTATAAAGTGTGGTCTTTGAAGAGCTGCTAATTAAATTCTATCTTCAAGGTTATAAAAGCTTACTTTGAGTCTAATTATCTCCTCTTACAGTTCTAGTCTAATTAATTACCTCTCAGATTCTGCAATTATATTAGAGAGCATGATCAATGGCAACAATCAACAGACCAACTCATATATGATGATGCCATCAAAGACAATGATCAGTTACCCACTACAAATAAATAAATAAATAAATAAATGTTAAACTGACAGAATCATAAAATGACACATGCACCATCCTATTTCTTCATCACCTGATATTCTTCCATCCATAACAAATAAATGAAACAATAAAAAAGTTATTCAGACTTCACAAATCAAAGAGCCTGATAACATAAACACATGTAAAAAAAAACCTTGACTTCAAGGAATTACAGCACTAACATATTCAATAGCTACCAACAAGACAATGAAAATAAAGCAATATCATAGCTTCATGAAGAGCAAATGAAGATCCTTTTCAATCAGCAATCAGCTGGCCTACTATAGTTCTCAACATCATGATCACATCAATTTAAGACAAATAAAATACAATACCACACCACCACCACATATTTACATTAATGCTTTAAATGTTCAATGAGTTAAAGAAAATAACAGTAGTTATGCAAACTTTTAAGAGGCACAGATATGAATTTGTTTTGTTTAAGGCAGGTTTTTATATTATCTCTTGACCCTAAGAGCACATTATTTCAGTGTGCCAAAACACATAAAATCAAATATATCATAAATCATTATAAAACCAAAAGTTTGTTACACTAAACTTACAAAAATATGTATTGATAATAAAATGTAGAAAAATATTATTTCTAAATGTTAGGTTGTATATTCAACAAAGGTTTCTCAAATATATGATAACCATTAGATACTAGCACGTTCAGTGTAAAATATGAGTATTGATTAAAAGTTAAACAAGGACAGTCTATTTAACTGTTGTTCTATTCTTGAACACGGTACATTTTAAATTTTATAGGTAAATTTTCTTGCAATGAAAGTGAACAAACTTTAGTATTCTCCAGGAAAGTTCTCTGATCCCAAATAACCTTTTACCTCCCCCTTTAGTTTAAGAACTATAGTTATAAAGAATATTTATTAGACATAGGGACATACTGTTTTGTTTACAATTAGTTGGACATAAAAGGGTTTTCATCATAAAAGACTGCTTTTTAACAAATCTTGTATGTAATAATTGTGCTGATGTATGTGCCAATACCACATCAGTAATCATAGAAGTAGGATCTCTAGCTAGCATACACACTGGATGATTCATCAAAAACTATTAATGCTAAAAAAAAACTCTTCAGAGATAAATGTGGTAATAGAGAATAGCTATCTATCTGAAAATCTACGCCAGGGTTTGGTATCTTGGTTCAGCAAAAATTTACTGCATATAGAAATGCAAAAATTGGTAAAAGACTGAGACATCCAGTAGGTTTTAAAAAATGAAGTAATGTAGTTTTTATCAGATCTAGAATATTGTAGAATAATTTCATAAGAATTGACTGTGCAAATTATGCTACTTGTCAGAAATGTTTGACAAGCTAAAGGAACATGTCTCTGCAGGGGTCAAACACAATTACTTTTTCATTGTCAGCTAAAATTAAAGCACCAATTAACAAAATAAACCTATATAATGATGTATTACAAAATGATAACCTTAAAACGTTCTTAGGTACTGATGTTATTTTTTCTGTGAAAATAATTCAACTTTTATTTAGATTAAACAGATCATAACAATACATGTATGGAAAAGAGTTATGCAATCCTTTTCACAATTTTAAATTAGATTGAGTCCAAATCTCAGTCACTGTAGCAAAGGAACAAGTGAAAGATGTTTCTTTAAAGACTCAAGATTAATTTGCTTAGCTGTCATGCAATTAGAATTTCAAACTTTTGAAAACAAACAGAGTGCTTCTTGGATGAATATGTTATGAGAATTTCAAATACTATCTGAATTAACAATGATATCTTTTCTACTAATTTCTTTAACGTATTTCTGTGAAGTTGCATTTTCAGCTTTAACAACTACTACATCCATCACTTGTCATGACATGTATGACATGGTAGTATGTACAATGTTTTTGCTAAGAGTTCTAGGTTCTTGTGCAGTCACAAAAAGATACAGATACCCACTTGACTCTCTTTCTTTTGATCCAATGGAACATCCAGGATTTGACAGCTGGAAGGATGAAAGGCAAAGAGGGCCTTGTTGGGATTTAGACTCAGAATGCAGAGACCCCCAAACAGATATCTAACTAATTTATAACACTCTAACTGTCTTTTTAACAACAATAAAGAAGAAATATTGCTGAAAGTTTTAAAACTATCACTGACAAATATCATGCCAAAGTTTGATATTTCATGCTAAAACAAACAATCACGCCCATCCAAGTGATGATCACTACAAATACTACTTAGTGCTAAAATGCACACGGCCCATACTGTAAAGTGATAGTGCTAATACCATGTAAAAAGCATCCAATCTACCCTGTCAAGTGTTTGAGGCAGAGCCATGAAGTGGTTGGTGTAAAGAAGGACATCCAGCTGTAGAAATGATACCAAAATGAAAAGTACGAGCAAGACACAATTGTCTGACCTGATTTAGAGCATAACAACCTGTCTAACTAATGCATGCATGGAAAATAGATGTAAAATGGCACTGCTGAAGATGATGATGTTGCCTCCATAATACATAATTTAACAATTGATAACATATTTGTTGCAAATATACAAATGAGATTTTTTTATTTTATTTTATTTAATGTTCATTCAATATCTTTAGTTTGAAAATTAATATTCATTTCATTATTTTGAAATAAAATTTGAAAATGGTAAATTATAATTATTTTATCTATATTAAATTACATGTTATTAGCCATGCTGGTAAAAAGTATATTTCCGACATTATATATTATATGACAGCAAACACTCTAGTGTTTATATATAATTTTTGCTATCAAGTAAAGTTTTGTGTGATATCATTTTTCTTACTTTAGATTGTTATTAGCTATTTTTTGTTTAATATAATCAGACACAAGTGATATTCTTTTATTACCTATTAAATTTTATAACACTGGAAGAGGGTTGTGAGAACATTTCAGTATGTAGTGAAGATAATAGCTAGACATTTCTATATTGCACTAACCAGACAGGGAGATATTTGAAAATATGGGTGTTATAACAGAGAAAAATTTCAAAAGGATGCTAAACAATATATATAGATTCTGAGTGAAATTATGGATAACCACACAGTAAGCAAGGTTCTCAATACACAAGTAAAGTGAGAACAACAACAAAAATTTAATATAGAAATGGCTTCAACAGGACTGAGACTGTTTCATTCCTATGAAATCATCAAGACTTTCCTGATGATTTGATACAAATGAAATAATTCTAGCCCTGTAGAAGCCTTTTCTATATTGAATTTTCATTCATCATCATCATCATTTTACGTCCGCTTTTCTCTGCTTGCAAGGGTGGGACGGGAACTGATTCTAGCTTGATTTCTACAGCTGGATGCCCTTCCTAACACCAATCTCATTTACAGTGAGTGATGGGTGCTTTTTTCCCATGGCACCTACACGACCACTTTGCAGTGGAATGATAGGGACCCCAGTCCCTATCATCTCATTTCTACAGCTGAGTAAACTGGAGCAATGTGAAATAAAGTGTCTTGCTCAAGGAAACAACACATCACCCGGTCTGAGAATTGAACTCACAACCTTTCGATTGCAAGGCCAATGCTCTAACCACTAAGCCATGTGCCTCCACATATGTATCGTGGCTGATGGCTGACTAAACAAACACGTGCAAAAGATTTTTTGTTCATGACTTCTTCTATATCTCATTGTATTTTCTGATGAAAAACTAATGTCTAAAATGCTAAGACTCTTTTCCTGCTATATCAAGCACTAAATTAATATTTATATATATATATCTATCTACATTGTACTGTATTGTAGCTCTGTGTTGTTTTGCCATTTACTTTTCACACACACGCACATATATATCCCCATCCCACTGTTCTTGCTTTCTTCATATTCCCACTGCATTTTAAGTTACCTTAAATAGCAACTACACAACCATTTCTATTCTCCATATATTTCATCATGTTTTTCACTGTGACCATTCTTCTCTCTCCTTCTACCTACCTATTTCGCCACTTTCTACTCTCACCCCTCCCTCTCTCCCTATCTACTCTTACCCCACTTTCTTCCTCTCCTTTTCTCCCTCTCACTTTCACCCACTCGTCTGACCGTTTAGCAGTTCTCTTTTCACTTACAACTCCGGTGATCAGACGTGTGTCTTTTCTCTCGATTACTCGATCTCGAACTTAAGTTCTATTATCGAGTGGTCTTGGATTTCCTACCTATAGTTGTTCGCACATTGCTCGGTTTGTGTGTTTTTCGGTGTTTTGTTACTGTTTCTCTTTTCTTCCCCTTTGCTTTCCTTCCCTCCTTCCTTCGTTTCCCAATAACTTATCCAGTTATTGACGCCCTGGTGTGTAGTGATATCTTGTCTTTAAAGCGTAGAAATATCCTAGACCCCCAGTAGACAACTGATGAGGACCCCCCCCCTCCCCCTGTTCTTGCTTTCTCTGTATTCTCACTGCATTTTAACTTACCTTAAATAGCAACCACACAGCCATTTCTATTCTCCATATATATATATATATATATATATATATATATATATATATAATAATAATAATAATAATAATGAAATTATTGTGTACAGTGCTCAGGTGCACTACAACTCATCAAAGGTGCATGTATAGTACATAGAATAATGTACAAATGTCAGGAAAATGGACAGTGTATGAGTCATGATATAATAACAACAACAATAATAATAATGATATATTGTGTACAGTGCCCAGGTGCACCACAACTCATCAAAAAGTGCATGTACAGTACATAGGGCAATGCACAAACATCAGTAAAATGAACAGTGCATGAGTCATGATACACACGTGTGCATGTGTATGGAAGGGGTACATCAGGTGTAGTTTTGGCGTATTTTGGGAAGCATGAGTGTCTTAAAGGATGCAGTGTCTCGGCAGCTAACAACTGACGCAGGCAGTTTGTTCCATGCTTCAGCAACTCTGAGCGTGAAAAAATGTCTACGAAAGTCATGGGAGCTGTGCTGTTTTCTGATTTTGTAGGCATGTCCACGTGTGTTAGACACATGGAGATCAAAAAGGTGCTCAGGGTTGTTGTTGGCGAGATGGTTAATAACTTTGTGGGTATTCACCAAGTCCATTACCAGACGTCGGAGCTTCAATGAATCCATGCCCAGGGAAGCAAGGCGTTCAGAGTATGGTAGGTGTCTGATGGAGGGTATGTGCTTGGTTGCAAGCTATGTGGTAAAGGATTCTACTTCATAAGGATTTTGTGTTCAGCCCTACTATCTGGCACTTTAGGCAGGCCTGGAGTTAACCAGTGTCTTGTGATTGAAATTTATTATGTATTATCATTTTACATCAGCTTTACATCATGTTGTGAGACTAGACACCATTGAAACTATGTCTAGCTTTTGTTTCATATTTAATGTGATTCCTATAACTTGATCATCTTTCTAATACCAATCACTTTTCAGAGTGTATTTGGTGTATCTTATCATGGCATCAGTACTTCAACTACTCAGAATTAATCTCTTAACTAACAATCACTATGTTGTTATATATACCATTAAAAAATATATAGAGTTGATTTCTATACTGAATATGTGAACAAGGAGAAACCTGCAAGTGGTGTGTACCAAGAAAGAAGGACAGGGCAATGCAGGGTTTATTTGGTGCATTTATCATGTAGATTACCAACACTAGAGAAACCCTCTCAACCATTATTTGACACGGTTTCTACAGCAAACTGCCCTTTCTATCACCATCTACCTTACAGGGAGTACTGAGGAATTTTTCCTGGCACCAGCACCAACTGAAGAACCCTCTCTACCCTATGAGAGTGATTGACAAGAAGGATGATAAGTATGTAATAGGTGTAATGCATTGAGATGGGGGAATATGACAAGGTGTTTAGTAGGCAGGTGGGGTGGGGGTGACCTCTGATATCATGGTAGTACGAACTATAAAGGGATTAATACTGGTATGTCAGAATTTTAGAGGAGTAGGAGTGATTCTGGGGAGAGTGTGGGTTCTAGGATTTAAGAGGGATGATGATAATCGAGGCGTATGGGTGGTGTAGCAAATTAATAGTGAGTGTAGCTACTACAGGATGATAATGGAGAGGAAGCTATGAATTGAATGGGGATGTACAGAGGAAGTGGAAATAGCCACTAAAGTATGATAGTGGCAAGATCGGCACATGGATGAATCAGATGGAGTCACATTTTATGGCAGGCAAGTTTTTATCAGTACAGCATGTTGTCAATCTCCATGGTCTTTTGTCATAGGCTCTGCTAGTTTCCACTACTTCACCCCATGTCTTCATGGGTCTGCCTCTTTGACAAGCCCCCCCCCCCCCCTGAGACTGCTCTGCACTTCCTTAAATAGCTGTCATCTTATATACACACATATATATATCATCACCAATAAATAAATAAATATATATATATATATATAAAAGTTATGTTGGTGCCACAACATCCAGGCCGAAACAAATGAGATCGTGTAGGTGTCACAACAAAAAAACACACAGTCCACGCTGTAATGTGGCCGTGTAGGCAACACGGTAAAAACCTCCCAGACCCACACTGTAAATGTGGTTGGTGTTAGGAAGGGCATCCAGCTGTAGAAAACCCGCCAGACAGTCCATGCTATAATGTGGCCATGTAGGCAACATGGTAAAAACCTCCCAGCCCCACACTGTAAATGTGGTTGGTGTTAGGAAGGGCATCCAGCTGTAGAAAACCCGCCAGATAGTCCTATGCAAGCAAGATAATCACTCTTGCCTCAAGTGGGAAAACCCCCGTCCAAACCCATGCAAGCGTGGAACACGGACGTTAAACGTTGATGATGATGATGATGATGATGATGATGATGATAGAGAGAGAGAGAGAGAGAGAGAGAGAGAGAGAGAGAGAGAGAGAGATAGAGAGAGAGAATAAGTCTGATTTGCAGCTTATGAAACTTTATTGCATATTACAACTGTTTCAATATCGATCAGCTTGGGTTTGATCAGGTACCGACTCTTAATCGACACCTCTTCAGATATGCAAGTTTACATGTGTGGTCACATCCAAACTCATGTATATGCACACACGCACATACACATAAAAAATTTAGCCCATGCCAACATGCAAAAATAGTTAATCTTTGGGATGAACATACATGAGTTGATTTCTATACTGAATATGTGAACAAGGAGAAACCTGCAAGTGGTGTGTACCAAGAAAGAAGGACAGGGCAATTGCAGGGTTTATTGGTAAGGTAGGAAAGATAATTGGATTGTCTCTGCTTGGCTGAAAGTAGTATTAAAGCTTGCTAGTTCTGAGGATAGAAGTTATTAGAGGAAAAAACAGAGTGAAGAAAAAACATATATATGGGCTATCATGTGTTGTGTTTCGGTGAGTGAATCTTTGCCAATTAACTAAATGGCCTTTTTTATGTAGTGTGGAATGTTTGGGTGTCTGAAGCTAGAGAAGATACCTAAGTGGTACTATAATATATTTTATACTTGAACAGTGTAAAGGGTCATCATACACAAGTCTAGCTGTTTTATTATATAAGGCTGGAGGAAATTAATAGCTAATTTACGTAGAATTTTAGGATTCATTTAGGAATAATGTTTCATGATAAAAACACAGACTCTATACTTGTTTCAGTTAAGTTGTTTGTTCATTATTTATAAAGCATTTTCACTACCTATAAATATACGTAATATATATATGGGAAAAGAGTCAGAACCCCGATGGCTGAGCTCCGGCTGTTTCGACAGCTAGATCCGAATTAAGCCAGTTTATATATATAAACAATATCTATGTAGAATATATCAAAAATATATGAAAAATATGTATATAAACATTATATACACACATATATATATATATAATCTAATTTAAAATATATGAACGATATGTATATAAACAGTTTTATACATATAAAATATATTTTAAAATATGTAAACACTAATTTTCAAAACTATTGCTAAATTTAATCTGTCAGTTACATACAAGTCATTAATTTTTTAAAAACCAAATCATTGAGAATAATTCTTGAAAACAGAAAGTATTCAGCTATAAGAAAATATCTCTAATTTAGTTTTGTTTCATTACTTGTATACAAAACAATCTATTATAAGATAGGAATTTAATAATTACACATTTCAAAATTGCTGTAAATTAACAATGTGTACATTTTCCTGAATCTTTGAATATCTACTTACTAAAAAACAAAAGGGAACTTTATTTTTCAAATTATATATAAGTTAGAATTTTATTCTTTTAATCCACACTTTTCTTATTAAAACCCCACAGAAAATTTAAGGAATGAAAATCAATATGAATATAATTTAATGTGTTTACTGTTTATTCAAAGTAATATCAGACATATTTTAAAACCTTTATCATATTCATTTGGATTGGTAGAACCGGTGCAGCATCGAACACCATGCTTAGAAACATAGAGTTACGGCCCTTTAAGTTCTGAGTTCGAATCACACTGAGGATAGCTTTGCCTTTCATCCTTATGAGGGTCGATAAGTACCAGTAATGTACTGGTGTCAATTTAATCGACTTTCCCTTTCCTCCAAAATTGTTGGCCTTGTGCCTAAATCATAAACCATTATTATTATTGTTTTTACGGGGTCGATAAAATAAAGTACCAGTAATGCACTGGGTAATTGCTGGCCTTGTGCCAAAAAGTAGAAACAATTATTATTATTGTTTTTGGTGGTGGATTGGCAGTATCGGTAGAGGGTCGGACGCCATGTTTTGACGCATAGTTACGGCCCTTGCCATTCTGAGTTCAAATCCCGCCGAGGTTAACTTTGCCTTTCATCCTTACGGGGTCGATAAAATAAAGTACCAGTAATGCACTTGGTAATTGTTGGCCTTGTGCCAAAAAGTAGAAACAATTATTATTATTGTTTTTTTTTTAAATATTATGAGAGACAAATGGTTTTCTCAGAAAAGGGTACTATAACATTTCTAGTAACAAAATTATATTTTTAATGAGAAATTAAAAGAACATTTAGGTATTGGACAAGCAATTGATAACTGTAACACACCATCACAGATATCAGAGCAGATTTCTCTGTGAATCAGATTCTCAAACTATAATATACGTATGATAATGAGGTTATGACAGAATGGTGAGAATTACAAAAACATTACAATAAAACAAAAACTATTCAATCACTGATACTTGAATTCTATGGGATAAATAAAGATGTGTAAACTTTATAAATTGAACTTTTGCATATAATTTATATTTAATTTTTCTACTTTTTCCAAGCTGTAGCATTGAAGACATTTGAGAAGTTGGGTCACTGAAAAGGGAGTTCTTGTTATCATTGTTGGCTTGCCTTACTGATGTACGAGGTGATGCCCGAGGGAGTGCTTGCTTATTCCATTGCTTTAGCGTTGCTATTACCTGTGGCAATACTATGTGTATATTGGCTTGCCTCAAACATTACTAGAAGGATGCTTGAATGTGTCTTGTAATTGAGTGTGCGAGTCTTCTGCCTTGTGATTGAGTGTGCGAGTCTTCTCCCTTTTGCTCCCTTATTATTTCCAATTTTTTTCTTTTGTGTTTTAGTACTCTATCTAACTGCATAGTCTTATTCATTATATACATTCTAGACAATGTGGTATTAATAAAATACCCCTTTAACTGACATCCCCCAAAAAAGAAAAAAACATTGATTGATATTTAAGCATGGTATCTTTTCAACTAAAGGTACTAATGCAGAAACTATTGGAACATAGTTCTTAAGGAAGGTAAATTGAAACATATTATATTTAATAAAGTTTCATATTACTAAAGGCCCTTATGCAATAGCAGTTTATAACATGCATGAAATGTGTAATTCTACATGGTAGTGAACACAGAATTTAGATATGTGATATTAACTAGCATGGAAGGCAGAGCATAAGTGAGATGAGAAAGAACATTAACATCATCAACCAATATGGTTTCACTGATATGGAAGTACAATGGAATGTA
This sequence comes from Eledone cirrhosa, assembly GCA_964016885.1. Taxonomy (NCBI): domain Eukaryota; kingdom Metazoa; phylum Mollusca; class Cephalopoda; order Octopoda; family Eledonidae; genus Eledone; species Eledone cirrhosa. The sequence continues at coordinate 20,829,368 of OZ024743.1, read as the reverse complement.
TCTGTGCTGACAGTAATATAGATATTTATAGTAGAGGAATACAGAGAAAGACACAAGTAGTAGTAATAAGAAATCTCAGGGCAAAATATGAGAAGCAGTAGTAATAAGAAATCTGAAGATGTTTGGCTTGCAGATATAATTATACAAGATTAAAATGAGTGACAATATGCACCTCATTCATCTTATGCTAGCATAGTAAAACGGATGTTAATGAATCTCTATATATTTAATATTTAACAAACAATGCAGCATGAGCAATTGAAGAATAGATCTTTCTATTTCACTCTGGTTAAGCCACACACCTGAAATGCAACATGCAGCAACACATTCTTCAACAGCAACCTGGTGCGTTTTGCAACAGATTCAGGTTTCATTTCTCAACCAGCCGAAGTTTGCAAACTGTTGAAATATCAGCTGGTTTCTTATAGGTTAATTATTAAATCTGTAGAGATCAAGACTTCCGCCATATTGGTGTAGAGCTGGCCACCTGCATAAGTGAACACCTCAAGTTGGAATGGTGATTTCAACATGCCTCATTTGCTATTCTCTGAGGCAATGCTTTCTCTATTCTGTCTGCTGGAATCCCAAAATGGCTTGTGCCTGGGGGTTCCACCTGACAGAAAGCAATCTCCCTCTTTCTCTGGGCTTGTATCATTGTAGTAGTGACGATTAAGTATTCTTTCTCATATTTTTGTAGCTTTGCGATTTGTTGTTCTTATTATCAACTTTCACATCTGACCTACTATCAGATTAAGATAATGTTCTTAGCTTATAGACGTGAAATCTATGGCTCAGGATATTCCTTTTCCTGAAATTCAGCAAAATTCACTGTGGCATTAAGAAAATTTTGATCCATTTGATGTGGTATTGTTCAGACATATATATCATTATTGAAACCAGCTTAGATTTCCTATCCTTTAACTATTTTTTAACAGATTCAATTTTATCTTTTTTCAATAAAGGAGCAATGATTTTCGAAACCAATTATTCTTTTATTGGGGGTTGTGTGGATGTGGATTTCAACTGAATAGGCTGTTTTAGCAGAAGATCATGATCAGTTATTCTATTATTGATTGCTAAATGGTAGAATTTATATTCTTGCTAAAATTATATATGTTTCCTTTTGTTTATTATATATTTGATAATTTTTCCATATAATTTAAAGTTTGGCCCAAAGCAACAATTTATCATTAGAATCCATATTAATTTTGGAGTATAATCGGATTATTAAAATTTACATAAGGAGTATGCTTCAAGAACACATACAGTGTTGAAAGAAAAAAAAAAAAAATTTTTATTTTGAAAGTACATAATAAAATTACTTACCGAGAATACCGGCAATAGGAATAGTGGTATTTGTAGCTAAGTCGATAAATGAACGCATGGCTACATCTGTTCGACATTGAGTATCCTTTATTAAAAGGATTAGTTCATGATTTGGCAGGACATTAGTGTCTGCATTCACCCAGTCAATAGCCATTTCAGCACCTTGAAACAAACACAAACAAAATAAAAAATTGTTCAATTCTTTACAACAATGGTACATTTTGCAAATAATAATTATTTTCTTTTTCAATGGCATTATAATATAATGTAACTGGTTTTACTCATTCATATCTATTTGATAAGAACTCAATATTTTACAATATTGTAAAATCCTTCATTTATCCAGAAAATGCTGAATTTTAAATTCTAAACAAGCAGATAACCCAATCTATTAGATGAGATTAAATGCCAAACAAGCTGGGTTGTTTAAAATATCTAAATATATTGATTTTGAAGAAAATGAATGGGAAAAACAAAGTTTAATCGTTTAAAAGCAACAAATAAAACAAACTGAAAATAAGATAGATACAAAATGTAACAAGTAACGTTCTTTTTACTATCAGATTTTAATTTTTTATAACAAAACTTAACTGTTGCACTTGTTTCCAATATTAGATGCAATAATGTGCAATAGTCCATGAGAAATAAAAACAGAGTTTCTATTTTAAATAAATGTGCATTTTTAAAACCTTTTATTTGTCCTTGTGTTATATTTGTTATAACAAAAGAACTATTCCTTTTTTCTCTTTATAGCGAGAACACAGAATACAAATTAATATAAACACATACATGAATACACACATACCCTATGTGGGGTGTATATATATATATATGTGTGTGTATGTGGATGTGTGTGTATATATATATATAAATATATATGAAAAATTTGGGACCCTGACAGCTGAGCTCTGGCCATTTCAACAGCTGAGTAATGGTCTAACTGGTTTTTACTGCCTCCATTCTGGTATATATATATATATTCAGTGTGTATTCCAATTTTTAGAATAGGTACACTATATATCTACATATCATAAAAGGTGATTAAAAGAGATAATGTCAGGAAGGGCTGTAAAATGCTTCTTCAAAATGCCCCATCTACCCATGCTAGCATGGAAAATTGGATGACCACAATAGTGATGATGATAATATATATGTGTGTGAGTTGTTTATAATGAAGAAGTGAAACAGTACTTAATACATAATGAAGAATATAACTGATTATTTTCAGCTGAGGGTTTACAGTACTAATTAACCCTTTTGATACCAACCCTTACACAAAACAAAACAAAACAAAAAAACAACAAAAAAACAATGCCTCCTGATCTATGAAACAGAAGCACTCATTTTAAAGGGTCCCTATTTAAATTGAAATATTCCACCATATCTTGATATAAAAACCTTTTGATAAATCGTGTCACAAATATTATTTAAATAATGAAATAATTAATAATTTTAGTAAATCGCTTCAAATTCTTCATTAATTAATTCAAATACAGTATTATTGTATTTTTTTCAGATGAAGCTTTATGGCACTAATTAACATTTTTAATATCAAACTTTCTAAAACTGCCTCTGGTTCTATGAAACTTTAATTTTAAATTGAAATCTTGTAATATAACCTTTTCTTAAATCATGTTACAATTACTATCATAATGATAAGATAATTAACAATTTGAGTAAATCCCTTCAAATTCTTCATTAATTCAAATACAGTGCACTTCATGAGATATATGGTAATGAAATGGTTACAGTTTCAGAAATTCATGATCTATCAGCTGTACAGTAATGACCTGTAATGAAAAATATTTTCTAATTGAAGCTGGCACTGGAATCTCAGTTTTAACAAAGACCATGTAAATCCAGTATCTCACAATTGGAAGTGTTTTCATAAAAATGTACAGAAGAGAATTATTTTCTCGAGGGGAGATAACTGTATTTGAGGTGATAGGAAAAATATAAATTTTGCTGAATATCTAACTTTTTTATGTTGTTGAATTTTTTTGTTATCCTATATGTTGGGTATATATTCAACTAATGAAGAACAGGAATGTTTGTGAGCTGGAAGTTTGCAGAGAGAGAGAGAGAGAGAGAGAGAGAGTGTGTGTGTGTGTGTGTGTGTGTGTGTGTGTGTGTGTGTGTGTGTGTGTGTGTGTGTGTGTGTGTGTGTGTGTGTGTGTGTGTGTGTGTGTGTGTGTGTGTGTGTGTGTGTGTGTGTGTGTGTGTGTGTGTGTGTGTGTGTGTGTGTGTGTGTGTGTGTGTGTGTGTGTGTGTGTGTGTGTGTGTGTGTGTGTGTGTGTGTGTGTGTGTGTGTGTGTGTGTGTGTGTGTGTGTGTGTGTGTGTGTGTGTGTGTGTGTGTGTGTGTGTGTGTGTGTGTGTGTGTGTGTGTGTGTGTGTGTGTGTGTGTGTGTGTGTGTGTGTGTGTGTGTGTGTGTGTGTGTGTGTGTGTGTGTGTGTGTGTGTGTGTGTGTGTGTGTGTGTGTGTGTGTGTGTGTGTGTGTGTGTGTGTGTGTGTGTGTGTGTGTGTGTGTGTGTGTGTGTGTGTGTGTGTGTGTGTGTGTGTGTGTGTGTGTGTGTGTGTGTGTGTGTGTGTGTGTGTGTGTGTGTGTGTGTGTGTGTGTGTGTGTGTGTGTGTGTGTGTGTGTGTGTGTGTGTGTGTGTGTGTGTGTGTGTGTGTGTGTGTGTGTGTGTGTGTGTGTGTGTGTGTGTGTGTGTGTGTGTGTGTGTGTGTGTGTGTGTGTGTGTGTGTGTGTGTGTGTGTGTGTGTGTGTGTGTGTGTGTGTGTGTGTGTGTGTGTGTGTGTGTGTGTGTGTGTGTGTGTGTGTGTGTGTGTGTGTGTGTGTGTGTGTGTGTGTGTGTGTGTGTGTGTGTGTGTGTGTGTGTGTGTGTGTGTGTGTGTGTGTGTGTGTGTGTGTGTGTGTGTGTGTGTGTGTGTGTGTGTGTGTGTGTGTGTGTGTGTGTGTGTGTGTGTGTGTGTGTGTGTGTGTGTGTGTGTGTGTGTGTGTGTGTGTGTGTGTGTGTGTGTGTGTGTGTGTGTGTGTGGATCAATAGGCAAAGAGAGAAAGAAGGATATGTGAAAGGAGAGGAAGTTATTAAAGCATTGGATTAAATTCGTCACATTACTTGTTCTAGGTTTCTTCAAAGGTCAACTTTGTCTTTTTCTTTTGGGAGTCACTAACTGCAGTATCAACATAGATTGGTAGATTGGAGGGATTAGTAGAGCATCAAATGCGATACACTGTCATAATACATTCAGTTTTTTGTGCTCTGTATGTCTGTGACATTGTAGGTGCTAAGCTATATACTCCTTGCCTTTCCTTTATTCACCACTAATGGCCTGGAGAAGTGAGACTTGCATATGTGGATAACTGTCAAGTTTCTACAAAGAAACATTGTCTAGGAAGTAACACCTGAAGATCATAGAATTATACTGGAATTGTGCTTTGTTAGGTGTGCGGAATGAAAAGCCATAAGATGGGTTATGCAAAAGAGAAGACTAAATTTGTATATGTGGTAGTAAGTGCCACATGAAGGATTTCTGTCTGGAACAACTTGAGAAACAGAGAAAAAAAAGAGAGCATTTGAGCTAGCAACAACTAGAGCAAGTCCTTGGGGCTCTCGTTTTTGCACCACAAGTTGCAGCCCTTAGATAGATGAAAGACTGATCTCATTCACACTCCCAAATGCAGATCATAAAGAAGCAGACAACAAGAAAAGCCGATGACCACCTTAACCAGTCATGCCATAGCATTTTGTAACAATGAAGAAGACATAACTAACAGAAGGGGAAAACAACAAAACTATAAAAGGCAATGCAAACAATAGGAACAGAAACAAGACAACAAAATGAAAGGTTTACTCCAACGGAAAGCAATTAAGAAGGACCTTTCTCTGGACATGAATTTCATGGTTGTGTAAAGCCCCAATGATTTCCTACCAGAACTGGTAAAGGGCTTCAAGTAAAAATATGTTAAATGGAATGGCAGAAATAAGGCTAGAAGATGAAAAATAATGGAGGATCAAATAAAATATTTGTGAATATCCCACTAATAAATTATCAAAACTTGAAAATTATTTCCCTGAAAGACATGAAGTGCTACTACCTTTGTACAATTCAGAAAATTCTCATTGATGTGTTTGGATAAATAGGTTCTAAGGTAACCACATTTGTTGTTCTTTTTCCTTACTTTTGTAATTGTATCTGTTTTTATATAATAATTATCTAACTCTGTTATACTTTGGGAAGGACATACACCCCACCCACCCCACCCCACAAAAAAATGCATAGACCAGTTGAGTTTCCCTTCAGTGTGATATCAGTTCTGAAATTAATCCATTCATTGATTAGATTAGCAAACGAGTCGTTGTTAGATTGTTAATTGTTACAGTTCTTTGGTCACATATCCCGTGACCTTCTCAATGACTATTCTTGATCCTCTGAATCTCTGATCTTGTCTTTGTGTGGTATGTATGTGGTCTGTGCAAGTGTGTGTATGTATATGTGTCTTTGTGTGCTGCTACTGCCACAAGCTTCTGTGTTTGGCATGTGTATATGTGTCTTTATATCTTGTTTCTCTTTCAAGTGTTTTGTGCCTCTGATTTTTAAGAAAACTCCCTGTACAGATAGAAATTGTATAGTCTAAAAAATAAGCCCAGAAATAAAGTGTAAAACTAGAAATGTAGTTTATAGCATATGATGCACATAGGGACAATATAGATACATGACCACAACATGTAGATGTGAAATAGCAGGCATTATAGGAAAAAGGAGGAAGGAGCACTGGTGAGAAGTACAAGATGAGAAAAACTCATCAGTGCTCTACCAATATGCCAAGCTATGACATGGTACGATTAGAAAGCATGAAATAAAAATCAAATCTACATGCAAAATAGATGCAATGCTCAGACAGATTAAGAAAGCCACACATTTAACTGAATGTAAATTGAAACTCGATAGAATGCATGAATGGAATAATAATTGTTTCTACTTTTGGTACAAGGCCAGCAATTACCCAGTGCATTACTGGTACTTTATTTTATCGACCCCGTAAGGTTGAAAGGCAAAATTAACCTCGGCGGGATTTGAACTCAGATCATAAAGGGAGGTAACTCTATGCTTCAAAGCATGGCGTCCGACCCTCTACCGATAATACTGCCAATCCACCGCATGACTGGAATAATAATAACCTCACAACATAGCAACAGAAGACAATATAAGGACACACAAGGACAAATCTACAAAGATAAACATATACCCCACCCCCATAGAATACAAAAAGTAAAATAACAACAACCTAGTTACATGCCTGAGACAGGAGGAAAAACACACACATATGCACAAAAACTTAGAGAAGAAACAAGGCATAAAGACACATTTACATGCATACATGCATGCAACATATTCCAAACACATAAACTCATGGAAGTAGCAGTACAAAGATACACACATGCACAGACTACATACATACAAATAATAAACTGAAGTAAAATTCGACTGGTGTGTATGTGTTTTTGGCAGTATGAGCCTCCCAAAGTATAAAAGTATCTGTTTCAACACACGATTTCACATCAGGAATCTTGCAAAACAAATACAAAACAAAATTATCTTGCTATTTTGTGCAAATATTTAATGTCTTAAAACGTTGTGTAATGTTTCTGGGTTTTTTCCTCATTCTTATAAAACTTTCTTTCATTTATCCCCACATATGTATAACATCTTTGCATATGTATGTATAAATGGAACCTTGTGAAAATAATAAATAATTATTATTATTATTATTATTATTATTATTATTATTATTTACTAGCTGTTTAAATTATAAACATTGACGCTCTGTGTGTTTACAACATGGAAGTTGTAAATTTTATTAATATAGTAGTTTAAAAACATTCTTAGTGAAAAGGTTTTATAAACTTTGTGTCTCCCATAATTAGGAAAGACAGTTATTTTCCTGTCATCTTCAACTAGCAAAGAAATGTTTTTTTAATTAAAAATAACAGCAAGTTTGATGTTTGAAAAAGGTGGAGCAGCCATGATGGCTGTGATAGAAGTAATGCTAAACCGTCAACTACCTTGAACATTTTTCTTTTCAAAGGGAAACAAAATTAGTTTTTCTGAATATTTTCTGAATATTTAAAAAAATGCCTATATATTAACTCTGGCACCACTAACAATGTTTATGATGCAACTCTGCAGTAAAGTTGAAAATGGCATTGCTGTAAATATTACTAAAACAACAATGATGACAATAAAACCATTACAAACAACAGTAGGAACAACAACATTACCAGAGGCAAAAGCAAAATAAATAAATATAAAAACAATGCAATGGAAGGTGGAAAAAAATAAAAATGTTAACATCAACATGTCTAAAAACAAAAACATTGAGAATATCAGCAAAAAGTCTTATAAAATAAATGACATCAACAACAAAAGGAAACTAGAAAACAAGAACAACAGCAACAACAAAAATATAGATTAAAACATTAAAAAAACATCAATAATAAAAACAAAAGTAACCCAATAAATGTAGCTAATTTGAAAGTCATAGCAGCTGGATATGTAGTTTATTTGAAACATGAAAATAGAGGTGAATGAAGCTATACATAAACCCTGAGGTGATAGTTTTGAATATTTCACCAAAAGTGCAGACACTTACTGGTGCATAAAAAAATATTTAATAATCAATGCGGAGACATTTGTCCTTGCGAGAAAGTCTGCATAGTGCGCTCTCTATATGAGAGGAGTTAGACTGAAGCAGGTGGAGAAGTTCAAATATCTCGAGGCCATTTTAAAAAGTAATGGAAAGTAAGAATTGCTGAAGCTGGTGCAATAATATGCCAGCTTCAGCACACAGTCATCAGAAGGGTGGTAGGCGTAAAAGCCAAACTCCCTATCTTCAAATTGGTGTTCCTGCCTATTCTTACCTATAGTCATGAATTGTGGGTAAAGACAAAAAACAAAATTGTGGATACAAGTGGCCAAAATGGGGTTCCTTGGAAGGCTCTTTGGAGTAATATTACTTAAGAGGATGTGTAGATCGAAGGACACTCCTGAAAGAGGATGTGTAGATCGAAGGACACTCCTGATAGTGTTGCTACTTTTCCACATCAAGACATCACAGCTCTGGTATTATGGGCAAGTGGTTAGAATATCTAAGGAAAGAATCACAGGACAGATTTTATGGGAAAAGCCAACCAGCACAAGACCTAAGCAAGGTAGTTGGATAACATCCACAAGCTTGGTTGATCTCTCTTGGAGAACCAGCCATATTATTTAGAGACAGTTGATTCTGGTTGGACCATCTGGAAGGTGTGTCTGAGGACTCTTCCCCCATTCCCTTCAAAAAGTGGGAGAAGGCATTTATTGGCTGTGTAGGTGCCTTTAATTATCCTGTGTGGTTTCAATCATTTGGGGAATGTTGCTTGAAATTAATTTGTTCTATATTTTTGTTTATTTATTATTATGTATTTACTTATATATCTTTCTTGTTATTGATTGTTGTTCTCAACATTTTACTTCAACTATTTCTTATTTGTTGTTATATTTTGTATTAGTACTGCCCATAATAATTTGGTTCCTTGTGACCAATAAAAGAAACCATTACTTGGGTAGTGGATTGTTATTATTGGAAAAAAATGCTTTGTAATATATGTTCTGGATCTTCTTTCCATTCTGAGTTTAAATGTGACCAAGGTTGATAAAATAAAGTACCCATAAGGAACTCAGATCGATATAACCAATTTTCTCTTTCTCCAAAAATTGCTGGCCATGTGCCTAAATTAGAAACCATTATCCTTATCCCCATCATACATATGCTATAAAAGTAGCTGTTATGCCAATTCAGATTCTTTAGATTTTGTTTCAACTTTGAGTTCATTAGCAAAATTCTCCTTATAATTATAACATTTCATCAAGTCTTTTAATGTCCTCTCTGTTTCCACTGCATAATCTGTGCTTTCTTTTTCATTAATATCAAAGTTATAGAGAAAAGAACTAAAAAACAATACTTTTTATTTACTTGAATTATTTTCATTTTCTTTTAAGAATTTAATTAAGGCTCATTAAGAATAACCTTACTATAATCTTCTCACTCACTAGCAATAGTTGACAGAAATGCCAAAATATTAGAAAAAAAAATAATTGCAAAGGTGAAAGCAACAATAAAATATACTACATCAACAGACACAGCAACAAATAACAATTAGAGTAAAAACTAAACAAACAAATATTAACTATAACAACTACATTTCTACCATTGCCCACACTATAAGACATAACAGAATCCATATAAAGAAGATTCATAGCACAAATGCAACTTAATTCTTTATCTCATGAAAAGGAAGAATTGTATGAAGAATTGTAAAGATCAAACATTCATTGGTCAAGCAAGGTTTCTAATTTTTCAAACGAATAAAAAAAAATGAACACAAAAATTTCATTCTTTATAGTGTCTTAATTTGTCTAGAGTGAGAAATAATTCTTTTTTTAAAAATAGAGAATTGGTTTGAAAAATATAAATTCTTTGTAAACAGTACTTCACCAACTGTGAGGGAATATATGGAGGAATATAACTGATTACACGTCTGTACTTTAACAGAAGAGTTCCTCCTACTATACCACTATATGAACAAAATATGTGCAATCATGAACACTTATGATGTTTACACATTCAAGGAACTGTCATTTGAAGGCTAAGATCTTTGACACTTACATCCTACCAGTTGTGTTATATGGTCTTGACTGTGTTAATTGGACAACAAGTTCACTTCAGAAGCTCTCTACATTCCAGAGCCACATCATGAGACTTATGACTGGCAAGCAGTTCAGCGATCATATCTGAATCAGTGAGCAGCTCAACATTACCAAACTTAGACCAATTACATCAATTGTCAAGTCAAGAGTACTCAAACTATACGGTCATCTAAAAAGATCAACTCTTGGTGTGAGTAGGTTATGCCTGAAAGGAAGGTTGGCTGGTAAGAGAAGCAGAGGCCAACATCCAAAACGATGGCTTGATAATGTCAACTTATGTACTGGACTTGATCTTTGCTCTTTGAACTCTGCTGCTGATGATCAAATTTGGTAGAGAAAAATATCTCATGTTGATGTGCAGTCTGCAACTGGTAGAGTTTAGCGTTACAAGAAGGATTCTGGGGAAAATGTTTAAAAAGTACAGAGAAGTAATTAGATTGAGAGCTTCCACAACTCCACCTCCACTGCGTCTTCCGCCAACGATGTGTTACGAGTCCGCCGCCGACGACCCATTTGCTTGCGCGTCGCTGCCGGGGAAACTGACGTAGCATGGTGTTTAAATTTCTGAGACTGCTCATTTATGAGTTTCGATTGTACAGTGATACATGCATCCAATACTACATATTGATGCATGCTCCAGTCATTCACTCAATGAAATCTTTTGCATTTGACCATTGACATGACCTTTGTCTACTCATTATTTAGTATGAATCCTCATTGACTCAAGTCTAGTTCCTCTGCTGATGTCACATGTCCACCATACTGGTCAGTTCCTTGGCAATTGTCTGATGATAGTTCAAGACTTACTCTCAACTACACTGTCTTGTGAAAAGATTATATGATGCCTGGGTGATAACTTGCATGGCTGTAAGGCATAGGCATCAAATGCAGTGGTTATACGGAAACTGAAAAGAAATGAAGTAAGCATGCTCCATTAGCTGTGTAATGTTAATGTGCACAACACATTGGGATAGATTTGGAGGGCAAGGCAGAATTCATTAGAATCATGGTAAGAGAACTATAATATACCTTTAACAAGCTTCGTCTTCCCTCAAACAGTAATTGAATACAAAAAAGAGGTTTCCTTATTAAAATACTCTCATGAAGGGGGATGAGCACCATAATGGGGGTCACCTTTCTACGATAATCATGGTAAGATTTTCACTCAATCCCCTGATTTTAGTCCTTTTTAGTACAATTCTTAGTTTCATGACAGTGTAAACTTCATTATAAAAAATTGTGATATTTCTGCTACTTTGCATTTCATTTCTCCCACAATCAGTTGTCTTTATCCCCGGTTTTGCAATCTTTCTTCACCTTTACCTGCTCAAAGCAAAAAAAAATTGGATGTGCTGATGTTGCTAAATTAGAGCTTATTAAAATTCATGTATAGACCTAGATACCCAAATTATCCCCAAATCAGAGCAAAATCCTGCAATATGGTGCCAAAATAAAGCGTATCCAAAGTACTTAAAAGGTTAGTATCTTGCAAAACCAATAGCCTCCTTTGGGATCCAGCCTTGATTATCTTATATTCAATCTGTTAGTGTGCCATGAATGGTCCAAAAAAGGAGATAATTTTTTGGAACAAATGTAGTCTTTTTAAACAATCCTTGATATTTTCGAGAAATAATTATAAATTAAACCATTGATAATAGTTGTTTTAATCATGAATTGAAAAAAACCCTGATATTATTGTGACATATTGTGTAATCACTCAAATTTTCTACCCTCAATTTTTTCTTAGAAACGCAATATTTAATTTAGTGAAGTTTTGATCACAAGATAGAAACCTAATTTATTTTTTCTAAATTTTTCTCTACATTCTTGACAAATCAATACCGAGTACATTTTACATCATAAATGTTTACCCAATTCTGCCCTTGTATTTCAGTGTGCATGAACAATGAGGTGCAGATGAACTGAGAGAGGACACTGGATATAAGAAGAATCAGATGTAGTGTGCAAGAAGACTGCACTGGTCTGGTCATGTGATGCATAAGGATCATGAATACTGGATGAAGAAATGACAGGTGCTGCCAGCAAAAGGAAGCTGGACCAAGAAAGATCTGGGTAGAGATAGTTAGGGCTGATCACAAAATTCTGAATATCAGAAAGGAGATAATGAAGGAACATTGTAAGTGGAGGCTAAGCTGTGCTGGTAAGGAATCCGCCAACCCATGCAAACATGGCAAAACGGATGCAAAATTATGATGATGGAGATGAAATTTAATGAGCTTAAATAAAGAAAATAATATTCTTAATCAAAAAAGAAAAACAATGAAATAAACATTTTGGGGAGGAAGCAGAGATTAAGTAGTGTAAATACCAAAGACACTGAAGAATTGATAAATTCTTATAATTATAAATAAAACAGCAACAAAATGAACATAAAATCAAATATAGTAGCAACTATAACAACAATAATTATAACCCTCGGGCTCATAATAAAAACAGCTAAATAAAAATCAATTGAAACACTATATCAAATACAGTCAAGCCAGTAAATTTAAGCTGATATTTTGGTTATCTCACCACATACATTGGACAAAATGAACAATAAATGTGCACAATGTATTTTCTTGCAATAGAACCAATGATGGAAATGGGCTTCAGAAACTAAGAATATGCTAAGGTCAGTGGGGCTGAGAATGGCCCCTCATTCTCCCAGAAACTGAAAAGTAGAGGTACACCATCAACCTGCATACTACCCTATTTTCATTACTGGCTACAAGGAAAAGATGAGTGACATACTTTGTAATGCTGAATAGTCTCAATGGAGGATCTGAGATTAGGAATATTCTATTGTCTGCTAGAATTTATTCAGATACTACCTTCAAAATTTGATACCTCATTTGCAGTTCGAGAAACTGGAAGGTTGGTGGAAAGTTGGAGAAAAGCAAAAGAAAACAAGGACTACTTCCCATCCCTTATTTATGACTAGAAAAAGTGACCTTGTAGGATGTAATGATGTTGACAGGCTTATTGCGACTTTAGCATTGATCACCATCCTGAACAGTGGAAATTGTTCATTGGCTCATCCATAGTTAGACATAAAGAAATTTTACTACACATCGACAATAAGTTACCATGGGGTAAAAATGTTCAAAGTCTGCCTATTATAGATGGTGAGAAAAATTTGCTGCATTTTTATATTATAGCTAATATATATATATTTGTGTAAAAGTCAAATTTGGACCATTTTTTAAGGTTAACTTTATGAGGTCGACTATTACATGTTTACTATGTTTGAGGGGCTTGAAATTCAAGCTAGAATCCAAAATACCGTACCAGTAGCTGAAGCCCAAATGATCTCTAAAGGAATAAAAACAAAAACAATGAATTATAGTAATATTACCAATTCTATGCATCAAAACACATGTCCTATAAATAACACAATCCATAAACAGATGTGCTTTGAAATATGCATTGAGCATTCCACTATTAGAACCAAGCATTTCAGCTATAGGACAGGCTATAGTAAGGTAGATACACATGTAGGTAATTTTTTAGTTTCAAACATATATTTGCAATAATATAAATTTGCCTTAAATTTATGACGATTCTGTAACAGTGTTATTTCTACATACAGGATGATACTGTGGCCCACAAAAGTTGAGCTCTTACCTGTGAAATACTAGGGTTGACTTTTATATGAGGCCTATGGAAAATTCCAGATATTTTGGCCAAAAATAGAGGGGTGGAGCAACTTTTAAATGAAATCGACTATTACTCAAGTATATACAGTATACATATATTAGCAATAATTTGTCTGAGACAGAAGCTGTTGACTAAATAAACAATTATTAATATTCACATCGATGTTTTCTATTTGTCAACTAAATTTAAAAACTAATTGGGAGAACTCTACATTGGTGTATATGTTAAGGATGGAAACAAATGAGGTGAGCATAATTAGATAGATGTCTGATATTAAAAAGCACCCAGTCCACACTGTAAAGTGATTGTGTAGGCGTCATGACAAAAAGCACCCAGAACTCATTGTAAATGAGGTTAGCGCTAGGAAGGGCATCCAGCTGTAGAAACCAAGCCAAAATCAGTTCTGTATGAGCAAGACATAGTCAGCTGACCTAGCATTGCTCACAACAGGATAACTCGTCTAACTCATGCCAGTGTCGAAAAATGGATGTAAAACGGTGATGATGATGATAAAGTGACATGGATGGGCAAAGAGAAAAACTGAGTATAAGAGATATCAAATGCTGTGTACAAGAGAGAAGCTTCAGTGGAGGAGGGCCAAAGAAGACCTGAGCAAAAGTGGTAAGAGCAGATGTCAAAACACTGAACCTGGCAAGAAAAATCAAAGAACATTGTAGATCACAGGAAGTTATGATTGAAAAGACCCACCTATCTCATACAAGCATAGAAAAGCAGATGTAATAGGATGATATCTGGTTTCCTTTGATAAAATATAAATTGATAAAACTTCACAAATTTCATTCACGGGTGTGTACTGTCACCTCTCCTGTTTAATATTTTCCTGAACAGGATTGACATGCACAGCCAGGTTGGAAGTGGTATCATGACTGGCAGGTATAAAATCAGTCAGCTGGAATTTGCATGTGACATGGTGTTACTTAACTCAACAGAATATGGTCTCCGAGTTGCACTTGATAGGTTTGATGCCAAGTGCTGCATGGCTGGAATGAAAATCAGTGCTGTGAAAACTGAGACACTTGTCCTTTCAAAGAAGCCTGTGAAGTGCACTCTACATGTGAATGGAGTTCCACTGAAGCAGGTAAAGAAGTTCAAGTATCTCAGGGCCGTGTTCACGAGTGATTGAAGGCTGGAGGTTGAATTAAGTGCAAGAATTGCAAGAGCCTGTGAGTAATGCACCAGATTCAGCATTCGTTAATCAGAAGAAGGGAGGTAGGTGTAAAAGCCAAACTCGCTATCTTCAATTCGGTATTTGTGCTAACCCTTACGTAATCTTGGGTAATGACCGAAAGAATACAATCATGAATATAAGAGGCCAAAATGAGGTTCATCCGAAGGGTCTTTGGAGTAATGTTACTTGATACAATGCATAGCTTGGAGATCAGAGAGTCACTCCATATAGAGCTGCTGCTTTGCCAAATTGAGAGATCACAGCTCTGATATTATGGGCATATGGTTAGAATGTCTGAGGCAACATCAACTGGCAGGAGATCCAGCGATAGACCCCAAGCAAGATGGTTGGATAATATGCATGAGCTTGGTTGGTCTCACTTGGGGAACCAGCTGGAACAATTGGAGATGGTGGCTTCTGACAGGACTTGCAGGAAGGAGTGTTTGGTTTGAGGACTCAGCCCTCACAACCCTCTCAGGAATATGTGGGCGAAGAAGAACAAAAAAACTAACCGAAACACGATATATCTGGTGAGTTTGAGTTATTATTTATTCCCAAACCTTTAAAATGCTATTTCCATTTAACTGTTCTATTTGAGGAGAACTAACTGAGATCATTAAAAATGTAACATGTTGTTCTAGTATTAAATCCAACAGAGCTATCAGTAATATCTCTTAGGAATGCCACCTTTATAAACTAAAGAAAATGAAAATAGAATTTGAAAAGCACACAATGTGGTACTGGAATGTAGAGAGCCTCTGGAATGACCCTGTCGTCCAATTAATACAATCAAGACCATATGACACAACTGGTAGGATGTAAGTGTAGCCTTTGCTAGTGAGAATATTGCTTTTTTGAATCTTTGATGCCCCAGCTAAGATTTCTTGGTTTACTCTTTAGCCTCATTAAAACAGCATAGTATAATATATGGGGTGGCAGGTTATTCAACTCCTCAATGTTGTTGTACATTTACTTAAGTTTGTCTGTTATTCTATATTGGGCCAATGTATGGTCACATTATCTTCTGATTCTATGTTTTTCAGATCTTGCTTACTTTGTTTGTTGTGATATCCACTGTGAAATGGAAAGGCCTTCCTTAGGTAAAATACTTATAACAAATTATATATAATGAAACATTAAGAAGGCAATAATTAAATATTTTTAAATGAAAATTATTCATGAACATGCTCCAAAGTTAGAATTTTATATATCTCTATTCTAAGTAATCATATAAAAAAGAAAGCTACTTATATTGAATTATTCCATTTAAACAATTCATAACTACAATTTTGTAATATATATATATATATATATATATATATATTCTCAGACCGGGTGATGTGTTGTTTCCTTGAGCAAGACACTTTATTTCACATTGCTCCAGTTTACTCAGCTGTAGAAATGAGATGATATCATTCCACTGCAAAGTGGTCGTGGAGGTGCCACGGCAAAAAAAGCACCCAGCACTCACTGTAAATGAGGTTGGTGTTAGGAAGGGCATCCTGCTGTAGAAATCAAGCCAGAGTCAGTTCCCGTCCCACCCTTGCAAGCAGGGAAAAGCGGACGTAAAATGATGATGATGATATATATATATATTTCTATGAAGCTACTTTGAAAAGGTGAAAGAAGTATAGTTCAAGAATGGGAAGTAAATCCCTTTGTTCTGAAAAGCTGTCTTTGCTATATATATATATATATATATATATATATATATATATATAGCAAAGACAGCTTTTCAGAACAAAGGGATTTACTTCCCATTCTTGAACTATACTTCTTTCACCTTTTCAAAGTAGCTTCATAGAATAATTGTTTCTACTTTTGGCACAAGGCAAGCAATTATCCCAGGGTATTACTGGTACTTTATTTTATCGACCCCATAAGGATGAAAGGCAAAGTTAACCTCGGCGGGATTTGAACTCAGATCATAAAGGGACATAACTCTTTGCTGCAAAGCAAGGCGTCCGACTCTCTACCGATACTGCCAATCCACCATCCTTAGCTTCATAGAATAATGACGACCAAGTCTTAGATTTTATCCACTTAGAGAAAGATTACAAAATAACTTATATTAAGTGTTATAATTAATTAAGCTTTTTATATATAATGGAACTAATATGTAATATATCTGAGATATATATATTTGATAATTTAGAAAATAGAAAATTGTTTACCATGTTTCTTGAGAGCGTTACTGAAATTCTTTATTAGTGAATATTCTTATTGACTAAAGAGAGACCTATATTGATATGATTTACAATAACAACTGCTTCTTTATTCAGAATTTAACCAACTAATACAACAGAACCTTTTATATAAAAAGTAAACAAATATGTGCTAGAACTACATGTTTGTAATCTAAAGAGTATTACACGAACAAAAAGGAACTAGTTAATTCTAAAAATGTATTCAAAAGAGATAAAGTCTTTACTACTGAGCCATCATTTCTCTTTCAATATAGCAATAGTTGATTTATCGTCATTTTTATCTTCTTTTAATACATTGTCTAAACTATAAATTTCAGGCACCTTAGAAGCTTATTTTGAATTGGAATATCAAGATGAATAAATTTGTTATTCAGATCTGTGGGCTCAAATAAAAGAAATTCTACATCTAGCCGAAAACGTTATATCCAGACACTTTCTTAAAACAACATGGAAACAAGAGAATGGTTATTAATGTAAAGGAAGAACATTGGCAGAATTGACAAAAGCATGAAAAAATATACAAAAAATAATATAAGATAGGTATGTTATACAGCAATGACTAGGGGTGGATGGATCAGAACTGAATAAAAGAGAGATCATAACAAAAGAATACTATTCTATTCAAAGGGAAGTGAATGCTGTATTAAGAATTGGAAAGTATGTGAGGTTTACCAATGAAGAGAATAGACAGAAAGATGAAAGAAAGAATTGTACATAGAAGGTGAATGAAAATATTACAAAAGGCCACAGAATCACAAAGTAAAATACTCTATTATCTTAAATCTAATAGGTCATGGCAGGATAAGATATAATATATATTCAAGAAAAGCTTGTCTCAACATTGGTATATAATAAATGTGTTTCTGTAATGAAACAACACAGGATATAACCGAAGTTGTGAGATATATGTATGTAAACACAAACATTTTATAAGTGTAAACATGCCTTATTTACGCATTTCTCCGTAGAATGAAAAAGATGAACAGCTTACTTGAAGTTTCAGTTCTTATTGGAACCATTTTCAGAAGCTATCTACATTTCTCACACTCCAGAGGGTAACACAGTCTCATTAAAGTGTGCCCTGTTTTTAAACAGGTCTCAATTTATAGAATACTTTAGCTGCTTTGTGTAAAAGTCAATATATTAGCAGAAAAACAAAAGTAAAACAAAATCTATTTTATCACCACTGCTTAAAATTTATTTTCTGTTTGCATGGGTTAGATGGGTTGTCAGGAACTGAGGCTAGACAAGTCAGGTGACCATGTCCTGCTCATACACATCATTTTTGACTTGTTTTTTTTATGACTTGATGCCCTTCCTATCATCAAACACTTTACAACATGTACTGGGAACATTTTGTTATAACTCTGGTATTACCACCTTATAAAGTGGCATGCATACTTTTAATTATGGCACCAGAGCTATCACTTTACAGAATGGGCTGGGTGCATTTTTATCATGGCACCAGCACTAAGGAAGCATTGGTGAAAATAGGGGAGATCATACCAGTGGAAGTGTTAGGTCATGGAGATTTCCTAGAAGGGAATGAGCTGTGTCTAGCTGTATATTGTGAGATATACCTGGCTTTCTAGGCTGGTATAAGTTGGACAAAGAAAGTGAATCAGTCTTGTGGGTGAGAGTAAGAAGTACATCCTTCTTCCATGCTGACATGGATTGGGCAATAAAGGTGAATCGTCGTTGTGTCGGCATAGGTTATACAGGGAAAGTTAATGGAGGGGGCACTTGGAGAGTGAAGGAATAGTTGGAGGGATTGAGGTGGAGAAGGTGGACTTTTGAATTGAAATAAGTCCAAAAGACAGAATAAAGTACAGACTCTGTAGTGTTCCATTTCTGAAGAGTAAAAGCAATCATAAATATGGTGTAAACAGTTTCAAAAATTAAACATTTTTCAGTAAGTAAACAGTTGTTGATTTGGCAAGGACATTTATATAGTGTTTTAGATGGCACAGTAAACTAAAGTAAAATGCTATTCTAGATATATATCTGGAAACTATATTATTAAAACTCTTAAAACAAAAGAAAATGTCAGATGTCTGCAGATTTTGCAATGAATAAAAGGAATTAGTTCAGCGTATACTATGAGAAGAAAAGCTATATACTGGGAAACTTACATGGGAAATATAACATGGTTTTGAAAAATGGATTAGTGGAAAACAGGCAGTGAAACATAAGCCAAATTTGGAAAGGATAAATGGTGAAAGAAAATAAAGAAAAGAAATTATGATGGAAACTAGAATACAGTACGTGCTAAGCAGTCAAAAAGAGGAAACCAAATTTAATTTTCGGATGGATTATTGATATAATCTGCTCCAGGGAGAAATAAATTCAAGGAAAATGGAAATAAACGGGAAACTGACCAGTATTTAAATTTTGAGATGAATAAAAGTATGAACAAATGTGGTAAAGACTGTGCCAATAGTGATTGGCAGCATAGGTAGAGAAATGGCAGAGGTTGACAGCAAGAGAGCAAGATAATTATTAAAAATAATAATAATAATAATGTGGAATCATATAAGCAGACACGGAAAATACAGATGTATGAAAGTGAAATTATGAAGAGAAAGATATTGTTGAAAATTGTCCAAATAGTTGAAGAGTTAACAAAACATTTCGTAACCTGGTACCATCTGATTAATGGTGGCTAAAATGATACAAGATCAATGGCATTATTGACAGAAACCAATATCATCATGATCATTATTATAAGGTGATGGATTGGCAAAATTGTTAGCATATCCAGCAAATCACTTTGGGGTTATTTGTTTTGGTTCATTATCTTTTGAGTTCAAATTGCATTGACAGCTATACAGCCCTGAGGTGAAGTTCATGAATCTGATTGCTACTACCACTATGTATAACCTCCATGGAAGCAAAGACAAGTGGTGCTTGTTCACTCACAATACCTGAGAATTATGTTTGATTAAACTAGCAGCTTGAATCTGAAGGAGCTGTTAAATATCTTAAAGGAGAGCAAGAGAAATATTCTGCTAATTGAGAAGACAGGAAATGAGTATACCCAACCCTAAAATGTTAGATTGAGAGTGAAGACCATAGAAACAGTTAATCAACATGTTAAGGTATTCTACCCAAACAATATGAGGGTCTTTGTGGTTTGACTAATGCTGCACACATGCAGATTTGGAGAAAGTGATTAGAATTGAAGAACAGCAGAGTTGCAGAGTGTCTTGGTAACTGACCTAGGTGGTATTGTCTCACTTAAGTACTAATGTTTAACATGTTTTAATCTACTGATAGCAAAAGCATCTTGCTGTTGAAAGCATGCCAAAAAAGGGTAAAGAGGACTTGTTGTGTCAAAAATATAATAACCCCACCTAGTGTTGAGGATTTACATGACAAATGCATCCAGTACACACTGTAAAGTGGTTAGTGGTAGGAAGGACACTCAGCCCATCAGAGCACTCAGTAAAGCGCAGGAATGTATGTAAGTGAGACTCAGGTCTTTGGCACATCGGTGAGGTCAGTAGCTCCACTTGAGTATTGACATGGTTTATGATTGCCTGTTCAACCCTTGCTAACAAGGAAAATAGATGTTAAATGATAATGTTGATATATACATATACATCCCACATGTTTTGTAATTGTAACCAAGTAATACAGAATGGGGTCATACCAAAAGACTGGTGTAGCAGCATCATCATTAACTGCAACAAGGGTAAAGGAGATGTTCTAGATAGAGGAAACTATAGAGGCATTAAGTTAGTTGACCAGGTCATGAAGGTCACAGAAAAAGTTATAGCGCAACTAATCAGAGAGCGAATTGATCTAGATGAAATGCAGTTTCGGTTTGTGTCAGGTAAAAGTACCAGAAAAGCTCTTTTCCTTGTACGACAACTACAAGAGAAGTAGCTAGCTAAAAGTAAACTCCTCTACTTAGCTTTTGTAGACCTGGAGAAAGCCTTTGACAGAGTCCCCTGCTCCATTATCTGGTGGGCTCTTAGAAAACTAGGTGTAGATGAATGGCTTGTGAGAGCTATACAAGCTATGTATAATGAAACAGTCAGTAAGGTTAGAATTAACAATGAATATTGTGAAGAATTTAGTGTAAAAGTTGGTGCTCACCAAGGCTCTGTCCTTAGCCCCCTCCTATTTATTATTGCCCTTCAGGCTATAACAGAGGAGTTCAAGACCGGCTGCTCTTGGGAACTCCTATACGCAGATGATCTAACGCTCATAGCTGAATCAATGGCTGAACTAGAGAAGAAATTCCAAACATGGAAGCATGGCCTATAATCAAAAGGCCTTAAAGTTAACTTGTCTAAGACTAAAGTCCTAGTTTGTAGAAAGGAAAATAAGGCACAGGTACTCTCAGGGAAATGGCCATGCTCAGTGTGTAGGAAAGGAGTAGGCAGAAATTCAATTTTATGTCCCAAATGCAAAGTATGGGTACATAAAAGATGTAGTGGGGTCACAGGTAAACTATCTAAGAACGTAGACTTTATATGTGGCTGATGCTCAGGTGCAATATGTAGTAAGTGACCACAGGATACTAGCCCCTTCTATTGCCCAGATGGTTCTATAGAAATAGTAGACACTTTCCGTTACCAGGGTGACAAAATCAGCAGTGGTGGAGGGTGTTCTGAAAGTACAGTAGCCAGAGTCAGAACGGGATGGAAAAAGTTCAGAGAGCTAATGCCGCTGTTGGCCACAAAAGGTTTCTCTCTAAAAATGAAAGGCAGATTGTATGATGCTTGTATACGAACAACAATGCTACATGGCAGTGAGACATGGGCATTGCGTGCAGAGGACCTGCGCAGACTGGAAGGGAACGAAGTATGCATGCTCCGTTGGATGTGTAATAGGAATATACGTGAACGGCAAAGCATAAATGAACTAAGTTAGAAATTAGGAATAAGACGGATCAGATGCTGTTTACTTGAGAGAAGACTACGTTGGAATGGTCACGTGATGCGCATGAAAGACGACAGCTGTATAAAAAAGTGCAGGGCGATCAAAATTGATGGTAGTTACGGAGTAGGTAGTCCCAGAAAAACCTGGGACGATCTGATAAATTCCGACCTTACACACTTGCACCTCCCTAAGATAATGTCACTGGACCGAGATTTTTGGCGCTACCCAGCGATACAGCAGACCCGCCTTGCATATGTACAAAGCGAAACCTACAGTCAGTAGGCACCTCTTAACCAAATATACACCCAATCCACTATCCCTACCCTATCCTCCCACCAACACTACCCTCTCTCTGTAAAGTTAGTACCACAACATCCAGTCCAAATAAATGAGTTAATGAGATCGAGATCATGTAGGTGTCACAAGAAAAAAACACACAGTCCAGCTGCAATGTGGCCATGTAGGTAACACGGTAAAAAGTTCCCAGTTCCACACTGTAAATGTGATTGGTGTTAGGAAGAGCATCCAGCCGTAGAAAACCCACCAGATAGTCCTATGTGAGCGAGACACGATTACCTGACCAACCTTACCTCAAGTGGGACAACTCCCGTCTAACCCATGCTAGCATGGAAAATGGACGATAAACGAAGATGATGATGATGATAATGTGTTTAGTTTTCTATGTATGGGCCTTAACAGTAAATATAGAAATCATTAATATTATCATTATTCTTATTATGGGGAAATAGATTGGCAGTATTGGTAGAGCATCAGACACCCTGCTTCATGGTATAGGGTTATGGCCCTTTATGTTCTGAGTTCAAATCGCGCCAGGGTTAGCTTTGCCTTTCATCCTTGTGGTACCGATAAAATAAAGTATCAGTAATGTACTGGAGTTGATTTGGTCAACTTTTTGCTCCCTCTAGAATTGTAGGCCTTGTGCCTAAATTAGAAACCATTATTATTATGCTTTCCAGCATAGTTACGTCCCTTTACGATCTGAGTTCAAATCCCGCCGAGGTTGACTTTGCCTTTCATCCTTACGGGGTCGATAAAATAAAGTACCAGTGATGCACTGGGTAATTGCTGGCCTTGTGCCTAAAGTAGAAACAATTATTATTATTAAGGGCGGTGGATTGGCAGTATCGGTAGAGGGTCGGACGCCATGCTTTGACGCATTGAGTTACGGCCCTTGCCATTCTGAGTTCAAATCCCGCCGAGGTTGACTTTGCCTTTCATCCTTACTGGGTCGATAAAATAAAGTACCAGTAATGCACTGGATAATTACTAGCCTTGTGCCTAAAGTAGAAACAATTATTATTATTATCATCATTATTATTAGTAGTAGCAGCAGCAACAACAGTAGTGTTGTTAATATTATTATCAATATAAGAACTAGTATACCCATCAAAAATGGGGTTTATATATATATCATCATCATCATCATCATTTTACGTCCGCTCTTCCCTGCTTGCAAGGGTGGGATGGGTCTTATTCAGCACAGCATCTCTCCACTCGTCACGGTCCTTCGTCATCTCCACCGTGAGCTTCAGCGATCTGAGGTCTGTTCTCACCACCTCCGCTCATATTTTTCATGGTCTACCTCTACCACGTCTTCCTTCAACTGGCATGTCCTGGCACTTCTTCGCCCATCGGCCATCCTCTATGTGCATCACATGTCCATACCACCTCAGTCTCCTCTCCCGTACACTACATTCTATCCCTCTCAGACACAGTTTCTCTCTCAACACATTCATGCTGGGTCATTCACGCACATTGACACTGCACATCCAACGGAGCATGCTTACCTCATTTCTCTCCAGTTGTCGCATATCCTCTGCTGTTGCTGCCCATGTCTCACTACCATGCAACATCGCGCTCCTCACACAGGCATCATATAACCGGCCTTTCGTACGCAGGGAGAAACCCTTCTTCGTCAGCAGAGGAAGCAGCTCCCTAAACTTCTTCCAACCCATCCTTATTCTAGATACTATGGCCTCGGAACACCCCCCTCCCATGCTAATCTGATCTCCTAGGTACCGGAAGCTATCCACCCGCCTGCATTTGAAAAATGTGTCTATCAATGCGACTTCTACTGTCTAATTTCCCTGTACATCTATATATATATATATATATATATATATATATATATATATATATATATATATATATATTCATTTGATTTATTGATTCATTGATAATTTATCGGAGTGTCCCGAATCTTCCATATCGCAATTTTTCGGTTGTTTGGTTGATTGTAGACATATTCTACGTGTGACGGTATTTTAACGATAGTTATAGCTCTGATTTATTTGAATTATAGAGCCCTCTGCCGCTCATCTCGAATTTTGTTTATCGTGAACTCGTGCGCCGATTTTTCGATACTCGATTATTCTACTATATTTAGCTCTAGACCTAGCTATTGACCAGTTAATTTTATTGTTCATTTTTTGTCGATTCTATTAAATGATGAATAGCTCCTGTTTATTTTAACATATCTATTGAGCACTCTTATTCGATATGTGTTATTCCACATTTTCCCGAATATTTTTTGCGGATATAAAGGTTATCTCCCTTGCTGAAATCCATGTGCGTATTTTCAGCCTGGGTCTTGTCTTTTCATCCGTTCGGACTAAAGCTCGTTGAAGAAGTAACTCCAGTCCCCCGTCGTTTGTAAGTCTTATATGTTTATGTGAGCTGATAGAGGACGGTTTAAGGATTTACAGAAACCCAAGAAGATAGATATACCATCTCTCTAGTGGGTCCGGGTATGCTTTTTACATTCATTTGATTTATTGATTCATTGATAATTTATCTGAGTGTCCCGAATCTTCCATATCGCAATTTTTCGGTTGTTTGGTTGATTGTAGACATATTCTACGTGTGACGGTATTTTAACGATAGTTATAGCTCTGATTTATTTGAATTATAGAGCCCTCTGCCGCTCATCTCGAATTTTGTTTATCGTGAACTCGTGCGCCGATTTTTCGATACTCGATTATTCTACTATATATATATATATATATATATATATATATATATATATACACATCTATATATATATATATATATATATATACATAATTACATATGACACTTTATCATTTGGGAGCAAAGTAATTTGTTGAAAAATTTCAACCATAAGAATATTTTTAGTGAATCAATCTTTTATGTGCAAGCATGGTCATGTAGTGAAGGAGTTCACTGCACAAGCATGTGTATC
Organism: Eledone cirrhosa; assembly: GCA_964016885.1. NCBI lineage: Eukaryota > Metazoa > Mollusca > Cephalopoda > Octopoda > Eledonidae > Eledone > Eledone cirrhosa. Next base: position 20,804,120 of record OZ024743.1, on the reverse strand, counting down.
AGAGGGAGGTGGGAAAGAAGATATTGCAGTACATACATTCTCAAATTACCACTTCCCAAACAAATTTATCACAAAGTAGTTATTACATGATCTTGGGTTATATATTATTATCAAATTAGGGTGGTGGATTTGCAGTATTGGTAGAGCATTGGACAACATGCTTTGCAACATAGAGTTATGTCCCTTTACATTCTGGGTTCTAATTCCACCGAGGTTGGCTTTGCCTTTCATCCTTACAGGATACTTTATTTGATTGACCCTGTAGGGATGATAGCTAAAGCTAACCACAGCGGGATTTGAATTCAAAACATAAAGGGCCATAACTGTATGCTGCAATAATAATAATAATAATCATTTCTACTATAGGTGCAAGGCCAGCAATATTTGGGGAGGGGAAATTGATTAAATCGATCCCCAGTGCATTACTGGTGCTTTATTTTATTGACCCCCGTAAGGATGAAAGGCAAAGCTAACATAGCAGGATTTGAACTCAGAACGTAAAGGGCCATAACTCTATGCTATAAAGCATGTTGTCCGATGCTACTCTGATACATACAGAATATCTGAGGCTGCAGGTAGCAGCTTCATGTTCATTAGGGCAAATTTTCTGGTTTAATAATAACAATCGCTGAGATATCAAAGTAATAATTGTTTCTACTATTGGCACAAGGCCAGCAATTACCCAGTGCATTACTGGTACTTTATTTTATCGACCTCGTAAGGATGAAAGGCAAAGTTAACCTCGGCGGGATTTGAACTCAGAATGGCAAGGGCCGTAACTCTATGCGTCAAAGCATGGCGTCCCACCCTCTACCGATACTGCCAATCTAAGTAATAATAATATCAATAAAAATAGATTCTGAATTAGACACATGGCCAACAATTTGGAGAGAAGGAGAAAGTCAATTAAACCAACTCCAGTACTTGACTGGTGTCTTATTTCATCAACCACAGAAGGATGCAAGATATAGTTGATTTCAGGAGGATTTGAACATGAATGCAAAAGGACATAAATACAGAAGACATTTTGTTTGATGCTCTGCCAAGTCTGCAAATACTAGCCAAAATATCTATAAAATATCAAATTATATCTTTAAAAGATAGATCACATTCCATAAAATAGAATAAAATTATATATTTAAAAAATTGGAAACTTTTCCAATATAAAGAATGAAAATAGATATCTGGAATGCATGTAATTGCAAACAGGAATTCAGATATTAGGATCATGTGAGTGGTGTACGAATAATATAGATAAACATATAAATAATGATTTATACACATACAGGCAATATTGAAACTGAGAATTCCAGCATGTACAAAACATCAAAATGATATTATATATAATCAATACCATAAAAATACCTGAATATTCCCAGAATGTAAATATGAGCTAACATTCCAAAGGTAGATATAGCTGAGTTAAGATATGGATTGTAAAGCAGAAGATGATGATGGTGGTGGTGGCATAGTCATGATGATGATGAGGAAGACAATAATCGTGTTAGTGTGGTGATGATGGTGATGAAGACAACAACAGCAACAGCATCAACATCAACAACAACATACAAAGAAAAATATAAAGAACGACTGGGCAAATATATGGATGCTTTTTCCATAACATGCAATTTACAATTGAAACAGAAATATTCACAGAAAAAAAAGAAAATCCAGATGTATAAGAAAGAAATTTACAAAAGTTTTCAGGCAAAGAATCACAATTCTAGTTGAAATAAGGCTCTTTAACATATACAAAAACTAACTCGGATCATTATTATAAAACTTAAGAAAAATAGTTGTCCATGAAAATTCTAACAGTCTGCTTAAAGAACAGAGAACACAGAACTTTGTAGTTTTAAAGGAAAAAAAGATGGAAGAAGAAAACCTAGACTGTTTAATAAATAATATTTTAAGAAAGTGTCCTACTCTTCCTTACATTTAACAGTTAATTTAACTGAATATGACTGGGAGAAAATACACTTGGCAACAAAATTAGTCATTAAATTATCTTTTATGATAACTTAAATATATAAATTAGGAATGACAGACATGTGGAAACCCAAATGAAGTCTATCTAATATATCAACCAACAGAGGAGTCTCTACATAGTTTTCTGACATTCTAGAAATAGCAGTTAAATCTACTGCAAACCTAGCTCCACTCTCTTAAAAAGAGCATATATGATAATGTACAGCTATGATCAAAGACATTCCATTCTAATCATAGCCATTAATGAGGTGAGGGTTATGGCTGACATGTCTCTGATTATAGGTATGCTTAATCAGGACCAGCCTGGGATTAAACAACAATTGAATGTAGACTAAAAACTTTGTATTGATGTCTAAATAAAGGTAGCATATATATTTCTAAAGTACGCCATGTAAAACAGAAATATAAAACAACATATATGCAAAATTAGGACAGACCTAAAAAATCTATGTAGAAATAAACCAATGAATAGGGATGATGAAAATAGTTAACAGAACACTTTCACATATATACATCATCATCATCATCATTTTTACGTCCGCTTTTCCCTGCTTGCAAGGGTGGGACAGGGACTGATTCGGGCTTGATTTCTACAGTTGGATGCCCTTCCTAACACCAACCTCATTTACAGTGAGTGCTGGGTGCGTTTTTGCCGTGGCACCTCCACGACCACTTTGCAGTGGAATGATATGGACCCCAGTCCCTATCATCTCATTTCTACAGCTGAGATAACTGGAGCATATTATATATAATTGTTTCTGATTTAGGCACAAGGCCAGCAATTTGAGGGGAGAGGAAAGTGATTAAATCAAACCCAGTGCTTCATTGGGACTTTATTTTATCAACCCTGGAATGATGAAAGGCAAAGTTGAGCTTGGTGGGATTTGAACTCAGAACTTGAAGAACTGGAACACATATCAGATGGAGGTTTATCGAAAACTCTAATGAATCTGTTAAGAAGAATATGTTATTAATTCTAAAGACTAAATTTAAAGAGGAGAGGCGATAGTAATTAGACACTGTAGTAATTTATTATAATTATCACATAATAATAATTGAAAATTAAGTGAAGTAAAATATATATAATAAACTAAATCTGAACAGCAAACTATTCTTAATTAACTGTAGTAGGATTATTAACCATTTCATATTAAAACTGGTTCTATTTAAATTAAGATCATCCATCATAATTTTACTTATGAACTATATAAAAATAGCATGCAGATAAATCATTTAAAATTTATCATTAATTTATCAGAATAGAATGTATTTCATTAGAAATATGGTAATGAAAGGGTTAACAGAACACAGAAAAAACTCGATGAATTTGTCAGGGAACATACAAACAACACAAGTATATGACCTATAGACATGATGTATATATATATATATATATAAAGCTGGTAAAAGTGGATGGTCAGATGTTAATAACAGGCAAATAGAAATAGAAAAAGTGTTAAAACGAATGACGAAATAATGTGTAAGGAACATAACCATGAAACAAAGTAGAACAAATATATTCATAGTCAATGTCCTCTGTCTAGACTTTAGTAATAAATCTACCAGACAGTGAATATGACCCAGATTAGAATCTTTACTTTCAAATCAAATGCTGTCTGCTTTATGGTCACTGCTCAGAATTAAGTAACTATATGTAAGATCATGTAGAAAATTCAATGTAGAATCTCCATTAGTCACAAGGAAACTATTAACTAGGAGAATCAATCTTTATCAGTTGAACTACATATTTAACCCTGTTAGTACAAACCTTCCTTAGACCACCATAATTCTATGAAATAAAACCTCTCACTTTAAATTGTTTATATTTCAATAAGAATCATTCATTTTATGTTTATATTTAAACAGAAACCATTTATCATATGTTTATATTTAAATCAAAAGCTTTCATCATAATTTTATGGAAGAATCTTTTGTTATGTTCCAAATTCCCATTACAAAGTTACATGTTTACTAAACTGATCTAAATTCTTGGTTATTTTCAAAATTATTTGAAATAAACAGGCAGTGTATTTCATTAAAAATTCCAAATATTCATAGCTGGAACACTTGATAATTGGTTGTAACACTAACCTTATGAAATTATTGACAAACTATCTCTTCTAGCACGAGGCATTCAAGACATTTGGAGGAGCTGGGCTCTGACAACAAAATCCGTGATGTCAGGTGATGCCTGTAAGGGTGCCTGGTTGTTCCAGTGCCTTAGTCTTGCCATCACCCGTGATAATGCTGCCAGTGCATTGGCTTGCCTCAAACAGTATAAGAAGGAGGCTACCAAATCTATGTCTGTTAGTATTTATTTTTTTTATCTCATTAATACTGACTATACCATAATATCTAGCAACATATATATAATGTAAATATAAATTCATCCTAACCACACTGTCACAGAATAGGACAAAATTGAATATTTTAAGACATGTTTCTTTCTCAAAATGACATAAATAGTTGTATCTAGTATTTATATATCAGATTAATCATTGAATTTGTAGCATGTTGTTTTAAATGAGCCACATAAGAGGCTCTGACAAAGTGAATGACTATAATTGGAAGTGAAGCTTTTAACTTAGAATTTTAACATGTTTTCTAAAGCTTTTTACAATTTGTTGGACACCAGGTCCGAACACAGAGGAGCTGAACTCCAACTATCATCACCTCCATCCCTCCCACTTTCCGCATATCTCACTATTATGAACAAATGGGGTCCCACGTGCTGGCCGCCCCATGGCCCCGACGGACAGAATGGAGAAGCCGTTTACCTGGAGGATGGTAAGGGAGATGCAATACCAGACAGCTATGGACTTCCTTGAACAGAATAGCAGTTTAGGGAGTGTTGACACATCCTGCTCACCACCTTCTAAAATCTTTTGCTTCATCAAAGCTAATATTGCTTCATTAAATCTAATGTTTGACCTATTTAAATCAATGATATTTCTCTTTAAATAAATGTGATTGTTGTTTCACCCCTAGACATACCTGATGGAAGTAGTCCTATGGTTAAGATATTCCAGTAATGAGCACACTGTCTTTTGGTATTTCAGGAATTATATAGTTTAACATGTCAATTATAATTTAATAAAGTAGAGTGGCATCTGGGGGGATTTGGCTGCAAACAAAGCTCAAAACAGAAAGTGTAAGCAAAATATAGTCACCTAACCTGTTCGCTTGCATAACAAGACAGCTTTTCTACCCCATGCAAGCATGGAAAATAAATGTGGTAGTGGTGGTTGCAGCAGCAGTGTCAGTGGTGATAGAAATGATGATGTATCTCCACTAACATGATGTACCTTCTACATCATAATCACTGTCCTTACTAAACAGCAATAATTGTCAGGAAAACTAAAGATCTACTGGAAAATGAGCAATGAGCACATCCATAACATGAAGGATTACAAAGAAGAGCAGGAAGCTTTATGATACTCATTTATGAAAAGAAATCATCATCATCATCATCATCATCGTTGTTTAACGTCCACTTTCCATACTAGCATGCCTACCAATAAAGACTTAACAACACCAAAACAAAATTTTGCAAAAGTGTTGTAAGAGATTTGTAATTTACAAATGTAGTAAGATTATACAAAATATGTGAAAGGGTGGGTGGGGGAAGTTTTGTAGAAATATGGTTTCAAAGTCGATGAACAGTTATAACCTATATAACCAGGAAGCTATTATTAGAAATGAGACTTGCAAAACTTTAGAAATTTCTCATAGTAAATGAAATATGGAAGCCAAGTATAATCCAAGTGGTGATTGTTATATCAACATAGACTTCTCTATGGCATATGGTAGCAGGCAAAAGATGGAAGAATGCAAAAATTGAAAAGTATCTGGAATTAGACCAAAAAACATGTTTCTAATACCATAGAAACATTGACAAAAAATTCCTGAAACACTACACAAGAAACTGAAGCACATTGGAATTAAGAGCCATGTGTATTTGGTTTTTAGAATAGATACACTATTCTTGTGTCATGAGAAGTAACTAAAAGGGTAGGTGTCAGGATAGGCATTCAACTGTCAAATATTGCCGCAAAAAGATCCAGCCAACCCATGCCAGCATGAAAAAGTTGACATAAAAATGATGAAGATGATGGACAGAATAGCAGAATATTAATTACTCCATTCAATATTCTGGAGAAGGTCATTGTAATGTCCTTTGTGGATGATGTACCTTGTCAGCAAGTTAGAAGACAGGAAACTATTGATATGACCAATGCAGAAGTTAGTCCACATTGTAGTCATAGTGATAATTATAGCTGTGGTGATAACAATGATGCTAATAGCAATAATCATGACATTTTCTTTATGTAGGACAAGTCCAAAGGACCAAGTTGATTTCTTTGTATTACTGTTATATATTTCAGCTGGTACACTTTGAGAAAAACATATCTTTTGTCTATAGATTGTTTTAGTTTTATGTTTATTTTAGTAAAAATACTCTTATGATACCAGATATAAAAATAAACCAAATCAGCAGAGTAACTCATTCATCATCTATAACTGGTTGCTTGCCTCAGTATTCAATACAGCATATAACATGTAATTATTTAAAATAGGATGGAAGAGTCTAAATAAGTGATTCCCTATGTTGGGTGCACAGCCCAAAGGGAAGCAATTTGAATATTTAAGGGGGCCATTTGAAAATGTGATGTTAATGAGAACAAATCTCAGGCTTTACTTTATTACTTTTACACCAAAACAACTTTGGTGCACATTACTGTCAGAAACTCCTGTCTCACCTCTTCCATATGTTATTGTGCATTTGGCACCACTTAAACACCATTTTGTTTACACTTTGCAGTTGATCATTGCTGTTTTCATGTCAAAGGCAGACGTAACAATTTTTAAATATTGAGTAGTCTAAATGTTTCTTTATCTTGATTCTGGTTGCATCCAAAATGGAAGAGCATTACTCAAAAAAGCTGGTCCATTGGATCAGAAAATTGGAAAAGCTGGGTAAAATTGTATCAGTTAAGCTGGTTCTTTACAATTTGTAGAGTTAAAGTAATATGATAACAGCTGAGAGGGGAATGATTTTCAAGCTTTCTTTATATATTAGTCGAAGGAGGGGAAATATTCATGACCAATGCAGGCCATAGACTGGTGAGTTTGATGTGACTGATGTCCAGCCAGAACATCTGTGGATTAATTTCTACAGTAAACACAAAGGTGTGGAGGGAACCTGGGATATGGTCTGAATGCTTGTAACAGAGTGAACGTCACTAGCGGCAAGTATGGCTGAGGAGGCAGTGTTAAACCAAGCCACGAATTAGGTCTACCATCCTAAGAGAGAGAGGGAGAGAGGGAGAGAGAATCTGGTTCCAAAATTGAATTTGAATTGTGATAAAAATAGCTGTATCTTATAGTAGTGATATGGGTGAGAGAAGGGAGATAGTACATGATGGCATACTAAAATGAAACATTTCAATAAAAGAAATTTTATATAGATTATGTCAGTACACTTTATCCCAAATGGCACATCTACAAATTAATGGTATGGAAACAGAACTCCACATTGGGATACTTTTAGAGCTGTTGTCAAACCTATAGTTACTGAAAGTAGTAAAATAGACTGCCACATGGAAAAATGCTTAGAGCTTTTAGCAAGCCTATATCTACTCAAAGTGGTTTCTTTGGTGAGATTTAAATAACATTGAAGTTAATAGGCTTATAATAAAGATTAACGAAGACAGTGATTCTTAGCAAATTTAGTGAGGTGGATCATTTAAATTGGCATTTGTTCATGAGTGTGTGTCTGTGCATTTCTTCTATATATATTTTAGTATTAACAATCACATGATTCTTGGATCCAACTGAAGGTTACAGTGAACATCTTTCATAAAAGAACTTCACAAATTCCAAGTGGAATATAATTTGGCAAAGTGGTTTGTATGTAACATAGTAATTTAGCTAATATTAGGTGAAACTATTTGGTTTTCGGTTGGCTTTTCTTATTCTAGAGATGAGTTGCTCTAAATCTAAAAGTTGAAATTATGCATAGGCAAACACATATGTACACAGCATTTCCTGTGTGTTAAATTATGAATGAATATGAGTTTAAATTTATTTTCACATTAAACACATAATTTTGTATATGTAAATATAAATGAAAATACCATACAAAGTTTTGTTATTTTTATATAATTTACACCGTATCATATTTTTGTCAATTCTAATATGTGTGAGTGTATGTGTGTGCACATGGGTATGCATATCTATATTTTTACACACACATATATAGTAGAGGGAGAGGTGGGTAGAGAGAGAATGTCTCTTCTGTTTTAAGGTGAATGTTCGTGAATATTAAATCTTAATCATATGATTATATAATAAGTTGGAAATATTCATAATTACCCAGCAATTTAATCAACATAATTTAGTTATTATTCCAATAGATTTTAAATCTGATAAGAATATATCTTTTGTAAATAAATAATAAAAGTTAATTTGAATTTCTTTGATAAATGTTAAGTGATTGAACTTTGGGAGATGAAATCAGTTCTATGTTGTTTAAAAGTTTTAGTGCAAAAGTTGAGGCAATGCGAAGACTTTGGATAGTATATAGCTTACTACATCACATTTCTCTATGTAGTAGAAGTTATCATTTAACCTTTTAGGAATCAATGCAATTGATATATGTGAATTAGTGTAGGTAAATGAAGTGATTATACCACCTCTCCTGTATTGAAAAGAGTGTTCTTCCAATGAAAAGAATCATTATTTCAATGTCTGTAAACATCACAATGAGATGTCATTTACAAAGGTATCACTGATTGTCTAAAAGTTAAATGTTCATTCACTTAGAAGCAAATATTTGAATGCTGAATATTGTATGGAATAGAAATAGAAACCAACTTTTTCATTCAGCTAGTTAAAAGGTGCTTGAAGCAATTAGAACAAAGATCCAGTTCTCCAAGAATAGATATATTTTACAAGTAATCAATTTTGAAATAAAACTATCAAAAGTAAATATAATCCTTTCTTACATAATGTAATGTTATATAATATATTTGTAATACTTTTTGAATATTATTTTCTTTTTCGTCACTTAATATTTTTATATTTTAATCAAGCATTCCAGAAAACTTAGTATCTAAATCATTAATGAAATAAATTATAAACACACACATACACACACGTATGAAAGAGGGAGAGAGGAGAAGGAGAGGTGAGAGGATGGAGGGAGAGAGAGAGAGAGAGAGAGAGAGAGGGGGGGGATGGATTAAAAGAGAGAAAGAAAAAAGAGATTGTGTGTGTGTTTGCATGACAGAGATAAATAGATAACCAAATAGAGAGAACATACCTATGATAAACAATATTCATTTCAACATCATGATTATTTGCAATAATAATTGTTTCTACTTTAGGCACAAGGCCAGCAATTACCCAGTGCATTACTGGTACTTTATTTTATCGACCCTGTAAGGATGAAAGGCAAAGTCAACATAGGCGGGATTTGAACTCAGATCGTAAAGGGACGTAACTATGCTGGAAAGCATGGCGTCCGACCCTCTACCGATACTGCCAATCCACTTGCAATAATAATGATGTTGAAATGAAAGTATATTGTTTATTATAGATATTAAATATTGATAAATATCTGAGCAAAGAAGAATGAGACTACAAAATAATAGATAAATAAATCCAAGTAGTAACTAAAGCCATTGTAATAATTTTAAAATTGACAATAATAAACAATTTCTATTTATATCATTATCTTGATAAAGCAAAGCTGTAACAGGTGAAATTGCCATCATATTATCGGTAATAAGATAGCCATTTGATGTTAATGACTTTAATGTTAGATGAACATCTCTGATCTAGTAGCAAAAGCTAAATAAGTAAATGGGGAATGCAGTCTTAAATCTCACACTGGGCCTTTGAAACTGATGAGCATAAAAGCTGACCGCAGATATGAAACCTAACTTGAATGTTAGCAGCAGAGTATATTGTGCTAAAAGAGAACTTGAACTTAGCTAAACAAATATTTATTAATAATAAAATTCTTTTGTACTAAGTAGCAGTAAAATCTACCTACTATGATACATATTTGTAACTATACTGAAATAAAAAGTGTTTGTATTAGTTGCTAGAGAACAGCATTGGTGATATATTTTCTGATGGTAATCCAGTACACTATTGACAGTAATTGTACACAGAAGTAATTCTTAACTAAATTTAAGAGGCTGATGAATTTAAAATATTTCATATGCATTGGAGAAATGAAAAGGAAAGAAAAATGTTTCTTTATAGGTCCAGTTAGAAACAAGCAGATCCAAAAGAAGATCCAAAATTATTACATTGTATTATTTCTTTCTATCAGAATATATGAAAATCTATACAAAACAAATAAAGCAATAACTAAATGTTTAGAAATGATTTAAGGGCATCAGCAATACATATGTAGCTATGCATAAAAGAGTGAGAAGATCAAATAGTTTCCAAATGATATAAAAGCTGTGAAATAAAAGATGAATTATCAGATCATTTCAATAGAAAACTGAAGTAAACATCAAAGATAGGGCTGCCAGATAAATATTAAAAAATAGATACCTCTAATAGGATTTCCAGGTGTTAATTTGATTATGGTGCATTGGGTTGAATTTTAAAGATAAAAAAAGGCAGGATTAGAAGCACCAGGTCAAACCAATTCCCATCTTTTTTCGGAGAGAGTGTATCCAGCACCATATACAATGTCTTTTTTTCTTTTTTGTTTTCAACACTATAAGGTGGTCATGTAGGTGTCTTGCCAAAAAGCACTCAGCCCACACTGTAAAGTGGTTGGTGTTAGGAAGGGCATCTAGCTGTAGTAATCTTGCCAGAAACAGTTCTATATGAGCAAGATATGGTAACCTGACCCAACTCGCCTTAAATGGGACAACCTATCTAACCCATGCTAGAGTGGAAAATGGATGTTAAACGATGATGATGATGACTTCCATTACCATATTTCTGATTAAATACACTGTATTTAAAATAACCAATGAAATGTTTGGAGGGACTTTCTAAACATATTTTGGTTATGAAGATAGTATTTATAACATTAAAAAATTTGTATTTTATATAAAATTATGTTGGAAGATTTTAATTTAAATATGAATAAGTTAAATTCATGTTTTTTCTCTCTATAGCATCAGAAGCAGTTTTTGGGTTGATTTGTTTTGAAACAATTAAAGATACAGTATGATTTGAGAGAGTTGGCTACTATTTTTAGCAGATCAAGACTCTTTCATTGGCTTGAATAGGAATAGTAGTTACATTGTAGAGAAGATAAAATGCTTATTGGTCAGAATATAAGTGTCTAATATTAATGCCATCATGGAAAAGCTGATGATGAAGATAAAGATTATATAATGAGGTTTATTTATATTTATAGACATATATATATATATATATATATATATATATGTGTCTGTATATAAACCTCATTATATAATCTTTATCTTCATCGTCATATATATATATATATATATATATATCATCATCATCATCATCATCATCATCATCATCACCGTTTTACGTCCGTTCTTCCACGCTAGCATGGGTTAGAAGGGTTGTCCTGTTGTGGGCAGTGTCTGGTCGGCTGACCATGCCTTGCTCATACAGGAACTGATTTGGCTTGATTTCTACAGCTGGATGCGATTCCTAACACCAACCTCATTTACAGTGTGTGCTGGGTGCTTTTTCGTGGTGTCTACACGTCCACGACCACCTTGCGGTGGGGGGTGTGGGGGCATATTGTCTATATGCTTCAGCTTGTACCCATGCGAGGTCGGGTACTCTGTATTACTGCGTGACGCCAGAGGTCACGGTCGTGTGTCATCGCCTTTAAGAGGTGTAATTGGGTAAGGTCGGCTTTTATCACCTCATCCCAGGTCATCTTGGGTCTCCCCACTCCGCGGTTTCCATCGACTTCTAGTGCTCTGCACCTTTTATGCAGCTGTCATCCTTCATACGCATCACATGTCCATACCAGCGCAACCGCCTCTCCTGCACACAGCATTTGATTCCTCTTACTCTCAGTCTCTCTCTCAATTCATTTATGCTTTTTCGTTCGCGTATATTACTGCTACACATCCACCGGAGCATGCAGGCTTCGTTTCTCTCTAATCTATGTAAGTCTTCCACCTTCAGCGCCCAGGTCTCACTACCATGCAACATCGCTGTTCGGATACACGCATCATACAATCTGCCTTTCATTTTGTGGGAGAAGCCTTTTTCAGCTAGCAGTGGCAGTAGTTCCCTGAACTTCTTCCATCCCGTTCTTACCCTAGTTATTGTACTTTCTGAACACCCACCCCCGCTGCTAATTCGGTCACCTAGGTAGCAGAAGCTGTCTACTGTTTCCACAGAGCCCTCCCAGAGATTGGTGGTACTTGTTTCCTGTGGCTGTTTGCTGCTTGCTGTCTCAGCACAGCTGCTGCATGTGAAGCCTACATTCTTAAATAAGCTTCCTGAGATCCCGCTACATCTCTCTCTCTCTCCCTCTCTCTCTCTCTCTCTATATATATATATATATATATATATATATATATAGGCACATGGCTTAGTGGTTAGAGCATTGGCCTTGCAATCGAAAGGTTGTGAGTTCAATTCTCAGATCGGGTGATGTGTTGTTTCCTTGAGCAAGGCACTTTATTTCACATTGCTCCAGTTTACTCAGCTGTAGAAATGAGATGAGTCCCTATCATTCCACTGCAAAGTGGTCGTGGAGGTGCCACGGCAAAAAGGCACCCACCACTCACTGTAAATGAGGTTGGTGTTAGTGTTAGGAAGGGCATCAAGAAATCAAGCCAGAATCAGTTCCCATCCCACCCTTGCAAGCAGGGAAAAGTGGACGTAAAATGAAATGATGAATGATGATGATGATGATAACTAGGGGTAGATGAATGGCTTATGTTCAGAGGTGCAGTCAGCAAGAGTAGAGTGAACAATGAGTATAGTGAGAATTTAGGTTGCAAATGGAAGTCCACCAGAGCTCTGTTCTCAGTCATTTTCTGTTTATTATCATCCTCTAGTTATAACAGAGGAGTTTAAAACAGGCTGCCCATCAGAACTTCTATATGCTGAATCTGAAGCAGGATTAGAGAAGAAATTTTAGACCTGGAAGCAAAACTTGGAATCAGAAGGTTTTAAAGTGAACTTGGCAACTAAATTCCTAGTAAGTAGAAAGGAAAACACACCCTGATCATTTCAGGCTTTGTTTTGTATACAGGAAAGGAGTAGGAAGAAATTCCATTCTTTGTTCCAAATGCAAACTATGTGTATACAAGAGATGTAGGGGAATCCCTGGCAGGTAAGCAAAGAATGTGGGCTTTATACTAAGAGCAACTGGCATGGTAGGATATGAGCTAGTCAGATGCATAGTTAATCATGTAGTACAGGATGATGTCATACTTAATGACTGGCATAGCAGTGTCATTGTAAATTGCTACAAGGGCAAAGGGGGTGCACTAGAGAGAACTATAGAGGCTTCAACTTAATGGACCAGGTCATTAAAGTTAAAGGGTTATAGCTCAATTAATCAGGGATAGAATCAAGTTATATGAGATGCAGTTTGGATGTATTTCTGGTGAGACAACTCTAGCAAAGGTATTTAGTGAAGAGTAAGCCACTGTACCTAGTATTTGTAGATCTAGAGAAAGCCTTTGATAGGATCCCATTCTTGATAATCTGGTAGGCACTTAGGAAGCTAGGTGTAGACGAATGGCTTGTGAGAGCCATGCGGGCCATACATAGAGGAGCAACCAGCTGAGTGAGAGTTGGAAATGAGTACAGTGATGAATTTGAAATGCAGGTGGGAGTCCACCATGGATCTGTCCTCAGTCCACTTCTATTTATCATTTTTCTTCAGACCCTCTGTGAGTAGTTTAAAACTGGCGCTCCATGGAAGCTCCTTTAAGCTGACAACCATAGCTGAGTTTATAGGAGAGTTAGAAGCAAAGGGCTGGGAGAACCCTCGAGTCGTGTCAAGGGTATAATAATATCCCTAGACCCATCAGAGAAACCCCATTTCAGCTACTAAACACAGTGTGTGACAAGATTTCTCCTTTGAATTACAGTTCTAGTCCATTTGAAGAGTCTCCAAACAGTTTCTGTCTAATCAATTTCGCTTATTGGGCATAAGCTATGGTAAATTAATCTTTCCCAAGCTGCCACACACAGAGTGGGATTGAATCTAAGCTCTAATGATTATAAAACAAAACTATTTTGCTGTGCTGCATCTATAGGAGGAAAAACAAGAAAAATGGCAAACAAATGTTAAGCTATAAAACATTTAACAAGTGAATGGTCATCATACACATAAGGGTTTCCATACAACATAATAAACAATATGTTTGTGTATGCTAAAATAAAGCAATGATATAAATGGTTATGATTTCTGTTCATTAACACTATAAAAAATAATTGCTTCTTATAAAATATAAGGAGACATCTTTAAATTTTAAATGAATATTTCCCTTTAAGAAGCCTTTCTAAAAATGAATTCAGCAATTTTCAACAGACACTTTGTTCAAAAACTCAATTAAATTAAGTCAATATTTTATATTTAGGCATGGATATTTTATTAGAATTTTCAAAGATCATAAATTTGATAAATCGTACAAAATCTTAATTCAATTAATATCAATTTTCATCAGTCTAATTTAGATAATAACGTAATTCGTATGGTTATGTTATAATTAATAATACAGGGTGAGTTTCTATCTAAAATGTTTGGTAAAGGTTAAGCAATTAATTTAAGAAATTTTACATGAATTTCATAATTTATTTTAAATGTTTGGACATATATTTATTTTAGATTAAATAAATAAATACATTAAATAAATGAAGTCACACAAAAATTACAGAACTTCAAAAATTAAATATTTGAAGAGACTGTGTGGAAGTCAAATAGATTTAATGCAAACATAAGAAGTCTGTTCATGTTTCTAAAGAAATATCATTTGACAAAACTTTCAAATATATGCAACTCTCCAACAATGTTAGCTTAATGATAAAACATCTCGCAGAAACAAATAGCTTTAATTTCTTTCATTATTTGAGAAATGCATCTTGTAAGTATCATTTCTATTTTTGTTCCTGTATCAGTTGCCAAATCACAATCTTTAGCAGTAGTTTGGAAAATCATTTAAAATTTGAGGAACTGTATCTGCATTTTGTACACTATCAATATTTTTGTCATTATTGATTTTTTTTGCCTGGGCTAGTACACCCTGGTCAGCCTTATGAATCACGACTGTATTATTACCTGCCTGAGATATAAAACAAACTTCTTGTGGCTCAGCATTTCTTCAGCAACATTGCCAAACGCTAGCTGTAATTTCATAAGACATTGTTAATTGCATTTGTCTTCTCATCAAAGAAGATGAACTAAAGTCTTCCTAGAAGAATGATTGCCTGATAACTCAAAAGCACTCAATTCCAATGTCTATTAATAGAACCTTTAGTTGGTGAATAAGCTTTCAAACTTATTTTAACACTTGCAACCATTAGGTCAGCAATTCAATTTGATTGTGGATGATATGGAGGTGGTTTCATAGGTTCACATCCTATCTTATTTAGCAATGTCCAGAAGTCATTACCATAAAATTCCCAGGCATTGTCAAACAATACATTTTCTGAAACACCATTTCTGAAAAGCACAGATCTTAATATTTACCTAACAGCTTCTGCTTCTTATTCCTAACTCTTATTGCTTCTGACAACTTATCAATAAGTATCAAGAACAGTCCTAATTCTTGACATAAAAGTGATTCATATGTATATGTATCCATTATACAAGTTTTAATTTCTTTAGATTATGTATGCACAGTATGAGGTAACTCCACATTATTTTAGTATAAGATACTATCTTTAACTGTTAACATGTTGTTTATTAACTAAAATAGAATTTCAACAAGATAACAATTGCTCTAATTTTTATGAAAAGTCTTTTTTTAATGTATTAGATAAAATATTATCATTAGTAGTCTTCGGTTTTATATTTTCACAACTTCTAACATCAGTTTCTAAAAGATGGATGAAGAAATTATCATTCCCATAATCATGATCATCCAAATAAATTCTATTAATAACTTCCAGCCATGATAATGAACCAGCATGTGGTAGTTTTTATTCCATTACATTTTTTTACATCAGTCTCTAACAGAAACATAACTCAATTGATTATTACAATATTTTTTATAATCTTAACTACCTTGGTTTGTAGACTTTCAACAGTTTTAGCACCAATGCATACATCTACTTCATACATAATATTATCAAAGTCATTTTCATCAATAATTCCATATGCAAGACATGTCCACCTTAATCCTTTAGCATTTACATTATTCTAGAGTTCAAATCCCACCGAGGTTAACTTTGCCGTTTATCCTTATGGGGTCGATAAAATAAAACACCAGTAATGCACTGGGATAATTGCTGGCCTTGTGCCAAAAGTAGAAACAATTATTCTATACTTACTATTGTATTTTCACAGTAAAGGCTTTATCTTACATACTTATCTCACATAATATCGAATATATGAGATTTTGTTGTTATTTATTTTGAGAACAATACCTTAATCTAGGTATGAGCGGTCAGTTACAGCCAGTTTTAACAGAAAGAGGTGAGAGAGTTCTAGCCAGATACTGCCGGTTAAAATGCTAAATAGTTAAAAGACTTATTGCTATATCAATTATTGTAACTTCAGAACACATATCTAATGATATGTTCCCTTTATATCTAAATTAGAAAAATAATTCATCCCAGAGAGAAAATCAAATACTGATTCAATATTTGGAGCTATAGTTTAATGTGTATAGGCAATGATCTTTCTTCAAAATAACATGGTCTGAGAAGAATGTTAGCCATAACATCTCTTAATCTCCAAAATGTTCCTGGAACTTTATCCTCATGAATTAAGCTATCAGCATTCATCCCATCCATACCAAACAGGCAATTAATTCTTTTTGAAATTTAGTAATGACATTCACAACACATTCCCATATCAGTTTTCATTAATGGGACAAACTGAAATCTCAATAAGTGGTCTTTCAAAATTTAAATTTAGGTTTATTCAAATCTATCCTGAAGTTCTGAGCTTGTTACAGTTACCTGACTGCTAATGTCAATTTGCATCTTAATGCTAACATTATTGAGTTACACATTGAACATTGCAGTATTGTGTATGCCAATTTCATAAACACTTGCAGAATCTTCATTTTCACTTTATTAAATTTCCTCAAACCTTTTCGTAGATTTACAAGTGATTCATTTTCACACTTTCAATACAAATTTCAGCTAATATGATGGTGCATGCTTATATCCAGGAAAGCAACAATTTGAATTAGATTTCTACTTGTTTCTATCAATATATGACATGATGGTTACTATATTTTTTCTCAGTAATCTGAAATTCTAAAATCATTTCAATCTTTATATCACCTGATTTAAAATACTCTAATGCATTTATACTATACTCAAATGATTGCATGCCAACTATGAATCTCATTTGAATCCTATCATCTTCTATACTTTGTCTTTTAGTTCTAGCTTTTATCAAATTTACAAAAATGAGATGAATCATGCAATCTTTGAGAATGATTTTGAATTGGTACAGTCAGATTGATATTGTAATAAGAATCTAACCTTTTCAGTAACAGCAATTATTTATTTGCTTTTGAGACAATTGATGACATCATCACAAATCTGATATTAACAAAATAATTTCTTCAATAACGGTTTTACCATTACAAAATGGTTAATATGGCTATCATACCTACTATTGATAAAGCAAATCCATCTTGTTTATCATCATTAGTGTTGAGACTGTGTTGGTATGGTTATGTCATGTATACAGATGATGAGCACTGGGTGAAGATGCCAGGAAATCCCAGTGGAAGGAAGCTGCAGTTTGATTTTCTCAAGGAAGACCTGGGTGGAGGTGGTGAGAGCTGATTACATGCTGAAACTGACAGAGTAGATGACAAAGGAATGCAACAAGTGGACAGATGCTGAGCTAAAAAGGACCTGTCCAACCCATTCAAGTATGGAAAAAATGGACGGAAAAACAATACTGATAATATCCAGAAGTTTTTTTCCTTCTAGCTGCAGCAGCAAAGTATTGCAACCAAGCACATTTGTCTTATCAGGGTTATCCAGTAGAGGTTCATTGTTATGAACTATGGATGTCACTGTCATGTCATATTGAATTTATCCATAGTTGAATGAGATCCTTTATATTAAGAAACTTCATTCATTTGAATAACCAAACGTTGACATCAAACTGTTTACCCCCATAAATAGACTTGATAATGTATAAACAAGTATAATGCATGAAATGCTACAATAATATCAACTCTTTTATGAATGTATTTCTAGTCACTCTATTTTAATTAATTATTGGAGAATTTAGAGGTTTTATTAAGGTTATTAATTATTTCATTACTAAGATAGTAACTTATTATTCTTATATAAAATTAGGTTGGAGATTTTAATTAAAACAGAAACCCTTTAAAATGGGTGGTTTTGTTTCATAGAACAAGAGCCAGTTCTGGCTGATGATTTCTCATAAAAGAAGTGCCAGGAAATCCCAGTGAAAGAAACCACAATGGAGGTAAACCAAGGAAGACCTGGGCAGAGTTGGTGAGAACTGATCTCCTGAGACTAACAGGGGAGATGACAAAGGAACGCAACAAGTGAAGAGATGCTGTGCAGAAAAGGACCCATCCCACCATGGAAACATGGACAAAAAAACACAGACGTTGATGTTGATATATATAGAACAGGATTAAACCAGTTTTAAACTAGTAAGACCATTATTCACCAGAGAACTCAATACTTGGGATAGTAGAGTGTAAATATAGTACAGAGTCAGGACCCAATGGTTGAGTCCTTGCTGTTTCGAAATGGCAAAAGCTCAACTGTTGGACCTTGACTTTCTACTAATATATATATAGAGAGAGTGTGAGGATAACAAGATATCGTTATAGGTAATCCAATTAGAGGTTGTGAATACTTCTTATCATGGATAGTTCTAGCGTACGGCATTGTATGACTCAACAAGAGGTTTACGTGGATGACGAGTTTATGACTTCACTTGTATTCCTATGTAAGTATATCTTGGAGTAATAACATTGAAAAAGTAAAGAATAACATGGTCAACAGTACAAACAAGGAAATTTATTTACAGTCTAACAATTGTTTCAATGATAACGGTGTCTAAAAATTGCTAAACACTGAAAGCAGTGCCACTCAATTTAAAATACATGTTAACCCCATCATATCCTCAGAGACTGAGAGAAAATATTAAAATATATGCGTAACTGGCAAATTTACAAATTCAAATTACCACATCAATAATAATATTAATAATAAAGATATAGAGAGAAACAAAGGAAGGGGGACAGATGGAAAGGAAGGGATATATATATACATATCTAGGGTGGGTAAAATTCCTGAGATCCATGGACGAGTTCTCTCCAGTCGTCTCTGTCCCTCATCATTGCTGCCATGTCCTGTCTCTCCAAGAGACCAGTGTCTGTCCTGAGGGCATCAACATATGTCAACCTTGGTCTTCTTCTGCCAGTGTGTCCACACACACACACACACACACACACACACATATATATATGGACATAAATCATATAAAATGAACATTACAATTTTTTTCTATTGAAAATTTTAATTATTTTACCTTTCTCTTTCTAGGTCATAGTTTATATCTTCATAATCACATTAGTTACAGTTACAAACAATATCTGTTCAAATTTTACAATTGAAAATAATTGATGATAGATGTAAATACCATTCATCATCATTCTCATTTTACAGCCACTTTCCTTGCTGGCAAGATTTAGATTGTTTGATACAGTTCCGGTCAATTCTGATTTCAAGGTATTACCATCCTAAATAGGTTGGAGGAACATGTTTTGCTTGTGCTTTCAATTTTTAGCATGGCTTCTATGTCTGGATGTTCCTGCTAACACCAGTCACTTTACAGAGTGTACTGGCTACATTTTATTGTAGTACCATCCTTGAATGTGCCAAGCCCTTGTGCCTGCCTACTCGACACAAGACGCAACCCTAGATTTTGAATGAGTGCTTCGACCTGGTGGACAATTGCAAGAAAGTAAAGCTGGTCGACTTCGAGGAATACCAACAATAACATCAGAAAAGCTGATGGCCTCATTGTGCGGTTGCAAGCTGAATGCCTTCAGCATTGGAGAGATATCTTTAATGAACTCTATAACCACAACTAACCCCAGGAACACTGGCAGCTCCACCACCTGTTGATTCTCCCCCACTCCAATGGCCAATACTGAGCCTACATTAGAGGAAATGAAAGAAGTAGTGCCCTTGCTAAAAAATGGGAAGGCCGCTGGTTTGGATCAAATCACTGTAGAAGCAATCAAGGCTGGAGGTACTGTGCTGCTTGAACGACTCCTTGCACTCGTTCAGCTCATATTGGGATCAGACAGCATACCTTTGAGATGGAAGGAGGCTGTCATCGTTCCCACCCATTAGAAAGGCAACAACAGAGAAAGCAAAAACCACTGGGGCATTAGCTTACTCTCCATCGTTGGGAAGGTCTTTATGAAGATCATTAAATCGCGAGCAGACCAGCTGAGAAGAACAAGCTGGTTTCCGACTTGGGCGTGGATGTTGTGTCCAAATCTTTGCCCTTTGTCAGCTGCTGGAAGAATGAATATGCTGTGAGCAGCAGACAGTGGTTGTAGTCATCAACTTCAAGTCTGACTTTGACTGCGTCGACCTGACTGCCCTATGGAGATTGTTAGAAATTGAACAAGTGCCTCAAAAGATCATTGCACTCATACACTTTGCCTATGTTGGTTCAACAGGCCTGGTTCCGGATAAGAAATGACCTCTCCGAGGAATTCGCCATCAGGACAGGCGTGTGACAAGGAAATGTGTTCTTGCCTCTCCTGTTCAATGTTATCATTAACAGCATCATGCAGCAAGCTTTCGAAGGATGAAGCTGTGTATAGTTTGATGCCAACAAATCTGTGATCAGCCTCATATTTGCAGGATGAGCATCGGATGACTACCTCCCCAACTTTTGTTATGACAGTGACCAATGTACTGGAGAATCCAGTACAGTGCACCAACAAAGACATGGGTGAAACAAATCGAGGGGGACCTGAAATCGCAGCATCTCAACCTCGACCATGCAAAGGTCAGTGCCATGGACAGAAAAGTGTGGAAGAACATCATCATCAGAGTACATGATCCAGCAGCCTATTGGTTGAGAGGACAACCTCCCTCAACCACTAGAAGAGAGGCTGTTATGTTTTCAGTAAGACTAAAGGGTACTCTCAACCCTATATTGTCTCAATTCCTTTACCAACCACTTGACAGTGTACTTCAAGTGCTCACTATTCTATGTTGTTTCAAGGTATGTGACTAAGAATGTGAATAGAAGAAAAAGCAATGTCAGAAGAAAAGCTAGGCTGAATGAATGAAGGAAGAGAGAGGTATGATATGAGGAACAGGATGCAGATGACTGAGTAAAGGAAGAAAGACAGTAATGGAATAGAATACCGATTTCTAATTTAAACACAAGGCCTGCAACTTTATGGGTAAGGAAAGTTGATTATATTGACCCCAGTACTTGACTGGTATTTGTTTTTTTCTACTGACTTTAGAACGATGGAAGGCAAAGTTAACTTTGGGGAAATATGAACTCAGAATATAAAATGTCACAAAGCATTTTGTCCGACTATAATGATTCTGCTAATCCCCCCACTCTAATGGTAACGACTAATGAGAGATATACAGTGATGGTAGTTACATGTTTATTGGTGTGAAGGAGAGTGTGAAGTTACATGTTTATTGGTGTGATTTTAGGTAGATTTGGTTCCTAATTCTAGGACATAAAACCATGTAACTTCTTTATGTGGTTGTTGAATATCATTTGGTTTTCTTTGTGATACACAACCAAATTTATATTTTTTTTATTAACTAGATGCAATATGTCAACTTTCTGTCAAAAGTCTTTATTTTTTTATACCGAAAACACTTACATTTATAAATAAGGAAATGGTCTTTTTAGACAATTGGGAATTATCGTATCCAGAGGTTTTTGAAAACAACTTGTATTAAAGTAATAGGAGAAAATGAATACTGTGTAGTAAATACTGCAAATGTAGAAATAAGTATAAAAAATAGTCATGCCTGTACATCCATTGGATACATAAAGAAATAAATGTAGTATGGTATTTATAGTCACAGGAATAGAAAAACTATCAAAAGCTGCTAACATTATAGTAGCAGTTGAAAATGGTAATATCAGCAGAAAAAATAATAAAAAAGAAGGGCAGAAATCATAAAGAAAATATGTCTGCTTAGTAATATTAAAAAGTATTTGAGAATCTAATGAATGATATATAGAATATATAACATCATATATTTAATAATCTAGAGCAAGGAATAAAGTAAGTGGCTATGTATCACTGTGGCAAAATAGCAAAATATTGTTGCAATTTTAAGAGAATAAAAGACAGTTTATTAATGTTTGTTTATTATTACATTATGTTCTTTGCAGCAAAGAGTTACAGCCCTTTATGGTCTGAGTTCATATCCCGCCGAGGTTAACTTTGCCTTTCATCCTTACGGGGTTGATAAAATAAAGTACCAGTAATACACTAGGATAATTGCTGGCCTTGTGCCAAAAGTAGAAACAATTATTACATTATGTTCATGAACACAGAAAATATATCTATGTAAACATATATACTTATGAACTAAAAAATATGTTAGAGATATTTTAATATTCTTCATGATATTCAAATATATCAAAATGTAATAAAAAAATCTTTATTAAAATATTTTAGTTTTTATACCTCATTAAATGTAAAAGCACAAGTTTCTTTATTTAAAACCACCATATGTGACTTATTGCATTATACTTTTGAAGTATACATTTTTGCTTAATTGCTTAATCTTTTAAAATATTATCAGCAAAATATTGTTCTTTCACCTGATCAATTAGACCAAATCAAAATATAATGTTGGTGTTTATAATGTTGTATAATGTATAATTTTATCTTCAGATATTTTCTAATATAACCACATCCTGTTTTATCCATTGTCATTCTGCAACATCATCATATTTGTTAATATCACCATTTACTTATTCAGCATTTTTGATATTCAATTAGGTTGGCGTTAGTCAACTTTATTTGATGACATGAATTGTAATGGTGTTAACAATCTATAAATCTATAATGAAAGAGCCACTTGAATATTTCAAATGAAAGATTTTATTTCATTTACTACTACAGTCAATTGCAATGAGGCAGGGCATCCAGCCATAGAAAAAGGTCTTGTCCAACTCATGACAATTTGGAAAAACTGGCATAAAAGTGTGATGATGATGATCTTCTCGTGTCCACAAGAGTGTCGGCTACAAAGCTTGGCTAGATGTGATTCTGCCACAGCTAAACACCTTGCTGTCCTAAACCAAGTCCAATGCTGTGCAGGGGTGTTACAGCAGGGGGCATATCAGGAGGTACTGTGTAGTCTGTGGTTTGATGCGATAGTCACACACAACCCTTTCAATATCCCCATTTTGCCAGATTGGCTTTTGCATGACCAACACCAGATCTTAACCTGTTGAGGCATTTCTACACAGCATAGTTTGTAACTGTTCCAGAGAGCAGTGTCTCACTCACCTTTAGCTCCATTGTTGTTAGCGATGGGAGGTTGATGGGATGATGATGGATGATAATGACAATTTATATTTGAAATTACACGACGTCTTCAAATACTTTTATATTTTCATCTTTAACACAAGCTATAATCCATGCTTTTTATTCATGACATAATATGACTTTTCTTAAAATAAAGCTTATTTTTATCCTGAGAAGCCATCTTGTATGATGCTATAAAGTTCAATCTTGTACGATAAGTCATTCAAAGATATGTTAATTTTGTCACAGTTTAATACAATTAACTAGCACTCTCTGAATTGAGAGATCACAGCTTCAATACTATGGGCATATGGTTAGAATCGCTGGACAGATTTTATAGGCAAAACCAAACAGCAGGAAACCCCAGGTGGAGTGGGGGCGTAGGCCCTGAGCAAGATGGTTGGATAACATCCATGAGCTTCACTGGACTCGCATGGGGGATCCAGCCAGATAAGTTGGAGTTGGTTGCTTCTGACAGGACCAGCTGAAAGGAGTGTTTGAGGACTCTGCCTCCATGACCCTCTTATGAATAAGTGAGCAAAGAAGGAGGAAGACTACTACTACTTAACTATTTAAGTCCTATACCACATAAAATCACTTTAGCAAGACAGCAATATGATTGCATCAAATTATAAATTAAAGTCTATTTAATTTACTGCAAATTTTCACAGGCAATCTGTCCAGTTGTAAAGATACTATAGGCATTTGAATTAATAAATCTGTTATTAGATATTGTCTACTAAATCATTGTAGGGTGTTAAGAGGTAATAAGAGAGAGAAGTTGTTAATGTCATCACAAAGATAATCTATCTTGAAAAATGGACTGTCCCAAATATAATCAAAATAGGATTAAGAACAATTTTCTGATTCCAGTTTGGCTAGTTATAGCTGCTTATTTCAAAAGAGCAGACAATTTGAAATCATATTAGAAGGTGGAATAGGTTTCTTAATCTGGTAAATCGATTTTTTAGGAATGGTGCCAGTCACAAAATATATATGTATGAATGGATCTGTAGCACCTAATGGAAGTGTAGGGGCACGATAATGGCATAGTTAGACCTTGTGGCAGAAAAATAGAGCTTGCCTCTTGGTGAAGCCCATCCCTCTTGAGTTTTAAAGATAGCTGATTTCTTCCAGTAAAGGAAAGAGAGTGAGAATATATATATATATATATATATAAATGCACACAATGCAGATCCTGGGTACACAAGAGATGTAGCGGGATAGCAGGCAAACTAACAGGTAGGGAGAAATATGTATGCAGTAGATGTACAGGGAAATTAGACAGTAGAAGTCGCATTGATAGACACATTTTTCAAATGCAGGAGGGCGCTATAGAAGTGGCGGATAGCTTCCGGTACCTAGGAGATCAGATTAGCATGGCAGGAGGGTGTTCCGAGGCCATAGTATCTAGAATAAGGACGGGTTGGAAGAAGTTTAGGGAGCTGCTTCCTCTGTTGACGAAGAAGGGTTTCTCCCTGCGTACGAAAGGCCGGTTGTATGATGCCTGTGTGAGGAGCGCGATGCTGCATGGTAGTGAGACATGGGCAGCAGCTGCAGAGGATATGCGACGGCTGGAGAGAAATGAAGCAAGCTTGCTCCGTTGCATGTGCAGTGTAAATGTGCGTGAACGACCCAGCATAAATGTGTTGAGAGAGAAACTGTGTCTGAGAGGGATAGAATGTAGTGTACGGGAGAGGAGACTGAGGTGGTATGGACATGTGATGCGCATGGAGGATGACCGATGGGTGAAGAAGTGCCAGGAAATGCCAGTTGAAGGAAGACATGGTAGAGGTAGACCACGAAAAACATGGGCGGAGGTGGTGAGAACAGACCTCAGATCATTGAAGCTCACGGTGGAGATGACGAAGGACCGTGACGAGTGGAGAGATGCTGTGCTGAATAAGACCCGTCCCACACTTGCAAGCAGGGAAAAGCGGACGTAAAATGATGATGATGATGATGATGATATACATTTTCACACACACACACACACACATATATATCATCATCATCATCACCGGTTTACGTCCATTCTTCCACCATGGGTTAGACGGGTTGTCCTGTTGTGGGCAGTAGCCAGTCGGCTGACCATGTCTTGCTCATACAGGAACTGATTCTGGCTTGATTTCTAAGGCTTGATGCCCTTCCTAACACCAACCTCATTTACAGTGAGTGTTGGGTGCTTTTTTTCCGTGGCACCTACACGTCCACTTTACAGTGTGGGCTGGGTGCTTATTTGCCGTGGCACCTCCACGGCCACTTTGCAGTGGGAGGGTGTGGGGCATATTGTCTATATGCTTCAGCTTCGGCTTGTACCCATGGGGGGTCGGGTCTTCTGTATTACTGCGTGATGCCAGAGGTCATGGTCGTGTGTCATCGGCTTGAGAGGTGTAATAGGGTAAGGTCGGCTTTTATCACCTCATCCCAGGTCTTCTTGGGTCTCCCCACTCCGCGGTTTCCATCGACTTCTAGTGCTCTGCACCTTTTTATGCAGCTGTCATCCTTCATAAGCATCACATGTCCATACCAACGCAACCACCTCTCCTGCACACAGCATATGATTCCTCTTAGGCTCAGTCTCTCTCTCAATTCGTTTATGCTTTGCCGTTCACGTATATTACTATTACACATTTATGCAGGCTTTGTTTCTTTCTAATCTACGCAGGTCTTCTACAGACAGTGACCAAGTCTCACTACCATGCAACATAGCTGTTCGGATACACGCATCATACAGTTTGCCTTTCATTTTGAGGGAAAAGCCTTTCACAGCTAGCAGTGGCAGTAGCTCCCTAAACATCTTCCATCCCGTTCTTACTCTAATTATTGTACTTTCCGAACACCCACCTCTGCTGCTAATTTGGTCACCTAGGTAGCAAAAGCTGTCTACTGTTTCTACAGAGCCCTCCCAGAGTTTGGTGGTGCTTGTTTCCTGTGGCTGTTTGCTGCTTCCTGTCCTAGTGCAGCTGCTACATGTGGAGCCTACATTCTTAGTTAAGCTTCCTGAGATCCCACTACATCTCGTGTACCCATTGTTTGCATTTGGGGAAGAGGATGGAGTTCCTACCTACACCTTTCCTACATACTGAGCAAGGCCATTTTCCTGAGGGGATCTGGGTTCTTTTTTCTTGTCTACTTACAAGGACCTTAGTCTTTGTCAGGTTGACTTTGAGACCCTTTCTTTCTAGTCCCTGCTTCCATGTTTGGAATTTCTTCTCTAGTTCTACCATAAATTCAGCTATATGTGTGAGGTCATCTGCATACAGGAGTTCCCATGGGCATCCGGTCTTAAACTCCTCCGTTATTGCCTGCAAAACTATGATGAACAGGAGAAGGCCTTAGTGGTGCCTTTTCCTGGAACAAACCCAAATTGCATCTCATCTAGTTTCACCCGGTCCCTAATTAACTGTGCTATAAATCTTTCTGTTACTTTCATGACCTGGTCCATCAGCTTTATACCTCTATCTAGTGCATCACCTTTACCTTTGTTGCAGTTGCCATTGATGCTGCTGCACCAATCCTTTGGTATGATACTCTCTGGTTAACAATTCGTGTGGTTATGGTGTGACCTACTGACCCAGATGCCTTCAGCATCTCACCAGCTATACCCGATGGACCAGTTGCCTTCCTCGTCTTCATATTTTTGATTGCCTTACTTACTACACTGCTGCTGACTTGTACTGCTGGCCCCTCTATAGGGTCTACTATATATATATATAAGGGATAACAAAATATCGTTATAGGTTATCCAGTTAGAGGTTATGAATAATTTGTATTATGGTTTTAGCGTATGGCGTTGTTTGACTCAACAAGAGGTTTACGTAGATGGTGAGTTTATGATTTCACTTGTATCATTATGTAAGTTTATCTTGGGGTAATAAAATTGAAAAAGTGAAGAATAACATGGTCAACAGTACAAAAAAAGGTTTTATTTACAGTCTGATTAAGTTGTCTAAAAATTGCTGAACACTGGCACTGCTTCAAGTGTTCAGCAATTTTTAGACAACTTAATCAGTGAAACAATTATCAGACTGTAAATAAAACCCTTTTTTGTACTGTTGACCATGTTATTCTTCACTTTTTCAATTATATATATATATATATACACATAAGTTTATCCTGGGTTCAATCGGGGGTAACCACAGTAAGTAGGGTACTAAATACAAAGCAGAGTATAAATATATAATATAGGAAGGCTTCTACACAGGACTAGAACTTTTTCATTCGGGAGAAATCATCAGGAACCCTTATATATATATACATATATAAGTAAGATTGTTTTTGAAACAGCGAGCGAGTTTGAAAACAGAAATAGAAGCTCTCACCATGTGAGAGCTTCTATTTCTATTTTCCTATATAACCAGGTAATACTAGAAGGGGTCATACCAAAAGATTGGTGCAGTAGGATCATTGTCAACTGCTACAAATGTAAAGGTGATGCACTAGATAGAGGAAACTATAGAGGTATAAAGCTGATGGACCAGGTCATGAAAGTAACAGAAAGAGTTATAGCACAGTTGATTAGGGACCGGGTGAAACTAGATGAGATGCAATTTGGGTTTGTACCATGAAGAGGCACCACTGATGCCCTCTTCCTTGTGAGGCAGTTACAGGAAAAGTACCTAGCTAAAAGTAAGCCACTCTACCTGGCATTCATCGATCTGGAGAAAGCCTTTGACAGAGTTCCACGTGCTATAATCTGGTGGGCTCTTAGAAAACTAGGGGTAGATGAATGGCTTGTGAAAGCTGTACAAGCCATGTATAGGGGAGCAGTCAGCAAAGTTAGGATTAGCAATGAGTATAGTGAGGAATTCAGCGTACAGGTTGGTGTCCACCAGGGCTCTGTTCTTAGCCCCCTCCTGTTCATCATAGTCCTGCAGGCAATAACGGAGGTGTCTAAGACCGGATGCCATGGGAACTCCTGTGTGCAGATGACCTCGCACTTATAGCTGAATCTATGGTAGAACCAGAGAAGAAATTCCAAACTTGGAATCAGGGACTAGAAAGAAAGGGTCTCAAAGTCAACCTGACAAAGACTAAGGTCCTTGTAAGTAGACTAGAAAACAGAACCCAGATCCCCTCAGCGAAATGACCTTGCTCAGTATGTAGGAAAGGGGTAGGTAGGAACTCCATTCTCTGCCCCAAATGCAAACAATGGGTACACAAGCGATGTCGCGGGATCTCAGGAAGCTTAATTAAGAATGTAGGCTTCACATGTAGCAGCTGTGCTGGGACAGCACACAGCCACAGGAAACAAGTACCACCAATCTCTGGGAGGGCTCTGTAGAAACAGTAGACAGCTTCTGCTACCTAGGTGACCGAATTAGCAGCGGAGGTGGGTGTTCAGAAAGTACAATAACTAGGGTAAGAACGGGATGGAAAAAGTTCAGGGAACTACTGCCACTGCTAGCTGCAAAAGACTTCTCCCTCAGAATGAAAGGCAGACTGTATGATGCGTGTATACGAACAGCAATGTTACATGGTAGTGAGACCTGAGCGCTGAAGGTGGAAGACTTACGTAGATTAGAAAGAAACGAATCCTGCATGCTCCAATGGATGTGTAAAGCATAAACGAATTGAGAGAGAGACTGAGCCTAAGAGGAATCATATGCTGTGTGCAGGAGAGGTGGTTGCGTTGGTATGGACATGGGATGCGTATGAAGGATGACAGCTGCATAAAAAGGTGCAGAGCACTAGAAGTCAATGGAAACCGCGGAGTGGGGAAACTCAAGAAGACCTGGGATGAGGTGATAAAAGCCGACCTTACCCAATTACACCTCTCAAAGGCGATGACACATGACTGTGACCTCTGGCATCATGCAGTAATAGAGAGTACCCGACCTCCCATGGGTACAAGCTGAAGCATATAGACAATATGCCGCCACACCCCCCACTGCAAGGTGGTCGTGGAGGTGCCACAGCAAAAAAGCACCCAGCCCACACTGTAAAGTGGACGTGTAGGCACCACGGAAAAAAAGCACCCAGCACTCACTGTAAATGAGGTTGGTGTTAGTAAGGGCATTCAGCTCTAGAAATAAAGCCAAAATCAGTTCCTGTATGAGCAAGGCATGGTCAGCCAACCAAACACTGCCCACAACAGGACAACCTGTCTAACCCATGCTATCATGGAAGAACGGACGTAAAATGATGATGATGATGATATATATGAATGGAGGCACATGGCTTAGTGGTTAGAGCATTGGCCTTGCAATCGAAAGGTTTTGAGTTCAATTCTCAGACCAGGTGATGTGTTGTTTCCTTGAGCAAGACACTTTATTTCACATGCTCCAGTTTACTCAGCTATAGAAATGAGATGATAGGACTGGGGTCCCTATCATTCCACTGCAAAGTGGTCGTGGAGGTGCCACGGCAAAAAAGCACCCAGCACTCACTGTAAAGTGGACATGTAGGCACCACGGAAAAAAAGCACCCAGCACTCACTGAGGTTGGTGTTTGGAAGGGCATCCAGCTGTAGAAATCAAGCCAGAATCAGTTCCCGTCCCACCCTTGCAAGCAGGGAAAAGCGGAGTAAAATGAGGATGATGATGATGATGATGATATATATGTGTGTGTACTGTGAAATCCAAAGTACTCCGGACTGTTAATATAGCAAACAAAGTAAGGTCATTACTCTGAACAGTAGATGTGGGCTTAATATTTTGAACTCAGCAGCCCAATATTCTGGTACTGATAATGTCTGACCATATCGTGCCAGTCTAGTATTCTGGTTAGTACTGTTATTTAAACAAATTTCTATACATTCCAGCAACTGTTTTACATTGTTGCTTTAGCTTTTCTTTAGGAAGGAATTCCTGTGAATTCTGTCAAGCTTCCTATATATTTTTCTTGATTAATTGTCAAATATCCTATTTATTCAGAGATGCACACATAGTAGAAGGCTAGGGTTCAAAGAGGTGAGCATTCCTTTTACTATTTTCAGTCATTGCACTGCAGCTATAAGGATAGAAACACTAAAAGTTTTATCAAACCCACTACTTATTTCATTCTGATATACAATTTATCAAGTGGTTAAATTACTATTTTGACAAAACATTGTTTATTTTTTGGTGTTTAGCAGGTCGTCAGCTCTGATTAAGAAATCCAATCGTCAAAAGAATTTTAATCATGAGCAGCCACCTTTTCTTGCTCCAGAAATAGTGTATGTACGACAGATCATTAAATAAATGTTAAAACTAATGAGGAGGAGACTAAAGTTACTGTTGTTCAGCACCAAATCAGCTATTATCAGGCAGATGACCTATGATCAATGACATTGACACTATGATCACCCTACCTTTTATTCAGACAGTGTATATCTAAGATTACATTATTCAATGTGTCTTCCCTTTTCTAAGATGACAGAATGTGAATTAAGTTATGTGGATGTTACTTCCATTGGGTCAAGCAATCATTTAGGATTTCTTGCTATGGTTGTTTGCTTTAGTTTTCAGTTGAGTAGACAAGAGTAAAACACTTAGAGCTTACAATGTAGATTACGTTACTGCTAAGTAGCCAAGAAGATAGCAGATAGTGGCTTTGTTCAGTACTTTGGAAAGGAGTAAGTAAGAACTCCATATAGAAAGAAAATAACAGGTACACAATAATGAAATAAGATTCCAGGAAGGTATTATAAATAGGGACCCATTTGGTTACACAGTTATTAGAAGAAAAAGCCTTGATTAGGAGTTTGTATCACATAGCAGTAGAATACAGTTTTGTTGTTTAGGTAATATAATTGATTTAATCAATCCATACACTTGACTAGTTAATTCAGCAATCCAGGAAGAGTGAAAGGCAAAATAGACCTTTTAGTAATATAATTAATGTTCAAATTAATTCTAGTAAGATTATATTGAATTGGATCAAATAGCATGGAAAACATTTAGAGCGTAATCTCCGTTAGAAACAAGAAATTAATGAAGTTCATGTAAGTGAGGCTACATGGCAATTAAGTGTAGGCAGTGAATGTGGAAGATCTTCAATTACTGTAGAGGGATGTATTGAGTATACCTTATTGAATATGTAGCAGTAATCTATAAGATTGCAGAACTGAGAATGCAAATAGGCATCAGAAGCATTGTCTGCTGCGAAGACAACTCTCCTATTTTTGGCATGTAATGTAAATGGATGGAACATGCTGGGAGAAAATATATCATAAGGAGACAGCAGCATACCAGTGATGAAAGAAAACCAAGTAAAATGTTAGCTTAGATCTTGGAGAGTTGAGTTTGACAGTTGAGATGATGGACGAATTAAATGCATGAAGCTGATATCTGAGTTAGTAAACAGAAGGAAGATAAACTTGGTAATGATCATGTCATGGTGAATAGGTACATCATCTCGAAATTTTGTATTATCAAATATACCATATCTCGCATTATTAATGAAAAAATGATAAGCCCACTTCATTTTTTTAAACAGAAAGTATTATAGCATGAAACAGGTAAGAAATAAATCTTCCTTTTGATATGATTGGTATATAATGATAATGATAATAATAATGAAAATATAAAGTGTATGTATAGTACATAGGGTAATGTACAAATGTCAGGAAAATGAACAGTGCTTGAGTCATGATATACACATGTGTGCATGTGTATGGAAGGGGAACATCAGGTGTAGTTTTGGCGAATTTCGGGAAGCATGAGGGTTTTAAAGGATGCAGTGTCTCGGCAGCTAACAACTGATGCAGGCAGTTGTTCATAGGCAACAAGAATCTACTGGTACTTATATCAAACAGCTGGGTGGTCTGAGGCATACAAAAATTTAAATATATGCTAAAATGCCTGAAGCAAATTTGAACTCAACATCTTTGAGTTTGTATTATAATAATTGTTTCTACTTTTGGCACAAGGCCAGCAATTATCCCAGTGTATTACTGGTACCTTATTTTATCGACCCCGTAAGGATGAAAGGCAAAGTTAACCTCGGTGGGATTTGAACTCAGAATGGCAAGGGCCATAACTCTATGGTTGGTGTCCGACCCTCTACCGATACTGCCAATTCACTGCCCTATACCCTATTCACTTGATAATTTCTCTTCTATTCAATAGATTATTGTAAAATATTGTAATTTTTGCTTTTTTCCCAAGCTTTAATCTTTGGTTTTCTCCTTCCAAGAATAAATCCTTTCTTCTTCTGAAAATAAATCTAATGTCTCTTGTAATAAAATGTTCTGCCATTATGTCTCTTCTTTCAGTTATTATGCATTCCCTTTTTAAAGTATTCCTCATTGAAGTTTTTTTTTAGTTTTTTATTTTACTTCAATTGCATTTATCCTGAATTCCCTTGCTTCAAAAATGCAGTCACATGATAGGTATGGAGCCGAAAACCCAAAGATAAAAATGCAGGAACAATATTTCTACATTTGTTGGTTTTAAGTTAAGTGATAAGCATGACGTAACTAAATTGAAAAGCAAAAACTAAGAGGAAATCCAATAAAGAGGAATGGTAAGATGAAGTCTATTGACATGAATGATATTCAAATTATGCATCAAATATAAAAGACTAGTAGTATTATCTGGCATTGCCAAGATGCTGAATATGTAGAGAACATTTTTTCCCTTTTATTTTTGTTAAATTTAGATTTTTTTTTTTTAACTTACTGATTAACAAGCATATACTTTTACTACCAGTGACACACATATACACAAGTTTGCAATTTCATCATCATCACAACCTTACTATCACTTGCCATGCTGACATGGTTTGGATGGGTTATCATGGTCTGAAAGTAGATTGCTCAAAAGATGGTTTGAACAGAAAGAGGTGAGAGAATTCTGGTCAGATATGGCCAGTTTAAATGCTAAAGAGTTAAAGAGAGAATTAAGTAAGATGTAAATCACAGTTTGATATACAATATCATATTTTAGAACACTCCTATTCAACAGTCTGCCTTTCTTTTTTCTCCTGCACCTGTACAACTTTCAGTCTCCTTTCTTGAATCTTTCATTTTACTCTGAGAGTCACATAGGACCTACATATTTTTAGCAAGGATTATTTTGTTATATAGTTGGATTTCTGTGCAAAATTTGGAGAAAATTCATTGAGAAAGGGGACACAGATCCAAGACAAATTTTGTAACTTTTAGACAGATGTATAAACCTCTGCACACTCTACATATAGATTGTTTTATGGAATTGAAGTGAGATCCTATTTATAACAAGAAATCTTGTTGAAATCTTCCCTTACTCTGCAAACCTGAAGTACACTCAAGATGTTTTGAGACTTTTTTCTTTTCAGGCACTTATAAATGATATATGTAACTGTCGCTCTAATACATCCTTGATATGATCATAAGTTAACATGCCAAATCTTTTTTTCCAGGCTAAAGGTTTGGGCTGTTACAGCACTTTAAACACTACCTGTCATACATGTCTTGTTACAGCTGATTGGTTCCACAATGCATTCGGGATGTGAGGACAATAAGGTTTTGCGTCAAGCTCGGTAAAAAATGCTGCAAAAACCTATGAAATGGTCAAAACTGTTTACAGACTAACGAAACAAGTGGTTTCAGGTGAGCAGGGAGTAGGTGAAGAACAACGAGAGGTGTGGCAGGGAGAGGGACATCAGGATGTTAAAGTTGGTCAACAAAATTCACAAATTTCTGGATGAGGACCGTCTTGCATCTCTTCAAATGATTGCTAAACAATTTGATTTGGCTGAAGGCACTGTGGACAGAATCATTCAAGATGATCTGAACATGCACAAAGTTTGTTTCTAGGGTGCTCAATGAAGATCAAAGGCAGAGGCATGTTGATGACAGCAGGGAGATGGTTGAGTGGATTCCTTTGAATCCAAATGTCTTTGAGTCTCTGGTAAATTGTGATGAGAGCTGGGTCTACTGTTATGATCCAGAAACAAAGAGACAGAGTGCCCAGAGGAGACAATCTGACTCCCCAA
The DNA here is from genome assembly GCA_964016885.1 of Eledone cirrhosa. Classification (NCBI taxonomy): domain Eukaryota; kingdom Metazoa; phylum Mollusca; class Cephalopoda; order Octopoda; family Eledonidae; genus Eledone; species Eledone cirrhosa. The sequence continues at coordinate 20,769,513 of OZ024743.1, read as the reverse complement.
GACCCAGGAAGGCAAGGCAAAGCAGGTATACTGAGAAGCTCATGATGATTCCAATCTTTGACAGCAAGGGCATCATCTAAATCCACTGGGTCCCCCATGGCCAGACAGTCAACAAACAGTACTTTGTAGAGGTTTTGAGGCATTTCAGAAAGAGATATCGTTGCAAGGGACCAGAACATTCAAGTATGGTCAGTGGCACCTGCACCAGAACAATGCCTCCTGCCACAAATCCATCCTGGTGACCAACTATGTGGCTGATATGGGGATCAAGACTGTCCTTCATCCTCCCTACAGTCCAGATTGAGGCCCATGCAAATTCTGGATGTTCCTGAAGCTGAATGTGAAGCTCAAGAGTATCCGCTTTGAGTATGTAGAGGAGATGAAGGAGGCTGAGACAAGTGACCTGGACATCTTCACTTTGGAGGACTACTAGAGGGCCTTCCAGAAGGGGCTGGACTGCTACAACAAATGCAGTGAAGTTGGAGGATTTTACTTTGAGGGAGACTAGAATTTTGTGATGATAAATAAATGTCTCTCTAATAAAAGTCTCAAAAGCTCCAATATGATAGTTTAGCATTTAAACATAAATGACTTAAGTAAACTACTCAGATATTGTCTAAAGACTAAATAAATGCTTTTCTCTTTTCCTTTAGTTTCTTATGTATACCTATTAAAAACTATAAATCCATATAAACGTTGGTATCTATGTAATAATTGTAACTTATAGCACTCTTACATAAATTTTAATATTTACTTCAAGATATTTTCATCATCATTTAACGTCCATTTTCTCTTCTAGCAAGGTTTGATGGGTCATTACAGACCAGGTCAGCACTCAAGTGGAGATACTGACTTCTCAGATGAGCTGGAAGCATGCAACTCATCTGTTTCCACTCTCAAGTGCTCAAATGGGCCGGGGATCTACATCTCACTTAACTATGTGATTGATTTCTACCAAGTGCATTTTATTGTGGTACCAGCACTAAGGAGGTTTTCATATATTTGACACAGTTGAGGAGTCACCCTAACCCTTTGTTTGGCAAATTTGTTAGACAGGATGTCCTTCCAGTCACCAGCTACATTATTGAGTACATTTATCATGTAGATAATTGTATTAATATACAATAGAACACTGATATAAAATTAAGAGAAACGATTATAGATATTCTGAAACATGAGGTTGAAGAGAATTGATAAGAAGCAAACCATAGTGCAGTATAGTATATTGTGAAGTGTTTTTGATAACACAGACCCTATAGAATGTCAATGATACTGTTGGCCCTTCTGGAACACAGTTTCAAAACAGATTCACATAAGATCAATTTTTTTATTGAGATTAAAAGCTAATTGAACAAGAACTTTAACTGAAATAATGATAACATAAAGTTAAATGAGAAATTTCTTGGCCTTAGATCAGCCCCGACCTAAATGTATTTAGTCAGCAGGAACTAAACATATTTAGTCAGCATTATTTCAGTCAGGGCGGTGGGTTGGCAGTATCGGTAGAGAGTCGGACGCCATGCTTTCCAGCATAGTTACGTCCCTTTACGATCTGAGTTCAAATCCCGCCGAGGTTGACTTTGCCTTTCATCCTTACGGGGTCGATAAAATAAAGTACCAGTAATGCTGGCCTTGTGCCTAAAGTAGAAACAATTATTTCAGTCAGGAATATTGTCCTTTTCTCTGGTATATAGGACTACATACATAACTGAATGTTTTCAAAATTTAAAGGCGACTCAGCTGCTATTTCTAGCAGGTCAAGCGACCACATACTGGGCTATCTTATCGGCTTATGAACAGTATATTTACTTAAGATTATAGTTGTAAAATATTTCTTTTAATAACCTATTTTATTAGCTTATTTATATATTTCTCTAACCAAAGTTTACTTCTAGCACATGAGATTTCTACTAAATATTATTTCAGAAAATTGCCAAATTTTGGATAAAGAGATACATTTATAACAATTTCAAGTTTTTTCAAACAAATTACCTTTCATCTTATTTACTTAACTTATCTACCTGGGAACAGGTGCAGCTATTTTTTAGATAATAGTTTATCAGAGAATATAAACTGGTAGTTCATTAAGACAGTATCTGTAAAAAAATTCCTTACATAGAGGCTCCAGTAACAATTCGATATAAATATAACAATCACATGATAAATGCTTCGGTAAGATGATACTATAAATATTCTAGTTTTAATTTTTGATTTGTTATATAACTAAAGAACTTGATTCTGTATTAAGTCTGTAAATAAATGCGTTATTTAATCCCTCCTTTCTGTGTCTATTAGAGATGGTTGTTTTGCACATAGTCAATAAAGAGATTACACAAAACACAGTATAGTAATAGGGAGGTGAACAACAGCTTTAACCCTTTAGCATTTACATTACTCTATATATACTATTATATTTTCATGGTAAACACTTTATCTCACATAATATCGAATCTATGAGATTTTAATATAATTTATTTTGAGAACAATACCTTAACATAAGTATGAGCAACCAGTTACAGCTCGTTTCAACAGAATGACGTGAGAGAATTCTGGCCGGATATGGCTGGTTTAAATGCTAAAGGGTTAAAGATGATTTAGATTACTAATAACTATTCAAGTGAATTTTATCATCTGATTTAACTCCACCACCTTGTCCATGAGCACCTTAACACTGGTCAGGCCAGTTTCTCCCCTTCCCCCCGCCAGCCACAGAGATTCTGAGAGGAATCATGGGTGTTGATGAAACAATTAAAAGAAAATCACACAAAAATATTTCCCATGAAATGTTAGCAACAACATAAAAAGAAATATGATTCTTTTATATTCTGACAAAATGGTTTTTAGCTTGAAAGATGGATACATCAAATTTAGGTATGAGGGGTGACGGATTGGACAAAAAATACACACAATAATAATTGTTTCTATTTTTGGCACAAGGCCAGCAATTATCCCAGTGTATTACTGGTCCTTTATTTTATCTACCCCGTAAGGATGAAAGGCAAAGTTAACCTTGGCGGGATTTGAACTCAGATCATAAAGGGCTGTAACTCTTTGCTACAAAGCATTGCTTCAGACCCTCTACCGATACTGCCAATTCACCACCCCTATACACACAATAATAATTGTTTCTACTTTTGGCACAAGGCCACAAATACCCAGTACATTACTGGTACTTTATTTTATCGACCCCGTAAGGATGAAAGCCAAAGTTAACCTCGGCGCGATTTGAACTCAGATTGTAAAGGGTTGTAACTCTTTGCGTCAAAGCACGGAGTCCGACTCTCTACTGATACTGCCAATCCACCGCCCTTACACACAATAATAATGACAGAGAGAGCAAATATATTGGAACAAATTTAACACTATAATGAGTTAATTTTCTGAATACTTTAGTAGGAGTGTACTAAGCTTTAACTAATACAATTAATATGGAATTGGTCAATTACATTAATTCATAATTATTTCTCATAATCATTAGGAAAAATATATTTTATTAATGTATGTCTGGGAACGTTAAACTTGACTGCACAACATGCTGCAATTAATAATAAGAGGAACAAAGAAGAAAACTAGCCAACTAATTGAACATAACACATTGAGGAAGAGCAAGAGACTATGTACAGATTAATCTTGGGGTAGAAGAATTGAATTGATAGCTGTGGTCATCACCTAATGTTACACTATAAAAAGACAATAGACAGGAAAATCTAAACTTGGAAAACTGAGTCAGCAAATAGTTTCTCTAATCATGTGGAAATGAATAAATAATTTCAAGAATTGAAACAAAAAAGCAAAGTGAAATATAAAAATATGAAAATGAATAATTAAAAACTTGAATCTGAGTGAAAAAACAAATTGTGAAACTCATAAGAAATGTAAAAAATGTGATACAGATGATTAAGGAAAATAAATCGCTTTATAAATACATTGTTTCAAAAAGCAAATTCATTTAAAAATTTAATGATAGCTAAAGAACAATTATTATTTGAAATAAAAACTGAAAACTATTTTAGATATAATTTATAAAATTTAATTCATGAACTGCTTGCCAGTTGATCATCATTATCAAGCTGATTTAGGTTTCACTGAATTTGGGTATTTTATAATTGTAATTTTAATATTCACTTTTATAAAAGGTAGGATTATTTTTAAGTAACAGTATTAGCTATTTTGTTTTGTAAAAGAAAACACAATACCTTTGATATATTTGGTTTCCATTGCAATTTACTGTTCCATTCAAATTATTGAAATGATGATTGTTTCACCTTAGTCGGATCATCAGCTCGGTTTAAATGAGATTATATGGAAAAGCCTTTTCCCCGAAGGATTCTTCATACATGTTTGTGTTTGTATAACATCAAAGTCGTGAATAGGATGTAATAATATCAGATGTGGGCCCAGCATAGTCAAATGTTTGCTTCAGAGTTATAAGGTCCTAGGTTTGAATTTACACAATAGCATCTTGTGAGTGAAACTGAGTAGGCAGAAACTGTTTGGAAGCTTGTCAGATGGACTTTACATGTATATCAAAGTGCCAGCCCCATCAAATACTGTGACATGCAAAACCTCGCAGAATTATGTTAAGAGTGTATGTGTCTGTAGAATGTTCAGCTACATACACATTAATTTTATGAGCAGGCTGTTCAGTTGATCAAACAACTAAATCACTCAATATCGAAACTGAGAGAGGTTCATTCCATTCCGTTATCTGATAGAGCTGGAGGAAATATTTTGTATAAAGAACTATGTATAAGTAATTTAAGAAGAATATTACAATACCAATATACTAGTTTATATAGTTTCATTAAAAATAGATTTAGCAAATGTATAATACATAATATCAAAGGCAGAAACGTAAATGCAGGAAGAAACCAGGCTTATGCATGGCTACTTGAAGTGCTACAACTAGTAGCCAAATCTTCTTCAAACTACATCATACCATATTGGGAAACAAATGAATACATAGCTGAAAATTGAGAGAATGATCTCAAATGGAATGTTTTTCCTTATAGTTCTGCAAAATCAGGGCTGACTTGAGGCTAAGAAACAACAACAAATAGCATGTATGTTTCGAAGCTAAATAAAAGAAGAATGTTTTTGTGTAACTGAAATATGGTTTCCTTCTCTTTGGGCAAATATTAGATTGTAAAAAAAAATCTGCTAAAACTATGTTATGTGATAGGGAAGAAGAATACCTTACAGAAAAATTATAAATGAACTCTAGAATAAATAATTAATGAACACTAGAAAAATTATAAATGAACTTTAGAATAAATAATTAATGAACACTAGAAAAATTATAAATGAACTTTAGAATAAATAATATTACACTGAAAGACTAAATGAAAAAAGAATTGCAAATGGATTGAATATTAAAGGAGAATAACTGAATAAATTAGTAACCTCAGCCTTCATTAGACTTCACAACTGTGAGGTTTGCCTCAAGATGCTGTTTGAGTAAAGGTTTATAGATACAGCATACATTTGGAATTATTTTCTATGTTAAAAGCTCTATTGTAAAGGGACTTCATTACATCTTCAATATCAGCACAAGATAGTGAATGGAAAAACGATGTTAACATTGGACATTTACCAAACGTTTCCCTCATTGTCTTAAAAGTTTAAGATCTTTGTTTTTCTTATCTGAATACATCTTCCCAATTTAGTCTTTCATCATTGAAGGCTTCACTGCAACATTTTCAAATGTCTTTTCACATAACAAATACATAAATAGTGTCTCATTAGTGATCAAAGGAATAAAACCAAATTTCAAATATTTCTATGAATATTGCTAATATTATATTCAGGACTGACATACTGTAAAATTACTGATCTATAATATAAATCCAAAATCTCTATAGCATGAATATAATAACACATAAACTGGTCTCTTCAAAGTTGCAATGATAAACTTAAAATACAAAATAACATAATTACATTACGATATGATGCCAATGCAAATAGTTCCTTTCTTGTTCATATTTCATTTGAATTGCCAGATTGCAAAAACTAATACAGATGAGCAAAAATGAAATATGTTCCTGTGATCGTAACTAATTGACTGAAAATAGTTACACACACACACACACCATCATCATTATCATCATTATCATTATCATTTAAGATCTTTTCCTGCTAGCAAGAGCTGGATGAGTGATCAGCAAAGGGGTCAGTAGTCAAGCAGATCTACTAACTTCTCAGATAGGTGACGGGTCTGCATCTCATTTACATGTTGCTGCACTCTACCAAGTGCTCACACAGGCTGCTGGCTTTCATCTAGCCATATGATTCCACAATCTATAGAGTATATTTCATAATGGCACCAGCACTGCAAGGTCTTTGACACCACTGGAAAGTCCTCTTGATCTTTTTTAGCACAGTTTCTACAGCAAGATGCTTTTCTTATTACCAACCACCTTACAGAGTATACTGAGTGCATCTTTTGTGGTACCTGCACTAGGTAGGTTATCAGCTATTGATTTAATTAAAGAGCCCTGCCCTCACTATGGGAGTAGGCATGTGGGTGGGTCAGGTACAATATATATGTACACACACACACACACACATATATCTCCGGTTGCGATTTTCACTGTGTTACACCCCTAACGTATTCTTATTACTCTGAGCTATAATTTATCGATTTATCGATATCTCCCCATTGAGTGTTTTATGCCAGCCTTAGAAGATTGATTTAAAAAAATGCTAATCGCAGCTGCAACTTCGATTTTACTCACTATTATTATTATTATTATATACATATATATATAACATTAATTATTCATCGTGACTGTCTACTTTAAAGCTTTGCTGAAGTTACTGGCTTATCAAAACAGTCCACTAACAGAAGTGACCACTAAGGAATTCTTTAAAAAAAAAAACATTAATACTTCATTAAAACTAGATAGAAAGATAAGATATTCACATGTACATGCATTTCTGCATGTATATATGTGCAAACATGCATACACAGATTTCATTATACAAAAACCATATTTATATAAATATATAGATTGTTAGTTAGCTCATACTTGGGGCCACAAGTCTGATAAGTGAGAGTGCTAAGAAATATACTGATTTTGATTACTGAATATATTGTAATTCAGTCAAAAAAAGGCTGTGTGTTGATTGGAAAAGGTTAGGTAAATGTTCTCTACTACAGTTGTACCATTATGACACAGAAGATGTCAAATTAAAGAAATATATGGTGCTACATCTGCTACATCATGATATAGCAGAGCTGCTCTGTAGCAGTTTTCTCATGTCATGAATATGTATACTGATTATATATATTTCCTTATTCAAATTATAACTATTTAAAGTCAATATTTTTTGGTCCCTGAACTTCATGGATCTCTACTATTTTATCAACCTCCTGTTGAGCTTTAATTATTTTTGTACCCCCTGCATAATTTCATCAACCCCTAGGTGTCTGTAGCCACATGTTTTGGAATTAATGCTCTAAACTGTTGGCTTCAAATGGTAACACCAGATAACAGTTTGAATAACGAGATGCCAAAAATAGAGTAAAGGTAAATTTTAGATCCAGTAGCCCCAAGAATGAAAGAAAACATTTTTCTCTTTTGTCTTTCCTTTCATTCTTGGGGCTACTGAAAAAAAACTCTATTCTGAGGACTCACAAAAGCCTAGTCAGCTAAGGAAAAACAGTGATAAATTAGTGATTTCTTAAAAAGGGTTAGCGTCAGTATTTCTCAAGATAATATGTAGTTAGTGGTTAATTCATCATCAGATAACTTATTGATTTAGTAGCATAAGGTATTTCTCATACATTAATAAAGTTAGATATTTTCTTGGCAGGCATTATTTATAGATTATTCTTTTCAAGTTGATGTTGCTTTAAAATGGAACCGTTTTAAGTGATAACTTGAAATATGATTCCATGAAAATATAAGTATAGAACACAATATATTTTCAGTTTGAACCAATTGCAGGTAGTGAGTTGCAGTAAGTATTGTGGCTTATGTAGAATCTGTCTCCAGGGGCTATTTCTACACTTGGAGTTAAAGTTGCATATTCAGAAATAGTAACTGAAATTCCATTTCCATTTATGAATATGGCCAGATTTTGATCAAATATTTCTTTGAAACTAATTTTATTTACATTCATATTTCCCACAGGAATGCATGTGGAAAATATGAAATATTTTAATCTCATCCTTAGAGTGATCAAGTTGATGTTTTATCTTTGAACTATAAAAAAGTGAATAGTTTTCAGAAAGTATTTCTCAGTTGTCTCTTTTTTTTTTCTTTTTTAATAGACTGTAAAAGGATTTCATCACATCTACTTTCATAAGAATTTATGCTGAGATAAATTTATAGATAAAAAGGCCACCAATGAGAATACTAGAAATGTTCATCCTAGTAAAATTTGAATTTTTCAGAATGAAACTAAATATATGTAAAAAAACTTTCCCTGACTTTCTATAAATAAGCATTATAGAGGCCATTTGATAATGTACTTTAAGACTAGACGTATAGAATAATATAATGCTATTATCATTATTATAAATTAAGTCTACTGACAGTTTTAATAAATTATGCTTTCATTCACCTTTTCATAAATAACATTGATTTAAGATTGTTCGCATGGCAGCAAATATATTAATTTAGTATGTTAGTATTTGATAACACCAGTGACATAACATAATTTTCATTGTAAACACTGGACTTCATTATGTAGAATCCATACGTTTATGTAGAATTCATACGTTTATAATAGAATCCATACGTTTGTCACATATAACCTTACACACAGAGACTATGGTTGCAATAGATCAGAATTTAAAAAACTAGTCTCTCATTGTTCACATTCTAAATGATATGGTTCCTTCTGTCACAGGTAAATGAAAGAATGTAGAATTAAATACAGGGTATCCAAAAACATTGTATACACACTTCAACAGCATTCTAATAAATATTGCCTGTACAGGTAATCAAAGTGTGTATACATTTTTGGGGGACACCCTGTATATTGCCCAAATACAAAATGAAGAACATGTAACAGACTTTACCCAAAGTCTGATGAGTTGATTATCCACTCAGTAATATAATTTCTAACAGAGAAAGAACCAATAGAAAATATAATCTATAGTGTTTGCAAAAAATTAGCAGCTATACCCTGATTTGCCTTGAGTTAATACCTAAAACAAATATAATCATATAAATTTGCTATATTTTTGATAAATTAGGTTAAAAAATACACTGACAGTCATCAGTTGATTTAGGAATGTTGATTCACTCAGAATTGTTTCATCCAAGTAATTGAGAAAATGGTTAAGTTGAGCTTCATATAAATATACAAAAATGAAACAGAATTTTACTCTCACATATTTTCATATTTTCTGAAAAAACATACATTTTTTCAAAATACTAAACTAATTCATATAATTACTCTAAATAAATTATTTTTCTGATCAGTATATGTTTTTTTCAATGTCTTCTGCTGTGCTTGTGTTATTAAATGCTAAGAAAAATTCAGAAAAAGTTACATAGCTTATGATGTTTTCCTTGAAATGATAGAACTGTATGCAAAAATCTCAGCAAAATAGATGCAACACTTTGGCCTACAACTTGTCACATCAAACATACATACATTTATTTTTATATATGTAAATAAAATAGTTGTTTGGTTAGAAAGTTTATACAATGCCTTTGTGTTTCTTTGTGTAAAAATCTTTCCCATTTTCTTTGTACATCATTTTATCCTAAGCTTGTTTAGTTACATGTTTGTCTGTTTTATAAGTTGTATGGCTATATGTTGAATGAGGAAAGGAGTTTTTACATTGGTATAAGTCTTTGAAACCATTTTATCTGTATCAAATTTGTTCTTACAAGAATTATTATAAAGACTTGAAGACAACCAAGAAAATCCATATGGATGTTTATTGAAAGAAAAGAATGTTTGTAATGTGCAGATGTTCCTTTTTATAAACAAGTTACAAGCATAAAATTCTTATGTACTCTGAATTTATAGATGGCTATGGTTTAACATGGAAATATGTAAATCTATATGATATCATCTAATTGTTTAGCTCTATTATGCCAAAGTGTTATTAAGTTAACAGGTGAATATAATGGGGTGAAATTGCATCAAATGATCAATAAATAGTGAAAAGAAAGAGAACAAATATTCTGAAACACTAAATATGGCAACAATAGAATTATAAAGACTGATATTACTTACAGAAGACGTATATCAATTAAAATAAAGAAACAACTTACTTTGAATAAGCCCCGGCTGAGTCCAAAATGGCCCAGTGAGGGGAAATAATCCGCCAAGGTAAACCTTTTTTTTTGTTGAAATAATTTTAGGAAACCATCGTTTCCAAATATGTTCATGATCTTTTACCCAGCTACAGGCAACTTTACTTGCTCGTATGCTAGGTCGTAAACTTTTTGCATTGCTATAAAACTGAAGCAAATCTGCATACTCCTCTTGAGTAAAAGACATCCGAGAAACAGCTTCGTATGCCCGGGGAGCTAATTTTGAAAGAGCTGGTGATGTCATTTTAGTTAGTTGGTTGAGTTTGAAATTGCAGTAGATTGGGTTAGGATCATAAGGACATGATGGGAATTTGATCTGTGTGAAATTGTGATTGAGTGTGAGTGGACTTGGCCACCAATCATAAAACAAGACAGGTAAACCCCGCTGTGCACGCTGACGAACAAAGTCTGTCAAATAATGTCCTATCCAAGCCACAATCACTGGTAAGTTGAGTGTGTTTATCTGAGACTGGAGAAGATGATAGTTCATTTCTGTAAATAGAAGAAATATAAATCAAAACAAATTTCAAAATATCAACTTATTTCTGGTATAAGATGTACTAATACAAATATATTATGTCAGCTTCTAAAAGGTTATAGAAATATCTTTTCGTTGTGTTGTGTTCATTCAAACTGTTATACTATTAAATATGTATGTTTTCTTTAAACATTTAAAGGTTAATTTCTGAAGGATTTTTAACTAAAATATTTTACACTATCTTAATAACACTTTTCTGGTTTTAAAAGTGAGAGAGAGAATGTTTTATTATGGTCACTTAATCTGCACAATGTAGCAAAGAAATCTAAAAGCTTCCTCTCCTTTGAAATAAATGCCACATATTATATAATATTGAATCCCACCACCACCAGAATCAGTGAAATTAATGTTGGGTAGAATATTCATAGAATACTGAATTATCGACCAAACTAGCTTGCTGTGGGTTGCTCTTAATATTTTCATCAACTACTTTCATGTCATGAAAGAGCTGACTAGAGATACTCAATAACAACTTTATGTGAATACTAAGCTCCTAACTATAAATGAAGAACATTTTAAAAGCTAGTTGGACTTAAATTATTGTAGCCTTTCATTTCTATGGGAAGTGATTTTAGAACAAAATATAAACTATCTTAATATATTATTTTATATTAGTACACAAACTGTTTTGATTAGAATAGTGTTTATGCTATGAAGTTGATGAGATAATCATGACAATTTGACTCATTAGATAATTAAAAGATACTGTGCCAGTATAAATATAGTGAGAAAACAGAATGCTTACCTGGATAACTTGATAATAGTATAAGGCAACCACCACTGAGGTATTTACAACCTGGCCCTAAAAGGAAACCATTCACACAGTCGTCCTCTTTACACAATGGTTCTGCTCCCTGATTAAGTCTTTTTGTCATCACATTTTCAAGTACAGAGAGTGAATCATTTAATGAAAACCTAGCGATAACCTGGGGTAGTCGTAGAGCCCGCCAATGATCAATGAATATATTTTGTGACCAAAATTCTGTTGCTATATCTGTTGGAATAAACCAGCCAGCTCTAGAAAATAAAAAGAAATAAAAGAATATACAATTAAATTGAAAGAACTTGAAAATTCAGAGATGCTGAAGTCACCAGTTTAAATGTGAAAACTTTTAGCTAAAAATCAAATATTTCTGCACATAGAATAGGGAATTTAATTTGTTGAAGTTCTTTTATCTGAAAGAGATTTGTGTAAATCTAATAATGTTAATGGCTTGATGGAAACATTTTGAGTCCAAACAGCAAGTATTTTTTACTTGCCTCTTCTGAAATAAACCTCAAAGGAAGTTTGAATCAATCAGATCTACCAGTATGTGTTATTCACATAAAATACATTTGTGCACAAAAGGAAGAAAAATTTACAATGAGTTCATTATTATATGTATGTAATTTATGTAGAATCTTGAAGGACATAGTTCTCAGTTAGTTTTGAAATATAACTGAGTTATACACAGTAAAGTGTCTTCCTAAGTCAAATAATCATATGAAGAAATTTAGTTATTCAACAAAAGCAAGACAAAATGTAACTTCCTGTTTCTAATATAGATACAAGGACAGGAATCAGAGGGCACTGACCCTAGTATTTGATTGCTATTCTATTTCTATCAATCTTGATATTTTTTCACATGAGCATTTGTAAAATATTGTTAATGACATGATTTCATTGACTTCTTAACATATACATATCTAAAGCAGAGAAATTGAAGAATGGTTAAGGTGTCGGATAGAATATTTTTTTGTAATTGTTTTGGCTCCCTGAACTCTGTGGTCAAATCCTGCTAAAGTCACTTTTGTCTTTCTTCTATTCAAGGTTGATAAAATAATGTAGCAGTCCATAGTGGTGAATTGGCAGAATTTTTAGAACATCAGATGAGATACACTACGATAACTCTTCTAGTACTTCACATTCTGTGTTAAAATTCTGCATAAGGATACAAATCCCACCAATGGCCAAGGCTAAATACGAGATCACAAATGATGATGAAAACTGCAATGGATGGAAGAGGAGAGTAACTGCCTGCTACTACAGTCAAATGATGATACTTAAAATTTTGTAAATAAAATTTCTTTCTTTCTATTCAAGTCTATTCTATTCATATTTTTAGATACATTCTGTTTTAATCATATTTTATATTATCAAATATATTATCCCTAGTTTTATTTCTTAAAACTTGTATTTACAGTAAAAGTTTAAAAAGTAATGTATTATCTCTATATTTTCCACTATAAGTGATTGCACTTATTTTATTTAAAATCAATACAAGGAAAAGCCAAGAATATATCTTTTCATTAAACTATGTTATAAATGTTGGGTGTATCTTATGATGTCTGTCATCGCATATATGAATGTATGCAGGTTAAACACACACTCCTATGCATACACTCACACAGAACAAGGATTTTACAGCTAGCCATTGTTGTCTGACTTACATAAACATGAATGTTTTCATGTTATACACACATGCAAATCAATATACATATATCCTCATCATTGTTTAACGTACGTTTTCTCTGCTAGCAAGAGTTGGACATGTCACATACCGGTTAATACATAAGTGTAGCCTCTAATCTTCAGATGGGCTGAGGGCCCAATCCATGACCTCACACTTTAATGAATGAGTTTTACAGTAGCACCAACATTGGGGAAGTTGTCATGTCTTTGGCATAGCTGAAGAGTCTTTCTGACCCTTTGGTAAGCACGTTTTCTATGGTTGGGTGCATTTCCTATCACCAACCATTTTACAGAGTGTACTGGATGTGTTTATCATGTAGATCCCCAACATTAGAAAATATTCTTTTCTGAGGATAAGAAGTTGTAGTGGGTTAAGAAGAGATCATTTGTTACTGAGTGGGATGGCCTTGTTTTGATGTCATCTAGAATGTTTGTGTGTGTAGTAATAATACTATCACACATGTAGAAGCAGTACATTAGTATGAGTTTTGTGAAGGGTCAGCAAATGATTCAATTGAAGTATGTTGGGGTTCTGTATAAGGTGCAATTATAGCTATAACTTGTGATCTTTAAGAAACATCATTAGATATTGTAAGTCTTAACAGACAAGTGTTTTAATTGCATGTTGTCCAAGACTAGAGATGGACTACAAGGATGTTTCAAAGGTATGAGTACTATTTGTGTCTCTGTGTTGATGAAATAGAGTGTAATTATTATATTGCCACTAAGGTCCCTATTCATACATATACATACTATATTGCTTCTGAGTTTTCTAAACATACATATTAGAAGATATTGATTCTGAGGTCTGTTCATAGGCTATTCAGCTCACAATCATAAGGTCGTGAACTTGATTCATGGCGGCATGTTGTGTCATTCAGCAAGACACTTTATTTCATGTTGCTCCAGTTCATTCAGCTGGCAAAAATGAGTTGTATCTGTAGTTCGAAGGACCAGCCTTGTCACACACTGTGTCAGACTGAACCAGTCTGAGAACAACATAAAGGATATGCATGTCTGTGGAATGCTCAGTTAATTTTATTAGCAGGCTTTTCCATTGATCAGATCAACTGGAACACTCGTCGTCTTAACCAAAGGAATGCCTTCACATGTATATACTAGACTATATTGCTTGAAGTCACTGTATATATATATATATATATACATACATATATATATATTTATATACTGGACTAAATTACTTCTGAGTTTACTGTTGATACATATATATATATATATGTTCTAGACAATATTGGTTCTGAGGTCACTGTTGTAAACTGTATATATACATTCTAGACGATATTGCCTTTGAGGCTGTGTAAGTTTGGAATTGCAGCTGTCCAAGTCGATTTTGAGTTGAGCAGCCAAACAAAACTCAATAGTTAATGTACTTATATTTAAAAAACACTTAATAGTGCTGTCTACTTATTAAAGTTATGTATGTATGTAAGCATCCGATGATGCTGACCAGTTCTCCTTTTCGAGTAGTTTTTCGATGCTCAGCGAGTCGGATTGGTCAAGTGCAAGGCCTTCCCCACTTAAAAGAACCTTCAAAGCACAGGCATTGCTTGTTCAGAATATGTTACAGGTTTGTGTGACTGACTGTAGCCTAAAAGTGCACCAAATTCTATAATCTGACAAGAGTTTGCAGCCATCATGTATGTATGCACGTATGTATGTACCTATGCATGCATGTATGTTGGTAGATAGGTATTCAGATATTCATGTATATATGTAAGTATTATGGAGCCATAACTCCTCATGGAATAGTGAGAGCACTGTTGTGATATTTTCTTTTATGTCGTGGGTGCTTTAGACCTGGCAGAGCCCATTCCCTCTCAAAGTCTAAATGGCTGATTTCTTTCAGAGAAGAAACAACAGAAAGAAGGATAGAGAAGAAGTGAGAAAGAGATATAGAGAAGTATTGATCTCAGTACTGGACTGGAATTTTTTTTTATTGACCATGAAAAATGAAAAACAAAATTGACCTCAACATGCTTTGAACTCAGAGAGCCAGAATGAAAACCACAAATTATGCTATTCTATCCAACATTCTAATGACTGCCAATTCACTGCACCAGGTACATGTATAGGTATAAACTCACTGTTGTAGGTGATGTGTAACTATACAATTATTGATTCTTTTTTAATTTAGTAGTATTGATGTAAAATTTTTGCTTGATTGATAATATTAATATTGTAAAAAAAACAGCCAGGCAAGGCAGCCAGCTATAGAAAACTTGCCAAACAAAGGGTTGGAAGGATTTTTTGGCAGCATCAAAAAGATAACAACTACCTTAGTGCTTCTGTCATGATAAAATGCACTCAGTAGAACATAGGATCATATGCAAGCCATTTGCAGACCACTAGCTAGTCTGAGATTTCTGTAGAGCAAGGGAACACATGTAAGCAAGATACAAGCTCCCGTAGCCCATCTCATGGTTCAATAGATTCGTTTAAGTATTGAACCAGTCAGTTGACAGCCTGTCCAATCCTTATTAGCAGGGAAAGTGGATGCTAGATAATAATGAGGAGGCTTAAAAGCATATTAATGAATTACTGTTGTGATGAGCCAATTTCTATTTTGATATTCACCACAAAACTGTAGAGCTAGACACTAGATGTTATAATGCCTCAATAACAATTCATTTGCTACAAACAGAGCAGATCTCAAAACCTTTAGTGAAGTTTTATCATTGAAATGTTATAAAGCAACTGATACTATTAAACATTTAATGTTACAACTCAAGGCAGACATCATTTTAAATAGTTTTAACATAGCTACAGTGTATTGGTTTTAGAATATGTATACCATTGCCCTGAATGCTGAAAGAAGTGATTAAATGGATTGGTGTCAGAAAGGGTATCCAGCTGTAAAACATTGCTTCAAAAAGTCCCTTTCAACCTATGACAGTATGGAATAGTTGACACAAACACGATGATGATGATAATTACTGTGTTAAATGGTGAATGACATCATACTATGGATTTATCATAAAACATCTCTTTCAATTTTAATTATGAAAATTTAAGAAAACAACAAATTTCCAAACATAAATGATACTAGATTATAGTTATTAACTTTATTCATGATATATGATTCTCAAAATGAAAGAAGTTTAATCTGATATAAACATTACTTTTTTAGTGTATTAGTCTAAGAAATAGAGGAAACAATACACAAAAACAAACAAACAAAACTACTGTCTCCTGAAACTATAAGTTATACTGATGTTAATCTGGTAGTCTGAAAATATGATGCAATTCCTTTGAAATCAAGAAATATATCAATATTTTGTTATGAAAGGGTTTATGTACAAGAACAAATCTAAATTGAATTTTATATATTATCTAATTGAAATAAATTTTCTGTTTAAAAAAGACAAGCTGCATGGGGATAGTAAACTATAAATATATTCCTGAAACGTTTTCCACTGTTCTGATAATAATTTGTGTCAATAAATGCTACTAAGTTGAAACACCTGAATCGAAATTTGAGTGAATATTTACTTTAATATAATGTACTTTAATATAGTAGCAATACTACAGTAACTAACTAAAATAGAATTTAGATTTATCAGTATACTACCATTAAAGCCCGGCGTTGCTCAGGGTCAGCAAGTTACCAAAGTTAGGTTGCACTACCCATTTTATGGCAGCACTTTTTTGTCTGCCAGGCACTAGGTGAATGAATTGCAGACCTGGACTGCCGAAGCAGGAGTTGCACCAGCAGTGACAATTGTAGTTTCGCCTATGGATATTATCTCTGTGCAAAGAAGTGTTGAAATTTATTGTTTCACAGTACTTGCGCAACACGCGCGTAGACGATGCCAGCCAAACAACAGAGCTGCGATGGAGTTGTTCTGCATGGTTGTCTCATGTGTGTTTTCTAAATTTAAGACAGTAGGGAGGGGTGTGATATGGGGGAGAGTTAGCTGCTGTTTCTAGCAGGTTTAGTGACCTCATAGAGGATATTATTGTGTATAGTAAATAAACTGATACTTCTTTCTTCCACGTTCGTTGAGAGGTTTTAAAAAAGATTTATCTCTATTTTTGTTGTTGTTGAATAAATTTATCTGTTGCTTTTGAATAATTGTTGTTTCGTATGAAATGTAATAAGTTCTCTTTGTCATTGAAGTAAATAAATGTTTGACCGTTCCACACTCAAAAACAAACGTTCTCTCTCTCTCTCCCTCTCTTCTCTCTCTCTTCGGCGTTCCTAAAGGAAGTGTGTAAGTTTAATCATATATAAGAGAAAGTTGCAGCATGTATGTAGTTTTATCGAATTTTAAGGGGAGTAGAGAGAGAAGAAATCAGATTGTATTAGAGGGGTAAAGCATCATGTATTTAGTTTTATCGATTATTTCCGTAATTCTGGGTGAGTCTGAATGAAATAAATAGTCGTTGACCTAAGTTAGACCATTTACAACATTCTTACAGACTTTGAGTTGAATCGGTTTGAAATTGTGCAAATGTATAAACATGGAACATGCATACACACACAACAACAATCTGCCTTTTATAGATAATGATGTTCTGACTTTAGATTCAGCAGGTGTTGGTTTTGACTTCCCTAAATAGTAGCAGTAATAATAGGCAGGGGTTGATACAATGTATTATATCACTGTGACTCCAGGCCATAGCAGTAATGATAGACAGGGGTTGATTCTTCAATGTGTTATATCCCTACGACTCCAGCCCATAGAAGTAATAATAGGCAGGGGTTTATTCAATCTATTATATCACTGTGACTCCAGCCCATAGCAGTAATAATAGACAGGGGTTGATTCAATGTATTATATCCTCACAACTATAGTAGAGAAAACAAAATTCTTTATGAGTCCGAATATAAAGAAATAGGCATTTTAATAATTTGTATTCTTTAAGAATTCTTTAGGTTCCGAGCCAAAAATATGTTTATTTGATTGAATTATCACATTCCCATGAGTTGTCAGTTGGTAATGGTTTGTAAAATTATTTCTACTAAATGAAACAATACCAAAAACCAATGATAGATATTACTTCATCAAAATCAAAGATCAACTACCATTAAGTCAGAGTACTATAGAATCTTCATCTAAAATACTAGTAGTTTATATAAGTAAAGTATACTCAGTGTATCAAGGCTTTTGAAATAGATACAAAATATCACCGTGATTAAATGGTTGGCACCAGAAAAGCCAACTAGGCATAAAACACTGTGTCAAAAATTCCATTCAGTCCATGCTGGCATAGACTGAATGAACATAAAAAGGATGAAGTTGACAATGATTTATTTTGTTGTCACAAATTTTTCAGAAAGGGATGTGTGTATGAGTGTGTGTATATAGCAGGTGTGAATTAGGATAAGGTGGTGACTTAAAATTTTGAAAATAAAATTAGAAGCTTTCACCATAATTTTAGGGCATATGAACCCCCACAATGGAAAAAATGGGCATTAGTGTGCATGTGAATAGAACCTATGTCTCTTATTTTATTTATATATATATATGTGTGTGTGTGTGTCTGTATATATATATATATATATAAAATGATAAACTTAAGAAAATTAACAAAGAGAGGACATGACAATGAATGAAAACAAGGCAAAACGAAAAACAATTTTTTAAGAGGAAACCTTTAAAAAATATATTTTTTTAAAATTACAAACGAAAGACACAGAACTCCAGGTTCATCGTTCGTTTAAATGAACTTTGGCAGTTTCAACCCCTACAAGGGTACTGTTGGTCCAACCGAGGTCACAGTGTCTGACAAGACGAAGTGCTGTCCAGTGGAGTAAGAGACAAGAGACAAAACAGTATCTTATAGCAATTAATAGAATTATATTGTCGTATCATAGGCCCTCTTCAGTCACAACTGATTAGATGAATATTTATAGCTTTCTTGAGAGTAAGTAAAAAAGTTTCTCTTTGTTATTTTGTAATTGAGAAATTTACTAAGAATGAGTGACAACTATGTATATATAATACAAATGGAAGTGTCAATTGTGTTGTTCACTGACAGAGGAAAAGAAAAAATAATTAAAAACAGTTAAAGTAAGAGTAACTATGTTACTGGGAAATAATACAACTAAGTAACTAGTATCAATTCAGAGCTAGCACAAAATACTGTTGTAAATGAATTAAATAGTTTTCTACAATTGAACAATATAATTAATAGAAATAATTGTTGTAAAAAATACCATAAAAGTACATGTCCCTTGAAATAATGTAATAGAAAGAATTATCAGTAGTTCATATTAAATCGATCTTCATTATCAACAATTATTCCTGGACTGAGGCTAATGATGTTTCATAAATATTGTAGTGCAATGACAGAGGCAAATCTTGCTGTTTTGTTTTATTCATTTGTTTTGTGATTCTTAATAGAAGCAATCTCTTTTCTTTCATACATTGTACATTCACAAATTGTACATAGAAGTCACACATAAAGGAAGTTCTTCATAATTAACTAAGATAAAGTCATTACGTACAACCTTGCAAGGTTATCATTTCAAACCTTGGTACATTTAAAGTTTTGAACCTTTTGCCGATATTACTGCAATTTTACATACCACTTTGCACTTCCTTCTATATTATCTAAGTATTTACCTACTTCCCTATATAACAAACATATAAAATTTCATCTATCTAACAATCTCTCTCTCTTTTTCTCTCATATATATAAAATTTAATATAGAAATCGCTTCCACAGGACTAGAACTCTTTCATTTGACAGAAATCATCAAGAAAGCACTGATGATTTCCTTCGAATGAAACAGTTCTAGTCCTGTAGAAGCGATTTCTATATTAAATTTGATGTTTACACTATTAATGTATTAAGTACCTTTTTTACTGTGGTTACCCCTCATTGAACCTAAGATTACAAGCAGGGAAAAGCGGACGTAAAATGATGATTATGATGATGATGATATACTAGCAGCAGTACCTGACAATGCTCAGGAAAGTGATAACTCAGCCACTGGACATTTCCTCTATAATTGTAATTCTGAATAAATATATTATCGGAAAGATGTTTGTAATTAAAAGTGAATTAAAAATATTATGTGACATGTGTACTATTTATTGTGTGTGTGTGCATGCGAGTGTGTGTGCACATGCAAGCTAGGATGCTTCATATTATGTATGCATTTCCTCCACAAAAACATACATATTTACATCCACATATTGTCTGTTTTTTTTTAATGGAATAATTTTTGAGGTATGATAAATTGTTTAAATGGAAACTGTGGAATAAAAGAAAGGTTCTACAGCAATGAGAGAGAGAAAAACAGAGAGGGTGTGAGGGGAGAAGAAAAAGGGAAAGAGAGAGCATTCGCCATGACAATAGCAGAACATATAAGGTAAATGAAAAGAATGAGAAAGAAATGGAGATATAAAAGAGAAATAAATAGAAATATAGAGAGAGAGCAAATGATAGATAAAAGTAAATGAATAATGGGAAAAGAAAAACACACACGTCATAGGCATTCAAACCTGGCAGATCCCATCACTCTCCAGATCAAGAAACAGTCAATTTCTGAGAGAGAGAGAGAGAGAGAGAGAGAGGGGTGAGGGTAGATAATTGAAAACCCCTCCTACTGCACTGGTACATTTTTTTTTGTTGACCTTGAAAGGATGAAAGGCAGTTTTGATGTTGAGGCTTGACAAGATGCAAGTACAACTCCTGATAACATACAGTATGTGCTTTCACTAATAATGTCTATGACAATGGCAGTGTATTACTATCATCATATATATACACACACACATGTCCAATATCTTTTGTTGCCTTTCCATATGTGTGTGCGTCAGTGCATATAAAACATCTATTAATCATCTTCCATCTTTTAGTTCAAGCTGAAGATGGGGAGGTGATAAAATGATGATGAGATACTGGTGAGGGGAGGAGTTAAAGTTAGTACTAATGGTGACAGTGGTGAGGGGATAGTAGAAGGAAAATGTTGAAAGTCAAGGAAAACTTGGTAATTCAAGAATCATCACATAGAATGATGTAATCTAGAAATGTTTTAATCAAATATTTTTTACTATAAAACCCATCATTTCTGAGGGGTATGCAAATATGTATGTATATGTATGTATGTATATATATATATATAATCCTTGGCATTCATTGGTCTTGAAAGACCATGGATCTATGCCTATGTAGGCATATAACCAGTAGACTTTCCATGTTTTGCTGTCACAGTTTGGTAATGCTGGAATGTCCTCTTCAGGGTACAGGCATGGGCAGGGTTGCATGGAAGATTGGTAGATGCCCATACAGCACAGCTCCTCTCTCCACACCACTGGTGTTGTTCAAAGGAAGAGAAGGAACCAATACAACTTAGCATCTGTGGAGCCGGAGTTGCCAGAACAAGGTTGAATATAACATCAAACTTCTTTAGGGTCACCGGCTCCAGATTTATCCTCGGCATTTACTCCCAAAGTCTTGCCTATAAGTGGATATAGCCACAAGGCACCAGAGGTTTTCTTTCACTTAGATGGATGGCCCTTATAGGATGACAAGTTCCATCTACCTGGAGTACTGATATAAAACCTGTGACTTCATTTGCATCCAATGATGTAAACTACTTTTGGGGTAAATGCATTCGATGTTCAGAGAGTGGGATTGGCCCATGCAAAGCCTTTTCTCACATAAAACAGCTTCAAGCACAGGCATCGCTTGATAAGTGACATTTTTTTGCAATGTATGACATGGCTGGCCATAGGCAATCCTTAGCATGACAAAAAAGCCATGACTGTGATGCTCATGCTTCAGTATCAAGAGATAGCATTACTCGAAATCGAGTTGTAGTCATCATATATATGTATGTATGTATATATATATATATATATACATATATATATATGTGTGTGTGTGTGTGTTTATTAATGAGATAGGGGTAGTGAGAGAGAAAGAGAGAGGCATACTCCCTGACATTTGGTCCTAAGATAATATTGTTGTAACAACACATTGCATAAAAAACTTTATGGTGACACCTACAAGATCATTTTGGATTAGACTGTGTTAAGTCTTTTGAGTGTGTGGGTCATTTAATGGCAGTATTCTTTTCTTGATTGCTATGGCTCCAACTCAACACAGCACAAGAAGTCTAGGACACATACAAAGCAATTTCTATTTTATTTCTTTGGCAGCACTTTAGAAAGCAGTTTGTCACATATTCAGGCAGATGCACAAGACATACATATGACAATAATGCATATGAAATATATGCTGTAAAATCATTGAGTCATAACAGCGAAAAGTCTTGTAAGTAGGTTAAGATATTTTATATGTATTTCTTGTATATACTGACTCTACAACTAATACTATTATTTCATTTTATATTAAAACACAAATACAGATTATAACAAAACAATGTATGATAATACAAAACACACTAATACATTTTACAGAATGTATTTTATACAATGGCGAAATTACAAAAACAAAACAAGAGGATTTGTTGTCAAACACAATGTATTACTAATAAACATATCAAAAACAATAAAAATAGTTTATAAATGCCAGTCTTAAAATGCATTAGCCATAGCTAGAGTGACCCAGCCATAGTAACAATGGTAACATTGTCTAGACAGTTTGAAACAGCCAGAGCAGTAGGGGTAAATTTGAGTAAGTGAAGTTTAGTAGCAAGCTTGTAACAGTTAGTAGTACTAAATTTGTGCTTCTGAAAAATTAAAATGTATTGGCTTCTCAATAAAATCTAATATATAAGCTTTATGGGACAGAGTCTTGCTGTGTTAAGAATAAGACGTTTGTTGGCTGGGTTGGGAGTAATGAAATTGAAGTGAAATTTCTTCTCACCTTTTTGAAGAATGCACTGAATCTTGTTCAAATACTCTCTTTTTATCTTTGTATGTTTTCTAATCTTGTATTGCTTTGATATAACTTTCACCTTTAGTGAATATTTTGATGTTCTGGTCCATGATTTCCATTCAAATCGAAACAACATGGCTTTGAAACCCTACACAGTAAAATAAATTTCTTGGTTCCCTTCTTTCCTTTTCTATAAATCTGTTTTTAATCCAATGAGGTTTTCATCTGACAGTTCTTTAAGTTGTCTACTCCACATCATTCAGTTCTACATTTAATTAAAGAGTTTTGGACAATTTCATAATGCTACCTTTAATTCTAACCATCTCTTCTTTGTGAAAACCTGCAAATGTATTAATACAGTATTTGAGACACTGTTTCTATATTCCATTTATAATGTTAAAATTTATATTCTTCCATGCTACTGCAATATATTTGATGCACTGAATAATATTGTGATTTTTCTACAACTCTCTAAACCCTACAGTCTCATTGTCTATTGATGCTATAGCTTGATCAAAAATTAATTTCTAATTTGAGCACAATGCCAGAACATTTGAGGGAAGGGCAAAGTTGATTAGATCAATCCCAATATTTGACTGGTAGTTTACCTTATCGTCCTGACAAGGATAAAAGGCAAAGTTGACCTCAGTAAAATTTGAACTCAGAATGTAAAGTACCAAAATGAATACCACAATGGCATTTTAGTCATTTCTCTACCAATTCTGCCAATACACAATCCACCTCCCTAACTTGAACAAACATTAATTGCAGATAATATGCTTTAAATGCAGTTATAGCCCCTTGGTTCAAAGGTGGAATGATAGGAATTAGGTGGTATGTGGATTACTCTTACATCTGAATAATATCTAAAATTAATAAAATCTTGAACAGGATTTCACTTTCAATGCAATATTGTTGTACATTTGAAATAAAGTAGTTTGAATATCAGTTTTCAAACAATATTTTTATTATCCATGTTTTCTTGTTTGTTCAGTAGAAAGCAGCTAGATTGGTTCTATTAATATGTTTAAATGAATGCAGGTTTTCAGAATGGGAGATGAGAAAAGGTTTAAGCTATATTCTTTGCTAGTAACTGATCCTTAAATTCCTTAAAGCCAAGCATACCTTTTGCTTTTTTATGTATATTTGTTTAAGCATCCTCTCTCAATATAAACCAGTCTTGTCTTAATAAAAAACCTCTTCTGCTAAATAGGGATACACTGATAAGTAAATTGGCTGATTACGTATTAATTTGACTTGCCTTATCAGCTGATGTTGATTAATCAGCTGCTGATTATCTATGATGTAATTATCTAATGGAATATGAAAATGCATATTATAATTAATTACAATTATGGAGCTATTATTTGAGAGCACATGATGACAAAATTAGGCTGATTTTACTTTAGGAGGTAACATATATAAGCTTCTTGGAAATTTCAAACTAATTCCCACTTGCGTAGTTCAACATATTTGAATATTAGGAACAAATTTGTAATACACTGGTTGGCTTAGATCGTGTGTCTTTGGAAATAATATTTCTTAAGTATTTGTACAATATGTTTTCTGAAATTCTATCATCCATGGCTTTCTTACTCCAAAACAATAACGACAAATTATCAAACCTGATTAATCAGCAAAAAAACTGATACAAATTAATTGCCAAAATAGCCGACATGGCTGATATTGATTATCTGCTGATTAATTGGAGCCACCCTACTGCTAAATATCCTTCTCCTCTAATTCATTCATCCCAAGCTCAATAAACTTCTAATCTGCTCCAACTTCAACACTCATTGCTTCTATGTTACTTAAACATTATGCAGATTGTATCAGTTTTTATGAAGTGATTAAAGCAACCATAACTGGCTTGAAAGTTTTCTTTATAACCCTCATCTATTAGATCCTTCAACAATTTGAGAATCAATCAATAAAGTTCCTGTAACTGATGCAGTTAATTTAGGGGTGCCACTTTATACTTTTAACTATGTGCTCAAGGCATTTCAATGGACCTTAGAAATGCTTGGCAGTGCCCATATCCCCTCCAAGCATCAAATCCCTCACTATATTCAGCCTGCCAGCAAAAGCAGTTAAAGGGGTAGGGATGAAAAATGTCCCAGAGCCAAAAGTGAGAATCAGGTGAGAACCACCAATTTGAAGAGAAAGAAGAAAGTCGATTAAATCGACTTCCTTGTGTTGCTGGTACTTTATTTTATCAACCTTGTAAGGATGAAAGGCAAAGCTAAACTCAGAACATGAAGGGATGTAACTATACGCTACAAGGCATGTTGTCTGATGCTCTACCGATACTATCAACTCACTGCCCTTCAAATTCTGGATAGAGATACATCTGGTATTGAAATAATGTTTCTTCAAATTACTTCACTCTATTTGAAACTATTTTGAGCAATAGTTTGAATTGTAAGTAGGGTTATATATTCAGATATTTGTATCCAGTCTTCCATCCAGAGAATGAACTATTTCTCCATTGCATAGACAGGTCCTTATTGATTCCTTGTCATTATCATCAATTACAGGGTGATTGAACCATCTACTGCATCTAAGACAATTACCTTGGCTAAATAATAGTGGAGATAGTAAAATGATACAACTGTAAATCACATATGATAGCCTTTTCCTTTATTACTTTCTTCATGCAGGTTAATTATCATTATCATCATCATTTTTACATTGACTTTTCTATACTGATGGGTCTTTTTCAGGCAAGAACTCTTTCTACGTGTGACTTCCTTTGTTCCTTGCCTGGTTTATTGATAGATGCAAAAAATCTTTCTTATGCCAGACATCTTTAGTTGTAGGAAATCTTTAGAACCTAAATGAGGTAGTTTTGATATGACTGCTGCAGAAGAAACTAAGTTGATTCTGCTAGAAGAGATGTTGGAGTATGACTATAGGAATAACTGAATGTGACTGCTGAAGTGTACTGAATTCCAAGAGAAAGTGTATACTTGTGTGTGTAAGTATAGATGGTTGCACAGACAATAGGTTTTTGAATTATCATTATCATCATCGTTTAACATCAATTTTCCATGCTTGCATGGGTTGAACAGGCTGCCTTGTTATGACAATAGATATGTGAAGTGACCATTCCTTGCTTATACAGTTCTTTTACTTTTTGGCATGGTTTTCAATAGCTGAACATACATCCTAAAGTCAGTCCCTTTACAACTTGTACTGGGAACTTTTTGTCATCGCACCAGTATGATCACCTTACAGAGTGGACGAGCTGTATTTTGTAGCGACACTAGCACAACCACCTTACTGGGTGGACTGGGTGCTTTTGTCGTGGCAGCAGCACTACCACTATACAGGGTGGACTAGGTGTATTTTATCATGTCACTAGTTCTACCTCATTATGACCTTTGGATGGTTGTTGGGTCCTTGGCCCAACTGGGGGAGGCAATGGCAAGTGTAAGATGGGAGGTCAAGCATCAGGTTACATGTTGCTTGCTCGAGGATGGGGGATATCTGTCAGTGGACAAGCAAGTAGCATGTCATCATGTTATTGAGTGTCTGCACTGAAACCTATGACAGCCACAAGAAGCTGAACACAAAATATGGAGACATATCTTACATTACATTTTCAGAAAACTCAGTTCTATACACTTCAATCAAGATTCTTGATGTGAAATCATGGGTCGAAACATATTGTTATACTTTCGGAGGTTCATGCTGCTAATAAAAACATATGCACCAGTTGAGTTTCACTTCAGTATATTAGTAGTTGAGTAATCCATTCATTGGTAGTTTAATAACTGGGTGATTGTTTAATCTTAATTATCAAAGCTCTTTTGTTACACATCCAGTAAGATTCTCAATGTTTATTCTTGCTCCTTTGCATCTCCTCTTTGTTCTGATCATGTTCTCTCTACTCCATACAGAATAGAGTAGATAGAATAAAATCAGAACAAAAAACTTTGACAATTAACAATTAAATAACCAACTTGTTATTAAACTAACCAACTTACCTACTCAACTTTATTGGCAGCATAATCCTCATGAAGTAAAATTTATATTTTAATTGTGAATTATCAAATCTGTTTACTACACAAATGAATATTGATAAAAATATTTTCTAGACATGTATTTTATGAATTTCCCAAGAAAATATAGACTGCTATTTCTAGTTGGCGTGAAAGCTTTCATATCATTTCAGGTGATGACCGTGTGTGTTGGTTTTTTAATAATACCATGTACTTCTCTTGTCATCGTCAGTTCTGTATG
Organism: Eledone cirrhosa; assembly: GCA_964016885.1. NCBI lineage: Eukaryota > Metazoa > Mollusca > Cephalopoda > Octopoda > Eledonidae > Eledone > Eledone cirrhosa. Next base: position 20,742,179 of record OZ024743.1, on the reverse strand, counting down.
TTAACAGGTGTAAGTTTAGTTAGATCGGTTTCCCTCACTGACGATCCAAATCGATTATCTAACGGCACCGATAATTGGTGAAATGTATTCATGATTGGTGAAGGATATATATGAGGGCGATATATAGGATTTTTATCAGGTATCTATGTTTTAAATTTTTGTTAAATGTTATTATGATACTGTAACAAACTATGTATTCTTACATTCTATACAGATTGTCTCTTGTTAAAGTTTGATATGTCCTATTATACATTTATATCATTAGATATTTATGTGTATATTTCTGTCATTGACTATTTTGTAATAATTAAATGTTTGGATTTATTCTTTGAGCTTATTTTGGGAGACAAGACAAATTATCGAGATTATCTCAAACATGACATCTATAACTTTGAATGTAATATATATATATATGCATGTGTGTGTGTATACACACATGCGCACACATATATATATATATATACACACATGCCAAAACATATGAATCATATAAAGTAAAAAAAATAAAATGATTTTCAAATAGATTAGTATTACAAATGCAAAATAAAATAAATGAGCAAAAAATATTTCAATTTAAAGAAACATTAAATAAATATAGAATTAAAGATGTAATAGATTATTCAGAATATAACATTTTAGTAATCGTTTCAACAAATGGACTCTATGACTTAAATCATACAGTTAGTAACTCAATGGAACTTTTCCAATGAATTTGCAATGATAAAAAGACAGATTTTAAAAGCCACATTAACAAATTCAATGTAAACATTAAACACATCTGAAAATTATGCAATTAAAATGAAAATAATTATGTTTGAGGTAAAAGTGGAAAATAATGGAAACATTTGTATTTTTCTTTATAGTCTTCTATTCAGTATCTTTATTATTTTAACATTATTAACAGTGCCCTTTAAGTACGAATAAGTTTCATTTTTTTTCTTCTCATTTTAATATGTATTTCTAAACCTGTCTCTCCTTCTTATGTAACAATCATTTGTTCAACTTCTACCTCACTTTAGACAGACACTCTGCATTTTACTTCTCTTCCCATCTCTCATTCTCTTTCATTTATCATTTACTTTTTCTCTCAACTGATATATATTTATTTATTTATTTTACGACTTTATTGACAAACCTTCTTTATTTTCTTCATAAAAGGACTAGAGAGTAAACTCTGGCTATGGAAACAGAATTTGGAATCAAAAGTTTGTGAGAGTAAACTTAGCCAAAACTAAAGTATTAGTAAGTAGAAAAGAAGAGAGTATCCTGATTCCCCCAGGGAAGTGGCTTTGCTCAAAATGTAGAAACAGAGTAGCCATAAACGCTATACAATGTACACAATGTAAATCTTGTTACACAAGAAATGTAGTGGGATAACAGGTAGACTAGCAGGAAGGGAAGACTTTGTATGTAGAAATACTAAAGGTTAATTGTTAGGGAGAGCGTCAGTGATATAAACCTTTTCCAATCAGAGGGAGGATCCATGGAAGTGGTTGATAGATTCTGCTATCTTAGTGACTTGATTGGCAGTGGAGGCATGATAGCTAGAATTAGGATATGAATGAAGACGTTTAGAGAGCTACTCCAGCTGTTAACAACAAAAGGTTTCTCCCTACATACATAAGTATGACAGTATGAGACCTGTGTGTGAAGTGTAATACATGATAGTGACTGCAGAGGATGTGTGTAGACTGGACAAAAATGAAGTAACCATGCTTCGTTGGATGTACAATGTAAATGTGAAAGAAAGGCAGTGCTTGGATAATCTGAGGGAAAAACTGGGTTTAAGAGGAATCAGAAGAGGAATCAGAAGAGAGAAGACTACGATGATGTGGACATGTGATGTGCATAGATGATGGTTGCTAGGTGAAGAAGTGTCAGGAAATCCCAGTGGAAAGAAGCCACAGTAGAGGTAAACTAAGAAAGACCTGGGCAGAGGCAGTGAGAGTTCATCTCAAATATCTGAGATTCGCAGAGGAGATGACAAAGGAAAATGGAATTGAAACGATGATAATGATGCTTTGTGACTACTAATTTTATAAATGCGACATTTCTATTGCTGTGTATTTTATTTCTCTTACTTTTCTCTCTCTCTTTCTCTCTCCCATACACCACTTATTGTTCCTCATAAAAGTTTTCCAGCGTTTTTGGAACTTTGACATTAAAATTAACTTTATTCAAAATAACAGAGACAAAAACACTATCTACTATTTTTGTAGGCTGTTTTATTACTAACTAATTCATTATATAGCTCTGATCAGTTACATTTATAGAGTATACTGAACACAGTATAATCAAGAGCCAGACTATGTAGCTGGAAAATGGAGTTCATTTGATCAGTTAAATCAGAATGAAGTATAATCTTGATTTATTTGTTAATTCCATGATAATTATCGAAATAAAATGATTCCTACATTTTCTATTACTCACTTATTTGATTAACTCCGTATATCTTTACTCTGATTTCTACCATCACAATGCTATCAAACAAATTGCACCCTGTGAAAATAATGCTTTAGCTTTGATATTGAAATAAACAACTAATCCATAACTACTTGTTTGAAATGATAAAGAAACATAAAAGAAATTCAGTGTGCTCATATCTAGCTTGAATTACATGACATGTTCTTTACATGTTAGCTGTGGGTACCTAATATTGATTTATTTGAACAAAACACACATGAAAGTTACACAGGGAAGTTGGTATAGTCAAATGATACCGATATACTGCATGTTCTCTTGTTATCAAGCATGAATGGATGCAAGGCAAAGTCAAACCTAAATGACATCTATTTTTTTAAATTAAGATATACTAAGTATGAGATTTTTCCCAAAAGTAAGAGTACTGATGCTTTTATTCAAAAGTATACTAGATGTACATAAAATTACAAGTCCTCTCCTTCTAAATACAACCCTTGGTTCCAACATTTTTTTTATTGATCATAGCAGTGCCAGAAGTCATTTTCTGTGAGTGTCCTTAGCTCACTGGTTACAATTTTTTGTATGTTTACCTCAGCCCGAAAATGATGACCTTCAACTTCAATTTCAACTTAAGGAAGAGGTAGCAATCATATGGAGCTAGATCTGGGCTGTAGGGAAGATGTGGAAGAGTGGGAATGTTTTACTTCACAAGAAATTCCCTATTTGAAAGTGTTGTGTGAACAGGCATATTATTATGGTGCAATCTCCTGCAATGAACTTTCAGATTCACTGGACCAGTTTTTGAAGTCATTCCAAGACATTTTTGTAGAAGATGTTATTACACTGTCTGTTGTTGGAGGTAAACATTCTTTGTGAATAATACCATGGCTGTAAAAAAAATGATAATCATTGTTTTCATCTTGGATGTGCTCCTTTTTCGTTTGTCACTCCTTACTTTGCTGTTTTGTCTCTGGATCATACTTGAACACCCACGATTCATCTATTATTACTTTATCCAAGAAATGTGGCTTAATTTCAAGTGTTTCTAGCAAATCCTGACAAATTTCCAACTGGTTTGCTTTTTGCTCCACAGACAAACGTTTGGGCACTAGTTTTGCATAATTTTTTCTCCAATGCAAATGGTCTGATAATATTGTGTGAACTATATTTTTATCCACACCTGTTTCTTCAGCAATCATCCTAACAGTTAATTGGCTATGTTTTGCCATCAGCACTCACTCGACTTCCACATTTTGTTCATTTGTTGACACAATTGGCTTTCTAGAATCACATTCATCTTCAATATTTTCTTGGCCTTCTTTGAAAGCTTTGTACCACTTAAAGACCTTACTTCAGTGGCATCTCCATAAGATTGTGTTTAAGAATTAAATGTTTCAGTGACAGATTTGTTGAGTTTCACACACAATTTGATCACATAAAGTTGTTCTATGTTTTCCTGCATCATAAATTTAACTGTAGTTATAAACATGCCTTACATAAACTGCAATAACTCACGACTGTCACAATCGGTCATGTTGAAACAAAGATGTACGTGCAACCAAGGTCATAAACAACATGCCTTGAACAAGACCTTTTAAGGCAGTTTTATAGACTCACATTTGTATATGATGAGCTTCTTCACAGATTTTGTTTACCAAACTCATAAAGTATTGGTCAACTTGAAACGATTGTAGAAATCATTTGCTCAAGCTGCTATATAGTGGGGTCTGACCTGAAAACACATGGATTTATATGAACCATCTTTACCAGACGACCTTGCTTGAGTCAATGTTATATTTATAGTAATTATATAAGCAAGAACTAAGTTTTATAGAAATTTTGTTACAAGTCCTCAAACTTATTGATTGAAATGTTAACTTTTTAAATTAATCCAATACCTAATCCCAAATAAAAAATAACTGAAAGAGAAGGAAATGTTTGGAAGTTTTTACGAAGGAAATGTTATATTTCATGAAGTAGAGATATATTTATTTCATCATTTAATTCGATTTATTGAACTGTTATTGAATTGTTAGTGTGCATGGATGAACTGAGAGAAAATAAATGGGTGAAAGAGGAATGAAATATTTGCAAAGAAGATTGCATACAGCTAGGAGTTCCAAGTCCAAGCGTAAGGAAGTTGAAGAAGAGGAAGGCCAAGAAAGACATGGGCAGTAGTAGTGAAAAGTAATCTCAAGAAACTACACCTCACAAAGGGGATGACAAAAGAAACATGAGGTGAAATGCTATACTGGAGATGACTCAGCTAATCTATGTAAATATGAAAAAATGGATATAAAATGGTGGTGGTAATGATGTTGATAAAAGTAGTGGTAATGTTTGGGGGAAGGTAGTGACATTTTGCTGAAACTGAGAACATATTTATTTAACCTGTGACTAGTATAATAGTACCAGCCAACTGAGAACATATTTTTTAAATATGAAGAAAAATAAAGAAAAAGATATATCTTGGGTCTTGAAAATAAGGATTTCTAAATTTGACAAGGCGTAACACATTTTTAATAAAAACATTTAGTCAATTTGATACAAGCCAACACACACATGTACAGACAATTTGATACAAAATGTAATACATTTTTAATAAAGATGTGTAGTCAAGATGGGTAAAGATAACACATTTGGAATAAAAGACTATAGAGTCAATTTGATATAAGGTGCAGTGCATGTTTAATAAATATGTGTTGTCAGTTTGATACAAGGCCTCACATTTGTAACAAAGATGTACAGTAAATGTAATTGACTCTTTTACATTGCTGATACCTATTTTGTTATTAACACAGGAGGGAAAAAATAAAGTGACATTTGTTGGGATTTGAAGACATAATATAAAGATACTATATGACATTTCATCTCCATAAACAGACTATAAGATAAACACTACCTGAGCATTTGTGTTGAATTAGCTGTAGTAGATCTACTATTGATGAGTCACTTTATAAGGATTTGATTTCAAAAGTGAAATGAGAAACAAGAAATTATCCATCAACTTTAAAAAAAGCTTGTCCTAAAATCAGTTACATGGTACTTAACCCTTTAGTGTTCAAACCGCCCGAAACCGGCCAAAATTATTTCCCCTTCATTTGCTCAAACCGCCCGAAACCGGCTGATAATACCCACACTAAAATATTGTTCTAAAAATAAACAAACCACCATCAAAATCTCGTCAATTTGATAATTACTACGAGATTAGGCCCTTACCACGAAAATTAACAATTAATATAGTGAAACAACTTAAAACAACATGTGTTTTTTTAACATTGAAAGTAGAACAGATTTTTTGTTTATCAACATGGCTTGTGAAAGTAGCGATACCGACTTTGAAGGTTTTACACACGATGACATTCAGAATAAACAAGAAACAAAAGATAATCATTTCTACTTTAGGCACAAAGCCAGCAATTATCCCAGTACATTACTGGTACTTTATTTTATCGACCCCGTAAGGATGAAAGGCAAAGATAACCTCGGCGGGATTTGAACTCAGATCATAAAGGGACGTAACTATGCTGGAAAGCATGGCGTCCGACCCTCTACCGATACTGGATAATATTAGCGATTTATCTTCAAATGAATCAGATGTTTACATTTCTGAAATTTCATCTGACGATGATTGTTGTTTTGAAAGTGAAAACGAAGCAGATCTCTAGGACGCCATTGAAAATATTACAGCAACATGGTTGAAAAATACCACACCAATATATGTTCCCGATTTTATTCAAACTACTGGTCCACAACACACATTAGCTCCTGATGCTAAAGCACTGGATTATTTCTTTTTGTTTTTACCACAAACTTTCTTCGAAGTTGTGGCAGAAGAGATTAATTGATATGCCCAACAACAGATTTCAAATCAAGGAAAACCCGATCTGTTTGGCAACTGACAGATGCTGTGGAAATGCAAGCAATTTTTACCGTAAATATTATCTTCGGTATAAAACAATTTCCAAGACTGTGGAATTACTGGAGCACTGATATAAGGTTTAGTGATCCTTCTATATCAAGTATTATGCCAAAAACAACATATTTAAAATTAAACCAGTATTTGCACCTGGTTGATACTTCAAATGCCACTATTAATTAATTTCACCTGCCCATAAAAGTCAAATTTAACCAAAAAAAATCAGGTAAAATTATATAATTGTAAATTATTGATATTTAAACATCTACTGACAAAATTTCGAGCCTGCACATAGAAAATTAAGAAAATTACAAACAAATAAAATTGATAACCCTCTTGAGTATGATTAACTCAAAATAATTGTTTCTACTTTTGGCACAAGGCCAGCCATAACCAGTGCATTACTGGTATTGCACTGGGTAATTGCTGGCCTTGTGCCAAAAGTAGAAATAATTATTCTCAAAATAATGCGAACAGATAAGCATGACATTTGAAAATTAATGCGAATGCTAATTGGTTAAACCTACAATCATTCACATTGTATGATCCTAAGAAAGTTTATTTTTTCTACCCCAATAACACAAGAAAATATCATATAAATCATAGGCATAAGCATATTGCTCCTATCATTTTTGGGGGTGCAGAAGTTCATAATTTTCTGACAAAAATATTTATGCACGCCAATCATTATTAAGACTTCTTTATTCATTTTCGTATTGTACCTATCTTATTATGTTTTATGTGACTAAAATATACGAGCAAAGTATACAATATTTTGTGAAAATTTATGAATTTTCTGACAAAAATTATTTTTAATTTGGGGTGCAGCTGCACTCCCATGCACCCCTTGCAATACACCACTGGCTATAGGCAAATTTATTACTGTAGATCAGTGACACTTCATACTTCTTTGTTAAATAGTACTTTAGTGGGATACATATATCACATGTAGATGGCATATATATTCGAAAATAACCTATATCATAGACTGGCATTTAAACTATGCAGATCTATTTATTCAGAAATTATGCACTATAATCAGCATTGAACAGATTAACTGAGAAGCTGCAGGCATGAAATGAAAAAAAACAAGTCTACTTAGAATTACATTATGAAATGTAGTAAACAGATTGCTGCAAGATAGACCTTTTTATCATTTGACAACAAACTACAGATTATAAAACCAATATGTGCTGGAAATGATTTATTTGGCATTTTAAAATGTATATATGGGGAACAGATGTATGAAATTGAGGAAGTTAATATAGTAATTTACATTCAAATAAAGGAAAAGGAAAGGAGAAAAAGAAAAAAAGAGAATTAAGCAGTGAAGGAAAATGAGGAAGGGACAGACTCTATACTCCAATATGAGCTGTGATTCAGCCATGCTCCCCTGATAGAATGTCAAAGGCAGGCATTGTCACTGAAAATGACTAGCGACACTTCCTCAGGTGGGCTGCTGTCTTTTTGATTTTGTGGAAAAAATTGGCAGTGTAGAGACCAAGAACACCAGATGTCTCAATGGTGACCAGTGTAAAATGGAAGTGGTCAATCAAGTCCCATTATTTTTTTTCTCATATATTCAAATTGTAATCAAAATTAGATTTTAATAATCTCTTCGATCAGTAACAAAATCAAGTTCTAATACAGAAGAATTTAATGTAACTAGCATGGAGTTTGTTCTATGAAGCTGCAATAAACAACTAGTAAATAAATAAAGACAGATTAAAACCTGCAGCAAATGTCAACCATCACATTCTTCTAGGTCCTGTGCTGTATATGACAAGAAATACTTTATTTCCTCACATTCTACAGGTCAAAACAACTATATTGACCAAGTCTGTTCATAACATTAAAGCTAAGATTATTTAGTCTGACAATGAGGAAGTAGCTTTAACTTTGAATTATGTAATAAATGATAATCTATGCAACTGGATACTGCTACAGCATACTCCATTATTGCAGCTTTGCTGTTAATGAAGTTACCATTGATCATCAAACTACTGAAAGACATTAACTTCTTTTGATTTAAAAATAGAAGTATCCGGCACTACACCACTTTTGTTTGACATTGATATGTAGCACTTCAGCTTCATTGTAATTAATAGTCCTTGGAACTTTGGATTAATTGGTTACAGTTAGAGCATGCAATTCTATTATTATTTTGTATTATACTTCCAACTGAAGACTAGCTAGTACTTGTACAGGATTCTAATTTATAATATAATCCTAGAAGCAAGTTACTTAATTTCTTTTATCAAATTTACTCTATTGTCACTGCTAGGTAATGTACATTTATCTTCATTCTCTCTTACATTAGGGTAGGAGACTTTTGTTCCTCTTTGACCTGGTCCATCTGAGATATCAGGTTTAAATCTTACTTTTTTTTATCAGCTTATTTTGTTTTATCATATTAGAGAGCAATGAATACCCCAGAGTCCAGATTAGCAAGCATGATTCCCACTACTATGGTCTGTGAAATAGTTTATTGGACAAACTAAGGGCTTCAGTACATAACTGTTTAATTTGGTGGAATGATGAGAATGGGCAGCTTGAAAAACCTCTTAAATGAATATATATAATACACATTTTTTTGCAACGTGAGGACTAGAAACAGGAGGTGTTCAAGATTGCGATGCAGTGTGTCAGAGAGAATTGTGATGTCATTAGAGAGAAGTGTATCCGGAATGATAAAGGTGAGCTTTCCCTCACAAGTGCTGAGAAGAAAGATGCGTGGAAGAGCCATCATGATAGATTACTTAATGAGGAGAATGCATGGGAAGAAGAGACCCTACCTCAAGTAGACTCTATAGAGGGGCCAGCACTACAAGTCAGCAGCAGCGTAGTAAGGCAATCAAAGATATGAAGACGGGGAAGGCAACCGGTCCATCGAGTATAGCTGCCGAGATGCTGAAGGCATATTGGTCAGTAGGTCACACGATAATCACACGTATTGTTAACCAGGTAATACTAAAAAGTGTCATACCAAAGGATCGGTACAGTAGCATCATTGGCAACTGCTACAAAGGTAAAGGTGATGTACTAGATAGAGTAAACTATATGAGCTGATGGACCAGGTCATGAGAGTAACAGAAAGAGTTATAGCACAGTTGATTAGGGACCGGGTGAAACTAGATGAGATGCAATTTGGGTTTGTGCTAGGAAGTGACAACACTGATGCCTTCTTCCTTGTGAGGCAGTTACAGGAAAAGTACCTAGCTAAAAGTAAGCCACTCTACCTGGCATTCGTCGATCTCGAGAAAGCCTTTGACAGAGTTCCCCATGCTATAATCTGGTGGGCTCTTAGAAAACTATGAGTAGATGAATGGCTTGTGAAAGCTGTACAAGCCATGTATAGGGGAGCAGTCAGCAGAGTTAGGATTAGCAATGACTCTAGCGAGGAATTTAGCCTACCGGTTGGTGTTCACCAGGACTCTGTTCTTAGCCCTCTCCTGTTCATCATAGTTCTGCAAGCAATAATGGAGGAGTTTAAGACCGGATGCCCATGGGAACTCCTGTATGCAGATGACCTCGCACTTATAGCTGAATCTATGGTAGAACTAGAGAAAAAATTCCAAACTTGGAAGCAGGGACTAGAGAGAAAAGGTTTCAGGGTCAACCTGACAAAGACTAAGGTCCTTGTAAGTAGACGAGAAAACAGAACCCAGATCCCCTCAGGGAAATGGCCTTGCTCAGTATGTAGGAAAGGTGTAGGTAGGAACTCCATTCTCTGCCCCAAATACAAACAATGGGTACACAAGAGATGTAGCGGGATCTCAGGAAGCTTAACTAAGAATGTAGGCTTCACATGTAGCAGCTGTGCTGAGACAGCAAGCAGCAAACAGCCACAGGAAACAAGTACCACCAAACTCTTGGAGGGTTCTGTAGAAACAGTAGACAGCTTCTGCTACCTGGGTGACTGAATTAGCAGCGGAGGTGGGTGTTCGGAAAGTACAATAACTAGGGTAAGAATGGGATGGAAGAAGTTCAGGGAGCTACTGCCACTGCTAGCTGCAAAAGGCTTTTCCCTCAAATGAAAGGCAGACTGTATGATGCATGTATACGAACAGCAATGTTACATGGTAGTGAGACCTGGGCGTTGTCTGTGGAAGACTTGCGTAGATTAAAAAGAAACGAAGCTTGCATGCTCCGATGGATGTGTAATATTAATATATGCGAACGGCAAAGCATAAATGAATTGAGAGGGAGAGACTGAGCATAAGAGGAATCAAATGCTGTGTGCAGGAGAGGAGGTTACGTTGGTATGGACATGTGATGCGTATGAAGGATGACAGCTGCATAAAAAAGTGCAGAGCACTAGAAGTCGATGGAAGCCACAGAGTGGGGAGACCCAAGAAGACCTGGGATGAGGTGATAAAAGCCGACCTTACCTAATTACACCTCTCAAAGCCGATGACACACGACCATGACCTCTGGTGTCACACAGTAATACAGAAGACCCAACCCCCCATGGGTACAAGCCGAAGCTGAAGCATATAGACAATATGCCCCCACACCCTCCCACTGCAAAGTGTTCGTGGAGGTGCCACGGCAAAAAAAGCACCCAGCCCACACTGTAAAGTGGACGTGTAGGAGCCACGGAAAAAAGCACCCAGCACTCACTGTAAATGAGGTTGGTGTTAGGAAGGGCATCCAGCTGTAGAAATCAAGCCAGAATCAGTTCCCGTATGAGCAAGGTATGGTCATCCGACCGGACACTGCCCACAACAGGACAACCCATCTAACCCATGCTAGCGTGGAAGAACGGACATAAAACAATGATGATGATGAAATATACAGCAACAAATACACATACAGACACACATGCACACAGACACATGGCTGGAATGAAAATCAGTACTGTGAAGACTGAGACACTCGTCCTCTCAAAGAAGCCTGCAGAGTGTACTCTATATGTGAATAGAGTCCCACTGAAGCAGGTACAGATTGATAGAAGGCAGGAGGCTGAATTAAGTGCAAACATTGCAATAGCTGGTGCAGTAATGCACTAACTAGCTTTAACATTCAGTAATCAGAAGAAGGGAGGTAGGTTTAAAAGCCAAACTTACTATCTTCACTTCAGTAATCGTACTGACTCCAACCTATGGTCATAAATCTTGCGTAATGACTGAAAGAATACAAATGGGAATACAAGCAACCAAACTGGGGTACCCCTGAAGAGCCTTTGGAGTAACGTTACTTAGTAGAGTGCATAGCTCAGAGATCAGAGAGTCACTGCAGGTAGAGCTGCTACTTCCCCAAATTGAGAGATCACAGCCCCGCTATTACGGGCATGTTGTTAGATTGTCTCAGATGCATGAGCTCGGCTGGTTCTGCTTAGGGATCCGGCTGGATCAATTGAAGATGGTTGCTTCTGACACGACCTGCTGGAAGGAGTGATTAAGGACTCTGCTCCCACAACCCTCTCAGGATGTGAACAACAAAAACAACTATACCTATGTGGGGACACACAGCTACAACCACCTATCCCACTAGAAATAATAGCAAAATCATCCTCAAATCACACATAATTGAGTGTCAAATTGGATGGTATATTACTACATACACAGGATTTTAAAAGAAAGCAAAGTGGTCTTGACTGGAATGTCATTGATCATGGGTCTCTTTGATCAGAGCTTATCTCATATTAGAAGAACCATGAAACAAACAAAAATGATTTACAATTAACAAATAAACAATACAGAATCATCACAGAACACTATTGCTACAAAGAAAAACATATTTATAAACATATCTATAGCTATACATCTATGTTCATATTTTTTTTACATCTGCTCTTCTACACTGACATGGGTTAAACAGGATGTTTTCAACCCAGGTACATATTTTACCACTAAGCCTTTTAGTCCATTTTAGGCTATGCATGGATATAGTGTACTAATTCAAAAAACCAAGATACACAAATACATAAACAAACATGCCAAATAAACACCTAACCATTCACTCTCAGTAAATAGAACTGAATACTATAAATATTAATGTAAATTGAATTCTCAATATTTAAAGTAAATATTTATGATAGAATTCTAAATTGCAAAGTTCAATGAATCATCTTATTTTAAGGAAATTAATATATTTTCAAATGATTAACAATTTAATAATGAATACATACACTTCAAAATTTTACACCTAAAATTTTGAAGTGTATGTCTATGTTTCAGCTATGATTATTCTATCATTTTAAGGATATCTAGGACTGCATTATATAGCATTAACTTCCCTTTTTCAAAACTGTAAGGTGTGATATGTGAGAGATTTGACTGCTATTTCTAACAAGTCAAGGGACCAAAGAGAGTTTCCAATCATTGGCTTAAAACCTAGAATGGATATCTATGGTCAACTATTTTCTTTTTAGCACGTGAATAACATTTTATATCCATTTCTTACTTCCATTAGCCTAAACTCATGTGATGAATTCAAATCCAATTCACATCAACTACTCATGACCAAGTACAGTAGATTTTGAAAATATGCAAATACTATATCTTATCACTAGTATGATGTTTGTTTTGCAAGATACTCATATCAACATATATTTACATATGTATATATAGGAAAATGTATGACCCCGACGGCAGAGCTCAAGTCGTTACGACGGCTATTTCTGGACTGAAATAGTCCAGAAATAGCCGTCGAAACGGCTTGAGCTCTGCCGCCGGGGTCATACATTTTCCTATTACCCACTCTACTACCCTAAGTATTGACTACTCTGGTGCGTTATGGTCCATCTGGTTCCTTGACACAACTCCTTCATTATATATATATATAGAAGAGAAATAGGATTTTCTGGTGTTGTCCAGCAGAAGCAAGGGGGACAACTGTCTATGCATTTCAGGCTTGACTGGCCATCGTCAGGACAATCCCTCCCACTACTCTGCGACTGCTGGACTTGAAAACAGCCAAGAACATATAGTTTTCTCGTCCATGTAAATGAGGTGATTAATCTCATTTGCATATGAAGCTGCATAAGTTGGCTATAAGTCGCAGAGCAGTGGGAGCGATCGTCCTAACGATGGCCAGTCAAGCCTGAAATGCATAGACGGTTGTCACCTTTGCTTCTGCTGGACAACACCAGAGGGCACAAATGTGCTCTGATGGATTTTTATGTGACAAAATGCATTCAGTAGAGCATGGCAAGTTTTTGTAAGTGAGATGCAAGCCCATGGGCTGCCTAAACACCCAGTACAATATGGGAACCTAAGTAAGCTAAACTTATATGATACGTCAATACACAAAGCATGTCATGTGTGTGTGTGTGTATTTTTATACCAATATATTCATTCTCCCAACTATGTGTAAAAGATATAAAGTACCATCTACAGAAGCAATTTGACATTGTTATTAATGTGTTTTTATTCTGCTACTACAGATCTTGCATTGGAATAATTTTTCATGTGTCTTAAATATAAATGTAATTATTTATAAGCTTCAATGTAAATAATATTTATATACACACACACACTCACCCATATGTATCATTTAAAATATTGAAATATGCTACAATGTATATGTAAGGAGTAAAAGTAAATATTGATAGCTATTTCAATATACAATCGGGATTAAATGAATTAAACAAATCTAATTGGAAAGAATGTATTATAAATGTGTAAAACAATTTAAAGTAAAGATTCAAAAGAAGGTAGTATATTGGCTATTTACCTCATTCAGTGGGAGGAAAGTTTATAACACAGAAACACATTTAAGTATCAAATAAATAGGAAATCAGCTTGTTTTTTGTTTTGCATCATGAAAATATACAGTTATGTGTATGGACAGTTATGTGTAGACATCAGAAATAAGAAATTTGTTCAAAGATATATTTACCTGCCATATGGACCTAATGGACCACAGTCAACAACGTGTTTGCTTTTTGTCCATGGTCTTGTATCAAATACTGGTGACAACCATACTTCAAGGTTGATTACTGTGTACTTAATGTTTTCTTTACATGACTTCCAACCCATTCTGAAAAAGAAACAAGTTATGTAATTTACAATTTCATAACCATGTGCTCCTTTTTGATAAATGAAAGCATTTTATACATTTTTAACTCTTGGAAAAGTTAATTCCTAATTAACTTGTCATTTTATGCAAGCTTAGGTTTTTTCATACAATGTTGATAACATTTTGAATAGCTTAAAAAAAAAAAATCACTGTATGAAGCTAGACAGAAATCTATAGCAAAGCTGTCAGGTGAGATAATGTGCAGCCAGCAAAATATATTATTGAAAAGTTTTTTCCCATGGTATCAACTTTGGTCATCAAAAGTACTTTTGCAGAGTTATACTGATGAGTGGTCAAAAAAGTTAATTTTTCATTTAAACAGTCAGTTATAGACTGTTTTTATAGATTTATCATCCTTAAGTTTCATTATTCTGACATTATGCAAAAAGTATTAAGATCTCACATTAGACTTTTTTAATGTTGACATTAAATTTTATTTGATATATTGTAAACCATGTCTCTTTAATACTAACACAACAGTACAATCAATGTATAAACTGCATTAATATCAAAATACTTTGCTTAATACTCTGAGTGTCCATTTCTTTGAAGGCCAGTATAAATGAAAACCAAATTACTACAGTAGAGATGATATCTGAATAAAAGTAACATACTGGCTGTAGATGTGTAAATTTCAAAATATGGAGAGATAATAGAAGATATAACTTTCATTAATTATTAATTGAACTTAAATTTATGTAAAAATAATTATGTAATATTTTTTCGGTTTTCTTTGTAAAGGATTACTCTATAATATAATATTATAAATAAGTTAAATAGTACAGTTGTTGTTACATATATATAATCTTGCATTATATGGTGTATTTACTCTCCATAAAATAAAAGCTCTTTTAGAAAGACTGATAAGAACATTTTAACATCCCTCTGGAATTGTTGAAACAATTGAAGCTCTGTATGAAAACACCACTGCCACCGTTTTATCACCTGATGGCGAGACTGATTCCTTTGAAGTAAAAGCAGGAGTTCTACAAGGTGACACACTTGCCCCTTTTCTCTTCATAGTTGTTCTAGACTATGTCCTGCGTATCTCACTAGACAACATGAAGGAGAAGGGTCTCCTTCTGAAATGTCACCAGAGCAGCCACAAGCGTGCACAATACCTGACTGACCTAGATTTCGACGATGATCTTGCCCTCATTTCTCAATCTATAAAGGACGCAGAATCCCTGCTGCAATCGCTTGAGCAAGCAGCAAATCAGGTTGGTCTCTATTGTAATGAGAGTAAGACAGAATATATCAGAACCTCCCCTGAATCATCTGATTTGAAATCACTCAACAATACATCCATCAAGAGGATTGAGAACTTTAAATACCTTGGCACTCATATCATAGACTTCCAAAATGATTTCAGCATCCATAAAGCTCTGGCATGGGATGAATGCAACAGGCTTGACAAGACTTGGCACTCAAATTTATAACCCTCCTTAAAAGTCCAAATCTTTCGAACGTAGATTGAACCATGGATCAGAAACATGAACCTTATCTGTTTGTCTTGAAAGATATCTTGATGGTGTATATAGAAATCTGTTTAGAAGAATCAAAAACAGAAGCTGGAGATCACACACAACACTTGAAACCATCTACAGAGATTTGATTCCAATATCCCTCAGGCTCAAGCAAAAAAGACTACAGTTTGCTGGTCACTGTCATGGAGCCAACAAAGAAATCATTTCATCTCTCCTTCTGTGGCATCCCTCTGGATGTGTCTATTCACGAAAACTGACTTTCCCAGACACCATAGCTCAGGACTCATGGTTGGACATAGTGGAAAGGGATTGTCAAGAGAGTTCTGACTGCCCACAGAGGAGTTGAAGGATGATGATGATGATGTGAAATTGTTATAAACCCAGATAATCTAATTAATTATTTAAAATTCATTAAGGACTATATACCGAAACTAAGAAAAATTGAGTGGTCTGTGACGACACTCAAACCTTGCTAGCAGGAATATGAATGCCAAACTATGATAATGATGATGATTTTTATTGGAACAATATAACAAAATAGTCATTATAGAAATGGAATGCACTTAACAAATAACAAAATAAGCAGTTAAACACATCTATCATTTATATTCTATCATTTCCTGTAAAATGAATGTGCTTTGGGCATGTAAATATTTTTAATGATATATTGCATAAGCAATATTGTTAATATATTTCAGTACAGAAATACACACATACAATATATATATATATATATATATATATATATATATATATTGTGTTGTTTTTGTCTTCAGCATATATTTTAAAGGAAATACTCAAATATTATTTATCAGTGTTTTAAACTGCATATCTTCAAATCATTGATCCATCAGCTAGTATTGTTAAACATCTTTCTAAAAGTTTAATGTTTATCTCTACTTAAATAACAAATTTTGTTTTTGTGAATTCTTTATGTTAGAATTACAAACTATAAATATGGCAATAATTTCTTAAAATTTACTACAATATATTGTGAATATATGTTGAAAATATAAAACATTTAGCCATGCATTTCTGACAACATTTAAATCCAGTAAATGTATTGCACAAGTTAACAGTTAAAAAATGTGATCCCTTTCATACAAACATTGGCAGATATTATGAAAATAAATCCATTTATTAAAAATACACAAACAATATATTTTTAAAGCATAAAAATTATTTCAGGATTTAATGTTATTAACATTTAAAAATTGATAAAATCCCATATCCTACATGCAAATAATAGTTATAAAACTTTTGAAAATGAAACTGAAAAGTAATCTGTATGACTAACATGGTTTGTAAACAGGCATGGCAGAAGGTTAAGAGATTAGCTTTGCAATCATGAGGTCCTGTATTTAGTCCTACAACATGGCAGCTTAAGTAAGTGTCTTTCACAGTAGCCTCCAGCTAACCCAAGGCTTGTGAGTAAAATTGGGTAGAAGGAAACTGCATGAAAGCCTGATGGATAGACTATACCTGTAATTCAAAGGTCACAGTGTGTTATACTGACTACAATTGGGAATTACATTGAGGGTGGACCTTTCTGTGGAATATTCATCCATATTTCATGTTAATTTAATGAATATGTTGCTCAGTTTATTGAACAACTTGATAGGAAAGTTCATAATCACTACATATCTAAAATTGATAGGTAGTCAGATAAAGAATACAAGATTATAAATACTTCAAACTTACTTTTAGATATGTGAATCAAAATATGATTTAATGGTACAAAAATGGCGTGATTCATTCATGAATGGTAACATAAAGAACTGAAACTCTCTCTTTCTTTAGGTTGAAATAGTTACACTAAGTAGTGAAATTGAGAGTTAAGTTTATGAATTAGTAATGACATAAACGTGAGTGTAGGTGACAAATTGGGAGAATTGTTAGAATGTTGGATAAAATGCTTCATGGTATTAGAGGTTGATAAAAGTAAAGTACCAGTCTGGTACAAGGGCAATTTTTCCTCTGTATCTGTTTCTCATTTCCTCTTTACAATTCTCTCTTCTTTGGATGAAACTAGCTGTGTTCAGACAATGAGTGATGGGATTTGCCAGGTTTGATATTCCCAAGAACCCAAGAAATGCTGTATGGCACTATGGCATTCCTGTGACTTCACTGGGTGTTACAAGTCCATATACGAGTTAAACATTTTTTAATGAAAATTCTCCTGTTTTATGCAATGTAACTGAAAAATTGGTGTCTCTCCTACTTTACATGATTGATTATCTATTTACACTCGAAAAGTAATTGCTCTACCAATATGCTGATTTCAAAATATGCACATACACCCACATAGCAATGCAAGTAAAATAATAAAACAAAAAACATATAGTAAATAATATGGTGTAAATAATATAAGTGTAAGATAACACTAATGAAATAACTGAAGAGTGTTATATCAAACTTCAAAGTGATGGTGGTCAGCTTTTGTTAAAGCTGAATAATTTATGGTGATCCTTAAGTTTCTAAGATACTTTAAAAGGTAAATGGGCTTCATATGTAATATTTACATGGAAATAGAAAATCTAAAGAAATATAGTATCCAGAAAATGGTTAGGGGGAATTTAAAAGGATTTGAGTGAAAATGATGCCTTAGATGTGTTATGAGGACTTGATGGACTGAAGAGTTCTAAATTAGTTGAAGCACAAAAACTATCATATATACTGTACGTAAAAGGATTGTACAAAATCTTTCAAGATGACAATAGAAATATTGAAGATAAAGATAGCAAGAATACTAGAGATTAGGAATGTTATCATTGCTGAGAGTAAATGATAATGAGATTATGTAGCATAGACACATGAAAATATACTGTGAAGGAAATCCATGTTATTTAGGCTATAGATGCTAAATTAAGGACAATGATGATGATTTCAAACAGATTTATAGAAATCATTTGAAATGTGCATATAAACTTACAAAAAAATTGAATGTCTAAAAAAATAAAACCATTTTCAATTTTCATAATCAATTTTAATACAAAATCTTCAATATACCAACACATTTGCATATTTGTGGTCAGATGTGTATATTAAAATAACAGAAGGAAAGGTAAACTATTGCAGAATTTTTCTTTAATGTTCCAAAATTGTTTTATGCAAATATTAGCTACTCTATAGAGTATGTATAAAGTAAACAGTAGGAAAATAAGATTTATAATAAATATTGATCAGAGAAAAATATTAATAATTTTCATAAGTGATAAGTAGAAACATAATATCTTTCTATAATTGAACAAAAATAATAAAAATAATACAGATATAGTGTTTTTTTTATCTATTATCTCAGTTAAATTTTCCTTCAATACAAACATCTTATATTTCTTAAGTAAAACAAAACATAAAAATAGTTGATTTAAAAAATAATTTTGTAATATATACCATAAGGTAAAACTTTATTGATTTTTTAAATATATTTCTTTGATATCAATTACTTAATGGCTTGAAAAGTGACATAGATGAAGGATTTTAAAACCTCAAATAGAAAGCAAATTATAAGTAGACATTTGATAAAAGCAACAATAATGATAACATAATGATTTCCATCAGGAACAAAGGTTTTTATTTTCATAGGAGTATAGTGATCTTTTGACTTTATTTTGTCATTCATACCACCTGAGAGAGTTAAAATGCAAACACAATATTATGCAGGTGAAGAAAGGATCATGCTATTCAGAGAGATATATTAAACACTAGCCTTTTAGCTAAACAAATGTTAGTACTTGCATGATAAAACAACATATCAACGAAGGTGATAAATGCTGTGGAAATCCTGTAACTTCCTCTCCAAATTATAAAACTTATAACATTATTATAACAGGAAGACACAGTGTGTTGGTTGAAAATAAACTGCATAAATGTTCATAGATTTAATAATATAATCAGAAATTACTTTCAGCTAAACACCATGTGGTACATTTTCTAATTTGAAATGATAAAAGAGTGGGATATGCATTCCAAGGTATGTGCTGACTTTGTGCCTGATGTTTTAAAACCATAGTACTCCTAAAATGCTAGATATTGCTATCGTTTGTGATTTCAGCCAGGCTTAGTCAGAACTGCAAAGATTGATTAGATTTTATTTTTATGTGCAGAAAACACATCAGCCTTAAATGACTACTCTACACTGGAATATTAGTTTGTGGTGACACCAAATACAATTACAACCTGGAGCTCATCTAAAAAAATAATCATCTGCTTCATATAAAACTCTTTAACTACTTTTCCTTCAGATATTGTTAAGTTCTCATCTCAATGTAAATCAACTTATTTCACCTGCTTCTCATTCTCTCTTCACTTTCTACACGTTCTGCAATTCTTCCTCTGTAGTAGTCTGGAATTACACCTCAACTATATTTATTTCTTAACAACTGATATTTAAAAGTTCAAATTAATCTTATTAAACTTTCTATTTGCCTAAGAAAGCTTGAAAAGGCTACATTTTAAAATCAATCTATTAAATAAGAAAACCAGAAAGTAAACATCATCAAATCATGATAATGACATAAATAAAATTGAAATAAAATTGGAAAAAACAATAAAAACCATTATCATGGGTTGTAGTACCCCTGTCATTTAAGCAGCATTGTTTAAATGTCAACATACTTAAAACACTGAATATTTAATTCATATTTATAATTTTATACACACCTTTGCTGACATTAGTTATTGTGATTTATCTATTCATTGAATATGTATTTTGATGTTTTTCAAAGATGTCATACAGATGAAGATAATAATAATGATAATGGTTTCTTATAAAGGCACAAGGCCAGCAATTTGGGGGGAGGGAAAAGTAGATTAAATCGACCCCAGTGCATGACTGGTACTTTATGTTATCGACCTCGTAAGGATGAAAGGCAAAGTTAACCTCGGCGCGATTTGAATTAAGAATGGCAAGGGCCATAACTCTATGCATCAAAGCATGGCGTCCGACCCTCTACCGATACTGCAAGTCTTTTTTATTGCCACAAAGGAGGCGAATGAGGTACATTACAATGACAGAGTGCAAAAACAATGGGGATTTTATAATGAATGTATATATTTTTAAAATCTGTTGAAAATAAAAAATATAAGACATTTAAATATAAACCTGTATATATATTTCCCCCAAAATGGACAGACACAGAGACCAAAAATCGGAGGGGGGGGGGGGTCGATTAAATCAACTGCAATGCATGACTGTCACTTTATTCTATCGATCCCGTAAGGAAGAAAGGCAAAGTTAGCTGCAGTACGATTTGAACTCAGAATGTAAAGGGCCGTAAATCTATACCACAAAGCAGGGTGTCCGACACTCTACCGATACTGTCACTTCACCACTCTAAATAATGAAAGGAATCTAAGTAGATCATAAAAAAATTCAGACATACAAATACTTAAAAATCAATGAACTAGGCAGTATTCAACTTACACAAATAAAAGAAAACATTAGGAAGAAACACTGTAGTCACCTTAGATTAATACTTAAAAGGGAGCTAAATAAAGAATATAATGTAATAGTCATCAGCACTAGCTGTAACAAAAATATATTATTGTTATAATAATCCCAATTGGGTGCTTAAAATAACTGTATTCACAATATACTACTCACAGTTTGGCATAGAATTTTCATATTTAACATGAATACATGGATGTAGAGGCCTTATGCAAGTATAAACCTGTTACAAGATCTGAACTGTAGAATTAGAAAAATATCTAGTAAAGCTTAATGGTGAAACTAATATAAATTGCTACAAATCATGAACAAAATGAAAAATGTTTTCTATAACCAATGAAGTCAGCAAAGACAAAACAGACACAGAATTTACTAATAGCTATGAAGAGATTTGTCAAACAACAACAGAAATTGTGAAAATGTTAAGTTGATCTTGGCAGCATTTGAACTGGGAATGTAAAGAGTTGCAACTAAATATGGCAAGGCATTTTGTCCAAGGGTCTAACGTTTCTGTCAGTCCACGAGGTGCAGCCCCTTTACTGCTCCATCCTAGGCCCAGAGCCCAATCATCCCCACCTCCCATTCTTCTCTGATACTAGAGTCCTTGCCATTCCCTCTCCTTTTCAGTTTTTTTTCCTATTTTACATTCCATTCTTTCTTCTCAATCTAAATTTTCTTTTTTCTTTATATTAAACTCTATTTACATGATATATTCCATATATAAATTAAAATATCATTATTATTGAATTGGCAGTATCGGTAGAGGGTTGGACATGCTTTCCAGCATAGTTACATCCCTTTACGATCTGAGTTCAAATCCCGCCGAGGTTAACTTTGCCTTTCATCCTTACGGGGTCGATAAAATAAAGTACCAGTAATGTACTGGGATAATTGCTGGCCTTGTGCCAAAAGTAGAAACAATTATTATTATTATTATAGTTTCTGATTTAGGGACAAGGCCAATAATTTTTTGGGGAAGGGGAAAGTCAAAGAAATTAACCTCAGTACATTACTGGTACTTTATTTTATCGACCCTGTAAGGATGAAAAGCTAAGCTAACTTTGGCGGGATATAAAATCTGTATGTGAGGGGCCGTAACTATTCCATGAAACATAGCGCCTGATGCTCTACCGATTCCACGAATAATAAAAATAATAAGCTATTTAAACTTCTGACTTGAGACTTCAAAATGTAATTCAACTTTATATTCAATTTCATTCTATTTCATGTCATTTAAAAAACAATTTTCTTTCCACCACTACACGATGGTGGCATGGCCTTTCTTCTCCCTCACATTCCCATTGCCCACTATTTCTGGATTTCTCCCTCACCCTCTCTCTCACTATTGTGTCTATTATTGTTGTTTTTATTTGACTTTACAAAACTTCCTTAGTCAGCACCAATCTTGATCAAACCTGGACCCCACCAACTCGCCCCATTATAGTAATTATGCGGCTCTGGTAGACCAATGAAATACCATGAATGATAGTAGCAGTCTCTCCCTATGACCAACGAAATAATATGGTACCCCATAGTCAGAGAGGGGTTGCTAAAACATCTAACTATGCTTGGGATGCAGCAGAAATCTTAACAAGACTACAGAGGGTAGCAACAACAGCAGTAGTAATTGTGATAGTAGGATTAATAACGATGGTGATGGTGATAATGATTTCTTTACCTGCTACAAAATGTTTACATGAAGAGAACATTAAGGACAGCACTAGCAAGAACTAGCTGTGTCTCATGGGCAGGACAAGCTCACTAATCTTGGTTGATAATCGTCCTAGAGGTGGGATCTTGAACAAAATTACCCCTTGGCGGTGAAGGATAAAACACATTAACAAACAACAAAAATGTCACATACTAGACCGGTCGTTGCCCGGGTCAACAAGGACCGTGTCCCTCAGAGAGGGATCAGCCTAGGGTCAAAACGTCTGCAGCTGAAACAAGCTCTTCTCTAAACATGGACTCAAATGGTCCCTTGAAGGAGAATAATCTCAACCCAAGCCCTTCAAGTTAAGCACCACAAGAAAAACAATAATCTGAACATATCAAATGTACTTGAGAAGAATATAAAGAAGTGATATATGCATTCTATCACTCATTGGGAAAACCAATGGAATCAAAACATACAGTAAATTGTTTCAGGGTATGGAGGAAAAGAAATCCCGAAAGGAGACTAACCTGGACAAAAACAAACTTGCAAATGTAAGAGAGATATTCTTAGAAACAAGAGACAAACAGATGTAGAGTTAAATGAAATTAAGAAGACTGTTGAAAAAGATTCGAGAATACTAATATCAGAAAGGGATATGAATGAATATGTGACAGAAGAGCCCAGAAAACATATTGATTATGTTGTCACCAAAAGAGATTTCAAGGAACATTGAGAGTATCAGAAATAAAACAGAGCAGGGTCAAGCTGAAAGGTAGGAGAACAATATGGACGAAGGTATTTCTACTCGTGAACACAAAGATCAGATAGAACAAACAAAACAAGAAATTCTCAATGAAATTGGAAAAATAAAAATACATTAATATGGGTGGAAGAGAGTCCTTGCAAAAATTGACAAGCAACAACCAGAACAAAAGACACACACGAATTGGCAATCAGGCTGTTAAAACAATAATTGAAGAGATGGAGCCTGATATATCAGAAATGAATGAGGTTACTTATGCAGCAGCAACGGTAATAGAAAGGCAATGTAGGTTAAGGAAAAAACAAAAAAAGACACCACACTCACAAAGTCTACCCTGGGACCACCCTGGAAGATAAAAATTGAGAAACAAATTGAAATGATGAGGGGAGAAATATTGACCCTGGGTGAAATCTGTGTTGGGGAATCTGTCAAGTCAAGAAAAGGAAGGAAAGTGATTAAGAAATACAATGTAACTTCAAAGCCTGATATTCAATCAATCTAAGAATCCCTGAAACAGAAAGATCGGCTGAAAGCTAAAAAAATCAGAAGATTTGAAAAGCAAAAATGGTTTTACAAGCAAAATAAGTTGTTTATGTCTGAGGGAAAAATAACATGGAAAAAACAAGATAATTTAGAAAGGCAAACTTGGCAAGACATAACTATGAAAGAACTGGAGTTGTCACTAAAGAAAGCCAACAAATTGAAATCCCCTGGCATTGATAAAGTACTAAACGTCTGGTTATCTTCTCTAACTTCTACCCTTGATATGTTGGTAAAATGTTATAATGAAATTATGCTCAATCCTGAAAAAACTCCTGATTGGTTTGCACAAGGTATAACATATATCTTGCCAAAATTGACAGAAAGAAATATTCCAAAAAATTATCGCTCTACCACATGCCTTCCCACATCATACAAAATTCTCACATCAATCTTGACTGAGCCAACCTACAAATTTATGGATGACAATCATCTATTCTCTATTGAGCAGAAAGGTTGTCGCTGTGGGTCTTAAGGGTGCAAAGACCAGCTTCTCATTAACCATATGATTCTGGAAAACTGTCATAAAAAGTATAGAAACCTGAGTGCTACTTAGATTGACTATAAGAGAGCATTTGACAGTATTCCCCCCATGTGGATTTTGTAAACTTTGGATGTTCTGAATATTTCCCTTAGTTGGTGCATTTAGAATGATAAAGGGAACAAAAAATATTTGGACCAGATTCCTGGAAAGCCATCTCTGCAGGAGATACAGAAAATAGTGCTGACTAGCACTGTCCATGGCCTGAGAAGTACATTATCAATTCTAAAACCTTGCAAAGACATTTACTACTGTTTGTGCTCATGTGGCATCATTTATATGACAATTGATTGTAAAATGTTGACACTTTGCATGATTTGGAAAGAAGCAGAATTCAAAGGAAGTTTAACATAATAATTGTTTCTACTTTTGGCACAAAGCCAGCAATTACCCAGTACATTACTGGTACTTTATTTTATCGACCCCATAAGGATGAAAGGCAAAGTTAACCTCGGTGGGATTTGAACTCAGAATGGCAAGGGCCATAACTCTTTTCTGCAAAGCATGGCGTCTGACCCTCTACCGATATTGCCAATCCACCGCCCTAAAATAATTGTTTCTACACTTTTGGCACAAGGCCAGCAATTATCCCAGTGCATTACTGGTACTTTATTTTATCAACCCCGTAAGGATTAAGGGCAAAGTTAACCTCGACGGGATTTGAACTCAGATCATAAGGGGAGGTAACTCTATGCTTCAAAGCATGGCGTCCGACTCTCTACCGATACTGCCAATCCACCAACATAATAATTGTTTCTACTTTTGGCACAAGACCAGCAATTACCCAGTGTATTACTGGTACTTTATTTTATCGACCCCGTAAGGATGAAAGGAAAAGTTAACCTCGGCGGGATTTGAACTCAGATCATAAAAGGACGTAACTCTATGCTTCAAAGCATGGTATCCGACTCTCTACCGATACTGCCAATCCACCAATAATGATAACGTTTTCTCATTTACACACAAGGCTAACAATCTTTGGGGGAGAGGAAAGTCGAATAAATTGACCCCAATGCATTACTGGTGCTTTATTTTGTTGACCTCATAAGGTTAAAAGGCAAAGCTAACCCTGGCGGAATTTGAATTCAGAGCTTAATATGCAAAGCATATTATTTGATTCCCTACCAATACTGCCAATCCACTTCTCTAATAATAACATCAACAACAACAATATTAGTATTAGTGGCAATAAATATGATGATGGCTTTTTATATTTCCAGTCAAATAGCTTCCAGGTTTTAATAATAGTTTTACTACAATTAAAAATATAATATGCATTATTAATATTGATTCTGCTAAAAAAACACCATCAGAAGTTGTTAGTCCTAGAAATCTCTAGTAACATTTTAGCTGCAATAGTGCAATAGTGCAATACTGTTCTTTTGATATGTGTAGTGATTGTTTCTCAGTATTGCTATCAAAGATTAGATAGCAAGGGTCCCAGTGGAAGATTGTTTTTCAAGTTTCTGTTCTTGGAATTAGTACAATTCTAGTGGATGTTTAGATTACATGAAAATGACACATGAGATCAGAATATCAAAGATAAGTGGTGGGTGGTGTCATCTGCCCTCGAGTGAGTGAAGTCAAGAATAACAGTGAGATTGTGAATATACAAGAAGAGTGGAGAGAAACAAACAATATATGAGCTACACCAGAGATAATACAATGTAGATTACACAGAGAGTTGTCAGTAGAATCTACAACATAATGCCAATATAATTTCATTAGAATAATAAATTTTATATGTAACACCAAAATTTAAAAAAAAAATCTTCTCTAAAGCAGATAAAGGAAGATTGTCAATCACAATTAAATGGATTTACAATGTATGCTTGTGAAATTAGAGAAATTAGTCTGGAGTCAATGTAAAAATAAAATTGTAACATAAATCTTACTATATTTCATTAACTGAATCAGGATTACTGGAATGAAAGACAAACATTGTGTAATTTATGGTGAATTTGTAGTCACTGGTTTAAATTTTTTTAAACATAACTCTCTTTCTAAAGTCTAACAATATTACAGTTCTACAGTTTTACATTATATTAATTGAATGTTGCTGTTTTAACATTAGTTTGCAAATGTTAATAGGTGTGGGTTTTTTTGGATTCAATGAAAGAAACATTTGTCAACAACCTTTTCAATTTTGAATTAGGTAATGAACTAGCAACCCTAAATATCAATAATACACCATCTATTTTAATACATCCCATTCATTCTATTGAAACAGACATGTCATTTACAGTTTTTTTTTGTTTATTTTTTTGTGTGGTTAACATATTAAGTATTTACAGAATATGATAGACATGTTAAGTTTTATTCAGCCTTTTTAACGATCAGCATTTAACAGCAATTTTCAAATATGAAAAAGAGAAATATAACTACAAAATGAAATATATTTTATATGTTTAACTCTATGTTACCTGATGCAGTAAAGAAACATTTACATCTATTTAAATTTTACATCAGTTAAAGTATGACATGACAGGAATAAAAATAACAAATAAATATTCTTTTTATGGCTAATGTAAAATACAAATACATATTTAAAATGTAAATGATTTTGTGTATTTTAAAATAAACAAATTACTATGGCAATAACTAGTTTGGAAGAAATGTCATGTGATAAGAAAAAACTTTAAATGAGATAGTTGTAGATATCATCATCATTATCATTTAACATGTTTTCCTTGTTAGCAAGGACTGAATGGGTCATCACAGACTGGGCTAGTACTCAAGTAGAGCTCCTTGCTCATGTATGTTCCAGTGCTTTACTGAAAGTTCTTTCTACCCCCAACCACTGCA
The DNA here is from genome assembly GCA_964016885.1 of Eledone cirrhosa. NCBI lineage: Eukaryota > Metazoa > Mollusca > Cephalopoda > Octopoda > Eledonidae > Eledone > Eledone cirrhosa. The sequence goes on along the minus strand of OZ024743.1, from coordinate 20,714,572 downwards.
CAGGGTGTGTTGGGTGTATTTATCATTTAAATCACCAACAATAAAGAAGTTGTCATGCCTTTGATACAACTAAAGAATCCCTCTGACTCTTTGTTTATCCTTAGTATATACTAATAAACTAACAATTTCTGAATAACTATAGTGTTTACTATCATACCAATTTATCCTCTTTATGAATATAACTTTGAATATACATATTTCATTCAGTTAATTGAAAACAATCTCTTTACATTAATACTAAACATTATAATCACAATCATTATAATTTCTTTCAACTCAATAAGTACTTTCATGCATGTGGTTTGATTTAACAATACTGTTTTGTATAGCACTTAATATAGACATTTGTAATAGAAATGTTTCAAGAGGGAACCTTCTTCGAGCCTATTTAAAGTCTATACTTATAACAAAATAATGTTAAGAGCAGATACAACAAGTATAAAAGAATAGAAGCATTAAGAAAAATACATGTATTTCCAAACAAAATAGAAATAGTTTTGCTATATTTTAAATAGGCCAAGTGTAAATGGGCATAGAGTACTTAATGAAATAGTGATTTAGACAAGCTTATAATTTACTGGGAATATATTTGTCAAACATATATAATTTTTTTCTTATTTTAATAAAGTAAACAGTCATGTATGTAGGTATTTTTTCCATATTCTATGGTTAATGATGTCAACAAGTGCAGAATAAATATAACAGCTCTTTTGGATTGGTTCATCCATTTTTCTTTTTGTAAAAGGAATAATCTATATATTTACTCACTTCATAGAAATTATAATAATATTTCAATTGTAGAATTGTGTTTAATCTATTTCATATTTCGTTCATAGAAATAATAATAATAAAATTCCAATTATATATATATACATATTTCAATCATAATTGATCTCATCAGAGTAATATTGAATTAGAATTTTAAATACATTTATTCATGGAAATTAAATAAGTTTTTGAATAAGTAAAAATAATTTTTCAAATCAGAAAGGTGGTGTGAGAAAGATATAGGAATGAATGTACTCAGATTACTTTCGAATCAGAAAGAGAGAGAGAATGGGGAAGCAGAGAAAGAGTAGATAAAGAGAAAGGTGTGTGTGTGTATATATATCATCATCATCATCATCATTTTACGTCCGCTTATATATATATATAGAGAGAGAGAGAGAGAGAGAGAGAGAGAGAGAGAGAGAGAGAGAGAGAGAGAGAGAGAGAGAGAGAGAGAGAGAGAGAGAGAGGGAGGGGGAGAGAGAGAGGGAGGGGAGAGAGAGAGGGAGGGGGAGAGAGAGAAGAGAAACAGAATGTTGAATGGGTTTTTATTAGGCCTCAGAGGCAATTCATTCTTGATTGCTGCTTGAATTCAAATGTTCATAAAAAGACTTTCCTGGTTAACTCTTATTTTGTGTGTATACACTTAAGTGAGCATGATATACACTTAAGTTCTTTGTGTTCTTCTGGCTATTGCCATCAAATTCACATTTGTGAACTCACTTCCACTTGTTATTAAATGATGGTTGACAATCCTATACTTTTACAAGCATTTTTTCTATTGGTGAATCCATGCTTTTCTTTTGTAGTGGGAAGGATGTAATTCCTATTCACATATTTTGTAGTAATAATGGGTTCTAATTTAAGTACAAGGCTAGAAAATTTAAAGGAATGGAAAAAATTACTTGACCGTTACTTTATTCTATTGATCCCAGAAGAATGACAGGCAAAGTTGACCTTAGCAGGATTTGAACTCAGAACACAAAAAAAAAACCCAGAACAAATACTGCTAATTCACCTCCTTCATATTTTGTACTACTAATGATGATGATGGTGATGATGATGGTGATGATGATGAGGATGATGATTACTAGGTCATGTGAAAATTTCACATATAAGTTTTCTCATTGAATATTTCTATCTTGATGCAAACATTCCTAGATCTTTGTCAAATTGTTTCAATATATTAAAGATTTTGTTTATGACTTTCATTTTATTACATAATTAAGGTTATCAAATCTTTATTTATAAATATATTCTGTGTAAGGCAAAAATAACAACTGTTAAATGCCTAAAACTGCTCTTGGTTTTAAAATGTTCCTATTTAAATTAGAGAAGAGATGGGCACTGTCAAACATTTCTAAGCTCCATTGAAATATGATGATGGATAGACAGTCAATTGTCTGGTGAGGAACTAAATTGATTAAGGATGTTGAAAGTGTAACACTGAAACAAATGTTGTGATAAACGTTTAATGTTTAATATTTCTATAGTTTAATCTATTTCTTCATAATTATCATTATTATTATATGTCTTGTTGTAGCTGTTAGGGCATTGAACAAAACTCTATTGTGGCATTTAGTTATGGCTTGTTATATTCTCAGTTCAAATTTCTTTCTTGGGTATCATTAAAATAAAGCACCAGTAAAATACTGGTATCTATTTAACCAACTTCCATCTCCATGCTTGAAATTGTATCCTTATGTCCCTATTAGAAATTGTATGAAACCTGTGGAAGAGGGAGATCAAGGAAGACACAAGAAGTTGTGAAAAATGGTTTCAAGAGATAGAACTTCATAAACCAAGCTGATTGGCAATATGCCAATACAAAAAGTCTGTCCACCAGTACAACCACTGTGACTCTGAAATTAGATGTGGATGTGTGGAGTGGCAAATCAGTGTGAGGAGCTCTGGATGAGAGAAATTTATTGTGGTGTTCACTGTAAGTTGGTGATAGGGAGACCAACCATGAAGTCATAGAGAATTTGCCAAAGGATCAGGCAGGCTTCAACTGTGTAAAAGATATGACAACCTCCCTATGGCTGGTGCCACAATAAAATGAACTCAGTAAAGCACTGGAATGTATTTAAGCAAGAAGGGTGCCCCTGGCCTATCTAAGCACTCAGTAGAGGGCAGGAATGTATGTAAGGAAGATGCAGGCTCCTGGTCTGTCTCAGAAACCAGTGGTTCCATTTGAATGCTGTTTCATACGTGACAACCCACTCACCCTTTGCTTTCAGGGAAAAGGGACGTCAAATGGTGATGATTATGATGTTATTACAATTACTATACAATTTGTAAATATGAAATAGATTCTTTCCCCTATAAAGAAAAAATGGACTGATCCAAAAGTTGTTTGCAAAAGTAGAGAATATTTAGCTACCATTTAATAAACATTAGCAGTAGGTTCATAAATATGTGATGGTGACCACAATGTGATCAAAGTTGTGATAGCTAGAAAATCACAAAGAACCAAGTGTATAGCTCACTTACCCAATAGATGTAGATATGAGGAATGGCTACCATGAAAATCAAAAGAAAACTGCTCAATAATAGAAAAAAACTTTACTGAAAATATGAATTCAAGTAACAATTGAGAAAAAACTGACACTAAAGCCTATGACAAGAAAAACAAAGAACACTGAATTTATTCAACATTCTATTTTTTTTATTTCTCTATCTTTCTTATTTGAAAAAAAAAAGAACAATTTTCTATGAGTGCATTCATTATTCTTAATCTCTGTGACTTCTCTCTTTCTATTTTTCTGATTTGAAAAACTATATGATTGGAAAAACCTTCTGAATAGAAAAAATAAAAATAATTTTTGGTTTAAAAAAAGAACTTATCTGATTTTGATAAATGAATAAATAAAATTTAAAATACAATATTATATTGCTGAGATCAATCATGATCGAAATATGTATATATAATTAGACTTATTATTAATATTACTATTATTATTATTATTATTATTATTCTGCATCTACTACTGCTACTAAGTAAATATGAAATAGATTAAACATGATTCTGAAATTGAAATATAATTATTATTATTACTACTACAAAAGAAGTATATATGAAAGAGATTCTTCCGCTTACACATTAATTCTAAATAATCTGACAGAATATCAATTATATTAACTAGAAGCAAGTCAGTAAAGTTACATAGCAAACGCACCATTCAACTATCAAAAAATGATAGGGTTTATGGTAGACACTCTTTGCAAGTGAACTGTAAGCTAACAGTAATAAAATCCTATAATGTTGAATTAGATTATTTAGAAAACGAGAATATTTATAAATTACACACGGTAAAAGTTATGAATAACAATGATTTATTTATTAGAATTCTTTACTACAACCACATTATGTAAAACATTTTTACAATTATTTTATCAACACTGACGAGATAAAATGCAAAGCATTTAATTCTTTTGATACCAAACTGCCTGAAGCCAGTTATGGTTTTACCATACTAGGCTATTTATTTCATAACAAATAATTTTATGTAAGAACTTTTAAGTTATGGTTCAAACACCAGTTTAATAATGAGTAAGTTAGATATACTGTTAAATCTCTCCAAATTCTTGATTATTTTGAAAATGATCTCACAATTATAAGCATTATCTTTCAACAGAAATATGGCAATGGAAGGATTAAGCTCAACAAATTAAACTATATAATGTGATGACTAAAGAGATAATCAAATAATGGTTAAAGTGCAATTTATTGTCTTAAATATTAAAAGGACATGGTAGCTATTCCTAAAAAAGACTGCACAGACTCAACTGAAATGTTTTGATTCTAGGTCTGTTCAGTCAGAGATGACCTGAGGCTAAACATCAACAACAATACCTATCAAAAATTTAATTCAGATTGCTACTGTCTCTGACACCTCCATCTGGTGTATACAATCCCAGAACTGCCATTTACTTCTGCAAAATTGGGAGGAGTTCATCCTGCTCGAAATATGAATCACATAAGTTGGAGTGGTTGATGCAGCATGTGTCACTGCATCAATGTATTTGCCATCTTGTTCACAGAACACAGCTTGTGCTGGTACTATGATAAAATGCACTCGATAGAGAGTGGGAATGTACATAAGCATGTTGTAAGTATGCTGCCCAACTGTGAGGTCAGTAGCATCATTTCAGCACTGCCTCAGTCTATGAAAACCTGCCCAACACTTGCTAGCATGGATGATGGATGTTAAATGATGATAATAGCTAATATGAACAATGTTTTGCTCAACTACAAAAATAACAATGTATTCAGTTAGCAAGATTGTGAGTAAAATGAAATGAAAATAATTCAGCTACCCATCAGAATAATGGCAAAATAACGGAAATAGTTGACTATATGTATCAAAACGAAAGATATTGCTTTTAATCCAAAATTCAGTAATCAAAATAATATTAGTTTCAGAATGATTAAATAAATGTTATTGAAATATCAAATATAAACTGATCAATAAATCGACAATAAAATGCAACAGAGATGAAAAATAAAATTTCTGATTTGTATTTTCTAAATGTTCAAATACAAATCAGAATAAACTATTTATTATATTGATCAGAAGTTTAAATTATTATATATTCCATACAGATAATAAAGATATAATATGCACACACACATGTATGTGTATACATATATATATATATATCAGTACAAGCCGAAGTTGAAGCATATAGACAATATGCCCCCACCCCTTCCCATTGCAAAGTGGCCATGGAGGTGTCACGACAAAAAAGCACTTAGTCCACACTGTGTAGGCGCCACAGTAAAAAACACCTAGTACTCACTGTAAATGAGGTTGGTGTTAGGAAGAGCATCCAGCTGTAGAAATCAAGCTAAAATCAGTTCCTGTATGAGCAAGACAAGGTCACCCGACCTGGCATTGCTCACAAAAGGACAACCAGTCTAACCCAAGCTAGCGTGGAAAATGGACATAAAATGGACATAAAATGGACATAAAATGGTGATGATGGTGATGATGATGTGTGTGTGTGTTCGTAACATCATCCTCATCACCATTTAATATCTATTTTCAACATGGGCTAGATGAGCTGTCATAATTATGAGGTCAGATGACCATGTCTTGCTCATAGAGTCTTGGGTTGGCTTTTCTAACAGCAACCACTTGTTTGTGATATTAGCATGGCCACCTTACAGGGTGGACAGGGTCTGTCTTATGTCACTCGTGTTACCTCAATTTGGGAATATATATATATATATTCCCAAATTGAGGTAACACGAGTGACATGATAAATATTTGCTCTAGGGTTCTTATATATTTGATATATATTTATCCTTATCGAGCCCTCTTTGGATTTTAGTCTTCACATTTATTATTATTACTATATATATACACGTATATGTAGGAGATCCATAGATAAAAGGTCAAGGAAAATAATGCACAATCTCGTGGAAAAGAGCTTATTTAGTATATTTAAAGTTTCATACTCTTAACATATAAGTGTGACCTAAGGTCGTGCATACATGTTAAGTGTATGAAACTTTAAATGTACTATATAAGACAGTGGAAGCCAGTAGGTTAATATGTATCTCATTTTATTGATTATATAATCTCTGTTATACATAATATGATGGTAACTGTTATATAACAGTTACAACCTTATCAGACAGCTATTACATGAACAAAAAACTACATAAATAAAAATTACTCCTGCAGATTCCATTCTGTGATATGCTATGGGCAGGTTATTGGTGTTGTTTCCTCAAACCCCTTCTGACAGGAGTATACAAATCTACATGTCTATTTCATCATGTACTCAATCCTGGGTACATTAGTGTCATTTGATTAACTAACACAAAATATACAGAGTATATATATAATCATTTATAAGTCCATGTTTCCATAGCCTTGATTGGCTGACAGGTAGACATATGCAGTGTGTGTGTGTGGATTAATGCAAGAAAATGTATATTATACCTGAAAATATGACATAATATTCACAGCTGGAACTCTTTTGATAATATGTCTACTCAAGTAGAGCTGACCTGGCACTAAACAACAACATTTATTTTCATATTATATATAGATGGAACATACATGCAAGCAGACAATTCTTGTACTATATCATATTTCTAAGAGAAATAAGATTTGTAATATTCATACCAACCTTAACAGTAAAAGTGATGAAATGAATATATCACTAAGGATATATATAAAGACCAAGCAATGGATTTAGCTCATCAGTAGCTTTACAGAACTAGCATACATAGATATATTTAATATATGTTTCACAATATGTAAGACATCACCCACCTGCTTCAGGTCACTTCCATAACCCAACACTTCTTTGTCTCATGGTGGGATGACTTTGCCTCCGGTAAGCATCTAACTCTTATAGACTCTTCCTTAACCTCATACACTGAGCACCCTAGTATTGTAATGAAGTAGTTCCAGTGTCATGACAAAAATCACCCAGCCCACTCTGTAAGGTGGGTGTGCTATCCAACAAGAAGCACCCAGTATACACTGCAAAGTGGTTAGCATTAGGAAGAGCATCCAACTGTAGAAAACCAAGCCAAAAAATAGATTGTATGAACAAGGTATGATCACCTGACTTGTCTAGCTTCATAACATGACAGAAAATCTAAGCCATGCAGGGGATGGAAAATAGACGTTGAATGATGATTATGAGCAAAAGAAAAAAAAAATGATAGCGCAGAAATGGTAGAATGAAGAACTCAATACCCTGTAGTATTTATGTACATAATATTCATGTTAAAATCCTGTTTGGGTTGACCTCGGCTTTCATTAATCAAGGTTGGGATCAATAAAAACCAGAAAAGTATGACAATCAATTTACCTGATGATACTTGTTTCCTAAAAAAATGGATGTTTTTTTTGCTAAGCTTTGAAATTAGTATATTTAGGAATTGATTTTCTACCAAACTGCACACTTGAATAGTTAGCTATAAGTTTTCTTAATTTTCTTAATAGTTAGCTGTAAGTTTTCTTAATTTCTTAAGAGTTGCTTGAAAATGTAATCAGGGAGAAAAGTGTAATTACTGATAAGTTTTCTTCTTGACTTTTAAACACTCTTCTATATATAAACATTGGTAAAATAACACTCTATAACAATCTAATTACATAATAAATTAAAATACTCAGATCAGAAATAAGTTGATAATTCATATTTGTCACAGTCAGGTTGGAAGTGGTATCATGAATGGTGGGTGTAAAATCAGTCGGCTGAAATTTGCAGATGACCCGGTGTTACTTAACTCGACAGAAGCTGATCTCCGACTTGCATGTGATAGCTTTGATGCTGAGTGCTGCATGGCTGGAATGAAAATCAGCACTGCAAAAATTTAGACATTCGTCCTCTCAAGGAAGCCTGTGCAGTGCACTCTACATGGGAATGGAGTTCCACTGAAGTAGGTGGAGAAATTCAAGTATCTTGGGGCCATGTTCACGAGTGATGGAAGGCATGAGGCTGCTGAATTAAGTGCAAGAATTGCAGGAGCTGATGCAGTAATGCTCCAGTTTCAGAATTCAGTAATCTGAAGAAGGGGGCAAGTGTTAAAGCCAAACTCGCTATCAATATTCATGCCAACCCTTATTTATGGTCATAAATCTTGGATAATGACCAAAAGAATATAATTGCGAATACAAGCGGCCAAAATGAGGTTCCTCCAAAGGCTCTTTGGAGTAACGTTACTTGATGCAATACATAGCTCGGAGATCAGAGATACAATAGGTAGAGCTGCTGATTCTCTGAATTGTGAGATCACAGCTCCAATACTATGGGCATGTGGTTAGAATGTCTTAAGAAAGAATTGCTGGTCAGATTTTACAGGCAAAACCAAGCGGCAGGATACCCACGGGTAGACCCCAAACAAGATGGTTGGATAATATGCATGAGGTTGGCTGATCTCGCTTGGGGATCCAACCAGACCAGTTGGAGATGGTACTTCTGACAGGACCCGCTGGAAGGAGTATCTGAGGACTCTGCCCCCCCACCCCCATTACCCTCTTAGATATAATTGGGCAAAGAAGAAGAGAAGATCATTCTATTAAAAACTATAATTATTATTATTAAACAAAGCATGACAAAATTTTATATGCTTACTAATAAGTAGTTTTATAATAAAAAAATGACTATTGCCACAAAAGTTCAAAATATATATAACGATTGTGTATATCATTTCTGAGATATTTTATTTAGCAATCATAATTCCTATGATGTATTTCACACGATATATGTTGAGTTTCGTGCTTAAAGAGTTAATGTTTGAACACAATATTTTCTTATTTGAGTTCACTTGTTCATAAGTTAATTTGGAGACTGGAGTATTTTCAAATGATGTTTTTCCTTTCATTTTAGATTATACGACACTAGATATAATAAAGAGAGATAAAATAAATGTTTAAATAGGGTTTTGATGAGTAACATATTTTCAATACATTAATCCCCAAGAGCTAACATTTTTAACTGCACAAGAAATATTTTTATTACAAACCAATTTACCAAATATCAACAACACTTGTGCATTGATACAGGAGATTAAAATTACATAAACACTTCACAGAAATTGGAATTACTACTACCTCAGTTAATATGTTGAAACTACTATTTGCCATAGTCAAATATATATTAAAAACGTTTCTGCAATAATATAGTGCAATTTCAAATAATTTGAAATACATAAAATACTTTCTTGATTATTCCTCTTAACAGCTGAATGGGCCAATCTTATTAACAATTAAGTACTGAAGTAGATCAATTAATATAAACAACTTTACGTTGATACTATATGATAGCCATTGACAATCAGCATTTCTGTTTGAGTACTGACCACTCTGTGATGACACATCCAACCCTTAATAACAAGGAAAACGAACATAAAACAATGATTATGATAATGATGATGATAAATTTTAATTTCATATTTTATATACATTTCAATACAGATAATTATTTACTAAGAAAAAAGGTTAAGGTGAATGGTGAGAGGATTTCAGGCCTTTCCAACCAATGCCTGATTGGCAGAAAAAAGAAAAAGAAAAAAAAAAACAGATGTGAAAAAGATAACAATGATGATGACAATGTTTATAAATGGAAAAAAAGCCAAATATATACCTAAGCACATTGAAAATAGAATCAATTTTATTAGTTCATTTAGGAATTTTAATAGTTAATTTTATGGTACTTCTGCGACCAGTAATGACCAATTCGACATGAAAGGTGTGATGCAATGAACATAAAGAGTGAATAACAGACACAAGAGATGCTATAAGTATTTCAATTTAATGACCTGAGCTTGCTTGATATTTCAACAATTCAAGTAATTTCAATGGTTCTTTGTGGTATTATTAGTGAGGAAGCAACTGTGGCTACTCACCCATTATACTATCAGACATCAAGCAAATTTAAGGTATAACTTGACGTTTTCTATTTATCTCTCAAGACTTACCAACCTACTAGTCAGTAGAAAATCAACTGTGTGCTTCTGGGATGCACCATATGTACAAGTGTGTGTTTGTGCGTGTGTGCATATCATACATCTGTGCTATTTCTATCAACAGTAATTAGGATTGAATGATATAGTTTGAACAATCGTCAACACATTGCTTTATATTTTGTTCTAGTTATAATTAAATCAATAATTTAAAGCTATTAACATTGCATTTTATTTCTAATGCCTCAGTGACTTGAAATCTCATTTGCCCTTGAAACATTTCCCTGGCATCATATTATATTACATACAATACTGTTATACTACATGGCGTAGCCTCTTAAATATAATTTATTCTTGTTGCAAACAAAATAAAATCAATTTAGGGAGCTGAAAGAGTGAAATATCATTGAATAATGTTTATGTGCATTTCCTAGATTTATGCACTACACTAAATATATTTGGTTACAGAATTAAAAACAATTAAAAATAGTTAATAAAAACAAGTATCCATCAATGGTAAAAATTCCATTTCTTTCTTGATGCCTTTATATTCATTATTTCTTTTGAAATAATTCATCATCATCATTTTATATCCGCTTTTCCCTGCTTGCAAGGGTGGGACGGGTCTTATTCAGCACAGCATCTCTCCACTCGTCACGGTCCTTCGTAATCTCCACCGTGAGCTACAACGATCTGAGGTCTGTTCTCACCACCTCCGCCCATGTTTGTCGTGGTCTACCTCTACCATGTCTTCCTTCAACTGGCATTTCCTGGCACTTCTTCACCCATCGGTCATCCTCCATGCGCATCACATGTCCATACCACCTCAGTCTCCTCTCCCGTACACTACATTCTATCCCACTCAGACACAGTTTCTCTCTCAACACATTCATGCTGGGTCATTCACGCACATTTACACTGCACATCCAACGGAGCATGCTTGCCTCATTTCTCTCCAGCCGAGGCATATCCTCTGCAGTTGCTGCCCATATCTCACTACCATGCAGAATCGCGCTCCTCACACAGGCATCATACAACCGGCCTTTCGTACGCAGTGAGAAACCCTTCTTCGTCAACAGAGGAAGCAGCTCCCTAAACTTCTTCCAACCCATCCTTATTCTAGATACTATGGCCTCGGAACACCCTCCTCCCATGCTAATCTGATCTTCTAGGTACCGGAAGCTATCAACCACTTCTATAGCGCCCTCCTGCATTTGAAAAATGTGTCTATCAATGCGACTTCTACTGTCTAATTTCCCTGTACATCTACTGCATACATATTTCTCCCTACCTGTTAGTTTGCCTGCTATCCCGCTACATCTCTCGTGGACCCAGTATCTGCTTTGTGTGCATTTTATAGAATTTATGCCAGTTCCTTTTCTGCATATCGAACATGGCCATTTCCCTGACGGAATCAGAATTTTGTCCTCTTTTCTACTCATCAACACTTTTGTCTTAGCTAGATTCACTCTCAGTCCTCTTGCTTCCAACTGCTGTTTCCATAGCCAGAATTTATTCTCTAGCTCCTCTACTGATTCTGCTATAAGAACCAGATTGTCAGCATAGAGAAGTTCCCATAGACAGCCAGTCTTAAACTTCTCTGTTATGGCTTGGAGGACTAATGAACAAGAGCGGGCTGAGGACCGAACCTTGATGTACTCCTACTTGTATCTGGAATTCCTCACTAAACTCCATTCCTACCCTGACTTTACTGAGAGTACCTCTGTACAAAGTTTGCACTGTCCTCAACATCTAGCTTCCTTAGGGACCACCAGATGACAGATCGGGGTACCCTATCAAAGGCCTTCTCTAGGTCAACAAAGGCTAAGTATAGTGGCTTATTTTTCTCTAAGAACCTCTCTTGCAATTGTCTCACCAAGAAGAGGGCATATGTTGTACTCTTCCCAGGCACAAAACCAAACTGCATCTCATCTAGTTTGACCCTTTCTCTAATTAGTTGTGCTAATATCCTTTCTGCCACTTTCATAACCTGATCCATCAGTTTTATACCCCTATAATTGCTACTCTCCAGACCATCCCCTTTACCTTTGTAGCAATTTATGAGAATACTGCTGCACCAGTCTTTGGGTATGACACCACCATATATAGCCTGATTGATGATGCGTGCAACCAGTTTAGTCCCTACGTCCCCTGATGCCTTCAGCATCTCAGCAACTATTCCAAATGGTCCAGCAGCCGTACCATTTTTCATTTCCTTAATCGCCTCTTGGACCCTATATTCGTGAATCTCAATAGCTGGTCGCTCTGTCGGATTTACTAAGGGTAATTTCTCTCTCTCCCAATCATTCTCCACATTCATCAGTCTCTCATAATGACATTTCCAGGCCTCCTTTTTCTGATCATTCGTGACACTAAGTACACCGGCATCATCCCAGACACATTTATCTCCAACAACTTTCTGATTTGCATTGACACACTGCCTTGCAATGTGGAACACCGCACGCCTCTGATCTTCCCGTCGCAGAACATTGGCAAACCTCCTACTCTCAGCCTCCCTGCGTGCTAAGTACACCTGACGTCTAGCTTCTCTCTTAGCGGCTGTATATTCTTCCCTACTCCCACCCTTTTTCCAAGCCTTCCATGCTAGTCTTTTGTCTCAAGTTTCATCAGTAACAAGTTTCATCAGCCACAAGTTTCATCAGTAGTCTGCAGCAAGTTGTCACGTAAGAAATTCCAGTTATTATCTATGTCATACGTCTCTAAATCGTCTTCTTTTTCGTCATATACATCATGAAGGGCTTTCCTAAATTTGTATTTTAGTGAAAGGTCTTTTAGCTTCCAGACCTTTCTTCTCCACACCTTCCTGTATGTCTCATTCCATCTCTTGCTTACTGAGATATCACTAACGACTAACCTATGCTGTGGGGTACATTCTTCCCCAGGGTATGCCTTGGTATTAGACACTATCTGCCTGTCCCGCTGCCTAACTAGTAAGAAGTCAATCTGGCTTATGTGCTCGCCAGATTTGTAGGTTATTAGGTGATTGGCAGGTTTCTGGAAGTTTGTGTTGCAAATAGTCAGTGTACCTGCATCACAAAATTCAAAAAGTCTCACTCCTTCTTCATTTCTTGAGCCGTAATCGTGCCCACCATGTACCCCAGTGTAACCATCCTGGAGCTGTCCAACATGACCATTGAAGTCTCCTGCTAGTATAACAATGTCTCTGTCCTCTGTCATTGCGGTTGTTTGTAAAAGTTGATCGTAAAAGCAGTCTTTCTCATCTTTGCCTAGGCCTGCTTGGGGAGCATAGGCAGAGATGATTGTCAGTAGTCTCCTGCCTACAACTAATCTAAGCTTAATTATTCGATTACTAACTCGAACTACCTCTATTATCTTATTGATCCATCTCTCAGCCAGGAAAATGCCTACTCCCCCTAACCCATCATCCTTACTTATCCAGAAAAGCTTATAGCTAAGACGTTTGCCTACGACTAGTCTCGCAGAGGCACCTCTCCATCTCACCTCTTGCACGCAGCACACATCCACATGCCTTCTCTCCAGCATCTCCGCTATTTCAGCAGATCTACCTCTGAGAGTGCCAACATTAAGTGTTGCAACTCTGAGATGCGACGTCTTCATACTTTGTTGTTGTTCCTATTTGTTGCTGTGCTGATAAGCGTTTTGGCATTGATACACTGGTTGGATGCCCTCCCTAACACCAGTGCCACTTTACAGCATGGACTGGGTGCTTTTATTTGTGCCACCAGCACTAGAGAGGATGTCTTACTAGACTCAAGATCCCTCTCTACCCCTCCATTTTACAGCATGGTCATAAAAAAAACCCCCCAAAAAAAACCGCTTATTGACACAACACGCACACACACTCACACACCAACACTGATGCATACAAACCACAAACACACACGCCACTCACACACCAACACTCATTCATGCATACAAACACACACACCACTCACACACCAACACTCATGCATGCATACAAACACACACACCACTCACACACACACACATATATATATATATATATCATCATCATCATCATCATCATCAACATTTAACGTCCGTGTTCCACGCTTGCATGGGTTTGGACGGGGGTAGTCCCACTTGAGGCAAGAGTGATTGTCTTGCTCGCATAGGACTGTGGCAGGTTTTCTACAGTTGGATGCCCTTCCTAACACCAACCACATTTACAGTGTGGGTCTGGGAGGTTTTTACCGTGTTGCCTACACGGCCACATTACAGCGTGGACTGTGTGTTTTTTTGTCGTGACACCTACACGATCTCATTTGTTTTGGCCTGGATGGTGTGGCACCAACATAACTTTACATAGAGCGGGGTGGTGTGGATGGGTGGGTGGGGTGGGGGGGTGTGGGGGGGGGGGTATTTGTTAGAGATGCCTACTGACTGTAGTAGGTTTTACTATGTATTTAGGTAAGGCGGGTCTTCTCTGTTACTGAGTACCGCCAAAGGTCTCGGTCCAGTGACATTGTCTTGGAGAGGTGTAAGTGTGTGAGGTCGGAGTTTATCAGCTCGTCCCAGGTTTTTCTAGGTCTGCCTATTCCGTGGCTACCGTCTATCTTTATTGCCCTGCACTTTGTTATACAGCTATCGACTTTCATGCGCATCACGTGTCCATACCAACGTAGCCTTCTCTCGAGTAAACGACATCTGATCCCTCTTATTTCTAATTTTTTCCTTAGTTCGTTTATGCTTTGCCGTTCACGTATATTACTGTTACACATCCAGCGGAGCATGCAAGCTTCGTTCCTCTCTAGTCTGCGTATATCCTCTGCACACAATGCCCAGGTCTCACTGCCATGCAACATTCCTGTTCGTATGCAGGCATCGTACAACCTGCCTTTCATTTTTAGGGAGAACCCTTTAGCAGCTAATAGTGGTATAAGCTCTCTGAACTTTTTCCAACCAGTTCTGACTCTAGCTACTGTACTTTCAGAGCACCCTCCCCCACTGCTGATTTTATCACCCAGGTAACGGAAACTGTCCACTATTTCTTTAGAACCCTCTGCGCAATTGAAAGAGGTAGTATTTTGTGGGCACTTGCTGCTACTTATTGCACCAGAGCACCGGCCACATGTAAAATCTATGTTCTTAGTTAGCTTACCCGTGATCCCACTACATCTTTTATGCACCCATACTTTGCATTTAGGACATAAAATGGAGTTTCTACCTACGCCTTTCCTACACACCAAGCACGACCATTTCCCAGAAGGGACCGCCGCCTTATTTTCTTTCCTACAAACTAGAACTTTAGTCTTAGCCAGGTTAATTTTAAGGCCTTTTGATTCTAGGCCGTGCTTCCATGTTTGGAATTTCTTCTCTAGCTCGGCCATTGATTCCGCTATGAGTGTCAGGTCGTCTGCGTATAGGAGTTCCCATGGGCAGCCGGTCTTGAACTCCTCTGTTATAGCCTGAAGGGCAATAATAAATAGTAGGGGGCTGAGAACAGAGCCCTGATGGACGCCAACTTTTACGCTAAACTCTTCACTATATTCGTTGTTAATTCTAACCTTGCTGACTGTTTCTTTATACATGGCTTGTATAGCCCTCACAAGCCATTCGTCAACGCCTAGTTTTCTAAGAGCCCACCAGATAATGGAGCGGGGGACTCTGTCGAAGGCTTTCTCCAAGTCGACAAAAGCTAAGTAGAGGGGTTTACCTTTAGCTAGGTACTTCTCCTGTAGTTGTCGTACAATGAAAAGAGCGTCTGTGGTACTTTTGCCTGACACAAACCCGAACTGCATTTCATCTAGGTCAATTCTCTCTCTGATTAGTTGTGCTATTACTTTTTCCGTGACCTTCATGACCTGGTCGATTAATTTAATGCCTCTATAGTTACTCCTATCTAGGGCGTCTCCTTTACCCTTATAACAGTTAACGATGATGCTGCTATGCCAGTCCTTCGGAACAACCCCATTCTGTACGACTTGGTTAACTATGCGGGTGACCATGGTGTGTCCCACCGTGCCAGATGCCTTCAGCATCTCAGCAACTATTTCCGAAGGCCCAGCCGCCTTACCCGTCTTCATATCCTTGATTGCCCTACTTATTATACTCCCCTCGCCTAACACTGCTGGTCCCTCTATTGGGTCGATATGGGGGAGACTGTCTTTCTCCCATTTATTCTCCTCATTTAGTAGCCTTTCACAGTGACACTTCCAAGCTACCTTCTTATCAGCGTCGGTGATGGCAAGTGCGCCATCATCGTTTAGTACACACTTCTCCCCGACAATATCACGGTTTTCCTTGACGCATTGCCTAGCAATCCTGAACACCTCACGTTTTTGGTCCTCGCGTTGTAGAACATGCTTGAACTTTCTTTCCTCAGCTTCCCTTCTTGCTAAGTACACTTGTCTCCTAGCTTCCCTCCTGGCCACTTGATAGTCTTCTCTACTTCCCCATCCCGCCATACTTTCCAAGCCTGCTTTTTGGCCTTAATTGACCCCTCCACCTTACTGTTCCACAACCATGTTACTCTCCTCCTGCCTACAGGCCTGCTCCAGCCACAGACTTCGTCTGTCGCCAACAGCAGGTTTGCTTTCAGAAATTCCTACTCTCCCCCTATATTGTCCGACTCTAAATGTTCTTCCTTACTGTCGAAAGCATCAAGTAATATGCTTTGAAATTTATTCCTGGCTGTGGGGTCCTTTAGCTTCCATATTTTTCTCCTGAGGATAGTCCTCTTCTGCTGTCGAGTACGTCTCGTCCTGACTATGAGGTCGCTAATTATCAGTCTATGTTGGGAGGTGCATTCTTCATGGGGGAGGGATTTAGTGTTTACAACAGACACTCTGTCACGTCTTCTGGTGAGGATATAATCTACCTGGCTTGTGTGTTCCCCGGATCTATAGGTGATCAGGTGATTGTCACGTTTTTTGAAGTTAGTGTTACAGATAGTTAGGTTATTTACATCACAGAATTCCAGGATTCTGGAGCCTTCCTCATTTCTAGTACCAAACCCATAGCCTCCATGGATTTCGTCGTAGCCGTCACAATGTTGTCCAACGTGACCATTTAGGTCGCCTGCAATAATTATATAGTCACTGTCGGATATTTGGGAGGTAGTTAGCATCAGTGTCTCATAGAATCTGTCTTTTATAGTGCCGGGCAGTCCGGATTGGGGTGCGTACGCAGATATTACTGTCACCGTAGTTCTATTGAGGACAAGTCGTATTTTAATTATTCTGTCGTTCACTCTATTTACGTCTATTATCTTATCTGCCCACTTTTCTGCTACCATGATTCCTACTCCACCCAGCCCATCGTCGTTTCCCACCCAGAAAAGCTTATAACATCGTTTTTTACCCTCAATGAATCTAGCAGACCCACCCCTCCACCTGGTCTCTTGAATACAACAAACATCGACCTCCTTACGTTCAAGCATTTCTACAACCTCGTTAGCGCGACCCTTTAGGGTGCCTACATTTATGGTACCAACTCTGAAGTTTTGGATTGCGTTTGGGGGTTGGGGGCGGTGGGGGGCGGGGGGCGATGGGGTTATATTAGCCGCCCGCGGTCGAAACAATAAGGAGTGCTCGCATTCTCGTCCACGAGGTGAATTTGTCTTTATCTTTATCTTTGGCATTGTCGCTGAGCGTCCAGATTTTTCTCTCTCTCCTCCACTCTCCAGGATTCCGCAGTCCATCCATCCATCATATATCGAAAGGCAACCAGGCAAGCGATAGTATAGGCCTCTGGCTTATGATTGGTCCGCGTAATAATAATACTGGTGATGCGTGGGGGCTCTGGCTTATGATTGGTCCACGTAATAGCAATGGTGGTGCATGGGGGCGGGAGGGAGGGGTGTTGGGTAGCTAGATAGAAGGTAATGATTGAATGGGGTCCTTGCATTTAACAAGCGATTAACAAAAATACAAAATTTGTTCTGTTCAATACGACAAAAACTTTCGTATCTAACAATTAATGATACAAAAAATGTAGATTGTTTTAGCAATAGATTGGCTATTTGGACTTGATACAAAATCGGAGTGTGGAGGTAGAGATGAAAGAAAAATATGTACATTACGTTACATGAATATCGTGGTGGAGACAGCAATGCAATGAAATTTGGCGAAGTGAATTTCTATCTTATATATATATATATAGAGAGAGCTAAGAGAGAGAGAGAGAGGGGGGGTTGGCCGCATGATGTGTGTGTATTGGGCGGTTGACCGCCATGCCCTCGCGAAGTAGAGGGAAGGGGGGGGGGGGTCGAGGAAGCGGGAGTTTAGAGTTTCGAAAGGAGGAAGAAGGAAAAGGATTTTGTTTTGTTTTGAAAATACGCTAGAATTAGGAATTGAGGTTTGAAAATACGCTAGGAATTAAGGTTTGAAAATACGCTAGATTAAGAATTAAGGAATTTATATATCATCATCATCATCATCATCAACGTTTAACGTCCGTGTTCCACGCTTGCATGGGTTTGGACGAGGGTAGTCCCACTTGAGGCAAGAGTGATTGTCTTGCTCGCATAGGACTGTCTGGCAGGTTTTCTACAGTTGGATGCCCTTCCTAACACCAACCACATTTACAGTGTGGGTCTGGGAGGTTTTTACCGTGTTGCCTACACGGCCACATTACAGCGTGTACTGTGTGTTTTTTTGTCGTGACACCTACACGATCTCATTTGTTTCGGCCTGGATGGCGCGGCACCAACATAACTTTACATAGAACGGGGTGGTGTGGATGGGGTGGGGGTGGGGGTGGTGGGACGGGGTGTATTTTGTTAGAGATGCCTACTGGCTGGAGTAGGTTTTACTATATATTTAGGTAAGGCGGGTCTTCTCTGTTACTGAGTACCGCCAAAGGTCTCGGTCCAGTGACATTATCTTGGAGAGGTGTAAGTGTGTGATGTCGGAGTTTATCAGCTCGTCCCAGGTTTTTCTAGGTCTGCCTATTCCGTGACTACCGTCTATCTTTATTGCCCTGCACTTTGTTATACAGCTATCGACTTTCATGCGCATCACGTGTCCATACCAACGTAGCCTTCTCTCGAGTAAACAACATCTGATCCCTCTTATCTCTAATTTTTTCCTTAGTTCGTTTATGCTTTGCCGTTCACGTATATTACTGTTAAACATCCAGCGGAGCATGCAAGCTTCGTTCCTCTCTAGTCTGCGTATATCCTCTGCACACAATGCCCAGGTCTCACTGCCATGCAGCATTGCTGTTCGTATGCAGGCATCGTACAACCTGCCTTTCATTTTTAGGGAGAACCCTTTAGCAACTAATAGTGGTATAAGCTCTCTGAACTTTTTCCAACCAGTTCTGACTCTAGCTACAGTACTTTCAGAGCACCCTCCCCCACTGCTGATTTTATCGCCCAGGTAACGGAAGCTGTCCACTATTTCTATAGAACCCTCTGCGCAATTGAAAGAGGTAGTATTTTGTGGGCACTTGCTGCTACTTATTGCACCAGAGCACCGGCCACATGTAAAATCTATGTTCTTAGTTAGCTTACCTGTGATCCCACTACATCTTTTATGCACCCATACTTTGCATTTAGGACATAAAATGGAGTTTCTACCTACGCCTTTCCTACACACCGAGCACGACCATTTCCCAGAAGGGACCGCCGCCTTGTTTTCTTTCCTACAAACTAGAACTTTGGTCTTAGCCAGGTTAATTTTAAGTCCTTTTGACACTAGGCCGTGCTTCCATGTTTGGAATTTCTTCTCTAGCTCGGCCATTGATTCCGCTATGAGTGTCAGGTCGTCTGCGTATAGGAGTTCCCATGGGCAGCCTGTCTTGAACTCCTCTGTTATAGCCTGAAGGGCAATAATAAATAGTAGGGGGCTGAGAACAGAGCCCTGATGGACGCCAACTTTTACGCTAAACTCTTCACTATATTCGTTGTTAATTCTAACCTTGCTGACTGTTTCTTTATACATGGCTTGTATAGCCCTCACAAGCCATTCGTCAACGCCTAGTTTTCTAAGAGCCCACCAGATAATGGAGCGGGGGACTCTGTCGAAGGCTTTCTCCAAGTCGACAAAAGCTAAGTAGAGGGGTTTACCTTTAGCTAGGTACTTCTCCTGTAGTTGTCGTACTATGAAAAGAGCGTCTGTGGTACTTTTGCCTGACACAAACCCGAACTGCATTTCATCTAGGTCAATTCTCTCTCTGATTAGTTGCGCTATTACTTTTTCCGTGACCTTCATGACCTGGTCGATTAATTTAATGCCTCTATAGTTACTCCTATCTAGGGCGTCTCCTTTACCCTTATAACAGTTAACGATGATGCTGCTATGCCAGTCCTTCGGAACAACCCCATTCTGTACGACTTGGTTAACTATGCGGGTGACCATGGTGTGTCCCACCGTGCCAGATGCCTTCAGCATCTCAGCAACTATTTCCGAAGGCCCAGCCGCCTTACCCGTCTTCATATCCTTGATTGCCTTACTTATTATACTCCCCTCGACTAACACTGCTGGTCCCTCTATTGGGTCGATATGGGGGAGACTGTCTTTCTCCCATTTATTCTCCTCATTTAGTAACCTTTCATAGTGACACTTCCAAGCTACCTTCTTATCAGCGTCGGTGATGGCAAGTGTGCCATCGTCGTTTAGTACACACTTCTCCCCGACAATATCACGGTTTTCCTTGACACATTGCCTAGCAATCCTGAACACCTCACGTTTTTGGTCATCGCGTTGTAGAACATGCTTGAACTTTCTTTCCTCAGCTTCCCTTCTTGCTAAGTACACTTGTCTCCTAGCTTCCCTCCTGGCCACTTGATAGTCTTCTCTACTTCCCCCATCCTGCCATACTTTCCAAGCCTGCTTTTTGGCCTTAATTGACCCCTCCTAATATATATATATATATATATATATATATATATTACCGGCAGTACTGATACAAAATCAAAATCATGTCAATATTGCAGTAAAATATTTACATATTTTATATTTCAATATATTAATTTTGTGTTGATGAAAATTACATCAGTGAGTTCATCTCAGCTCCGTGTCAGCCAATAAGCGAATAATCCCAATTAAATCCTTGTAAACTATTTATGCCTATTTTTTTTAAGGTGAAGACATTGCATGTGGGAGGTATCAAACATTTTACTCAGTTTAATTAATATATATAAGAATATTTGTCAATGTTTATTATTTTATGAGCACGTGTATATTCATTGTGTATGTGTAACTTCATGCACTAGAAGTCGATGGAAACTGCAGAGTGGGAAGACCCAAGAAGACCTGGGATGAGGTGATAAAAGCCGACCATACCCAATTACACCTCTCAAAGGCAATGACACATGACCATGACCTCTGGCGTCATGCAGTAATACAGCAGACCCGATCCCCCACGGGTACAAGCCAAAGCTGAAGCATATAGACAATATGCCCCCAGACCCTCCCACTGCAAAGTGGTCGTGGAGGTGCCATAGCAAAAGAGCACCCAGCCCACACTGTAAATTGTAGGCACCACGAAAAAAAACATCCAGCACTCACTGTAAATGAGGTTGGTGTTAGGAAGGGCATCCAGCTATAGAAATCAAGCCAGAATCAGTTCCCGTATGAGCAAGACAAGGTCAGCTGACCGGACACTGCCCACAACAGGACAACCCGTCCAACCCATGCTAGCATGGAAGAACGGACGTAAAACGGTGATGATGATATATGTCAGTATATACTACTTTAGTTTTGTTGATGTGGCACTGGGTATAGCTTTCTGATCCACAATCACTGAGTATATTCAACATGTACTACAACCTCTCAATAATGAAGATATGTTCTGCAGATCTTATGTGAACCATTATTTTGTTGTGCACTGTCATAAAGTTATCCTCCCTACCCACACAACAAATATTGCTATTATGACTAAATAGAACAAATAGATTAAAACCTTACCTAACTGGTAGATAATCAGAAAACCCATGAAATTCCAAATAAGTTAATAGCTTCTTGGTTGGTCATGGACCAACCATCAAAAGATTTGGAGAATTAAAGTAATACAATTAGACAAATTTGACAGTGGCTAATTCTATGTATTTGTGAATATCAAAATATTATGATTCTTTAATAATTGTTTCTACTTTTGGCACAAGGCCAGCAATTATCCCAGTGCATTACTGGTGCTTTATTTTATCATCCCAGTAAGGATGAAAGGCAAAGTTAACCTTGACGGGTTGAAAAGATTTGATTGATTTTAAAATATGCAGATCATCATTTAATGTCTGCTTTCTCTGTTAGCAAGATGTGGATAGGATAGAAGTTGTAGAAAAAGAATCATAATTTAAAATGCTTCTTACTTCATCCATAATGTGGCAAAATATAAAATGCTAAAACCTCTTAGTGAATATATACAATTGAAAAGATTTTAATAAAATTATAAACAGTTACACAATAATTCATTGTCCTTTCTTCATGAGAGTAATAGCATTAGGATTTGTATAAATCAAATTCAGCAATTATCCTTTATATGTCTCATGCTCTTAAGAAGCAAAGCAAATAAAATATACCAGGCTAAAATAGGCATTGACAAAATGCTATAGTCCTTTTGTTTCAATTGAATGATTTGTGCCCCAAGGAATGAAAACTTATTCTACTACACACATTATATATTGAAGGGGGTATATTCAATTTCAGAAAATCTCATTTTCACTCATTGACACAGAAAGCATGAGAATTCAAACAACAGTACATTATCTAGACATGTCTCTAAGTGAATGTTTATAATAACTACTAACTTATTGGTGATTAGAGTGATGCTTATAATGCACATTTGCAGGCCATTTAAAATTTAAATTTTCGATTACAAAATTACAAATAGCTGGAAAATGTGGGCAATATATTTGTGTTATGTACTTTTGAAAATGTCTAAAGATATCACGCTTAAGAATATTGATTTCAGAATCTATGTGTATTACTGGATATTATATTTCACATTATAGGAGAAATGCTGTCTGGTGGAAAAATTACACTCTACTGAAAGGGCATTGCTGTAAGATACTTGGTTCATTTACTACTAGAATTAATATGATCAAAGTCTTTAAAATATTTCACACTTGCAATTATCTTACTTCTATAACTTGTAAAACATATATTATTTTGAGTGACATGTCAGGTTTTAAGCTTACCATAAGGAGCAACTAAATGTAATGATGAAACTGTTCAAAGAGTTAATAAAATTGTTCGGATAAATGGGAATAATGATTTGGTTCTCAGCATAGGAAAACTGCTCCTGGTTCTCAGTAAATTTTTACCCATGACACAAAACCTCTTTCAACAAATATTTCTTCTTTCACAATAAACACAAGATATACACTTAGTTATTCAATAAACTATATATAACTTGATTTCTATATCTCATGTTTAATCATCATCACTGTTTAATGTCCATTTTAGTGCATGGGTGGAGTTTTAGGACATGGGTGCAATGTTAGAACATGAGTGGTGTCTGGAAGAGAGGGAGGGAAAGGTGGTGCATACTAGATGTATGCTTCAACCTGTGCCCATGGGAAGACAAGTCTTCTGGTCTTTGGATTCTATCTCCGTGCACAGCACTTTTAAACAGATGACTTCTGTCATAGCCTCAAACTAACCAATACATTATAAGTAGAATTTTGTAGATGGAAACCCGTGCTATCATATGTGTATTTTGCCAATGTAAACATTGAAGAGAAAAGCGAAAATTTGGTGCTTCCAAACAAAAATAGCTGTGGCGTTGTTCTACTTGGGTTACACACATGCTTCTTTATCCCTTTCACTCTAGCTAATGCAGTTCAAGGTTACATGCATGCTTCCTAGTTACTTTCTCCCTTATATATGCAGTCATGTATTACAAACATACTTCTTTGACCATGTCACCCTTGTAAATGCAGTGAACCAGTGATTGACCAACTGAAACTTGTAACCAAAGACACTATGCAAAATGCAATATAAATTTAAAACATAAATAGATACAATGTTATGGAAAGAAGTTCCTTTTGTAGAAAGAAATGTCTTGATTTTTGATATCTTGTTTTGTCATTATCTCAAATTTTCCATTTACATGCAGCATCTATTTAGAAGTCAGTTTCTAACTTAAACTTTGTTAAATCATCATAAGTGTCAGTTAAGAACCCACAATCACCTACTTTATCTTCGAGCTTTTAGTAATTTAACTTGAAATATATCGTTCTTAGACAAATCATCATGGAATACATATTAACTAAAGAACTTTGAAAGAGTAAAGTAAATTTATAAGATTAACTGTGCTCTAGAAATTGAGAAAGCAGTGGGACAAGAATGATATGATCTTATATATATATATTGTGGAGGTGCATGGCCTAGTGATAAGGGTGCCGGGTTCAATTCCTGGGCAGAGTTGTCTTGAGCAAAACACTTCATTTCTCATTGCTCCTGTATACTCAGCTGAAAATGAGTCAGCATTAGTTGGGTGTTTAACCTTGTGATGGACTGGCATCCTGTCCAGGTAGGAGTCTTGTACTCTCAGTCACTTCAAGCCATGAAACTGGGCTAAGCACTGGCCTGATGAGCCTCCTGGTTTGAGACAGACTTCAGAGAGGTATGTATATACCTTGTAAGCTAATGATATAAGAATCGGGTAGACTAAAGAATACCTGGGTGGCAGTTAGGAGAATGTAAAATTTTTGTTTTTTAATATCTCAGACATCCCTGATACAAAATGTGTCCATTTAAAAATGTATTTGTTTACATTTGAATCTTTTCTCATAATGTCATGTACATCAAATTAATAATGGGCAAGTTAGTTATTTTCCAAATTCCACCAAGTCTTTGATCCTTTTAAATATTAATTGAAATGCATTATTATTAATGCATTTCACAAAAGATGTAATGACATATGCTAAATAGAATATTGTCATTATTCAATGCAAATTCTAAAAGCATTGTGATATTAATGATAATTATTATAAATTACCATTGAATCACATAATCACCAAATCTTAATGAATTTTACTTAAAATCTTAAAAGTTCTCTCACAAATTTATATTTTTTAATTTTATATTTCACAATTCTTTCTTAATAATTATTATTTCGTACTTTAAAAGTAGTAGTGGTATTTTAAAATAATTTATGTTTATTTATCTATTTTAACAAAATATCAACATATATTATCATAGAAAAGAGAAGTGCAAGCCATTTTCTTTAAAACACTAACAGATGCACGCACACACACACTAGTTTGCATCTGCAATAGAAGATCTCAACTACAATCAAGTAAGATCTACCAGACAAATTATCTCTGAGTCACAAGAAAATTTACTTCGTTGAAAAAATGCAAGAAAATTAAGGAGAAATTAGAACCAACATGATTATGTATAGTGATGATGACATGAAAACAATCATGATAATGGTAATAAAAAAAAGTATTATATTCATGCATTAAGTGATCTTTAAGAGGTAATACTGAATTTGACATTTTTAGGTATTTTTTCTAATGTTGTTTATACAATGAAATTTAGATATGGACAACACGATGGATAGCATTTAAAAAATGTTAAACATTGATTCATATTAAATTTGATGAATAAGTGATATTAGAAATTAGATTAGGAAACTGGTTTCTTATAGTAAAATAAAGTGACAGATATAAATTTAAATTGTAATCAAATTTTAAAGAAAATTGGATATCTATTCAGCTAGATTAATAACTTTGATAGGCAAAGCAGTATATACAAGAAATTTGGAGCCACCACGTTATTCAAATATCACAGTAAATTTGTTAACTACTCAATTATCCTGCTATGGTATCACACTACAGACTTCTATACAAGGAATGGGCAACCTTTTTCAAGTAGTGGATCACATAAGATATGGGTCATCATAAGGCACTACTAACACAATCTGAGGTAATTTTTTATCAGGCATGCCTTCAGAAAGCCAAATGGTATGCATGTGACCCATGGTCAGCAATTTGCCCATGACTGTGCTATATTTCTTGATATACTAAAAGCTATAACTAAACATGGACAATCTCCCTCATCTTCCCTAATGATCATAGTTCCCAATGAAACCTAAACCTTACATTTCATTTCTTACTAACATGCAAGCCCCACATTCTATTCCTTCAATCTAAAATGTAATGCCTGCAAAGTAAATCGTCCCACATTTACTGGCCATCTTGTATCCAATTCCACACTGCTTACACTAGGTAAATTTCTACAATACCAGGTTCACCCGACACAAATATCAAACATAAAAGTATTTTCAGTCACTTTAAATCAAAAAGGTAACTGGTACTGACAATATCCTTTCCATTATATTCAAACAATATGCCTCAGAGCAAGCTCGTAACCTCACCAAATTCTCTAATCTCTCTCTCGCTCAGGAAAAAATGTAACCTTCTTTGAAAATATGCTACAGTGTGTTTCATTTCTAACAAGAACGACCCCTTCTACTACCAACTACAGCCTCATTATACTCACTTCTAATAGCTTAAATGTGATGGAGACAACCACTAACAGCAATCTTCTTCAGCATTTTGAATATATTTCCCTCATTAATGATTACAAATGTGGCTTTCATAAAACCATATCTATTGGAGTTTTAATTTCATATGTCAGTCAGCAGTGTTCTCTAATCCTTCAGAAATATAATAAAAGAAATGCTGCTGCCATGGATTTCAGAAAAGCTTCTACTATATCTGGCACTCAACTTTTCTGTCAATATTTTCAAACTGGGTTTTAGCTGTCTCTCATCTCTGGGATCAGTGGCTTCCTAACAGAATGCAGTATTGCAGTGAATGCTGATAGGACTCTCTGGCCCACAATCTGTTAATTCTGATGTGCCTAAGGTATGGTTTTGTGCTCTACACTCTTCCACCTAAACACCAATATCCTATTTACCTCCTCCAACAATACCAACTCCCACACAGATGTTACGAAACTTCATTGCTCCTTAATATTTTACATTGAACTGCCTGTCATCTGTATTACAACATAGACACTTCACCAAAATATACACTACTCCACAAACAGAAACTGCAAAAACATCAACCAATAAGATCCTGCAAATCACTGCACATACCAACAAAATATGCCCATCTAAATATGAACAGCATGCAACTAGAATCTTCAGGGTCACTTTATATATTAGGCTTTACTATCACTGAATACACATTTTCAACATAGCAAATTCTGCATCAATGACTGGCCCTTCTCTTCAAAACAACAAAATACTTCGACCTATAATGCCCATTAACACATTACAAAGCTTGAGGAAGACTCACAATGGAGTACTTTCACATTTAGGATGGTACTGTTGCTACACACAAAGATTGACATTTGCAAGGAATAGCCACTTGACACACGGGCATGAAGATAATCACAAACACACTCCAGCCTCCGGCACACAGATATGCTGTCTTCTGTCTCTGCCTCATCTACTTTTACTATAGTGGCCTCTGCACCTCTGATTTAGTTGACCTCATGCCCTCCCCCCCCCCACCCACTCATCTTTCGTCTTGTCATTCATATAACGTTCATACCACAAGTCCTATGCCAACCACTACATCTATCTCTTCTCAAAAGCATCAATCATTTGAAAGATTTTCCTTACACATGTTTTTACCTCAGTCGTTGACTGTTCAAGCAGAAGGTGAGTGACTTCAATCTTAATCTCAGAGGACCTGCAGAGGTCCTGAATACAGACTTTCTTCAGATAAGAACAAATAAAAAAAAAATGAAATATCTACAATGTTATATATGTTTTTCTAGTTTTATATGAAAGGTATTCTAAATACTGAACACACAAATCACACACAGAATTTGGCATCCTTGCAAGAGATTCTATACAAATGTTTACAGCTGACATAACTTTTAACAATATTGTAATAGTAATATTGAAAAGAAACTTAGAAATATAGTATAGAATTAATCACTATTAACAAACCATTACAAAAACCTCTATAGCTTTAATTTCATTTATATAATGAACAATAAAAAATCAGTTTCTATGAAATAAAATATTGATGGAGAATTTTAATCTATTGAACAGAAAGCTATTTTCTCATCAACATTGATTTCTTTTTATTGTATTATGATTTTTTTCTAATCTACAATTTGAATCTACTTCATTTTTAGAAATTTTCAGAATATAACCAGTGGCGTGAAAACTTAATTCTATAAATAAGGTATATACACTTCATATATTTTCCTTGAGAATCAACAACACTTCATTTCTTTAAAAATAGCTAAATGTTTATGGTATTTAATCTTAGAGAAGATATTTAACTAATAGTGTGCATTCCAATGATTGAAAAATCCAATCAATAGAGGTGAAATAATAGAGTAGATAAGGCACTGGATTCTTCTTTTTCTTCCCTTGTCCCCCTCTTCCTCTTATCAGAAGCAACTTCTTTAAATGATCTGGCTGGATCTATAAGTGAGACAGAGTTGATGGATGTCTATCTCTGAGTCTCCTGTCAGTTGGTTTTGCCTGACATCGATGGAGTGGAGAGAGATTGGTATGCATGCAAGACTGCTAATCTTCCACAAAAACTTCTTTGCCTGGGTTCATGCCTCAGAGGAGAACTTTCTATGTGCAAAATCCATGGTCATTTGTGATCGAAGGGAATTTTTAACCTTTACTTTGTTGAGTCCATTAAGCAGAGAATTTAACCTCTTCAGTGCCAGAGACGAGATAACTCATCCTAACATGTATGCATTCCAGTGCCACAGATGAGATAACTCATCCTAACATGTTTGTACTCATTTCCAACAGTTTAAAGCTAAATGAGGTTACTAGTTTATTGATGTGACATTTGTCAATCAAAACAGTCATTTTACAGAAAAGAAAACTGAGTACAACAACTGTAGCTGTGAAAAAATGTGGCAGTCAACAGGTTAAGTTTTTGTGCTGCAGTTCCCATAGTTGCTGCCCAATCTCTTGAATCTGAGGATTCTTATCCAACTGTTCTGTTCTAGCATGCATTGACAAGGCTCTGTCTTCCACACATTATTACACTATCAAGGCAGTGGATTGGCAGTATCGGTAGAGGGTCGGACGCCATGCTTTTCAACATAGTTACGTCCCTTTACGGTGTGAGGTTAACTTTGCTTTTCATCCTTCCGGGGTCGATAAAATAAAGTACCAGTAATGTACTGGGTAATTGCTGGCCTTGTGCCAAAAGTAGAAACAATTATTACACTATCAACTTATGTTTTTAGATTCTTCCTTCTGTACACTAAGGACTTGCTTGCAATCAAATTTAACCCATTTTCTAATAACTTCAAAGCATGCAACCAAGTCGTTTTAAGTCAGAACTGCACAACTTAAATGATCACTCATTGTAAAACTCCTTCAATGGGGACCTAATACACCAGTTTCCTTCAACAGCACCAGAATATAATCACTACACAAAGACTAATGTAATTAATTCTCTTTATACAAGAATAGCACACAATGAAGGTCACTACAAATACTAACACACATGCACTCTCTGATGATCTCTCATGATAACTTCCATTCTTAAAACTTCATCCCAAACATAGACTTCTACTTTTGGGTCAGAAGTACAATGATTGCTGACTCTTATAAAACACAGGTAAAACCTACATATTTATCTAAGACTAGTTTTCTTATAGATGTATTTAATAAAGATTCACACATCTATATGCTACACCCAGTGGCTCATAGATACTGCTTCTTCTGCCTGTCCTGTTATTAGACCTCTGTCATTTGAATGATGACTTCTCTAGCAGATTCAATCAACATAACTGTCTGATTACGAAGTTAGTATATGAGTGGTTGAGCATTCTACAGGCATGTGCATCGTTAATGTAGTTCTCGGGGAGATACAGTATGACAGTGTGTGACAATGCTGGCTCCTTCAATTAGAGGTACAACTCATTTTGTAAGCTGAGTGAACTGCTGCAATGTGGAATAATGTGTTCTGTTCAAAGACATAGCATACTGCTCTATACCTGCTATACAAATCTATAACTACCCCTGAACTAGCTATCTACATAATCCCTCCACTCAAGCCTACATCTCCTCACTTGGCTCTACTGTGTTTCTTCCTATGGCCAGATCCTACACTAAACACATTTCCAAATGATTTCTTCCAAAGTCTACACACATGTAGAATTCCCAAGATGGAAGTCATAGTACTAATCACATATTGATGGATATTACTGAATAGGAAAACTCAATCAACTGATTGTTTGTCACACTTTTAAGAGATAAATAAAATAATTTCATAGAACCAATTGTGAAAACTACTAAGCAAATGTTAAAACAAAGAAAAAAAACACCATTCTAGCTTTTGATTACATTGCCCCATATGTATTCCACTATACCTGTTGAGAGATGGTATAATGTCGACTTGGTAAAATAAAAGGAGCAAAAAAAAACATTTCTGTATAAAAAAAAAAGATTTATGACAACTGGCTAATCTTAGTCTTATATTCTATTTATAATGACAGTGAAATTACTAATAGATTACACTTGGGATGATATGAAAAGTGAAAATTATAGACACACTAGTCACAACTAATAAGAAGACATTTGTATAAAGCATAAGTTTCATAAAATTAATATTCATGCAGAGATAGATTAAAGTTATCTTAAAATTAACTTTGAACATAACAGGTAATCACTTTATCTCAGCAATTACAGCAACAGAGTTACAAGTAACAAATTCTGTGTCAATGGTTGTTCAAATTCACTAAAGATATGAATTAATTGCTGAGACTTCCAACATAAAGTCATATTAGATACTCTTAAAATTAATTTGAGAGAGAGAAAAGAGAAATAAACCCACTTGTAGAATTCAAGCAACACATATATCTTTGCTAGATAACCAATGTTGCTAATTGCACTACAGAATGCCAATGTCTTGAACTCAAATTAGGAAAGTGAATCTATTTTTTTTCTTTTGGTTATTTAATTGATAATTAACTGTGGGAGAGGCGAAGTCATTAGAGCTTCAGATAAAATACTTTGCAGCATTTGTTGCTATTCTTTATATTCTGAGTTCAAATCTTGCTTAGGTCAACTTTTCCTTCATCCTTCTGGAGTTGATAAAATAAAATACCAGTCAAATACTTTGTAGATTTTGTGCCTAGATTAGAAATAATTGTTTTCTTAACTGTTATATTTTTCATTTTCAACAAGATAATTACTTAATAATTAAACATATCAGAACAGATGAAACTCCATACATGAGTATAATATGTTGATTTCCAAATTAGACAAAAGGCCAGCACATTAACTGATATTTTATTTTATTGACTCCAGAAGGATGAAAGACAAAATTGACCTTGGTGTGATCTTAACTCAAAATGTTAGGAGCAGAACAAATATTGCAATGGAATTTTATCCTACATTTTACCAATCCACCACCATGAGGATTATATATTATAAGCAGTAATTTCTGAAATAGTAAGATAATCTAGCATGATTCAATAACTATGGTAAGAAATAACCTCATGAATCTGCAGTCTTCATTTTATGTAACAATTAAATAACTTTCAATGGCTAGTGAAATAAAGTATATATATAAAATGTGTTGAAGTTGTTTCTTCACCAGTCAGCCCCTGAGTTGGTCCTAGAACTATGGCGGAAGTGCTGGTCCATCTCAGTTTTACATCACTCTCGCTGGATGTTGAGTCATCATTGTAGCAACGAATTTTGCTAGTAGCCCATTTCCCCCATTCCTCCCTTGCAGGCAGTGGCTGTTATAGTAGTAGTGAGAGCAAACTCCTCCAATCCCAATCATCCCCAGGTCTTTAATAACTGTGAATAAGTGGTTGGAATATTCCAACTGCTGATTCAAGTTGTTGTAGAGTCTCATATATATACATACACATATATGTACAGTCTCATATATATACATACACATATATATCTCTGGCCTGACTGGAAGATCTGTGGTTCTGCTTCAGTACTGACTTGATCTATGTAGACTCATCCAACTCTTGCTAGCAGGGAAAGCAGGTATTAAAACAACAATGATAGTGATAATGATGTATACACATGTGTGTGTGTGTGTGTGTGTGTGTGTGTGTGTGTGTGTGTGTGTGTATGTGTGTGTGTGTGTGTATGAATATGTCATGGTCATATGTCCTGGCTCGTCTCACGATGCGACAACTCAGCTAACCCATGTTAGCGTGGAAAAATGGACAGTAACCAGTGATGATGATGATAATACATATATACATATATATATATATACACACACACACACACTTTTATATATCATCATCATCATCATCATCGTTTACCGTCCATTTTCCATGCTAGCATGGGTTAGACGGTATATATATATATACACACACACACATATATATATCGTTAAACGATGATGATGATATATAGTAGGGCAATGGGGTGGTAGGTGGGGGACTTAAAAATGTGATGTGGCTGTTATATTTTGTTTCTGTGAAGATGAGGTTAGAGAGATGCACAGAGGATTGGATGCAAATAGGGGGAGAGGTTGTGAGAGTACTGGGGTGAGAGAGAAATAAACAGGTGAGAAGACGGTGGAAGTAAGAAGAGTATATTGGAGGAAAAGTGAGAAAGAGTCATGGTATATTTAAATAATGCAAGAAGCAAAGAAAATATCAGTGGTACGAAAAGATTTCCTGGTGGAAATTCAGGTAAGCTCCGGGTGTATATGCACACACAATTCTACTTTTCCCTTCACAACTCTGTATACACACACTCCCTTATATTGACATACTTTTACTCACAGCTTCATACTTACAAGCACACACACACTCTTTAATTTACATATACACACACATATCCTCTTAACTTTGTATGGACGTATAACAACACAACCACACGCACGCATATAGCTCTATATACAAAATGTTTTTTTTTTTCCATTTCAGGTAGACGTGCTCCATCATCCACTTTTCTAAAATAGTGTATTATACATAAAACACCATCAAAGAGATGGCAACATGGATGAACCTGTTATTTTTCTCTAAAAACATTTTTTCTGATTCCACCCTCCTCATCCCTTCCTTCTTTCTTCAGATGAAGGACTAGCATCCAAAACGCTAAGACCTCTTCCTGCTATTTCAAGCATTAATCTAATATATTCCTTCCTATACTGTACCAATTGTGTTGTTATTTCTGTTTGCCTTTTACATATACTTTTTAAAACACTGGTTCTGTATGAGCATGACATGGCCACCTGACCTAGCATTGCTCACAACAGGATAACTCGTCTAACTCATGCCACTATGGAAAAATGGACGTTAGGCAGTGAATATGATGATGATACATAAATACACACACAGACAATATATATATATATTACATACACATTCTATTCACAGAATTGTTTTATTCAAGAACATTTTTAATAAAAAATAGCAAACACTAGTTAGCAATATAAAATATAAGTAAATAATTCTGTATGTAAAAAAGAAAACATTGCTGAGTGAACAACCAATTATATTCAATGATTAATAGATAAGGAAATTAAAAAAAAAAAAAAATTCAAGCAAATATAAGCCAAAGAGAATATAAAAGCAGACAAAAGTATCAAACGAGTGAGCCAAACTAGGTAAATCTCAAGTAAAATCGAAAAAAGTAAAAATTGAGGTGATATGTACTTCAGCTGATGATCTTGCTTATAAATAAAGCAATTACTTGATCATTTATAAGAATGACACCCTCCCTAAAGCTAACACCAGACTAGCTAAATGATACTTGGCAGAATCATATATGGAAAAGTAAATCTAAATGTATTCAAACTAGTTTTCTCTCTAGATATTCTGAAGTTATAATGAAAATATGATGTCGAATAGGAGATAGAAATATATTAGCTGACAGCATCCTTAAAATGAATTGAGTTTTGCTATTTGAATGACATTCGGGAGACAGAAATGTAGAAAGTAAGACGTCATTATTAACTTTAGTTTGACGACTTTAATATCAGGAACTATTTCTAAGATATATGTGTACATATACAGAACAGTAATTGAACTCCAGAATCTATCACCAAATATCAGATTGAGGCCAAAAATGTTGAAATGTATTTAAAATAAAATGAATTAAAAACACACCAAACCTTAAACCCTATATATTTCAAATCTCACAACCTTACTTAGACTATTAACCATCCTAATTATAGTTTGTTTCTTTGTTCAGTACCTTATTTAACTGTAGCAATTGGTTACATCTAATCCTTATTTTGCATCTAAAATATACATATATAAATTTCAACTAATGTTATAACAGATCTCATATTATCCTATAAATATCACATGGGTATGACCATACTGTTTTTCTATTCAGACACAGTGTATCTAAAACTACATCCAACATTTCCTTCCTTTTTAAGATATCAGAGAGCAATCTGAGAGAGATTTGTCATCTATTCATAGCAGCCCGAACAAATACAAAAGCCTTGCTGATTTGTTTTTTTTTCTTTATTGTTTATGAAGTTGCCACAAGACACCAGAATTCCCTACTTTCGATTGTAAAGTTGTTCCTGGGCATCACAAGATCACCACAATGCAGCACTAAAAAAATGGAAATAGTTATTCTGACAAAACAGAAAGAGAAAGTTCATTGAAATGAAGAGATATCCTTTTAATGATTTTTTTTGAATAATTGTTCATTTAAGAAGTGTCTTGTTTTATTATAGATAAAACTCAACATCGAAATAAATGTTTCTTGAATAGAATACATTAAACAGAAGCAAAGGTTAATCCAGAATGTGTTCTTCTATATAGGCTTGTACATTTATATTGAACAGGAAAGCCTGTTTATTGTTGTTCAATGGGCTTTACATAGGTGGGCAATATTAATAGGCTGTACACTTCAAATAGGGTAGTAAATAGACAGTCATTAGGGTGTTGGATTAAACATGCTCAGTATTTTTCTGACTAATTGCACTCAGTTCAAATCTGGATGAGGTCAATTTTCATCCTTTTGAAGTCAATAAATAAAGAATCAGTCCATTACTGGTGTTGATTCTTCCTCTGCATTTCTTTCTTTCTCTCTCTCTTTGGAAGAAATTAATTTTGATCTGACCAGGAAAGTGATGGGCTCCACCAGGTTTAAATTACCCAAGACATGTCATATATCAGAACAGTACCCCTAGGGCCTTTATCATTTTTTTTTAGACACCAAATACCATTTTATAATACAATTATATTTAAACACTTCATTAGAAGCAGGGTTTCCAAATATATTTCTTCTGTAAAGCTCATAACACCAATAACCTTCACCAATAGCATGTGATAATAGAAGAATATGAAGGGTTTTACAGAGAAATAATACTTATCAAATTTTAGTGTTAGATTTAATCTGTTGCCCAGTTTAATATGCCCGCATTGCTGTTGGCTACATTTTGTAGAATCATCTCTGATGCAAGCATTCTAGCTAGGTTTCTTGTCTCAACGTAACTTTCTGATTTTCTTTTTTCAGACTTGGAAGCCTTGAAAAGTGTCATATACTCTGTGCCCCTTCCTCTACATTATAAAAAGGTATTACTTTTGCAAGACAGGCTATTAAGATTTTCTTATGTTTAAGAAATTTTATATCTATGAACTGGTTCTCATTGTAGAAATATTTGAATAAAGGAGAATGGCATATAGTCCATTGGATTAATAGTCAGCATAGCAAGGACCAAAGTGATAATTAGTCATACAGAGCACAAAACACTAATGTTGTCTGAAAAGTGACCTTGCTTGATACATGGGAGAGAGAGAGAGAGAGAGAGAGAGAGAGAGAGAGAGAGAGAGCCGTCTACCCCACCTTTGGCCATGACTGGTCATGTGTTATGCACTCATGACTGACAAACCATAGGTTGGTTTCTCCTAGGCACAAACCAGGGCTGGTTGTTTTGTGGAAGACCAGTAGTCACTCATGCATTCATGTCTACTCTTACCACAAAACTTACATTGTCTACAAGAAAGGCAAAGATTAATACACCTTAGTACCAGTGTTGTCACAACTCGTTTTCTCCAGTTGAGATGACTGGACTTACATGAAAGTATCTTACAAAAAGACACATTGTGCCCACTGATCCAAAATCATGACTTGATGATTGTAAGTCCAGTAACAAAAACCACTAAGCCATGTACCGTCACTGATATATATGTAACTATTAACTCATTACTATGTGATCAGAGTAAACAATGAGTACACAAAATATGATCAGAAGAGTTAGGTGTAGAGAAATAGTTAGCAATATGAACACCCATGTTGACTGCCGCATATATTTCACACAGCCGGTTGCTGTGCGGGTTTTTTTTCCTAGTAAAATGACTATTTTTGTAAACAAACATTTATTAACAACACATATCTGAATGATTGACAAACATCACATCAATAAACTGGTAACCCCATCTAGCTTTGAAGTTATGAACTGTTGGAAACGAGTTCATAACTTTGAAGTTATGAACTTTTGGAAAAGTGTTCAAACATGTTAACACAAGTCTGTGGCACTGGAATGCATATATGTTATGACGCGTTATCTCATCTATGGCACTGAAGAGGTTAAGAAAGTGATGGACAGTTGAGATAACTCATTTTGATTTAGCAGGAAATTTTTCTTATGTCCAATATGTAATTAGTATTTCAGATAATTGTCATGTAAGCATAGTAGTAAGAGGCAAAAATAGGTAAACGTTTGGAAACCATAAAGGGGATTTATATGTAGTTGATGAAACTGTTAGAAATATAAGCCAAATTCTCACACCTTACAATCTTAAAAACAGAAGTATACACTGAAAAATATAGTTATAGATATATG
This sequence comes from Eledone cirrhosa, assembly GCA_964016885.1. NCBI lineage: Eukaryota > Metazoa > Mollusca > Cephalopoda > Octopoda > Eledonidae > Eledone > Eledone cirrhosa. The sequence goes on along the minus strand of OZ024743.1, from coordinate 20,677,676 downwards.
TAGTGTCAGAATAATCACTGCTAGAATGGTAGTGATTTTGGGTATATCCAATTAGACCTGAACAATAACAACAACAAAAGTTTTCTATTCCTGTGTGAAATGAGGAATGCATAAGGAATATGATGTTGCATCTTAGTGAGTATAAAGATTTTAAATAGAAGATATGTGGAAGCTAGGGAAAAATAAAGTGACTATACTCCATTGGTTATGTAATATTACCATGCATGAAAGATAGAGCACAATTGAGTTGAAATAATAGCTTCCCATTAAAGGCATCAACTGGTGTATGGAAGAGAAATAACTTTGTTGGTATGGACAATAACCAATGAATAATGAGTCATGGGTGCAAAGGTGTTATAAAATATAGCAAAGGAAGATAGCAGAAGATATGGAAAGAAGCGCTGAGGTGAAAAGTAGAAAGAGAACAAAGATGTTTATTGTATATGGCATTTTAAAATAAATTTAGTTTTCCCAAGACAAAACAAAATATGTAAGCAACATGTAAACTGTATAATTGATGCAGTATTTTATTGAACTCAAATTCTTCTCATATGTGCAGCATTCAATAGACTAATCTTTATCTTGGAGAAAATATATACATTATTATGTAGTAACCATTGAAAACTCTGATAGCTACTACAATGACACTTGGTATATTACAGTCAAAGGGACAAAAAATAATGTCCTTGTCCCTGGGTACTTTTTCTTTTACAATAACTTAAAAAAAAAAAAGAAAAATTCTGTCAATTTGATATTCATTTTTCTTCATTTCACAAAATTTAGAATACATTTTCAATCATTTTGCTTAATCTGATAACTAATAGTTCTTTTGAATTCCATTTCAATTCCCTTTTGACTATGCTATAGGAATACTGAATATTTAACAAAAGTATAAATACGAGTTTTAGCATACATTAACAAACAAGAAGTATTTCTTTAAAAAAGGCTTCTCAGAAATACATTTAATTCTCACACGAGGATGGGTTCATGAGGAAATACTGTCTTCTGGTATTGGTTAAGTATTTATCTTTGTAAGACGCTAATTAGATTTTATTAAAGTTCGCTAAGTGCGGAAACTTTTCAGTAGAAAAATAAAATCAATTAAATATTTTCTTATTTGATTTAACTGCATCTCTTAATTTTAGCTGATATATGTATATGTATATATATATATATATATACATACGTACATACATGTATGTGTGTGTGTGTGTGTGTGTGTGTGTGTGTGTGTGTGTGTGTGTGTGTGTGTGTGTGTGTGTGTGTGTGAGTGAGTGTTTGTGTCTGTGTGTGTCTGTGTCTATATATATATATATATATATATATATATAATAGTATTCAACATTTTGACATTTTTTTTATCGAGCTATGGACTAGTTCAAACAGAAAAAATTATATGACATGCTTGCAGTATTTTCACTTGAAAGAACCAATAACTTAGAAATGAAAATTTAGATATGACTATAGACCTAACATTTTGTATCAATATTTGTTTACTTTATGTTCATAATTCTAAATTTTTCATTTTATGTTTCCATGTAAAACAAATTATAAAAGCTATACATATAAAATAAACAGCATTTACTTATTTCACTAAATATTAAAGATTACTTCCAACTTTAAATATTCAGATTTATTACACTAATTGTTTTTTTAAACTTTGTATGTTGATTATCAATAACAGCTGAAATGCTTCTGGAATTAAAAATAAATTTGTCAAAATCAGTGGTGTAGTAACTAATATCCAGTGGAATGGCTTCTAAACTTTACTGGGTAGACAATTGAAATGAGCAGTTTGAAATACATGTGGTACAGTTTGAACATACAAATTAAAGGCAACATTTAAACTATCATTTAATATTGCTTTAAATTATATATAATAAATTATAAAATATGTATGTGTATTGGTTTGTGAATGTATGCAGTCATTTCTCATGCATAAGAGGAAATTAGTATAGCCTCTCCTTTTAATACTGCTTTGATTTTAGAACATCTAAAGATAACTGTGAAATTATGGTTAAAGGTTATCAGTACAAATATTTGATGTCGGAAACATCATGAAAAAATATTTAAAATATTCAATACATAGCTTTAACTTTTAAATATTTCCAGAAAAATGATAGCATTTATTATTTTTAAGACTAGAGTGGAATTTTCAAGTCTGAACATAAATTAAAATAAATAAACCAGTTCTTAAAATCGATATTACTTCCTTAGATTTTTCATAATTCAGAGATCCATGGAACTTTAAGCATTGTTATGAAATGGTATAAAATCATGCTATTTAAGAAGCCATTAGAAATATTCAATTAACTTGTATTCTTTATTAACATAAATAACTGTTATTCAATCATATTTTAGAATATTTGCCTTTAATTTAGATATTTCAATTAATGAAGTTTTAATTTGACATCGAACAACTTTATCAAATGTTGACCTTCATTTGAAATTTGATGTTATTCTGTCAAGTTTAAACACTGTGTCAATAGAGCATTTGAAAGGTATTTCATAAGTAATTTTTAAATGCTGTGGTAAAATATAGTTTATATGTTTAAGGTACTTTCCATAAAATAGGTTATATTTTTATACTAAAATTTAAATTTGTACTGAAGTATAAATTGAGAAATGATCAATTTAATATGAACGTATACTTATATTCTAGATTTGGTTACATAAATAGAAGCAAATTTCAATACAGAAGAAGAATGATGGAGCTTCATGGTTATAATAAAGTACATACTTATATTCTAAACTTCATTCGTACACTGAGTAACACAGTTTTTCCTAACTTATATCTGAGAATTGTTCTTGGCTAATTTGGAGGTGGGATATCATTGGTTTTGTAAACTATGTTGTCAATTTCTTTCTTTTGTAATATATCCCCATTTTCTCACTTCTATGAAATATACTGATCAACACACATGTTGGTTATAACTTATTGGTTATATACTATCAAATATACTATCAGTTTTGTTATACAAGCTCTAATTTTAGAGATACAGCATATGCCTTGACTTGCTGATGTATTGATATTAGGAACGTCAGTAGCAGCTTATTTTGTGGTGCAATAGAATTTAGACCCATGTATGTGTATATTTAGATTACCAATTCCATAAATGGTATCAGCATTGCCCTATCAACTGTGATGGCTATTCTGCTATTTTGATACAAAAATATTAATGCCATAATATATTACGCACTATTAAAACACTTACAGAAAAATATCTTTTTAAAGTGGAAATAGATAACATTTTCTAAAGAGCATGGGGAATTTTAACATATTTTCTACACATAAATATTATAGTTTAATATTATTACATATAATATTATAAATATTATAATTTGAGAGGGTTAAAACAATAAGATATGATAAAAAATGTTCATTAAAATTTGAAGAAAAAATCCCAATATTTCCAAAGTGAATAAATCGAAACAAAAATATTGAAGAGTCGATGAGGATGAGATATGAGAAATATTGTTTCTACAATAGAGTGGTTTTCACTACCTTAGCATTTTCAATAGCTTTTTAATGATTAAAAACCAAAATGGATTGAACACTGTCTACCAAAGTGAATCACTCTACTGAAGATAAATTTTTAAATATAATACTACTTGTTCTAAAAACTACCAATTTGTTTTTGATCACAGTAAAACTTTAATTTATTTTTTTACTTCACATTACATGACAATATGGTACTTTATTCTGAAGAATCAAAATATTGTTTTTCCTCCCACAAAGCAAGCTAGTCGATTGAAACCAGCTTCTGTAAGTATTAAGTAAAGTTTTATGATTTCTCTCTTTTTTCTTGCAAAGTCAACAAGACTTCAAAAATATTTTTCCTAATTGGTTTCTACCAATCAATATTGAATATTTCTTCACTTCAATATAAAACAGCTATATTATGTAGGAAACTTGCATTTTCATAGCATAAAAAATATACGTCGTTCCTGACAAACAATATTTTCCAATTCTAAGTAATAATCTCTCTTATTGTCATGAAATATTTAAAATTACATGTAAAGTTTAATAAGTACTATATTGAAACGTGGCTTTTGCCTTAATTTGTATAGTAAGGCAGGTATGACATTATAAATTTACTTATAGTTTTATTGATTCCTTTCTTGATTTAACTAATTAGCATATGCAGTAATGCTATTATTTCAAGCAAAATGATCCTATGCATTTAATTGAAAAGGAGAATTGAACTGAATTAAGTAAATTTAATGCTTGGAAAATCTTCATGTTTTTAATTATAACAAATTATTCACTAAGTTTCATTTAAATTCATAGGAAAGACAAACCATCTAGTTTAAGGTTGATCAAGAAATTTGATAATGAATTATTTTGCAATTTTAAAAATACTCATGCAAGAAACATGTTCTTCCAATGTTACCGAATTGTTACTATCACTGGAGTTTCAATGCATTTTTCTCACTAATGTATGGGAAATGCCTAAAGAGTTAACATTTTATTAATTTAGAATTAATTTACATTGTGCAAGGCAAAATGATGCTGTCCTACGAAGTAATCAAATAATACTTCCCTTTTATAAAAAATATTTCTTTTTAAACATAAAATTTAAAACCAATGTGTTTTTTCCCACAAAGAAACGAATATAAAATTTATCTCTGAAATCGTAGCCTCCAAAAATATATTAAACCTAAATTAAGACCAGCAAAAGATTAAAATGAAAAAGATTTAAATATAATAGTTTTTTTTTTTTTTTTTGTTATAAAACTTCTATTATCACTTTTCAATAGGCAACTTTTTATGATGAATAAGTTTCTAACAGATTTCAATTAAGTTATAAATACTGACTTCATATTTATAAATTCTATTCTATTGACATGTCTTTGAAAGCAAGAGGTTTTCAATGATTCCTCACTTCCGTAATGGACACATGAGACACATAGTTTAAATTTAATGTTTGTATTTTAGTGATAACATTAAAAATAAAATAATAAATTTATTGAGCGAGGAAAAAATCTAAAGGCAAGTATATAACAGCAAAAATATTTGAAATGAGCCAATATATTAAAAATAAAGAAGAATGAATAATTTACCTGTCTTCCAGGTTAGAACTGAAAAAAAATCAGGAAATTTATTCTCTTAAAATATGTTCTATTTACATATATAAATATCAAAATTCGAGAGAATATATTTTAGGACTCTGTTACTTATTTTGTGGAGCAACAAAGCTCTAAACGTAGACAATATCAACAACAATTTCACTTTAAGCATGTACAGTTTATAACTATTAACAAATTTTATAATTTTCTATGAATTTTGTTTAGCGGTTTAAATAATTTGATATCATTTTTAATGGTATTGTGAAATGAAGTGGATTCAGTTCTTCAAATAGTTTAAATATACATGACTGAAATTAATTAGAGTTCATGAGTGACTGAACGAATTAATCAGGTGAATAAATTTAATTTATATATAATAACAACATATTTTGTTACTTAATTAAATTTGTTATATAGAATTCTAAATGTTTAATTATATGCTGCATGAAGAATTTTATTTTACCATTTAAATACATTGATTTTAATATTCCATATCAGTGAATGAAATATTTCTGTTAAAAAGAACCTTAATATGATTAGCAGCATCTGTTGCATTGATTTTGTAATGAGATCTCTACTATAGCACTAACTAATACCAGGATATTGGAAGTTTATAATTAAATGAAAAGTGTCAACCATTTTTAAAATTTATCTATTTAAGATTAAAGTAATCTGAAGATTGATAATGTTTAGCAATTATAAAAGTACCATAAAATCATTTTTATAGACATTTGTATATACAATGATTGAATAAATTTTATGATCAATTTTAATTTTTTTGTTATGATAGGATTGTTTTTATTTCCCCTCTATCGTTACAAGTTATGATTTACATTTGTCATTGGATATTTTAATAAATGCAATCCTTGAAGCATTTCACAAATTAAGGTTAATTTGAGAAATTTAAACAAACACAGACTGAATATAGGAAAAGATTAACTTTTTTTATATGATTGGAGGGTAGGAAATGCCTTGCAACATGTGTTCCAAATCTCTGCAGTCTAAGTTCAAATCCTGCCAATGCCAGCATTGCATTTCATCTTTTCAGTTGAGTGTGGTGTATTGACAACATTGTTAGAGCATCAAATGTAATGTCCTATGGTATATCCTTTGGTTCTTTTGTGTTCTGAGGTTCACCTGCTGCATTACTAGTGCCAAGCTATATCAGCCCTTTCTTTTACCTTGGACTGTACCTGTGGCAGGGAGAGGGAAGACATGCATGCATCAAGGATAACTGATCTTAAAAAAATATATATACATATATATAAAACTTGCCAATGCCTGCACATTGGAAAGGAACTTTTTGGGTGTGGATCCATGGTTTCATAAGACATATGAAGGCCTCAGATGGTTGAAGAAATTAAGAAGATGAAGAGGAAATGACTATTATGGCTTAAGCAGAAAGTATCAATTATGAATAACCAAAGAAAAAAAGTCAGTTGAAACCAGGTTTTAATTTACTAAACATCTAATGGCATTTACTTACAGACTGTAGAGATACCAGTTTACAAGGGTATTTATAGCATCAGTAGCCAGTAGTAGAGATTTATCTAAGAAATTTACAACATTACTTACATGAACTTAATACATCAACTCCCCACCTCTAACTATAAAATTACATACAAGAAATATCTCAAAATTTCAATATTTTAATGTATAATCATATCATACAAAATATTCAAGTGTAACTGGATTTCTTAACAAATTTCATAAATGGTTAATTATTTTGTAGTGTCGATGAGTGTGGGGCTGAGAATGAATGAGACTAAGACAAAATGTCTGGTAGAGAATGTTGAGAAGCCAGAGGGAATTACTAATGTAGGCGGGAAGCCGCTGGAATTAGTTGAGGACTTCCTGTATTTGGGAGCAAGGATTGGGAATATGGAAGATGATGTGGTTGAGAGGAAGAACAAAGCCTGGGCAGTGTACCACAGTTTGAGATCGGTGTGGAAGTCGGACCTTCGTAAATACCTGAAGATCCGCCTCTTCATTGCTGTAGTGGAGTCTGTGCTGCTGTACGGGTCTGAGACTTGGACACTGACCAAGAAGCTCACTCAGATGGTGGATGGATGCTACACGAGTATGCTGAGGATGGCTCTGAACATTAATCAGTATACACTGAAGATGAAAAACTCAAAGCTGTATAGGAGCCTCCCAAAAGTCAGCTCAAAAGTGACACAGAGGAGACTGAGGTTAGCTGGACATCCAGAGTTGACACTGCACTCAGTGCCCCTGTAGGAGCCCCTGCATGGACACACTGGAAGAGGAAGACCAAGGTTAATGTATGTTGATGCCCTAAGGACAGACACTGGTCTGTTGGAGACACAGGACATGGCAGCGATAATGAGGGACAGAGACTGCTGGAGAGAACTCGTCCATGGATCTCGGGAATTTTATCCGTCCTAGATAGATAGATAGATACAGATTCCTGTCTAGGTGCTTTATCAAGAGTCAAATTAGAAAAGCCGATGCACTTTTCAAAAATACTGATGCTCTCAGTTAGAACACTCTTGTCATAGTTAACCTTAGCCATATATAGGATATTTCATGATGAGGCGAAGTTCCTTATTGCTATGAAACTTTCTAGACCAATGGGAAAATAAATGTGAGCATATTGTGGATGATTTTAATAGCTTAACTTCTTAAACTAAAGGGCCATCATTACTACATATGTACCTTCACAACAGAACCTTTCTGGGTGAGGTAAATCAAGGTGGCATGCTCATTCCTCTAGCAGTTATTTTGATGGGGTAGTCAAATAAGTGCCCATGGGGTGTATAATCTGTGTATGTACATATAGGATCGACACCAAATGCTAAAGTGGTTCCTATGTGTGGATAGATAACTCTGAATATTCTAAAGTTTTCAAGATGGTACCAACACTGTCAATTTTTGCTAGAGTGGTATGGAGTTAAATTGCTAGTTGGGTGACCCTATCATGCAAGAAAATCTTCAGTTAGCAAAGCATGAAAAAATTCCTCAATCTCGTAGATACACCCAGGCAAATCAGAAATGAAAAATAATAGAGTCAAACCAGAAATGACAGTTGGAAAATTAAACAGAAAATAGCAATATTCATTGACAACAACTAACAGATATTTATTCCATCATACAGATGGTAATGACAATTTACAATCAACGCTCATGAAATGAAAGGGATGCATAGATACAATGAGTTGAAGAAAAGGTGAAAAACTTGTAACAGCAGGATGGTATCGGGACCTGCATTACTGTGAAGCAGCACAACAAAAGTTATGAAATAGTGTATCTTTGGCAGCATTAAAATATTCAAGATGATGTCAGATTTCTTGACAGAACAGCACGAGTTTGTGGATTATTTTCTCATTTATAATCTTACTATTGTGTTTTATATTGAACATATATGCTACAGATTTCTCAGAATGAAAATGACCTCAGCTATTACATAAATCTCTTTCTATTGTGCAATGATTTTTTAGCAGAATTTAGTGTCCAAGAAAAGAATGCTAGATGCCTACTATTTCTATTAAGTGTAGATTTAATGGTGGCATCAGATGCATTGATTTTGTCTGTGAATAGAGGTTGGGATACTTTAACCTAGGCAGATTTCATAATAGATATTTTTAAGTTACTGATTGCTATTGCATCTTTCTGATTGGCAGTAATAGGTAAGCATTGGACAACATGCTTTACGGCATAGAGTTACTGCCCTTCATGTTCTGAGTTCAAATCCTGCTGAGGTTAGCTTTGCCTTTCATCTTTAGAGAGTGGATAAAATAAAGTACCAGTAATGCACCAAGGTCAATTTAATTGATTTTCCCCTGTTGGCCTTGAGTATAAATCAGAAAACATTATTCCTTCAGAGTAACATGAAAGTCATTGGTAAAATCACTAACAGAGTCAAAATAAGGATTTAGTAGGCATGTTTATTAGTAAGGTCAGATTCATCTCAATCTAATATAGAGAAACAAGAGGCAGCCTCAGCAACAGATTACCATGTCTCTCTGTCCCTAGTAGCTTCACATATTTCACTCCAAGTAATAGAAATGCAGTCCAACAAGGATGCTTTTTTAAATTTTTGTTCTGTTACCAGAGATTGTATTATTGGTAATGCTATGAAACAATGTGAAATAAAGTGCCTTGCTCAAGGACATAATGTACTGACCAGTCCAGGAATGGAACTCATGAATTAATGATCATGAGCTGAACACTCTAACCAATAATCCATGTGCCTTCACAAATGAACTTAAGTCTATTGGTAGACATGTTTATTAGTTCATATTATATGGGTAGATATTTATTTCAGTGAAGTTTAACATAAGGAATCATGATGCAGATCATTATAGCTAAATTGATAACTTAGAATACAAACATTCAGTTGAAAATCTACAATTAGTGTTATTCAGTATCATAATAGATTTATAAACAACTTTTAAGAATTTCTATAAATGTTTGTTATTTTACTCTTTGGTTTTTATCACATATGGTGACATCATCCAAATAGGCCTACATGCCTTCCAATCCTTTTCATGAATATGATTGTCTACAATCCATTGCAAACATGCAATACCTTTTGTAAGAATTAATCTAAAATGTTTTGACAGAAATAATTGAGGATCTGCCACAAAAGTGGTAAATACTCATGCATGGAAATGTAACACAGCATAGCATTATGTGCTACATAAGTCAATAGTTCTAAATATTTTCTAAGAAGACATTTCTTTGACTAAGTTAAGTTGAGCATTGGGTAAGATTCTAGATAGGTGAATTTATTACTAGTTACAAAATGGACAACCACTAATCTCCTTTTGCTGTTATTGTTAATGACAATCATTTGTGCTTGATAGAGCAGATCACTTAGCATGATAATACCTTCTTTGAGAATTCTATTCACTTCTAGCTGAATGAATTGAGTATCAGACGATTTAAATTTGTGAGATTTTGTAACTATTAGTTTAAAAGCTGGTGAGAGATTTTGTTAGACCAAATTTTAATGAAATCACAGAGCAATCCCCAAAGTCCTATTGTGGCAATGCTGGTGTTTGCTCAGAAGAGGAATACCAAAAATAACATCTTTGCAGTAACAAGATAGTGTAAAGTAATACACTTGACTGTATGTGTTCTATGGCATTTTGTCTTTAATTCTAGTACACAACATTTCTTGATTGGAGTAGTCATTTTATCTAAAACTGCTAATATTGTACACTTACAGTCTTTAGTCAAGAATCTTAGATTACACACAGCTGTTTCAGATATGAAATTCTCAGATGTAGGACTCTAGCCATTCGGCTGGAGACTGCTACACAAATTTGTACTTCTAAATTGTATAAGAATCATTCATAGCAATGTTCTAAGCATGTAGCTGATCACAAAGCTTGTGATATGTTTTCCAGTGGTTTGGTTTAAATATGGGCAAAAGAGATTCCCATCATAAATGAATCATGAATTCATTTATTATTGAATGAGTCAGCAATCACATTTTTGAAGTGACATTATAAGCTATGCTTCTAAAGATAACTCACATATTTAACAACAGACTCTATGGCCAATTCTTTGTGTATCAGACTATGATTTCATTGGTAGGCTATTTGAAGATGTTTTTTAAAGCAGTTAAAATGTCATATGGGTAGCCATTTTACAACCATTTCTACAAATGTACAGAGACTCCCTCCACTCATTGCATTTGTTTGACATAACTATGAGGTTCAGCATTTTGAAATCAGTTCTCATCACAGCCCATGTCTTCCCCAGCTTCCTTCCATAGGATCTCTTGGCACTTCTTCACCTAACGATCATCCTCTACACAGATTTTTGCTCAGTACATCTATCCTTTCCACTCATGCACACAAACATTACACATCCATTGAAGTATGTTCAACTTGTCTTTGTTTAGTTTCACATATCATGTGCATCCACTGCCCATGCCTCAGTATTATGTAACATTACACTTCACATGCAAGCATCATAAAACCTGCCATTCACTTAGAGAGTGAATGTCTTTGCTCTCAACAGAGGCAGTAGCTCCTTGAACAGCTACTATACTCTCAGAGCAACCAACTCCACTGCTAATTAGGTTACTTAAGTAACAGAAGCTATCAACTACTTCTATTTTACTTTTCTGGGATTAGAAAAGTGTTCATTTTACTGGTGCTCTTACTACCAACTATTCCTGTCCATCTGCTACACACAAAAACCAACTTTTCTGTTAACCTGTCTGCTATTCCACTACATGTCTTGTTTATCTACATTTAATATTGTGTACACATTATAGAGTTCCTACCTTCTCTTTTTCTGGTGCACTTAGAAATAATTTCAAAAATTTCTAGTGAAATAAAGTGCACTAGAAAATTCAGATGAAAATCACTAGTTCCTTCAAATGTAGTGTTTTAGTAACAAATGATAAACAGCCAATGCGTAAATGTGCCTAAAGGATCAAAAGCTACCAGTACAGCATCATGTCCACATTCAATAGTGATGACTGCTCTTTTACAAACTTAAATTGAAGTGTGAATCAGCCAAGATGAAAATCTTGTTTAAATCAGGCTTTAATTTACTGACAAGTACTGACAGATTGTAGAGATAGTAGTTTACGAAGGTATTTATAGTGCATCTTGTGAGGATTCAACCATATCTGTTATTATTATAATACAGCATTAGTTACATGAAATTATTACATAGAGATTATAAAGAATGAGAAGGAGCAAAGAAGAGCAAAATAAATAAAGAAAAAATAAGAAAACAAGAGGAAGAGATAAGTAGTTAGACATAGAATGAGAGATAGATTTCACAGTGAATAGAATCTAAAATAATTCCAAGTGATTTATTTACAAGATAAGACATCATATGTAAAAAAATAATGTTTAAATGTATAAAAATATTCTAAGTACTATTTTAACCAAACAGTTTGTTGGTCCATTTATTCTCTCGTTTGAAGTACATCATCAATTTCAATTGCAAAAGCACTAGCAACAGCTATTATAATATATTAAAAAATCATATGCATCAGAAATATTTTCAATCCATTTAAATTGAGGATTATCTTTTATTTTAATCAAATGCATATAAGTAATTAATAATGTATAGAAATGTTCAAAAGATTTCTTTTTCTTAAATACAGGAAGGCCTATTTATGAATTCTAAGTAAAGAATTCAAGAAAATATATTAAATTTAACCAAAGTTAGCTATAAAGCTTACTTTGATTTACAGTAAGATATAAAGCTTACTTTGGTTTTAAATTTAGTATTTTTCTGAAGGAAATATAAAATGGTATGAAGAGAATTAAATAAAAAGCATATCTAGAAGTTATTTATGATATGGTGTTTCAAAAACTTTATAATATAATTATTCATAAAATGAATAAAGTATGCAATACAAAATGTGGAGATAGATGTGTTTGTTGTTGGCTAGAAAGTAAAAAAAATAAAAAGACAATTTTATCTTTACAAAATGATTCCCAATAATTACTTCAATTGATTCAATAAACCACACCCAAATGTTTTACAAAAAAAAAAGGCCATCTGACTAAATAAGAAAACAATATTATGCTAGATATTAATTTTATTCTGATTTATGAGAGAAAAATGCACAGAAAGAGAATATGAACAGAAAAAGTATTTTCAACTTTCTTTTTAAATCAGGGCAAAATATAAAATGAAAATAATTTTCTTTTTTTTTTCATTATACTGCTATAAGGCAATTTATATATTAAAAACAAAGAAAGTGAAAGTTAACAGTGTAAAATAGATAAGTTTGAAGATGAGACGCATTATAAAAAACACCAATAAGAGACCAATTCAATCAAAGAAGAAAGATAAATTTATTTTCTTATTATTTAGTATAAACTAATCAATATAATCTGAAAATTGTTAATTTTTTTTTTCTTTTCTTTCTTCATTTAGAATATAGTTCAGCTAGAGCATAATCTTCATTTGTCCATTCATAGAGATGACCATGACATCACTTGTGGGAGTGGCTGACAATTCCTTTTGGTTTTTTTACTGTGCAAGTAGCTCTGACCATTTCAGTTTCAACTTCTTATCTTGCTTGCTCCTGGTCTGCTCAGACATTATGATTGATTTAAATATGAAAGTGCATAATGTACATGCCTCAGCAACGAGATTCTCTCATGACACGGCACAAGCTGCACATGCACTGCTCAAGTCTTTGACAGACTTGAAAGTATCCTTGTAATGTTTGCTCTGTGTACTGCCTCAACATTTTCTCTTAACAACTCTCTGTAGGAAAGACATTTTGAAAATGATTCATCATTCATTCAAACAATATAACCAGACAAGTGCAGCTGAGTAGAAATCATAGCTAACATTGTGCGATTGAAGACTTCAATATCTGAAACCGGACCTGCTAAAATATGTGCAGCATTTTGCATAGGCAGAATCAGATTACATATGTTGTAATGGCTGCTATAAACAGTCCACAACTTAATAATATGCAAAGAAGTTTGCAGAGGCAACAGTTCGATAGACTTTCGATTAGGCTTGAAAACATTATGAATGATACTGAAGGTGATGCTAAGACTAGCAACTCTGTGGCTGACATCATACTCAAAGTGGACAATTCTTGAGAGAGTGATGAAACGTTATGTCAGTGTGTTAATGGGTAATAGTGCCTGATCCCTGACTGTAATGGTGTGTGCCCTATACTCCTTGTTAGGGTTGGTTGGTGCCTGACTTTGGTTTTCTTTATGCAGATGATGAGGCCAAAGTAATAGAAGGTAAAGGAGAGGCTGTTCATGCACTGCTGCATTTGATTCTGGGCCTGCATTGAGAACATCATCATCCATAAACAAGAATTTGCACAGTGTGTCCTCTATCCTGCTGGTTTTATCCTATTTTCATATCAAGTTGAAGCGTTTGCCGTCAGTATGATAGCATATGGTGAAGCCATCCTTCCTGCCCTGGAATACATCAGTCAGTATGAGTTAGATTACAATATGAATGACCTAAATATGCATATATAAAATCAAAAGTTGACAGAAAACAAATAGATAAGTTGGGAAACAGAGAAATAGTAATTTCTTTTTTTCAAAGTACTCAAGAACTGCAACATATAGAAGAAATTATAAGCATTTTCTGACCTGGAAATTGGACAGCCAACAATTCTGTTAAGCATTACTGTGGTGTTCATGGTTTCAATATCTTTAACAATGACGTTTGTAAAACCTATAACTTCTTCTAGAAGAATATTCAAAACATGACTGACAATCTGATGTGATGCCCTCATGCTGCTCTCAATTACAATTGGAGCTTTATGGTTGTTTGCATTGTTTTGAAAGCTTCGCCGATAACGAGCCATTAAATCTGAAAATAAATAGAAATAATCATTTGATAATGTTTTGCATATTCAGCAGAAACTCTCACATATAACTGATATCTTATATACCTTTACTTTTCCTTAACTAAACATTAATCATAATACCAAGGAAAATATTATGAATTGGATATAAAATAATTTGAAAGAAATATATTCAAGATAATTAACTTTTTGAAGAAATTAGTATGTGATAAATTATAAATTATAGATATGCACTTTAGCATAATGTGCATAGTGAAAATAGCATATACAATACAAATAAACAAGAGATAATGATTAATATTGTGAAGATGTGTGTCTTTGTGGCTAGAATATTCGGCTCACGGTCATAATGTTGTGAGTTCGATTCCTAGTGGCATGCTGTGTCCTTGAGCAAGACACTTTATTTCATTTGTTCCAGTCCACTCAGATGGCAAGAATGAGTTGTACCTATAATTCAAAGAGTCAGCCTTGTCACATTCCTTGTCTGTCTGAATTTCCCTGAAAATTATGTTAAGAGTATACACGTTTGTGGAATGCTCAGCCACTTGCACGATCAGGCTGTTCTGTTGATTGTATCGGCATAACTGACGGAGTACCACTATAATGATTAATAAGATTATTATTTTGTTTTCTTTAGAGTGCATATTTACACTATTTATACCTACTCTTTATTAGAGTTCCTGGAGTCTACATAGTTCTAACTATGTTGAAACTAGTAGCAATAACATATTTATACAGGATGGTCTGAAAGTCTTGTCACCCCTTGTCACATATTGTTTTAACTTTCATTATTTTTTGTTTTAATAATATATAATATTATTAATTATAATATACAATAATAGTAATATAATATTCTATTTCAGAGCCCATACAGTGTGGAAGAGAGGCTGCTTACAAGTGTATGAACACATGATCGTGTGCATTCTGGCAAGTGCATAGAGGATGTGCGACATGACTTCACTGCAAGATTTGGCAAACCAGCTCCTCCGAAGAGGACGATACTGCGATAGAAACATAAACTGTTTCTCATTACTTTTTGGTAGGGGGTAACAAGACTTTCGAACCATCCTGTACATTGACACATGTACAATTGTTTTTAGTATATTCACTCAAAAGATGATACTACCAAACATAATTTTGTTGACATTTAACAATTCATTTTTTGTTTTTAATTTCTAAAAGTACTCAAAATATTATGTTAATCCTAATTTAAGCTACAAAAATGTATAAGATCTAGACAAAGTCAAAGAAGTGAAATATATTCAACAATTTATTCACATTATTTCAACAAGAAAGAATCTTTAGCATATTCCTATACAGGATTTTTTCTAGTTTGTTGACAAATCTATAAGAAAATAAATCATTGTTATGCTTTCATGTACAGATCAAGTACTTTTGTTTTGTTTTGTTCTGTTTTAATGAAAACGAGAGGAGATAAATTGTCAGAAAAGAATACCAAATAAAAAGCTTGTTTGAGGGTTGCTTTCTTTGTGTGTTTTTTTGTAAAATGACATAAAACAGCTCTCACTATGTTTCGTCCATGAGCTGGAAATGGGGAAGATTGGCTTCTAATACATTAGTTTTAATTCTATAAAAATGAACAAACATACGGTATGATTGATGGATTAGAAAAAATATATATTCTGGTCATGCATTCATTCTGAATAGCACATATGAAATTTATTCATATATATATATATATATCTTTTCCTTCCTTTCTTTTATATCCATTTTCCATGGTTGCATATGTGTGTGTTGGTCTGTCTGTGAGTGTATACACACACTCACACACACATACACACATATATATATATATACATACACACACACACACATATATATATATACATATATATACCAACATATACACACACATATATATATATATACATATATATTTATACACACACATATATATATATATGCCTCAAATATTTCTATATGCCAAGCATGTTAATACATATTAATACATTCTTTTCAACAACATGCTATAGGATATTTGCAGATAAACATTCTGAAAAGAAGTATTAAATTGATATGGAAAAATGAAGATAATGTTTATTGTTATATTGCATTTAAATTAAAATGTTAATAAAAGGGATAAAGCCTATAAGAAATTTGACTGATGTATTGTTGTTTAAGAACTTTCTTTCTTCTAACATAAATTACAGTAAAATGTTTTTATAAACATAAACAAACAAGACAAGTGTTTACAATTATTTCTCTCATAAAAGAGCAATGGAAATTTCTTAATGATACTTATTAATAGAAAAACACTTGCTACAGTGAAAGCAAATACTTTCCACAGTTTAATTTTCAAGAAAAACAAACACTGCATCAACTAAAATATTATAAATAAAATGTTGACCCCACTTACTTTTGTCTCAAAATCTTTAAAATTTACATATGAAAGTCAACAGCCTCAAATATAGAAAAGAATTATTGCAGTAGAGAATTGTGAGGTGCACCCTTTGACAGAAAGTCATGTATGTAACACTGTAACTCATTGATTCTCTATGATTTTACTTATCTCAGTTATTGGACTGTTGCCATGCTGAGGCATCAGCATCAACAGAATTTTCTTCTTACTTACATATATCCATCCCTGTATAGAATGCTTTGTGGTATTTATTCCAGCTCATGGCATATTCTGTGTTCAGATCCTGCTGAAATCAACTTTGCCATTCATCCTTTCAAGGTCAATAAAAAAAAGTATTAGTCCAGTAGTGGGGTAAATTCTTCCTCTTTACTTCTTCTCACCTCCTCCCTCTCCTCTGAAGAAATCAGCTGTGGAAGTGATGGGCTCTGCCAGGTTAAAAATGCCTGAGGCACATCATATATCATGATGGCATCCCTTTGACTCCATCAGGAATAACAAAAATTCCATTCCGGTACTTTGCTAACTATTTTACTGATGTCATTAGAATAAAAAAGTAAAGTGATTCTTGTAATAAATTAAATTAATGTGGTTGGACATGAATTCCCGCAAAATATTTCTGTTTGAATTGCATGTTTGAACTGCTATACTTCATAGCAGCAAGATGTCGAATTTCAGTGCAGAAGATTTGCGGTGGCTAAAAATGAATTAGACATGCAGACTCTACTGGATGTGTAATGTTAGTGTACATAACCAAATGTAATATGCAGGGGAAATGATTGTGCTGGTATGATCATGTTATGCATAAAGAGAATGAGAGTTGTATTAAAAAATACTGAGCACTTAAAGAAAATGGAACCTGTAGTGGAGAGAGAGAAGTATGATATGAGATAAGGCTGTGGAGTGATCTCAAGAAACTGAACCCCTTGGAGGAGATAACACAGGATTAAGTTGACTGGAGATATGCCATACTACAAAATACCCATTCACCAGTACAAGCACTGAAACACTAAAAGGAAATGTGGCAAGAGATTAGAGACTCCATAGTCTGGAGAGGTTCCTGTATACTGCAGTGAAGGAGAGAACCTCTATAGTATCAGTGACACAGTAGGATGCATAAAGTGATGGGTGAACAGACCAGGACAACAAAGGAGTTTTTACCCCTGCCAATTACCTGACAAACTCAGATATAATGTACCCATTAGGACCCTTTGGCACTGTCAAGTACCTGACAACCTCTTTAATATAATGCACCCAGGACATTCTGTAAAGTGACAGTGCTGGTGTCATGATAAAATGCACTTAATACACACTGTAAAGAAATAATGTTGGTGGCATGATAAAATGCACCTGGTACAATTTGTAAGGTAACTGGCATTACAAATCTAGGGCTGGTTCATAACAACACATCCAAGAATGAAAAACAAACATAAAACAATGATGATGTACCAGTTTTGTTCACCTCATGCTGATGTACAGCATAATATATATTTACAGTATATACTCGACATAATATATATTTACAGTATATACTCGAATATAAGCTGATTCAAATATAGGCCAACCCACTGATGATGATGCTGTTGATCATTTATATATATTATGCATGCAAACTCTTGAACAATTTTTGGCTGCCAAATTCAGTTTACAAGACATTGGTAAACACAAAGCTATGCTAGAAGAAACTTGCCCAAAGTGTTGCACAATGGAATTGAACCCAGAACCACATGCTCATGAAGCATATTTCTTCACCACAAAGTCATATCTGCATTTGCTGCAGTAATTAACAGTAATATATAAACTATGAATTAATCATCTTAACCTAGTAAATATGATTATGTGTATGTATTTTTAATAAGGATGTAGCCATATTTATGGTACAATTTTTACAATGAGTTTTATGACGTTTTAAGGTTTAGAAATATGCAGTAATTTAGAATGTTTATTTTTGTTATTAATTGGCAAGGAAAACAATCAAGAACCCCCCCCCCCTCTATATTTAAGTAACGATTAATAGTTATAACTTGCTCTATGACACAAACAAATGCAAAGAGCCAATTTTTGTGATGTGTGTGCTAATCATAAATAATGCATATGAAGAACTGATAATATTGGTCATAAATAAACCCTTTCAACCATGAACGTTCGTACTATTGGCCATAGAATTGTAGTGCTCACAATATGACTGACTGATCAATCAACTGCCAAGCATTTTAGATTATAAACAAATTGTCAAGCAACTGTCTTGCTAATAAGGTGTCAGCATGTATCTTCAGTGAAATATATCAGTGTGTTTTCATGAATTTTTCTGATTTTGGTGGGTTTAAATCACTGGAAATAGCTGAGAGAAGGCTATTAGCTGATCATTTAAGAACCCAAATATTAAATTCGAATGAAGATAGTGAACAGAGTGACAATAGTGATATTGAAACAGAAATTATTCTGAACTTATTAATGATGGTGTTGTGAGTTGGTATAGTAGTACATTCTGTACTGTTGAGTCAGATGGTGATGTAAAAGAAAGCCAGTGTAGTGTTCACAAAATGTTCAGGAGCTCAGTATTCAAAAGGTTAACAATACCTCCATATACTATAAAAGAATTTGCTTTTGTGTCTCAAGAGAAATTATTGCCCTTAATATTTTTCAATACATAAAATTATATTAAAACTGTGATTGCCAGGCAAAATGAAGTATTGTTAACTAGTTTAAGAATAGCATTGAAACTCATACAAAACTAATAGATGTTCAACATTCTTTGTAAACTTTACATAATTAAAAGTTTCCAGGTGAATTTGGTTTAGAAGATGAAAATACTTTAAAACATAGTTAGTGAGGATTATAATTAAACTGATCATTATGATCAGAAATATTTATGATATGTATATACACATATGACTGTCATAGGGGGGCTGCAGTGATATGTGGCATTTCTTGGACACTTTAAGTCTAGTAGAGACCATCACCTCTCAAGGTCTGGACACAGCTGATTTCTTCTAAAGAAGAGGAAATAGAGAGAATGACAGAGGAAGAATAGATCTTGGTACTGGACTGGTACATTTCTTTTTAGGTTGACCTCAACAGGATTTGAGCGCAGAAATCTGGAAGAAATACCACAAAGCATTCTATCTGACATTCTAACAACTCTGCTAATTCGCTGCCTTGTTAATGATATACAGGTAAATGATAATTTCAATGAAATGGGAATACAGAACGAGTTACAGAAAAAGCATTCTCTTTTAGTCAGAGGAGTATTTCAATCAATAATGCTGAAAAGTGTCTGCAGCAGTAAAAATATCTTGCATTGAAGAGTAAAGGAAATCTTTTGTTCTTAATGATTGAATAGAAAACATTATTGCTTACTGATGTAGTCACAAAAATAAACAATTCAGCTAACACTCAAACGTATGGCAGCCTAAGATCTTTAGATGTGGTGTATTCAAATACAAACATTTATGGGGTGATCATCAACAAATAATACTCAATGGGTGTGTGTGTGAGAGAGAGAGAGAGAGAGAGAGAGAGAGAGAGAGAGCCGTAGCACCAGCCTTTAATGTCTATTTTCCATACTTGCATGGTTTAGATGGGTTGTCACGTTCTATGGTTAGACAGGTCAAGTGATCATGTCTTGCTCAAACATTCCCCTTCTGGCTTAGTTTCTATGACTAGATGCCCTTCCTAATGCCAAACAGTTTGCAGTATATTTTGTGATACCGACACTTTCACCTTGCAGAGCAGACCGAGTGCTTTTTTGTTGAGGTACCAACACTACCACGTTACAGGATGGACTTGGTACTTTTTGTTGTAGCATCAACACAACCACTTTACAGGATAGACTTGTTTTTGTCTTGGCAACAGTACGAGCACCTCACAGAGTGGGATGTGTCTATTTTATTGTGTCGTCAGCACTACTTCATTATGCCATCTGAGTGCTTGTTGTGTCCTTAGTCTATCTGAGAAGTCAGTGGTGAGAGGATGAATGAGGTACATGTCACAGGCCAAGTGAGAGGAGTCATTCCATAGTACGAAAGCAAGTATTATGTCATGTATTTGTGTTTGGAAGTATATTGTGGGGTGTGGCCAGCTTTCTATGCAGATATGAGTTGCATAGAGAAGGTGAATGAGGGTGGTTGGAAAAGTACCTCATCATTGTCATTTTCCCATGCTTGTATGTTGTATGGGTTAAATCGGTTGTCACAATCTGAGATTACACCACTGGTGACAATGTCTGGCTCATAAGTTTAGTTTTGGAATTGTTTCTATGGCTAGATGTGCTTCAAAACACCAACCAAACGTTTTATCATTGCACCAGTGTTTGCTCTTTTGTGTTGATATGGGGTGAAGAGTGGGGATAAAGGAGTAGAGGAACGTAGGTAGAGAGGTAGGTGGGGCAGGAAAGTGATGCATGCAGGAAGGTGAGTACCTAAATGTTGTTACACTTCTCAGTTTCTTCACAATTGATTCCTCCTACTCACTTGGGAAGACAGGTCTTCTGTAAAATGGCATGTCTTATATGCAGAAGACCTGCCTTCCTATGTGCACAAGATGAAATGAAGCAAACATGTAGAGATGATAGTGTGCACCAATCTTCTCTTCATTCTTCCCCATTCACTTTTCCCAATCTTAATACCCTGTTCTCACCAGCTATGTATCCTGTGCACCTCATCAAGGTTGAACTTGCTTACCTCCAAACCCTCACCCCTGCCACATCTTGCCTGCTTAATCCATGTATTAAAATATGAAACCTGGACACGTTCTACATCTGATCTCCCACATTGCAGTTGCCATGAAAAAAGCAATAAGTCCACCCTGTATGCTGATCTGATACCACAACAAAAAGAACACTCACTCCATCCTGTAAGATGGTTGTGCTAGTGGCACAACAAAAAGCACCCAGTCCACCCTATGAGGTGGCCATGCTGATGATATGACAAAAAGCATCCAGCTGTTAAAACCAAGCAAAAATACAGATATGTATGAGCAAGATATGGTTACCTGAACTGAATTGTCTCATAACATGATGCAAGCATGGAAATGAACATTAAATGATGATGATAATGATATATATATATATAGTAGTAATATATATATATATATATATATCATAATCGTTTCAACATCCCCTTTCCCTGCCAGTTGACGGCTGAGAGAAAGGAGTACTTAATACTGCAGTAGAGTTTTAATATTTATTTTACTTTAGTGTTTGCAGGCAAAACTTCAGAATAACAAGACTCACTATTAAGCCTTAAAAATGAATATATATTTATGTATATATATATTATGGTATGCCTTCATCACACAAAAAATATGTATATATATACATATATATATATATATATGACTTTGTATTTTTGCATCCCTGTGTTTGTTTTGGTTCATTTATCAACTAATACATATATATAAATATATATATATATATATATATATATATATATATATATATATATATATATAGTGTATTTTGCATTACACAGTATGCTTAATTAAAAGCATTTCAAAGACCTTCTGCTATTGTTTTAGAGTAGTGACAGACTCACTTACTTTAATTTTCAGCACACAGGGGAGATAAAGCTGACAGGGCCCTGTTTTGCATTTATTGATGCTTATCAAAGCCAACTACTCCTCCTGTTTGCTGAAATCATGGATGTTTGGTTCTTATAGAATTCTAGTAAATAATCAGGAACTGATTATACAGAGCGGTTGCCGGTCAAGCAGAAATTGAAAATTAGAATTGGAGCTCTGAAATAGCTATATATATATGAATGTATATATAGTGTATTTTGCAATACACTGTATGCTTAGTTAAAAGCATTTCGAAGACCTTATGCTATTGTTTTAGAGTAGTGACAGACACACTTACTTTAATTTTCAGCACACAGGGGTGATAAAGCTGACAGGACCCTGTTTCACATTTATTGATGCTTATCAAAGCCAACTACTCCTCCTGTTTGCTGAAATCAGCTTTATCTCCCCTGTGTGCTGAAAATTAAAGTAAGTGAATCTGTCACTACTCTAAAACAATAGCATAAGGTCTTCGAAATGCTTTTAATTAAGCATACAGTGTATTGCAAAATACACTATATATACATTTTTTTCATTCATTCATTCATTTTACGTCCGCTTTTCCCTGCTTGCAAGGGTGGGACGGGAACTGATTCTGGCTTGATTTCTACAGCTGGATGCCCTTCCTAACACCAACCTCATTTACAGTGAGTGCTGGGTGCTTTTTTTTTTTTTTTTTTTTTCCGTGGCACCTCCACGACCACTTTGCAGTGGAATAATAGGGACCCCAGTCCCTATCATCTCATTTCTACAGCTGAGTAAACTGAGTATACATTCATATATATATATAGCTATTTCAGAGCACCAATTCTAATTTTCAATTTCTGCTTGACCGGCAACCGCTCTGTATAATCAGTTCCTGATTATTTACTAGAATTCTATAAGAACCAAACATCCATGATTTCAGCAAACAGGAGGAGTAGTTGGCTTTGATAAGCATCAATAAATGCAAAACAGGGCCCTGTCAGCTTTATCTCCCCTGTGTGCTGAAAATTAAAGTAAGTGAGTCTGTCACTACTCTAAAACAATAGCATAAGGTCTTCGAAATGCTTTTAACTAAGCATACAGTGTATTGCAAAATACACTATATATACATTCATATATATATAGCTATTTCAGAGCACCAATTCTAATTTTCATATATATATATATATATATATATATATATATATATATATATATATATATATATATATATATATATATATATATATATATATATACATACAGTTTAAATAAAATCATTTTCTTCTGTGTACAGAGAAAAATATTGCTATAACAATTCTCCTCTATATGATATGAAATGTGTCTAGCAAGATATTTACATAGTGTTATGTATGAAAAACTATTTAGAATTGCTAAAGTTAAGCAAACAGTGCTGGATATTCTCTCCAGTGTGTATTCAGAAAAACAGCAAACAATCTGTTTACTGTATATAATATTTTAAAAATATAATCATCATTGTTTAACATCTGTTTTTCCCAGCTAGCAAGAGTTGAACGGGTCTACATCGACCAAGTGAGTATTGAATCTGAGTTACTGTCTTCCCAGACAGACAAACATGGGGGGGGGGGGGGGGGGGGGCTGCAACTCAGTTATGTCCGATCTTATATTCTATCATGTCTTTGACACAACTAAAGAGTCTTCCGAACCCTTTTTAGGCAAGCTTTCTGTGGCTGGATCCCTTTCCAATCAATCACCAACTACTTATAGCATGCACTGGGTGAATTTATCATGTAGATTACCAACACTAGGGAGGCTGTTGTGTTCTTTACACGACAGAAGCTCATGCGACTATGAAAACAACGGTGTTGCTGTATAGATAAAATTTTGATATGAAGCTATTTCAGCCATAAAAAAAGCCTTGTAAAATAATATTGTTTTTTAAGATAAACCAATACATGAGTTTTAATCATATTTTTCAGTAAATTGTAATATTTGTCTAAAATATTTCAACAGATAATATTCTCCTTTGGTCAAGAGAGAGAACCTCTACCTGGCAGGTCCATAGGTAATGGATAGGGGAACAATCTCAAGACATAGGGTTTAGTAGTGAATACAGAAATA
Source organism: Eledone cirrhosa (assembly GCA_964016885.1). Lineage (NCBI taxonomy): Eukaryota > Metazoa > Mollusca > Cephalopoda > Octopoda > Eledonidae > Eledone > Eledone cirrhosa. The sequence goes on along the minus strand of OZ024743.1, from coordinate 20,653,311 downwards.
AGTTATCTCAGACCAAACACCGGTTGCCTTTTGGCATAGCACACAGCAGCCACCTGGCTTATAGGGGTTAAAGCATGCTGTGTCCAGGATACTCCATTTAATGTAGGGTATTTTACTTCCCTGGTCATGGAGTCTCCAGATAAAGCAAAACATAGATATATCCTCCTCTAATGGATCCTTCCTATGTTGTATGTGTGGATTGCACATGGTAAAGCAATCATAAAAGTCACTCTGTTCCATGTAGCTTCGTTCTATTATAATTAAGGCTTCCTCAATTCTTAAATTCCTGAGTCATCTTCACCACCTATATGATGGCCTCAATGTCTCAGTTGTGGCATTTAACACATGAGAATTAATGTGTCCTACAGGGTCACTTACAGACAATGTGGTTCCTCATACAATGGAAGTACTGTCCGGATGTTACACATATGGATTAAAGTGCACATGACCACAAGAGCTTCCTCTGTCAAAAATCTCCTTGATAAATGCTGCAACTAAAACTTTGCAGTCATCATATCAGTAACAGGGAGGAATGTGGGTAATTTAAGAATTAAGGAGGCCTTGATTATAAACACACAGAAACCACTGATGAACAATAGAATAGAGCTATAGGGAGCAGAGTGGCTTTTATGACTGCTCAACATATGCACAATCCACACGGACACAACAAAGGTGGATGTATTATTTCTCATTTTTTCATTTGAAAAGAAAGTATTTACCATTAAATATGATGAAATATACTATGTAAAATAAACATTATTTTGTTTTGTTTTATTTTATTTGTCATCCTTTACCCCAATACCACTTTTATATATAAATATATTTCTGTCTGCATTGTACTGGCTTTTTGAAGTGAACTTCAGAAAGGTGGTGCAATGCAGATAGAAATATATATATACAAAGGTGGTAGCAAGTATATATACAAGCACATACTTGTCAAAGTTTCACAAGCTTTAATTTTCAATACAATTTTCTTCCTTTAGAAGGCTATGGTTTAGTGGATATGATATTAGAAACTTATGTTAATTGTAAAGGTTCGAAAGTTTAATTTTAGTCAAACCATAGGCATATACAAACATATGACATCTAAAGTTGATCAAAGGAGATACTGATCAAAATATAGTGGCACGAGAATAACAAACTATGTGGTTAATAACTAATTCGTTTTTATTATTCTATTAATAATTCATCACAGAAATTCATGAATGTTACACACAATAAATCACACACACAAAAAATATTGAATAATGAGAATTATACTTTTGAATTGTGAAATAGTATGATTGCATTGAAATAGTGATAATTTTGTTAAAGCTAAGTAGGATATTCAATAATATGTTCAGTGTATATTTAAGATTAAATTAACATCTCTATCCACAAATATAGCAAATTTAATTTGACATTTCACAATGTAAGCTAGTTAATTTAAATTTAATAAAATAATTTTACAACTGAGATATTTTAGAATGTTTTCATTCATGTGTGTATATAGGTTATTTTTATTTAGAAAAGGAGTTAATCGATTGAATCATGTCTAAAACATTATCATCATCATAATGATTACAATATTCATTGATTTAATATCAGTGTTATGCATGAATATTTCTTGATCTTGTAGCATTTTTCCTCATGAGACCTATATTTCTCAGCTCTGAATTAGCCACTTCTGCATTATTTATATTTACTTCAGCTACAAGTATCATTCATTAACATGAGATTTCTATACCAGCATAGTTTTCTTGTGTATATTAATCAAAGCAACAGATGCTCAGTTATTTTATTGATTCACTTTACAACTTCTCATAAATTAACTTTGCACATACAAATCACTGGTCTTCTATAATAATTTCAAATTCTCTAGCTTAATACTTCTTTTTTTCTTAATATATCATCATACATACGAATGTCTTTCATGTAAACATTTTCTGTATGTTGCTAACAGTTAGATTCTCAAAACTGTTTATTCTTTTGTCAAAAAGCTAGGGAATTGTGACATCAGCATATCAATGATTTTAAATAGGAATTTGTCATTTTTGTGACTGCTTTAATAGGAGTAGGATATATGAAAAGTTGAAAGCAGGAGAGTGTCTATCAATTATTCCATTTTGAATTTATTATTACCAATTCAGACCTCACATTCAGCACACTTATGAATTGCCCAAACAATGGAAGCCAACTATTATGTTGTTGATTGTCTTCCTACAAAGAGAAGTTAAAACTCCTGTATTATCTTAAATCAAACAAAATACAATATATAATGAAGTCCCTAATATAAAAAATACAAGATGGTTACAGCTGGTATGCTTTTGATTATAGGTCTGCAAGATTATACTATGGACCAAACAACTCTCATGAGCTATTTCTTAATACCTATTTTCCTATTGCTTATCAAACTTTGTAGCAAGATATAGGATTAAGAAGTTTAACTGAATAAAATGGTGCATTCTGCATATTAAATAAAAGGGTACATTCTGCATATTAAATACAAAGACAGTTTTGTCTCACACATAATATAGTGTCAACTAATTTTGTGTCAATTAATTCCATGGATAATCTTAATTAATTGAAGTGTTTTAATCTACTATTATTACCTATGTAAACATTTACAGCACAATCTGTATTTGCTAAAAATTTTAATTAATTAGTCTTATTCAAGTTATCTCCTAACATCTATTTGTAGATTTTAAACACATTTACAGAGTTTGTGTTTATTAATTGTATGGATAATCTAAGTTAATTGAAGTGTGAAACCCTACCCTATCTGGGTAGGCTAGAGCAAAAGAAATTTATTTGTCTTAGATGCTAAACAAATTTTACCCATTCCATCGAAATTCTTTCCGACTCCCCCATAACTTAATCTAGCAATAAGCTTTCTTCTCTATTTTGCCATGAGTAAGTAGAAGGTAGTGCAGGTAAATATTGTAATAATTCTTTCTAACATTGGCACAAGGCCAGCAACAATATGTATTGAATCCCAAATCCATTATAGCAACCCCAGTACTTGACTAGTACTTTATTTTATCAACTCTGAAAATATGAAAAGCAACGTTGACCTCATGAAGGACTAACTAGATGCCTCAAGGCATTTTTCCAATGTTCTAATGATTCAGTCAACCAGCCACACTTATGATAATAATTGTTTCTACTTTAGGCACAAGGCCAGCAATTACCCAGTACATTACTGGTACTTTATTTTATTGACCCCGTAAGGATGAAAAGCAAAGTTAACCTCGGCGGGATTTGAACTCAGAATGTAAAGGGACGTAACTATGCTAGAAAGCATGGCGTCCCACCCTCTACCGATGCTGCCAATCAAGATTTGCAAGTATAGCTGTTCTAACAACAGTAGTGATGTAATGGTTGAAGTGGTTGAATGAGAGACAAAATGCCTTGTGGCATTTATATGCATATTTATACTTTTTAATTTTCACCAAACTGATATTACTTTTCATCCTTTTTGGGTTGATAGAATATATACCAGATAAGTACAGGATATCAGTCTAACCAAGTATACTCTTCTTCTGAACTTGTAATATTATGCTTATACTAGAAACAATTATTTTAACAGTGACTAGTTTGCAATTATTTTAACAATTGATAGTAAAATATGTTTTCAATGGAAATATCTTTAAAAACTTGTATAATTCTACAAAAATATAAAAAGTCAATGAAAGGCCAAATTCAAATTATATTCTATATAGCTTACAATTCATTGATGTATCCTTCAAGTATTAAAGCCATACAGATATTTTTTTTATTAATATCACTGATGCAAAATAGAAGACTATTGATGCATTTGTTTGTGCTACATTGCTACATTTCTCATACTAAATATATGTTCATTCATCTCAAAATTCACCTTCAACGACAATAAACTTGATATGAGAAAGGCAGTTTTTGTAAATTCCAGTATGAGAAACATATTCCAAGGGAGCCGAGTCAGTGCCTGGATATTCAGCATCCTGGGCTTGCTCTACAAGGAGCATCCCATTGCCCCATGTAGAATAATTTCAACTTACAATCTGGTAAACTTACAAACCTAGGTTTTGTTACTTCTTGCTCTGACAACACTAAAAACATTACTAAGCCTGCATTTTATACTACACACTCAACACTTGTCCACACCAAATCATGTGACTTGTCATAACACCATACAACTCTCTTCATTAGTTTGGATATTTCCACAATGCTGCTATGCAGCAAATATGTTTAGCAATTTATTTATTTATCACAGGAAATTATCATATATTTAATATTTATACAAATTTGTATAAAATTATGTAATGCACCTTTCTGAAGTTGGCATATTAGGTAGCTGTCTAGTTGGCCGGATTAATGCTAGTTTTACATGGGAAGAGTTGTTAACCATCTCAACCAACCATTAGGAAAAGCATTTTAATTTCATTTCACATCATACTTTCTGCTATACTTTACTTAATGGGGTAACATGTTGGAGCTTACAGATGATAAGCTTTTTCCCTCTACTTGTGTATTCTTAATCCAGTTTGTCAGTGCTATGCCGAATTGTAATTTAAAGAATGAAAATCACAAATAACTGTTAAATTTACTAACAAATCCTACTACAGTGAATATTTCTCAATTCTTAGTGGAGTGATTATATTTATCAAGGTGCTGTTTACCTGTTCATCAGAACATTTTGACTGGTGTCCAATTTTATTTTTATTGTCAAGCTTCTCTGGAGATTTAACAATCACTATTAGAAGGTTACGTTGTTTTACGATTTAGAGGGGAGTTTGTTTCCCTAGCTTGGCTGTTAGAACATCTCTTCTATTTGTTGTTACGTGTAGGTAAACAATTAAGCAAAAAGAACATACCTCGAGATTATATGTACATGAGCATTTTAATCAGAGCAATAAACAAAACAGGTTATCATATCAGTTGCTCCTTGATTGGTAATTCGTAATTATCATTTCGTGGCGGTGTTCAAATATCCCGTGACCGCATGGTGTGATATCGCTGTTTTGTTACAGTGAAATGCGTCTGCTCGCATCAACACACAAAGTTGAAAAGAGAGTGTATTCAGCTACTGACGTCAGAATTAAGGGCAGTTAATCGACTGCCTTCAAAGTCAAAGCTAGGTGGCGTGATCTTCTACAACTGGCTAATTTCCTTTCTGGGGCCACATAGACATATTTCTTCCAAGCTAGTTTTCTCATCTTTTCAATTTACTATAACATTTTGACCAAACCTTCAGCAGTAATAAAACCCAATGCTGTGGATGTCATTTTCAGCAACACTCTTAAGCATTGTTGTTATCCAGAAGTAACCATAAGTTATCTCTTTATCTACAAAATATTGACGCATGCATCTGTATGCTTCATAATCAAAGAAAGTAACAATTTAGTTACTGTTCAATTATCCTTCTAGCACACACCAATGTGTTCAATATGATAATTAATCATGTCTTCTTAGAATGATTTGAATTTACAATCCCCTTCAAAGGTCACAAATAATTCATCTAATAAAATATTCTTCAATGATAAACAACAGGAATCTTTCAATCTAAATAAATTAAGCGAGACAAAAGTTATTGTTCAAGACATCATAGGAACAATTACTCAAATCTGCAATAAAAACCTTTGAACCAAATCCTGAACCCCACCTCTTTCATTTTTTCGATTCAATGTCAATGATTCATTATTAAATGACCTTAACAATATATATTCTTACTTTGATGAGACTAACAATCTTCACTTCTTGCTTACTTTGTAACCTTAATGGCTTCTAGCTACCCTAATTACATTTTAGTGATATTCTACAATAGATTCTCAACAAATAATATAGAAACATGCATATAAGGCACTTTTATGAAATAAATAAATAAATGTCTGCATCATGCTGTGGCACCTTGAGTGTCTACTATAAGCTCAGGTTAACCAATACCTTATGAGTAAAATTTGGTACATGGAAACTGTCCAGCAGCTTGCCTTATATATATATGTGTGTAAATGAAGTAATTCCGTCGGAAAAGTCCAGGAAAAAAGAGTGCTCTATGTAGGTAACAGAGCTTAATAGTTATGTAATAAACAACATAAGGCAATTATTCCATTTACCAGTGGTTTCTTAAAAGCAAAAAATGTTGCTTTCAATCCTCAGAATGAAAAAATCCTGGTCTGTTTATTGAATTTGGATTTTAAAATCCAAATTCAATAAACAGACCAGGATTTTTTCATTCTGAGGATTGAAAGCAAAATTTTTTGCTTTTAAGAAACCACTGGTAAATGGAATAATTGCCTTATGTTGTTTATTACATAAATATATATATATATATATATATAATGATTGTTTCTACTTTTGGCACAAGGCCAGCAATTATCTCAGTGCATTACTGGTGCTTTATTTCATTGACCCCATTAAGGATGAAAGGCAAAGTTAACCTCCACGGGATTTGAACCCACTGTAAAGGGCCGTAACTCTATGCTGAAAAGCATGGCATCTGACCCTCTACTGATACTGCCTATCCACCGATAATAATAATAATTATTATCATCATCATGGCATTGGATAGAGGGGTTGTCAAAAGTCAGTACTCAATCAGAGCTACTGACCACTTGGTTATATATATTTCATCACTACAGTATATATATATATATATATATAAAAGGAAATGTGGTAAGGAACCAGATGGACCATAACACACCAGAGTACTCAATACTTAGGGTAGTAGAGTGGGAAATAGGAAAAAGTATGACCCCGACGGCAGAGCTTAAGCCGTTTCGACGGCTATTTCTGGTCCAGAAATAGCCATCGAAATGGCTTGAGCTCTGCCGTCGGGGTCATACTTTTTCCTATATATATATATATATATATATATATATATATATATATATATATATATATATATATATATATAAAGCGATAATGAGGGACAGAGACCGCTGGAGAGAACTCGTCCATGGATCTCGGGAATTTTACCCGCCTTAGATAGATAGATATATAAAGACGCCCTTTGGTCACGAATGGCTATGGGATATGTACCTAGAAAGTTCCCCCTCTGAAGCACATTCCAGGCAAGGTTGTTTATGAAAGAACCAGTCGCCCTTGCATACCAGTCTCCCCTTCCCATGTCTAAGGGAAAGGCAAAGGCCACTATAACTCAACACCAGTGATGTCACAACTCATTTCTACTGCTGATTAAACTGGAGCAACGTATAATAAAGTTTCTTGCTCAAGAATCGAACACACAACCTCACGATTGCAAGCCCAATGCTCTAAGCCATGCACCTTCACAGAGAGAGAGAGAGAGAGAGAGAGAGAGAGAGAGAGAGAGAGCATAATCATCGATTTGATGACTATTTTCCCTGCTAGCAAGGGTTGGCTGGTCTACTTAGACCAATTCATTACTGAAGTGGAACTACTGACCTCCCAGACTAGGGATCTGTTTCCCTTTAAAATGGTATTCTAGTGTGGCCAAATATTCACAGTTGAAGGACTGAAACTAATAAAAGAATATCATGAATAGTTTCTGTATAAATATAATTTTGGGGAAAACTATATTTTCAGTGAGATTAATTGATGTTATGTTTTGTTAAATTTTTATAAATTAACTTGATTCAAGCAAAATAATATGTTATATTCCAAAATTTCACAAAATTTATTTCCTTGAAAATCTCTATTATCAATTTTATTTTTTAATTTTGGAAAACTATTAAGCTATTAAAATTTAATATATTTTTTATTTTGCTTAGACCATGCAGAATTTAGACATGTCAGAATTTTAGTGCCAGACAGTCTTCTTTTAATCTAAATCAGTGTAGCAGTATACCTAAATAAAGAAATTCATAAATTTCAAGCTGCAACATTATTTATGGTGAATAAGTTAGTTGCCAAAAGGAAATATATCCTTATGGTGAATTTACAATATAATCATTTTTACAAATTCTGAAATGCTGCATATGCCAGTTTATACAATATGGAATTCTATCCTTCAAAAGCTTACCTCTATAACTAAGGTTCATCTTAAACATCATCATCATCATTTTCACTTCTGGCTAACCATGCTGGCATAAACTGGGATGAGATATTTCTACAGCTAAATGGCCTTTCTGATACCAACACACATCGTAGAAGAGAGATTACTCTAACCTACCCAAACAGAGGGACCAGCTATTGAAATTGACAGTTTTATGGTCAAAGAATCAATCAAGAAGATGAACAATGGGTAAGCTGCAGGACCACCAGAGTTAACTGCTGGGATGCTAAAAGCATTGAGAGGGGTAGCAGTCAAACTAGTAACCCACATAGTCAATCAGGTAATGCAAGACTGTCATACCCAATGACTGGTGCAGCAGTATAATCATAAATTGCTATAAGAGTAAAGGGGATGCTCTAGAAAGAAGCAACTACAGAATAATAAAACTGATGGACCAAGTTATGAAAGTGACAGAAAGAGTTCTAGCACAGCTAATTAGGGGATATTTCAATTTAGATGAAATCCGATTAAGTTTTATGCCTGGGAAAAGTACTACAGATGCCCTCTTCTTAGTGAGACAACTAGAAGAGAAGTTCTTAGCCAAGAATAAGCTACTATATATGACTTTTGTTGATCTAGAAAAGACTTTTGACAGAGTACCTCATTCTATTATCTGGTGATCCTTAATGAAATTAGGTGAAAAAGAATGGTTTGTGAGAACAGTGCAAGCCATGTACAGAGGAGTTGACAGTTAGTGAGAGTAGGAAATGAGTTTAATGAGGAATTCAAGGTGCAGGTAGGAGTTCATCAGGATTCAGTTCTGAGACTACTGCTGTTCATCATAGTTCTCTAAGCCATTACAGGGGAGTTTAAGACTGGCTGTTCTTGGGAATATCTCAATGCAGATGATCTGGTCCTTATAGCTGAATTCATAAAAGAACTAGAGAATAAGTTCTGACTATGGAAACAGAATTTGGAATAAAAAAGATTGAGAGTAAACTTAGTCAAAACAAAATGCTAGTAAGTGGGAAAGAACATGGGATGCTGATTCCTTCAGGGAAGTGGCCCTGCTTAATATGTAGAAAAGGAAATAGGAGTAAACTCTATACAATGTTCACAAGATATGTGGGATAATAGGTAGACAAATAAGAAGAATTTGTATGCAAAAGATGCACAGGGTTAATTGAAGAGATGAGTGTCAGTGATATAAACTTTTTCCAATATCATGAAGGATCCATAAAAGTGGTTGATAGCTTCTGCAATCTAGGTGACCTAATTAGCAGCGGTAGAGAGTGCTTCAAGAGTATACTAGCTAGAATAATGACAAGATGGAAGAAGTTTAGAGGGCTACTCCCATTGTTGACAACAAAAGGTTTCTCCCTACATACAAAAGGATGGCTGTGTGATGCCTGTGTAAGAAGTGCAATGCTGAATGGTAGTGGAATATGGCCAGTGATTGCAGAGGACATGTGTAGGTTGGAGAGAAATGAAGCTACCATACTTTTCTGGATGTGCAATGTAAATGTGAGACAAAGGCAGAGCTTGGATGAACTGCAGGAAAAACAGGGTTTAAGGGGAATGCTATGTGGTGTGCAAGAGAGAAGACTGTTTGTGTGGACATGTGATGAACATGGATGATGATCACTGGTTGAAGAAGTATCTGGAAATCTGTCTGATAAGAAGACACAGTAGAGATAGGCAAAGGTTAATCTGTACAGAGGTGGTCAGAGCCGATCTCAAATCGCTGAGACTCACAGAGGAAAGGATAAAGGAAAGCGACAAGTGAAGAGAGGCTGAGCTGAAAAGAACCCATCCAAACCATGAAAGTGTAGAAAAACAGGAGTAAAAAAGATGATAACGATTAAGAAGCAATGAGGGTGCTAATTATACACAGATTAGTACATCCATTTCAGAATAATACTATGAGCAAATTAGTATATATACCCATCAAATACATGTTTACTTGTGGCTGATTGGATGATATACAGGTCCAAATAGATCCGAAATTCAATTAAAGATTATAATTTTTTCCAATTTAGAGGGAAATTCATATTTTGTGGCCCGTTTATATGCCTATATATTAGATCATCATCATCATCATCATCATTTTACGTCCGCTTTTCCCTGCTTGCAAGGGTGGGACGGGTCTTATTCAGCACAGCATCTCTCCACTCGTCACGGTCCCTCGTCATCTCCACCGTGAGCTTCAATGATCTGAGGTCTGTTCTCACCACCTCCGCCCATGTTTGTCGTGGTCTACCTCTACCACGTCTTCCTTCAACTGGCATTTCCTGGCACTTCTTCACCCATCGGTCATCCTCCATGCGCATCACATGTCCATACCACCTCAGTCTCCTCTCCCGTACACTACATTCTATCCCTCTCAGACACAGTTTCTCTCTCAACACATTTATGCTGGGTCGTTCACGCACATTTACACTGCACATCCAACGGAGCATGCTTGCCTCATTTCTCTCCAGCCGTCGCATATCCTCTGCAGTTGCTGCCCATGTCTCGCTACCATGCAGTATCGCGCTCCTCACACAGGCATCATACAACCGGCCTTTCGTACGCAGGGAGAAACCCTTCTTCGTCAACAGAGGAAGCAGCTCCCTAAACTTCTTCCAACCCGTCCTTATTCTAGATACTATGGCCTCGGAACACCCTCCTCCCATGCTAATCTGATCTCCTAGGTACCGGAAGCTATCCACCACTTCTATAGCGCCCTCTTGCATTTGAAAAATGTGTCTATCAGTGCGACTTCTACTGTCTAATTTCCCTGTACATCTACTGCATACATATTTCTCCCTACCTGTTAGTTTGCCTGCTATCCCACTACATCTCTTGTGTACCCAGGATCTGCATTGTGTGCATTTTATAGAATTTATGCCAGTTCCTTTTCTGCATATCGAACATGGCCATTTCCCTGACGGAATCAGGGTTTTGTCCTCTTTTCTACTCATCAACACTTTTGTCTTAGCTAGATTCACTCTCAGTCCTTTTGCTTCCAACTGCTGTTTCCATAGCCAGAATTTATTCTCTAGCTCCTCTACTGATTCTGCTATAAGAACCAGATCATCAGCATAGAGAAGTTCCCATGGACAGCCAGTCTTAAACTCCTCTGTTATGGCTTGGAGGACTATAATGAACAAGAGAGGGCTGAGGACCGAACCCTGATGTACTCCTACTTTTATCTGGAATTTCTCACTAAACTCCATTCCTACCCTGACTTTACTGAGAGTACCTCTGTACAAAGTTTGCACTGTCCTCACAAGCCATTCCTCAACACCCAGCTTCCTTAGGGACCACCAGATGACAGATCGGGGTACCCTATCAAAGGCCTTCTCTAGGTCAACAAAGGCTAAGTATAGTGGCTTATTCTTCTCTAAGAACCTCTCTTGCAATTGTCTCACCAAGAAGAGGGCATCTGTTGTACTCTTCCCAGGCACAAAACCAAACTGCATCTCATCTAGTTTGACCCTTTCTCTAATTAGTTGTGCTAAAATCCTTTCTCCCACTTTCATAACCTGATCTATCAGTTTTATACCCCTATAATTGCTCCTCTCCAAAGCATCCCCTTTACCTTTGTAGCAATTTATGAGAATACTGCTGCACCAGTCTTTGGGTATGACACCACCATATATAGCCTGATTGATGATGCGTGCAACCAGTTTAGTCCCTACGTCCCCTAATGCCTTCAGCATCTCAGCAACTATTCCCGATGGTCCGGCTGCCTTACCATTTTTCATTTCCCTAATCGCCTCTTGGACCCTATATTCGTCAATCTCAATAGCTGGTCCCTCTGTCGAATCTACCAAGGGTAATTTCTCTCTCTCCCATTCGTTCTCCACATTCATCAGTCTCTCATAATGACATTTCCAGGCCTCCTTTTTCTGATCATTCGTGACACTAAGTACACCGGCATAATCCCGGACACATATGTGTATATATTTATACACGTTAGAGCACTCTGTTACACACACTGTATTTATAGAGATATAACTTAATTATATATATATAATTACACACACACACACACACACACAAATACAAGCATATATATATATAGAAACACAACAGAATATCTTACAATTTCAGAATTACTAAATTTACACACAAGGTATTAGTTGACCCAGAGTTATACAAGACAGATGGAAACTGAACCAGAAACTATGTGCTTCTGAAAGGATATTTGTAACTATACGGCTATACCATATCTATGTACAAATCTGTATTTTAGCATTCTCTGGTAAAATAGAGCAAGGTATAGTTTACAAACACAAGAAAATACCTGAGACAACAGTAAAATGACCCCTCATCATCATCATCATCATCACCGTTTTACGTCCGTTCTTCCACGCTAGCATGGGTTAGACGGGTTGTCCTGTTGTGGGCAGTGTCTGGTCGGCTGACCATGCCTTGCTCATACAGGAACTGATCTGGCTTGATTTCTACAGCTGGATGCCCTTCCTAACACCAACCTCATTTACAGTGAGTGCTGGGTGCTTTTTCGTGGCGCCTACACGTCCACTTTACAGTGTGGGCTGGGTGCTTTTTTGCCGTGGCACCTCCACGACCACCTTGCGGTGGGGGGGGGGGGGGGCATATTGTTTATATGCTTCAGCATGTACCCATGGGAGGTCGGGTACCCTGTATTACTGCGTGACGCCAGAAGTCACGGTCGTGTGTCATTGACTTTGAGAGGTGTAGTTGGGTAAGGTCGGCTTTTATCACCTCATCCCAAGTCATCTTGGGTCTCCCCACTCCGCGGTTTCCATCAACTTCTAGTGCTCTGCACCTTTTTATGCAGCTGTCATCCTTCATACGCATCACATGTCCATACCAGCGTAACCGCCTCTCCTGCACGCAGCATTTGATTCCTCTTATGCTCAGTCTCTCTCTCAATTCATTTATGCTTTGTCGTTCACGTATATTACTGTTACACATCCATCGGAGCATGCAGGCTTCGTTTCTCTCTAATCTACGTAAGTCTTCCACCTTCAGCGCCCAGGTCTCACTACCATGCAACATCGCTGTTCGGATACACGCATCATACAGTCTGCCTTTCATTCTGAGGGAGAAGCCTTTTGCAGCTAGCAGTGGTAGTAGTTCCCTAAACTTCTTCCATCCCGTTCTTACCCTAGTTATTGTACTTTCTTAGCACCCACCTCCGCTGCTAATTCGGTCACCTAGGTAGCAGAAGCTGTCTACTGTTTCTACAGGGCCCTCCCAGAGATTGGTGGTACTTGTTTCCTGTGGCTGTTTGCTTGCTGTTTCAGCACAGCTGCTGCATGTGAATCCTACATTCTTAATTAAGCTTCCTGAGATCCCGCTACATCTCTTGTGTACCCATTGTTTGCATTTGGGGCAAAGAATGGAGTTCCTACCTACACCTTTCCTACATACTGAGCAAGGCCATTTCCCTGAGGGGATCTGGGTTCTGTTTTCTCGTCTACTTATAAGGACCTTAGTCTTTGTCATGTTGACTTTGAGGCCCTTTCTCTCTAGTCCCTGCTTCCAGGTTTGGAATTTATTCTCTAGTTCTACCATAGATTCAGCTATGAGTGCGAGGTCATCAGCATACAGGAGTTCCCATGGGCATCCGGTCTTAAACTCCTCCGTTATTGCCCTGTGGTCATGAATGACTATGGGATTTACATCGAGAAAGTTCCCCCTCTGAGACACAAATCTAGGTAAGTTTTGTTTGTGGAAAGCCAACAGTCACCCATACATACCACTCTCCCCTTTCCATGCTACAAATGTTGTCCAATGGAAAAGCAAAGGCTGAGACAATTTGAGACCAGTGATGTCGCAACTTATTTCTACAGCTGCGTCAATTGGAGCAGTGTGAAATAAGTGTCTTGCTCACAGACTCAACACATCACCCAGTCTCGAACTCACAACCTCACAATTGTAAGCCCACTGCATTAACTACAGAGTCATGCACCATCACATCTACAGTATATCATCCTTTCTAATACATTACAGAAAAGTTTGATACATACTGTAAGTAAATCAGTAAACCCATTTGAAGTAAATGTTAAAATTATCCTTCATACCATGTTATTTCCTCTAAAATAAGTGACACTTAAGTGATGCGACTAATGTTTATGCCTCACCAGTTGGGCATATTCAATGCATATGATTGTAGATAATTGATAGTGTTTCACTATTATTTGAAATAAATTGCCATAAATTTTTACAAGCAAGCCTAGGTTGCTTAGATGTGTGCTTAACAACGTCATTGTAACCTGTCATATAGTGTCAGTTAATGTAAAATGGTGTTGTGTGTGTGTGTGTATATATATATATATATATATATATATATATATATATAAGGCCAACGCTCTAACCACTAAGCCATGTGCCTTAATTATATATATATATATATATATTAGAAAGTGTGTTTTTTTTTACAAAATCAGAAGTAGCCAAGGTGTCCTAACACGAGTGAAAGTATAAAGAAAAAAAGAGGAAATCGAAAATGCAACTGGAGTCTTATTTTTAAAAAAATATATATATTTATTTGGTTCCCTTACCGGTTTCGCAGTTCTTCTGTGGGAAAAACCAGAGACCCTCCATCTCAACTCTACTTTTGAAAAGCAGAAAACTGCGAAACCGGTAAAGGAACCAAATAAATATATATATTTTTTTTTAAATAAGACTCCAGTTGCATTTTCGATTTCATCTTTTTTTCTACATATATATATATATATGTATTTATATATATATATATATGTATTTATATATATATATATATGTATTTATATATATATATATATATATAAATACATATATATATATATATATAAATACATATATATATAAATACATATATATATATATATAAATACATATATATATATATATAAATACATATATATATATATATAAATACATATATATATATATAAATACATATATATATATATATAAATACATATTGTTATACTTTGGGAGGGTCATGTTGCCAATAAGAAACACACGCACCAGTTGCTTTCACTTCAATTTAATTTAATATATATTTATAAATTTACAAATTTATAAATTTCTGGTTGGTTGGTTGGTTCCACAACCAGATAGTTGTTTATATATATATAGTCATAGTTCTTTCGTCACACACTCTGTGACCTCTTCAGTGACTGGGGATTTCTTTCTTCGTTTCTGTGCCTTTCCTTTCTTCTATCCTACGCCATTTTGTTTGTGTGTGGGTTGCGTGCTCAGTTTGCGCATGCGCCACATCCGGGTGTCTGTGTGTGTTTGTGTTCATTTTTCTATTTTTCTATTTATATTTGTTTGTTTATTTATTTATTTATTGTTGGTTGGTTGTTTGTTCTATGTGTGTGTGTTTTCATTTTGTCTTGTGTGTGTTTTCATTTTGTGTGTGTTTTCAATTGTAAGTTGTTTATATATGTGTGTGTGTGTTTTCATTTTGTCCTTAATTGTAAGTTGTGATGTTGCTGTTCCACTCATATTTTCTATTTAATTTTGGTTTTAATTCTTTTATGCTTACTGCCTCTGTAATTTGCCTAAACATTGCGTCTTTCTTGTGTGTGGATTCTATTTTTATTTCTATGCTCTCTAATTTACCCCTGTGTTCTATCTTAGCATGTTGGTAGAGCACAGATGATTCTTTACTATCTTGGAGGTCTCGCCAGTGTTCATTTATTCGTTCCCCTATACTACGAGCTGTCTCACCTATGTACACTATATTTTTGTTTCTACATTGTCCCTCAGTACATCTTATGCTATATACTACATTTCTAGTTTTACAGTTAATATGGGGGCTTATTTTACAGGTTATACATTTCTTATCTATACATGAGGGTCTTTGGAACGGGTATGTCTTGCTAATAAGTGTTTTTACGGAGGTACCAGGTCTTTCTACTATCTTAATATTGAGATTATGTTTCTTTAGGGCCCTTCTAAATTTGTAGGCTAGTTCGCCTCTAGGGGTTGTATTGATGAACATTACACTCTGGTATTTATTGCTATCATACCATGAGTTTATTCTATTGGCCTTGTTCTTAGAAAGAACTAAGAACTAAGAACAAAGAACTAAGAACTAAGAACAAGGCCAATAGAATAAACTCATGGTATGATAGCAATAAATACCAGAGTGTAATGTTCATCAATACAACCCCTAGAGGCGAACTAGCCTACAAATTTAGAAGGGCCCTAAAGAAACATAATCTCAATATTAAGATAGTAGAAAGACCTGGTACCTCCGTAAAAACACTTATTAGCAAGACATACCCGTTCCAAAGACCCTCATGTATAGATAAGAAATGTATAACCTGTAAAATAAGCCCCCATATTAACTGTAAAACTAGAAATGTAGTATATAGCATAAGATGTACTGAGGGACAATGTAGAAACAAAAATATAGTGTACATAGGTGAGACAGCTCGTAGTATAGGGGAACGAATAAATGAACACTGGCGAGACCTCCAAGATAGTAAAGAATCATCTGTGCTCTACCAACATGCTAAGATAGAACACAGGGGTAAATTAGAGAGCATAGAAATAAAAATAGAATCCACACACAAGAAAGACGCAATGTTTAGGCAAATTACAGAGGCAGTAAGCATAAAAGAATTAAAACCAAAATTAAATAGAAAATATGAGTGGAACAGCAACATCACAACTTACAATTAAGGACAAAATGAAAACACACACACACATATATAAACAACTTACAATTGAAAACACACACAAAATGAAAACACACACAAGACAAAATGAAAACACACACACACATAGAACAAACAACCAACCAACAATAAATAAATAAATAAACAAACAAATATAAATAGAAAAATAGAAAAATGAACACAAACACACACAGACACCCGGATGTGGCGCATGCGCAAACTGAGCACGCAACCCACACACAAACAAAATGGCGTAGGATAGAAGAAAGGAAAGGCACAGAAACGAAGAAAGAAATCCCCAGTCACTGAAGAGGTCACAGAGTGTGTGACGAAAGAACTATGACTATATATATATAAACAACTATCTGGTTGTGGAACCAACCAACCAACCAGAAATTTATAAATTTGTAAATTTATAAATATATATTAAATTAAATTGAAGTGAAAGCAACTGGTGCGTGTGTTTCTTATTGGCAACATGACCCTCCCAAAGTATAACAATATCGGTTTCAACACACGATTTCAGATAAAGAATCTTGCTAAACAAATTCAGAAACGAAATATAAATACATATATATATATAAATACATATATATATATATATAAATACATATATATATATATAAATACATATATATATAAGTTGTAATATAATGAAACGAAATGTAATTTCTCACTCTTAGTACGGCACTTACTTAAATGTAAGTATGTATGTATACGTACATACATATATGTATACAGACGTACAGTAGCATGCATATATATATATATATATATGCATACAGGTACACATATATATATGTACGTATCAGTTTAGCGGATGTTTATTATAACGCCCGCTTTGTCCGTTTGTAAACAAACGGACAGCCTGATTTATGCCGTACGGTGTTAAGGCAACCACGTCACCTTTTTGTTCAACACTGACACAGGAACGATGTACTAGTTTCAAGCTTCTTAGCTATCATCAGCACCGTATACCCTTCTGCCAGATGGTTGAACGTTCGAAAGTATATACTTTCCTTATGAAAATTAACGGCTGAGCAGCCTAATTTGCATATCGAGTGAGTTCAGTCGGCCAGGCGTACCGAAATGTAAGTATGTATGTATACGTACATACATATATGTATACAGACGTACAGTAGCATGCATATATATATATATATATATATATATATATAATGGAAAAATTTGAACAGGAACAAAACAGAGAGGCAGTACAACGAATGTTTATTAATTTCACGCACTGGAGAGTGGGGTGTTGGTGGGGAACGACGTTTCGGGTATAATCCCTTCCTCAGGTGAGAAGTGTGTGGGAACAGAGTTCAAAGGGTGTGTAGGGGAGTGGTGGAGAGACATATAGCGAAAGGAAACGGTGCGAATGAAATTAAAAATAAAAATAAAAATAAAAATAAAAATAAAAATAAAGCATGATCAAAATACAAGGAATGAAATAAATTTAAATATATATATATATATTTATACATACAGGTACACATATACACATATATATATGTACGTATCAGTTTAGCGGATGTTTATTATAACGCTCGCTTTGTCCGTTTGTAAACAAACGGACAGCCTGATTTATGCCGTACGGTGTTAAGGCAACCACGTCACCTTTTTGTTCAACACTGACACAGTTACGATGTACTAGTTTCAAGCTTCTTAGCTATCATCAGCACCGTATACCCTTCTGCCAGATGGTTGAACGTATTAGGCTGCTCAGCCGTTAATTTTCATAAGGAAAGTATATACTTTCGAACGTTCAACCATCTGGCAGAAGGGTATACGCTGCTGATGATAGCTAAGAAGCTTGAAACTAGTACATCGTTCCTGTGTCAGTGTTGAACAAAAAGGTGACGTGGTTGCCTTAACACCGTACGGCATAAATCAGGCTGTCCGTTTGTTTACAAACGGACAAAGCGGGCGTTATAATAAACGTCCGCTAAACTGATACGTACATATATATATGTGTACCTGTATGTATGTATGTATGTATATATATATATATATATATATATATATATATATATATATGCATGCTACCGTACGTCTGTATACATATATGTATGTACGTATACATACATACTTACATTTAAGTAAGTGCTGTACTAAGAGTGAGAAATGAAATTTTGTTTCGTTATATTACAACTTATCGTTTTCGGTACGCCTGGCCGACTGAACTCACGCGATATGCAAATTAGGCTGCTCAGCCGTTAATTTTCCTAAGGAAAGTATATACTTTCGAAAGTTCAACCATCTGGCAAAAGGGTATACGGTGCTGATGATAGCTAAGAAGCTTGAAACTAGTACATCGTTCCTGTGTCAGTGTTGAACAAAAAGGTGACGTGGTTGCCTTAACACTGTACGGCATAAATCAGGCTGTCCGTTTGTTTACAAACAGACAAAGCGGGCGTTATAAGAAACGTCTGCTAAACTGATACGTACATATATATGTGTACCTGTATGTATGTATATATATATATTATATGCATGCTACTGTACGTCTGTATACATATATGTATGTACGTATACATACATACTTACATATATATATATATATATATATATATAAATACATATATATATATATAAATACATATATATATATAAATACATATATATATATATATATATATATATATATAAATACATATATATATATATATATATATATATATAAATACATATATATATATATATATATAAATACATATATATATATATATATATATATAAATACATATATATATATATATATATATAAATACATATATATATATATATATATATATATAAATACATATATATATATATATATATATAAATACATATATATATATATATATATATATAAATACATATATATATATATATATAAATACATATATATATATATATATAAATACACATATATATATATATAAATACATATATATATATATATAAATACATATATATATATATATATATAAATACATATATATATATATATATAAATACATATATATATATATAAATACATATATATATATATAAATACATATATATATATATAAATACATATATATATATATATATACATATATATATATATAAATACATATATATATCCAACCTTACTAATCTACGAAGGTATTTTAGCCTACATATTGTTGTTAATATTAATGATTAATGATGTTCCCTGCTGTATTAGGGATAAATTCTCGAGGGTTTTTCTTAGTAGTTCTCATGACGTTATTATTGTTAATTTTACTGATGTAGTATTAACTTGGATATTTACCATGCGGTATTCTAATTCTATTGTATCTCTCTCAGTTATTTACCATGCGACAACTCACTTCCTACCTCACAAGTTCGCTCCCGCCCCCCCACACACCACCATAGTCTATTTGGGTTTGTACCAGGGAAAGGCACCACTGATGCCCTCTTCCTTGTGAGGCAATTACAGGAAAAGTACCTAGCTAAAAGTAAGCCACTCTACTTGGCATTTGTCGACCTTGAGAAAGCCTTTGACAGAGTTCCACGTGCAGTAATCTGGTGGGCTCTTAGAAAACTAGGAGTAGATGAATGGCTTGTGAAAGCGGTACAAGCCATGTATAGGGGAGCAGTCAGCAAAGTTAGGATTAGCAATGAGTATAGCGAGGAATTTAGCGTACAGGTTGGGGTCCACCAGGGCTCTGTTCTTAGCCCTCTCCTGTTCATCATAGTCCTGCAGGCAATAACGGAGGAGTTTAAGACCGGATGCCCATGGGAACTCCTGTATGCTGATGACCTCGCACTCATAGCTGAATCTATAGTAGAACTAGAGAATAAATTCCAAACCTGGAAGCAGGGACTAGAGAGAAAGGGCCTCAAAGTCAACATGACAAAGACTAAGGTCCTTGTAAGTAGACGAGAAAACAGAACCCAGATCCCCTCAGGGAAATGGCCTTGCTCAGTATGTAGGAAAGGTATGCAAACAATGGGTACACAAGAGATGTAGCGGGACCTCAGGAAGCTTAATTAAGAATGTAGGATTCACATGCAGCAGCTGTGCTGAAACAGCAAGCAAACAGCCACAGGAAACAAGTACCACCAATCTCTGGGAGGGCCCTGTAGAAACAGTAGACAGCTTCTGCTACCTAGGTGACCGAATTAGCAACGGAGGTGGGTGCTCAGAAGGTACAATAACTAGGGTAAGAACGGGATGGAAGAAGTTTAGGGAACTACTACCACTGCTAGCTGCAAAAGGCTTCTCCCTCAGAATGAAAGGCAGACTGTATGATGCGTGTATCCGAACAGCGATGTTGCATGGTAGTGAGACCTGGGCGCTGAAGGTGGAAGACTTACGTAGATTAGAGAGAAACGAAGCCTGCATGCTCCGATGGATGTGTAACAGTAATATACGTGAACGACAAAGCATAAAGGAATTGAGAGAGAGACTGAGCATAAAAGGAATCAAATGCTGCGTGCAGGAGAGGCGGTTACGCTGGTATGGACATGTGATGCGTATGAAGGATGACAGCTGCATAAAAAGGTGCAGAGCACTAGAAGTTGATGGAAACCGCGGAGTGGGGAGACCCAAGATGACCTGGGATGAGGTGATAAAAGCCGACCTTACCCAACTACACCTCTCAAAGTCAATGACACACGACCGTGACTTCTGGCGTCACGCAGTAATAAAGGGTACCCGACCTCACATGGGTACATGCTGAAGCATATAAACAATATGCCCCCACTCCCCCCACCGCAAGGTGGTCGTGGAGGTGCCACGGCAAACAAGCACCCAGCCCACACTGTAAAGTGGACGTGTAGGCGCCACGAAAAAGCACCCAGCACTCACTGTAAATGAGGTTGGTGTTAGGAAGGGCATCCAGCTGTAGAAATCAAGCCAGATCAGTTCCTGTATGAGCAAAGCATGGTCAGCCGACCAGACACTACCCACAACAGGACAACCCGTCTAAACCATGCTAGCGTGGAAGAACGGACGTAAAACGGTGATGATGATGATGATATATATTTATAAATACATATATATATATTTATAAATACATATATATATATATATAAATACATATATATATATATATAAATACATATATATATATATATAAATACATATATATATATATAAATACATATATATATATAAATACATATATATATATATAAATACATATATATATATATATAAATACATATATATATATATATATATATAAATACATATATATATATATATATAAATACATATATATATATATAAATACATATATATATATATTTATAAATACATATATATATATATATAAATACATATATATATATATATATAAATAAATACATATATATATATATATATAAATACATATATATATATATATAAATACATATATATATGTATAAATACATATATATATATATATAAATACATATATATATATATTTATAAATACATATATATATATATATATAAATACATATATATATATAAATACATATATATCATCATTCATCATCATTTCATTTTACGTCCACTTTTCCCTGCTTGCAAGGGTGGGACGGGAACTGATTCTGGCTTGATTTCTACAGCTGGATGCCCTTCCTAACACCAACCTCATTTACAGTGAGTGCTGGGTGCTTTTTTTGCCGTAGCACCTCCACGACCACTTTGCAGTGGAATGATATGGACCTCAGTCCCTATCATCTCATTTCTACAGCTGAGTAAACTGGAGCAATGTGAAATAAAGTGTCTTGCTCAAGGAAACAACACATCACCCAGTCTGAGAATTGAACTCACAACCTTTCGACTGCAAGGCCAATGCTCTAACCACTAAGCCATGTGCCTCCATATATATATATATATATAAATACATATATATATATATATATATAAATACATATATATATATATAAATACATATATATATATATATATATAAATAAATACATATATATATATATATATATATAAATAAATACATATATATATATATATATATATAAATAAATACATATATACATATATATATATATATATATATATATATATGTAGGAGGTGAGTTTTATTGTAGTACAATAAAGAAATGCAGATTCACAATGCACTATTCACAAGTGTTTTTAACCTTCATATCATGTCTTCCTATTTTATCTGATGAAAACACAAATATTATTGCATGATGATATTTGTTTTTGAAATGCGCACAATAAAATACATGGAACTCTTTTAACCATCTTTTGATCTTATATATTATATATATATACATATATATATATACATATAGATACATATATATATATATACATATATATATATATACATATAAATACATATATATCATCATCATCAACGTTTAACGTCCGTGTTCCACGCTTGCATGGGTTTGGACGGGGGTAGTCCCATTTGAGGCAAGAGTGATTGTCTTGCTCGCATAGGACTGTCTGGCAGGTTTTCTACAGTTGGATGCCCTTCCTAACACCAACCACATTTACAGTGTGGGTCTGGGAGGTTTTTACCGTGTAGCCTACACGGCCACATTACAGCGTGGACTGTGTGTTTTTTTGTCGTGACACCTACACGATCTCATTTGTTTCGGCCTGCATGGCGCGGCACCAACATAACTTTACATAGAACGGGGTGGTGTGGATGGGGTGGGGGTGGTGGGATGGGGGTGTATTTTGTTCGAGATGCCTACTGACTGTAGTAGGTTTTACTATGTATTTAGGTAAGGCGGGTCTTCTCTATTACTGAGTACCGCCAAAGGTCTCGGTCCAGTGACATTGTCTTGGAGAGGTGTAAGTGTGTGAGGTCGGAGTTTATCAGCTCGTCCCAGGTTTTTCTAGGTCTGCCTATTCCGTTGCTACCGTCTATCTTTATTGCCCTGCACTTTGTTATACAGCTATCGACTTTCATGCGCATCACGTGTCCATACCAACGTAGCCTTCTCTCGAGTAAACAACATCTGATCCCTCATATCTCTAATTTTTTCCTTAGTTCGTTTATGCTTTGCCGTTCACGTATATTACTGTTACACATCCAGCGGAGCATGCAAGCTTCGTTCCTCTCTAGTCTGCGTATACCCTCTGCACACAATGCCCAGGTCTCACTGCCATGCAACATTGCTGTTCGTATGCAGGCATCGTACAACCTGCCTTTCATTTTTAGGGAGAACCCTTTAGCAGCTAATAGCTCTCTGAACTTTTTCCAACCAGTTCTGACTTTAGCTACAGTACTTTCAGAGCACCCTCCCCCACTGCTGATTTTATCGTCCAGGTAACGGAAGCTGTCCACTATTTCTATAGAACCCTCTGCGCAATTGAAAGAGCTAGTATTTTGTGGGCACTTGCTGCTACTTATTGCACCAGAACACCGGCCACATGTAAAATCTATGTTCTTAGTTAACTTACCTGTGATCCCACTACATCTTTTATGCACCCATACTTTGCACATAGGACATAAAATGGAGTTTCTACCTACGCCTTTCCTACACACCGAGCACGACCATTTCCCAGAAGGGACCGCCGCCTTGTTTTCTTTCCTACAAACTAGAACTTTGGTCTTAGCCAGGTTAATTTTAAGTCCTTTTGACTAAAGGCCGTGCTTCCATGTTTGGAATTTCTTCTCTAGCTCGGCCATTGATTCCGCTATGAGTGTCAGGTCGTCTGCGTATAGGAGTTCCCATGGGCAGCCTGTCTTGAACTCCTCTGTTATAGCCTGAAGGGCAATAATAAATAGTAGGGGGCTGAGAACAGAGCCCTGATGGACGCCAACTTTTACGCTAAACTCTTCACTATATTCGTTGTTAATTCTAACCTTGCTGACTGTTTCTTTATACATGGCTTGTATAGCCCTCACAAGCCATTCGTCAACGCCTAGTTTTCTAAGAGCCCACCAGATAATGGAGCGGGGGATAAATACATATATATATAAATACATATATATATAAATACATATATATATATATATATATATATAAATACATCATCATCATCATCATCACCGTTTTACGTCCGTTCTTCCACGCTAGCATGGGTTAGACGGGTTGTCCTGTTGTGGGCAGTGTCTGGTCGGCTGACCATGCCTTGCTCATACAGGAACTGATCTGGCTTGATTTCTACAGCTGGATGCCCTTCCTAACACCAACCTCATTTACAGTGAGTGCTGGGTGCTTTTTCGTGGCGCCTACACGTCCACTTTACAGTGTGGGCTGGGTGCTTTTTTGCCGTGGCACCTCCACGACCACCTTGCGGTGGGGGGGGGGGGGGCATATTGTTTATATGCTTCAGCATGTACCCATGGGAGGTCGGGTACCCTGTATTACTGCGGGACGCCAGAAGTCACGGTCGTGTGTCATTGACTTTGAGAGGTGTAGTTGGGTAAGGTCGGCTTTTATCACCTCATCCCAAGTCATCTTGGGTCTCCCCACTCCGCGGTTTCCATCAACTTCTAGTGCTCTGCACCTTTTTATGCAGCTGTCATCCTTCATACGCATCACATGTCCATACCAGCGTAACCGCCTCTCCTGCACGCAGCATTTGATTCCTCTTATGCTCAGTCTCTCTCTCAATTCATTTATGCTTTGTCGTTCACGTATATTACTGTTACACATCCATCGGAGCATGCAGGCTTCGTTTCTCTCTAATCTACGTAAGTCTTCCACCTTCAGCGCCCAGGTCTCACTACCATGCAACATCGCTGTTCGGATACACGCATCATACAGTCTGCCTTTCATTCTGAGGGAGAAGCCTTTTGCAGCTAGCAGTGGTAGTAGTTCCCTAAACTTCTTCCATCCCGTTCTTACCCTAGTTATTGTACTTTCTGAGCACCCACCTCCGTTGCTAATTCGGTCACCTAGGTAGCAGAAGCTGTCTACTGTTTCTACAGGGCCCTCCCAGAGATTGGTGGTACTTGTTTCCTGTGGCTGTTTGCTTGCTGTTTCAGCACAGCTGCTGCATGTGAATCCTACATTCTTAATTAAGCTTCCTGAGATCCCGCTACATCTCTTGTGTACCCATTGTTTGCATTTGGGGCAAAGAATGGAGTTCCTACCTACACCTTTCCTACATACTGAGCAAGGCCATTTCCCTGAGGGGATCTGGGTTCTGTTTTCTCGTCTACTTATAAGGACCTTAGTCTTTGTCATGTTGACTTTGAGGCCCTTTCTCTCTAGTCCCTGCTTCCAGGTTTGGAATTTATTCTCTAGTTCTACCATAGATTCAGCTATGAGTGCGAGGTCATCAGCATACAGGAGTTCCCATGGGCATCCGGTCTTAAACTCCTCCGTTATTGCCTGCAGGACTATGATGAACAGGAGAGGGCTAAGAACAGAGCCCTGGTGGACCCCAACCTGTACGCTAAATTCCTCGCTATACTCATTGCCAATCCTAACTTTGCTGACTGCTCCCCTATACATGGCTTGTACCGCTTTCACAAGCCATTCATCTACTCCTAGTTTTCTAAGAGCCCACCAGATTACTGCACGTGGAACTCTGTCAAAGGCTTTCTCAAGGTCGACAAATGCCAAGTAGAGTGGCTTACTTTTAGCTAGGTACTTTTCCTGTAATTGCCTCACAAGGAAGAGCGCATCAGTGGTGCCTTTCCCTGGTACAAACCCAAATTGCATCTCGTCTATATTCACCCGGTCCCTAATCAGCTGTGCTATAACTCTTTCTGTTACTTTCATGACCTGGTCCATCAACTTTATACCTCTATAGTTTCCTCTATCTAGTGCATCGCCTTTACCTTTGTAGCAGTTGACAATGATGCTACTGCACCAATCTTTTGGTATGGCCCCCTCTAGTATTACCTGGTTAACGATACGTGTGGTTATAGTGTGACCTACAGACGCAGATGCCTTCAGCATCTCGGCAGCTATACCCGATGGACCGGTTGCCTTCCCTATCTTCATATCTCTGATTGCCTTACTTACTACGCTGCCGCTGACTTGTACTGCTGGTCCCTCTATAGGGTCTACGTGGGGTAGGGTCTCTTCTTCCCATGCATTCTCCTCATTTAGTAATCTATCATAATGACTCTTCCATGCATCTTTCTTCTCAGCACTTGTGAGGGCAAGCTCACCTTTATCATTCCGGATACACTTCTCTCCAATGACATCACAACTATCTCTGACACACTGCCTCGCAATCTTGAATACCTCCTGTTTCTGGTCCTCACGTTGTAAAACATGCTTGAATTTTCTATCCTCTGCTTCCCTCCTAGCTAAGTATACTTGTCGCCTAGCTTCCCTCTTGGTCTCTATGTAATGTACCCTGCTCCCCCGTTCTTCCTTTCTTTCCATGCCTGTCTCTTGGCCTTGACTGCTTCATCTACCTTATTGTTCCACCACCAAGTCACTCTCCTCCTGCTTGAGGTCTTACTCCAGCCACAAACCTCATCCGTCGCCTCTAGTAAGTTATTTTTTAGGAACTCCCAGTTCTCTTCTACGTT